>CM062813.1:98101986-99301986 GCA_031772625.1 Pinus tabuliformis | reverse complement strand
AGCCTCTTTTTCCTTTATGATCACGTCTTTGGAAGTTTTTGGATCTTGAGTTTCTAAGTCAATGACATCAACTCCTTGTGTCTCCTCATGGTCAACAAGGTCAAAATCGTTTTCCTACTCATCATTAAGATCCTTCGTTTTCATATTTTTCTTGCCTTTACCTTTGCCCTTGCTTTTCTACTCAATGGAACTATCACTGAGGGTGTCTTCTTCAAGTTCATTTTCACTATCTTTCTCCATTGTTTTTATAGTTGTATTCTCTTGTGGTGAATGAAGACATAGGGTGAATGAATGTAAGATGAGTATGAAGATATTTTATAGGTAAGTAGGTGAGAGTGAACGAGAGTGTGAATAGGATTTGGGGAGTGAGTAGGGTTTGGGGGTAGTGTAGGGTTTGGGGTGTATGTATAGGATTTGGGAATGGGGAAAATATACGAGGGAATAATGTTTAGGGAATTTTATATGAGGGAATGGGGTTTAGGGAACAACAAATAGATGAGATAAGACAACAATAAGTGAGTGAGCTTTTAAATTTATGAGACAGTTTGGTGAAAATTAGGGTTTTACCTCTTGAGAGACAAAATCACCAAAGACTGATGCAACAACCCTTTTCAATAAGAATGATTGAGTTACTTACTTGCAAAGAGGTAATTTGGAAATTTTGAGGCGAATTGGGGCGATTTGGAATGATTTGATGCTTGGTTGCCAGGTGCGTAGTGCCTGCTCACTTTTACTCTATGGAAATCTGCCAGGTGTGTAGCGCCAATTAGGTGCATAGCGTCGGCCTTTGGTGCATAGCGACGGTTTGAATTTGTCCAAAAACACAGAACTTGCACACTTTTGCTCAATGACACTTCAAAATCACCCTTTAGCTCGTAATTTTCAACTCAAACAATGAAACGATCAATAGAGGGATAATCTTTATATAGTTTTCCACTTTTTGATTTTTGATGTACAAAACTCACTTTGTAATGTCTATTTTCCTTTCCAAATACTCCGTTTTTCTGATGTTTGACTCTTTCTTGGATAGGTGAATTGAAGCTCAATTTCTTTGATTTTTTGCAGTGACATGTACTTGGTAATATCACCAAGGGACCAGGAGTAGCATAGAACCATTTATTACATATAGAATCAATAAAATTACATGAAATTTACAAATAATATACCAATGCTTTGTTTTCACCTCAAAAGTAGTTTTGAGGTGAGAACATTATTAAGCTTAAAAGTTAAGAAATTAGTACTTTTCTGATGATTATTTTCATCCTCATGTGTTTTATGACCATTATTAATCAATAGTACTTGAAATTTAACGATGGTAAAACCCTAATACCTAATGAGACTGAAACTCTAAGACCTAAAACCTAATTGATGAAATAGATTGAAAATAAACATGAACTATTGACTGAACAGTATGAAAAGAGGTTAGCAGATATGTGTCATGAGGGAGAAAACTGAAATGAACGCTACCATCAATTGATCCATGACCTAATGGAATGCAAATCATAAGAATGGGACTCCTAGTATGAAATGCAAAAGAGTCAATTTTGATCACTGATGGCAGTGTGAAGACATTGACACTAACATAGGCAACATGTCGCACTTGAACATGACACTCATATGATTCTCGTGTCAGGTTTGGGATATCCTCACTCAGTCAATTGTATTTCTGGTATTGGGTGATCTATTTTTCCTCTCATATGACTATTCCATTTCATCATTATGACGCTTAGCCTTATGTTGAGTCAAATGCTGCCACACTCCCGAGTCGTGTTGCTGATATGTTCAAGGGAAGTCCTATCTACAGTCTATTACCTATACATTGTCTAACCCTTTGCTATAGTCTTGGATCTTATTTGTCTCATTCCACTTTATTCCTCGTTTCATTTCAATGATGGGGGACTCATCATGGCTCTCCTTCGACAGGTCACTTCCTATCGACTTCAGCTCATTATCCGAGAAGATGACTTAGAAACTCTGTTTCAGTACCTTAGAGCTTGCATGCCTTGATGGCAAGTTATTCACATCTGATGACAAGTTTTCACCATTGGCCTTCAAGTGAGTGATTCCATGAGTGTTTGACTTCAACTTATTTTTTCACATTCACAGATGGTACTGTCGTACCTTGAAATCCATTGTCATTATTGGCGGTTTCTCTCATGCTTGTTAATGGTCCACATCATTGGCCTGTAATCAAGTGGATTCCTATCATGTTTGACTTCAACAAATTCATTCACATGTTAGAATTCATACTTTGACCAGGTTGGGATGGAGTGCAAGACCTCGAGTCTTGTCTGATATGAACTAGGTCATGTGGTGTTATGTATTATTCATGATTGTACACATGTTTCTGATATATGGATGGATGTGACCATATCATGGGAATTTATTCTTATGATGATCCTTTTATATAGGATGGTTGCGTTCATACCTTGGATATTAAATTTACAGATGATCCTTCTCGTTTGGATGGATGCACCCATACGATGGATCCTTTCACATATTCCTTATTATCCGAATGGTTGCATCCATACTGTCCATTCATGTTTTGATATAAGATATGTATATGTAAATGCGTTTTTGATTTACAGGTCCCCTGACAATGTTTGTTCTCTTCATTGCAAAATTGTTGGGTGTGGAGCCTGATTATCTTCTATATTCAAAGGTATCGCCACATTGGACCCCAGTTCGAAATGGGGGCGGCAACGCCACCCGTAAAATATTCACTGTATGGGGGGTTCAGGGGGGTGGCTACGACCTTTGGGAGCCCCCTCCCCCCCTGGCGGGGGGTTTCGAGGGCACTGCCCCCGAAGCTAAAAGCAGCTGTAAAATTGCCTTGTAAAAGTATAGTAATTTCTAGTCAATCTGGAACGTTCATTAGGCGGATGAACTGACGGTAGAACTTATGTTTAGTTTAGGGTTTTTTTGCCCTAGAAGGCAACCCCTCTCTTTGTATGAGGGTATTGTATTTGAGGCTGTGTGATAGATGTGTATTCGGTGAGCAGGAAATAGAGAGGTGAGACTGTGAGAGAAAACAGAGGATATTACAGCGGATCTACTGTAGGTTGTGTCTCTTCATTTTGCTGGATAATAGAAAGGAAAGACTGGCTGTTAGGGGTGGACGTAGCCCAAGCTGGGTGAACCACGTATATCCGTGTCTCTCTTGTTTTATGCGATTTCTGTGTTTATATTTCTGCAATATTTTATGTGTTCCATTGCTCCATAATATATAATTTCTAACAACTGGTATCAGAGCCGAAGGTCTATTTGGCTGATAAACTCACAGGAAAGAAGGGTTCCTGGTTCGAGTGGGAGCAATGGCGGAAGATGGTAAGTTTAGGGTCGAGAAATTTAATGGACAAAACTTCTCGCTGTGGAAGATGGAGATGGAAGATTATCTGTACCAGAAAGATCTATACCTACCATTGGGTGGAAAATCAAAGATGCTGATGGGTATGACAGATGAAGAATGGAACCTTCTCGATAGAAAGGCACTTGAAACAATACGGTTGTGCCTTGCTGCGTCAGTCACCTTCAACATTTCGAAGGAAACCATGATAGAGGGTTTGATTCAGGCGTTGTCCAAACTATATGAAAAACCCTCGGCCTCAAACAAGGTATTTCTTATGAAACGGTTATTTAATATGAAGATGTCGGAAGGTGGATCTTTTGCAGACCATTTAAATGATTTTAATATAGTTACAAGTCAGTTAAGTTCTATAGGGGTAAACTGTTGGGTCCCTATAATACTAGTGATTACCCCATTACTATTGTAGTTATCCCCCCTATTTATATTTTTGTGCCCCTATTACCCCCATATTGTTATTTCTGTGCCCCATAGAATCCCTCTATTGTTATTTTTGTGGCTTTATATTATTATTGTTAGGTCGGCTGGATTATATTGTGACTCCTTAGAATCCTATATATAGAAAGGAGGTTTTGTCATTTGTATCATCCAAGAATTGTTCATTTATGTAATGTAAAGGAGGTTGCCTCCTCGAAGAGGCTGAATTCTAAGGCGTGGATTTATCTTTTCTATCTTTTCTTGAGCTGGTTTCATAACATTTGGTATCAGAGCTTTGGATTCTAGGGTTTCGCTGCTCCAAACAGGTCATCGTGGCATTTTCGCTATAACGTTTTTTCTGTGATGTTTCAGAAGTCGCAAAAAAAACCCATTTGAGAAGAATTGGCGCTGAACCTCGGGTCTAAATTTCAGAGCTTTTCATGCGACATTTTCGGAGATATGATCTGAGGAAGTTGGCATTTTTGCAGACTCCTGAATTACATTCAAAACAGGTGACCTGGGGAAACTCGTCATAACTCTCTCTCTGAGGATCGGATTGAAATTTCGTAAAAAGGTAAAGAAAGAGGACGGAATGTAGTTTCTTGTATGTGTTTTTCAGATTTAAAGGTTGAAACAGTGACTCGTGGCACGTCGTACAAGTTCGCTCTACTGAACCAGTCTAAAAGCAAGTCACTGTGGGAGATTTCACATAACTCTTCCTTGGAGAATCCAATTTGGCTCAGACTTGTGGCATTGGAAAGAGGACACAGAACGCTACTGTAGGTAGCAATTTCAGAATTGGATGATCCAAAATTACAGAGATACATCAGATTCAATATCAGGCTTCTATAAAGTGAAAAAAGGTGTGTAGTTTTTTTTTAATTTTTGTGTAAGCTTGGTTTAACGGAATTCAAAGGGCATAGTAAAACATTATTATCGGTAACTGATGCCCCGAGGAAAGAAAATGCAAACACCTAGTAAGGAACCTGAAAGCTCTAGCATGACTCATGAAGAAGAGGAAGAAATGCTACATGATATATCAAAATTACAAGAACAAGTGCAACAAATGTCACGCTCACAAAAGCTAACAGAAGCTAAGATAAGTGGCGTGGAATCTAAGGTAAATGGCATGGAATCTAAGATAAAGGGCATGGAATCTAAGATGGATGGCATGGAAGCTAAGGTGAATGGCATGGACGCTAAAATTGATGGCATGGATGATAAGATGGATGAATTGAAGAAGTTGCTACAAGAAAGGGTCACTAATGGTGAAAAGGTAGTAAAGGAAACTCATGATGAGAATAAAAGAAATGTTAATCATGATTCCATAGACTCTAATGTTGGATCGAAGACTCACCATGTTCCAAAAATCGATATGAGGAAGTTTGATGGCAAGGATCCTGCCACATGGATATTACAGATGGAGCAATTCTTCGATCTCAATAATGTGCAAAACACACAAAAGGTACGTATGGCAACTTTATATTTGGAACCAAATCAGTTTGTATGGTATCAATGGCTTTGTTCTCGTAAACAATTTATCACTTGGGCAATTTTCACGGAAGAATTGATAGCACATTATGAGGATACAAAAAGCAACATTTTTTTTAGCCAATTGATAAGTCTCAAACAAAAGGGTTCAATAATGGAGCACATTGAGGAGTTCCAAAAATTGAACATAAGGGTAAAAGATATTCCAGAGGAGCATAGGATTGATGTGTTCATAGGGTCTTTAAAGGATAATATCCAACATGATGTGCGCCTTTGGGAACCTGATTCATTAGAGAAGGCATTCAGGTTAGCAAGAAAAATGGAAAGCAAAATTATGGCAACTAGGAAGCATACCGTTCACAACTATAAAGACGGAAGTGTTGTTGCCCATAGTCTTCCACAACCTACAAGGTTGACACCACAACAATTGGAAGAAAAAAGAGCAAAAGGGCTTTGTTACAATTGTGATAGCAAATACACAAAAGGTCATAAGTGTGCTGAGAAGAAATTATTCTACATAGATTGTGAAGAGGAAGAAGAAAAGGAGCAAGAAAGGTCAAAAGAAGAGGATATATTCAAGGAACAAAGCCTAGATGAAGAACAAATAAATCCGACCATATCTTGTAATGCATTGGCGGGAATTACCACTCCTCAAACCATCAAGATAGAAGGACAAATCAAGAAGAAAAAGGTAATAGTGTTGATTGATTCAGGAAGCACCCACAATTTTATTCATTGTAGGGTAGCAAAAGAATTGAATTGCTTCCTATATCCAGCACCAGAGTGTCAAGTGATGATTGCAAATGGAGGAACAATAAATTGTTCTGGAAAGTGCCATAATATCAAGCTATCCATGGGAGAATATGTATTGACTAGCCCAATGCTTTCCATTCCAATGGGAGGTGCTGATGTTTTACTAGGAGTCCAATGGCTACAATCCTTGGGTACAATAGCTTTTAATTTTCAAGAACTTTTCATGAAATTTTCTATGGAAGGAAAAGAAGTTGAATTAAGGGGTATTGCAGGGAAACCAGGAAAGATAATCAGCTCTAATGGCATGACAAAGCTTCTAAAAAAGGAGCAAAGAGGTGTAATTGCACAATTATGTTCGCTAGATGTTTCCACATTAGAATCGTCTATTTCTCCAGATCTCCAAAAAGTCCTGGACAATCATTCCAAGGTATTTGAGATTCCTAAAGGTATCCCACCTATGCGTGATCATGATCATGCTATTCATCTGATTCCAGGAAGTGTTCCTCCAAACATCAGGCCGTACAGATATCCATATGTCCAAAAAAGTGAAATTGAACGTATGGTTGCAGAAATGCTAGAGGCTGGTATAATTCAACCGAGTCAAAGTTCTTTCTCAGCTCCAGTAGTATTGGTGCACAAGAAGGATGGATCATGGCGCATGTGTTCAGATTATAGGGAGCTCAACAAGCTCACTATTAAAGATAAGTTCCCCATTCCTGTTATTGATGAATTACTGGATGAATTGCATGGATCAATTTACTTCACCAAGTTGGATCTTCGTTCGGGATATCATCAAATTAGAATGAAGATTGAAGACATTCCGAAAATAGCATTTAGAACTCATGAGGGTCATTATGAATTTTTGGTCATGCCTTTTGGCCTTACCAATGCACCTTCAACATTTCAAGGTTTGATGAATTCAATTTTCAAACCATTCCTTAGAAAATTTGTGTTAGTATTTTTTGATGATATACTAATCTACAGCAAGTCTTGGAAGGATCATGTTGAACATGTTGACAGGGTGTTACAACTATTGGAGGAGAAACAATTATATGCAAAAAGATCCAAATGTTTCTTTGGAGTCCAGGAGGTGGAATATTTGGGTCATATTGTATCTCATGAAGGAGTTAAGGTAGACCCTAGCAAAATTAAAGCCATTAAGGAATGGAAAATCCCCACATCCATAAAGCATCTGCGAGGATTTCTTGGGTTGACAGGGTATTATCGCAAGTTTGTTAAGAATTATGGGAGAATAGCAGCACCTCTAACAACATTATTGAAGAAAGATTCATTTTCATGGACTTCGGAAGCAAAAAAGGCCTTTGAACATCTTAAAGAGGCAATGTGCCAAGCACCGGTCTTAGCTATGCCGGACTTCACAAAAACCTTTATTGTGGAATGTGATGCTTCAAGAAATGGAATTGGTGCTGTTCTAATGCAAGATGAAAGACCCATTGCTTTTGAAAGTCGTCCAATCAAGGGAAAGTTTTTAAACAAAGCTATTTATGAGAAGGAAATGTTGGCAATACTCCATGCACTTAAGAAATGGCGACCCTACCTAATGGGAAGACACTTCAAGGTAAAAACGGATCATGATAGCCTTAAATACTTTTTAGAACAAAGATTATCCTCTGAAGAGCAACAAAAGTGGGTCACAAAGATGTTGGGTTATGACTTTGAAATCATCTACAAAAAAGGGAAGCAAAATGTGGTGGCAAATGCACTCTCAAGAAAGGATGAGGATGTGGAAGCATTGTTGTGTGCCATTTCTATTATCCAACCAGATTGGATAAACGAAGCAAGGGAGGAATGGAAGAACGACGAAGAAGTGTGGGCACTTATTCAAAAGCTACAACAAGATTCCAGTACTTCTGATACATTTAGCTGGCAAAATGATTTGTTATGGTACAAAGATCGCTTATACCTCTGTAAGAATTCCCAGCTAAAACAAAAGATTCTTATGGAATTGCACACTTCTCCCTTAGGAGGGCACTCAGGATTTTTAAAAACTTACCACAGGGTTAAGAAGGAATTTTTTTGGGATGGCCTTAAATCAGATATTCAAAAGTTTGTGGTGGAATGTTTGGTTTGCCAGCAAAATAAAGTTGAAACAATTAAGACACCAGGTCTATTACAACCTTTATCCATTCCAAGCCAACGTTGGGAGGAGGTTTCAATGGATTTTATCACAGGTTTACCCAAGTCTGAGGGAAAGAGTGTCATCATGGTGGTAGTTGACAGACTTACCAAGTATGCACACTTTTGTGCATTATCACATCCATTTAAAGCCAGTACAGTTTCTACTGCATTTATGGAAACGGTTCAAAAGCTACATGGAAACCCAAAGATTATTGTAAGTGACAGAGATCCCATTTTCACTGGAAATTTTTGGACAGAATTATTTTCTTGTCTTGGTACTCAGTTAGCTCATAGCTCATCTTATCATCCTCAATCTGATGGGAAAACTGAGATAGTAAACAAATGTTTGGAAGGATATCTTCGTTGCTTTGTATCTGATAAACAGACACAATGGGTCAAATGGTTGCCTCTAGCTGAATGGTGGTATAACACTTCCTTCCATACAGCAACAAAAATGACCCCATTTATGGCACTTTATGGGTATCAACCACCATCCATCACATCATATTTAAGAGAAAATTCTAAGGTTTAGGCAGTGGAACATCACATCGAACATCAACAACAAGTCCTCCAACTCTTAAAGGATAACCTCGTGTTGGCACAAAATAGAATGAAACAACAGGCAGATCAACATCGCAGTGAAAGAAGTTTTGATGTAGGTGATTGGGTATTCCTACGACTACAACCATATAAGCAAATGTCCCTAAAGCAAGCTAAGAAGGATAATAAATTATCACCAAAGTATTATGGTCCGTACAAGGTGTTGGAAAAGATTGGTACTATGGCATACAAATTGGAGCTTCCTGCAGCTTCTCGATTGCACCCAGTTTTCCATGTTTCATGTTTAAAGAAGGTTATAGGTGACAAGCTCCCAATTCAAAAAATATTGCCAGAACTTGACGAGGAAGGAAAAATTATATTGGAACCGGAAGCAATCACAGAAACAAGAACTCGACAGCTACGAAATCGATCAATTTCAGAGTATCTTATCAAGTGGAAGAACTTATCCGCTGAAGATTCCACATGGGAGGATGAGAATTTTATGCAGAAGTATCCAGAACTGCTCAAGCGTTGAGGACAACACTTTTTTGAAGGAGAGGGGCATGTTGGGTCCCTATAATACTACTGATTACCCCATTACTATTGTAGTTATCCCCCCTATTTATATTGTTGTGCCCCTATTACCCCCATATTGTTATTTCTCTGCCCCATAGAATCCCTCTATTGTTATTTTTGTGGCTTTATATTATTATTGTTAGGTCTGCTGGATTATATTGTGACTCCTTAGACTCCTATATATAGAAAGGAGGTTTTGTCATTTGTATCATCCAAGAATTGTTCATTTATGTAATGTAAAGGAGGTTGCCCCCTCGAAGAGGCTGAATTCTAAGGCGTGGATTTATCTTTTCTATCTTTTCTTGAGCTGGTTTCATAACATAAACTTTGATGATGAAGTTAGAGCTTTGTTATTCTTGTGCTCATTACCAGAAAGTTGGAATGGTTTGGTAATGGCCATTAGTAACTCCGTTTCTAGATCTAGTACTTTAAAGTTTGATGTTGTTGTTGGTGCTATCCTTAGCGAGGAAATGTGACAGAAAAGATCTGGTGAGATATCGGGAAATGCTTTGAGTGCAGAGTCTAGACGAAGAAAAATGGAAAGAGGAAAGAGCTCAGGATATTGCAGTAAATCAAGGAAAGGCAGATCCATGTCTAGACCGGGGATAGTGTGATGGAAATGTGGAAAGAAAGGACACCAAAAGAAAGGCTATAGATCTCGGAAGGGAAAAGAAGGAGATGCACAAGAAGAAAACAATCATGAAGAAAATGTGACATGTGAGGTGTTACAAGATGCTTTGATTCTTTCTTTCGAAAATATTACTGATTCCTGGGTGGTAGATTCAGGGGCTTCATTCCATGCCACACCTGATAAGAAATACTTTCATGACTATGTTCAAGGAGATTTTGGACAAGTTCGTCTGGGTGATGATAAACCCTGTAAAATCATTGGAATGGGTAAGGTTCTTGTAAAACAGCAGAATGGAAACCAATGGCTATTAGAGGAGGTAAGGCATGTTCCAGATCTAAAGAAAAATCTGATTTCAACAGGGCAATTAGGCGGTGAAGGTTGTGTGACAACTTTCACAGATAAAGCTTGGAAGGTCACCAAAGGAGCCCTGGTAATAGCAAAAGGAGAAAAGGTTGGTACATTGTATTTATGCAATGGTATTTCTAACTCTGTTAATGCTTTAACTTCCAAAGGAGCAGATGCAGCATTATGACATCATAGGCTCGGACACATGAGTGAAAAGGGGATGAAGATTCTTCACTCAAGGAATTTTTTGCCGGGTTTGAGGAATGTTGATTTGGACTTCTGTGAGAATTGCATTTATGGAAAATAGAAGAGAGTCAGATTTCTCAAAGTTGGGAAAGAAAAGAAGAATGAAAAATTAGAGCTTGTGCATACAGATGTATGGGGACCTGCTCAGGTATCATCTCTCAGTGGCTCTCGTTATTATGTTACTTTTATTGATGATGCAACTAGAAAAACTTGGATTTATTGTATTAAGAATAAATCTAATGTATTTGATACTTTCAAGAAATGGAAAGCTTTGGTTGAGATTGAGACAGGAAAGAAATTGAAGTGTCTTAGATCAGACAATGGAGGTGAATATTGCAGCAAAGAGTTTGATAGGTACTATTCAGAGCATGGAATTCACAGAGAGAAGACAGTTCCAAGAACACCACAAGAAAATGGTGTGTCAGAAAGGATGAATAGAACAATCATGGAGTGTGCAAGGTGCATGAGATTGCATGCAGGATTGCCTTTATAGTTTTGGGCAGATGCTGTAGATACTGATGTTTATCTAATACACAGAGGGCCTTCAAGTTCCTTGGATGGTGGTGTTCCAGAGGAAGCATGGACAGGTAAAAAGGTAAACTACTCTATTTTAAAGCCTTTTGGTTGTGAGGCCTTTTGTCCATATTGATAAAGAAAATAGAACAAAGCTTGAGGAAAAGTCAAAGAAATGTACCTTTATTGGATATGGTGTTAATGATTTTGGTTATCGCTTATATGATTACGAAAATCACAAAATCATTAGGAGGAGAGATGTAATATTCAATGAAAAGGTCTTGTATAAGAATCAGTTGCAGGAAAAGAAACAGGAAAAAGGAAACAAGGAATACGCAGTTCTTGATGAAATCACTGAAAAAGTAAAGGTGCCTGAAAATGATAATAATAAAAAACCACAACAACAACAACCACCACAACAACAACAGGCACCCCAAACACCTAAAAGTGGTGTTAGAAGATCTACCAGGATAAGTAGACCCCCTGAACGATACTCTCCTTCATTATATTATTTTTTGTTGACTGATTCCGGTGAACCCGAATGTTATGAAGAAGCAATGCAGGTTGAAAGCAGGAAGAAGTGGGATGTAGCCATGGAAGAAGAGATGGAATCCTTAATGCATAACCAGACTTGGGATTTAGTCAGGTTGCCTGTAGGAAAAACTACTTTGAAGAATAAATGGGTTTATAGGCTGAAGGAAGAAGATGAAGGAAAACAGAGGTATAAAGCTAGACTTGTGGTGAAGGGGTTTGCATAGAAGAAAGGTATTGATTTTGATGAAACATTTTCTCCCATTGTTAAAATGACTTCAATCAGAACTATTTTAAGTCTTGTAGCAGCTGAAGGTTTGCATCTTGAGCGGTTAGATGTAAAGACAACCTTTCTCCATGGGGATTTGGAGGAAGAGATATATATGCAAAAGCCACAAGGATATGAGGTGAAAGGGAAGGAGAAACTAGTGTACAGGTTGAAGAAGAGCTTGTATGGCTTAAAACAGGCTCCAAGGCAGTGGTATCTAAAATTTGACAAGTTTATTACTGAACAAGGTTATACTAGATGTCACTTTGATCATTGTGTTTATTTGAAAAAGAAAAATGATGGCAGCTATATTATATTGTTATTGTATATAGATGGCATGCTTGTTGCAGGATCTAACATGCAGGAAATAAATGTGCTCAAAAGAAAATTGGCAAATTCATTTGCAATGAAGGATTTGGGAGCTGCAAAACAAATCCTTGGTATGAGAATAACTAGAGACAAGAAAAATCATAAATTAACATTGTCTCAGAATGAGTACATACAAAAGGTTTTGAAAAGATTTAACATGCACAATGCAAAACCAGTTAGTACACCTTTTGCTAGCCATTTCAAACTTAGCAAGGAAATGTGCCCAAAGACCCAAGAAGACATGGATTATATGTCTAAAGTTCCATATGCATCAGTAGTTGGAAGCTTAATGTATGCAATGGTCTGCACAAGGCCTGATATTGCACATGCAGTGGGAGTTGTAAGCAGGTACATGAACAATCCAGGAAAGGAACATTGGATGGCAATGAAATGGATTCTCAGATATTTGAAAGGTACCACAAATCAAGCATTATGCTTTGGTGTTTCAAACATCTCCCTACAAGGATATGTTGATGAAGATATGGCAGGTGACAGAGATAACAGGAGGAGCACTACAGGATGTGTATTTACTGTTGGAGGAACAGCTATCAGTTGGGTTTCAAAAATCCAAAGTGTTGTTGCACTTTCAAAAACAGAAGCAGAGTATGTTGTCGCTATAGAGGCTAGTAAAGAAATGATCTGGTTACAAAGGTTTATGGGTGAATTAGGTAAGGAGCATGATATGGGCACGTTATACAGTGATAGACAAAGTGCCATTCATCTTGTAAAGAACTCATCATTTCATTGCAGGACTAAACACATATAGCTCAAGTACCATTTCATACGATCAGTGTTGGAAGATGGAGAGTTGAAGCTGGAAAAGATACACAATAGCTAGAATCCTGCAGATATGCTAACAAAAGTTGTAACCAGGGAGAAACTGAGAATATGCTCAGTTTCAATTGGTCTTCAAGAATGACGATGAAGATGAGAAACAGCCAGGTCCAAAGAGGAGTCATTGTCCAGAAAATGGAGCAGCGGTGGAGTTGCTACAATCAGTCTCCAAGTGGGAGATTGTTGGGTGTGGAGCCTGATTATCTTCTATATTCAAAGTTATCGCCAATTGGACCCCAGTTCGAAATGGGGGTGGCAACGCCACCCGTAAAATATTCACTGCAGGGGGGGTCCGGGGGGGGGCGGCTGCGACCTTTGAGAGCCCCTAGCAGGGGGTTTCAAGGGCAGCGCCCCCGAAGCTAAAAACAACTGTAAAATTGCCTTGTAAAAGTATAGTAATTTCTAGTCAATCTAGGCCGTTCATTAGGCAGATGATCTGACAGTAGAACTTATGTTTAGTTTAGGGTTTTTTTTTCCTAGAAGGCAACCCCTCTCTTTTTATGAGGGTATTCTATTTGAGGCCATGTGATAGATGTGTATTCGGTGAGCGGGAAATAGAGAGGTGAGGATGTGAGAGAAAATAGAGGATATTACAGTGGATCTGTTGTAGGTTGTGTCTCTTCATTTTGCTGGATAGTAGAAAGGAAGGACTGGCTGTTCGGGGTGGACGTAGCCCAAACTGGGTGAACCATGTATATTTGTGTCTCTCTTGTTTTATGCTTTTTTTGTGTTTATATTTCGGCAATATTTTATGTGTTCCATTGCTCCATAATATATAATTTCTAACAGAAATCTCATAAAGCATCTTAGGCATCACTACCCATTCTTCCTTCATGCTTTAGGGGGCATCTGTTACACAATATTTTGTCACACCTCCTGTACTTTTCTATGACATACCTTGAAGTGCCTGAAACATGACCATCATGCAGTATACTCATTTAGATATGTAGCTGAGATCCTCCCTAAAACACTAATTGGAAAATGCCTTGAGGTTCCCTTAGAGGAAATGGCTCTAAAACCCTAATTTGAGAATTATCACTCTTATGATAGTAAAAATTGTGATGGTGGCTTGTTGCGCTATACTAGATCCACGATGCCATTTCTATTTTTCCTTGTATACCTGTGATGATCCTTAAAATGAAATTTTCCCAAAGAGTATGGGAAGCTTTGTGATCTAGAATCTTCCAGAGCGACGAGCTAGAGGTTGTTCGGTGTAGATGAGGTCGAGTTCTCCCAACATGGCCTCTTGGTATAATCCCTATGAGCTACCTCCTTGATATGAGGGCCTTTTCCTATCTTTGGAGAGATCCTAACTCCCTTTCCCTACCTATATATTCATCCTCTCCCATTCCCAAATGGTTGGTCTTTGTCTATTTGCACCCTTATGCTAATCTTGTGCCTATATGCTACTCATTTGGCTTGGAGAAGGAGTGCTTGGAGAGCCTAGATTGGACTTGGAAATTCATTCAAGGAGAGCCTATTGACATCAAGGCTTGGTCGTATGCTTCCTCCTTTATTACATTAATATACAACTACTGGTTCATTTTTCATAAATGTGTGTGCTCATGTATCATTTATCTTAACACTCAATCTATTAAGTAGGTTACTTTTGAACATGTTATTTGTATTTTCATGCCTTGTTCTGTCTTGATCTCTTGTGTAGGTGTTTAAAAATTGTGAGAAAATGGAACGATCTCGTGACACAAGTGATTCAAGTTTTCAACAAAGGAGAATGTGATAGCATTAAAACAAGGTAGGCCATCTTCTTTGTCTCTCATTTCAATTATAACTTAGGAAAGTGTCTAGTAGATTGTCACGTAGGTTTCTAGTCCAACTCATTGGGCTAGAGGGATCATCTATGTCCACAAAGAGGATTTCCTAGAAAACCATTCTTACATAGAATGATTCTGATGATGAAACCCCTCTTGCAATGTTTTTAGAAAATATTAGAAAGAAGAAATATCTCAATATTGATGAAGGCACAATAAAAGAAGGAATAGACAAAGACAAAATTAGCAAGAAAAATCATGTTCTCACTGCTGAAAATCCATGAAGAATAAGTGCCTAGCTTATGAAATCAACCATTAAACAATCTCTAGGTTTTGTTGATGTAGAAGAATAAGAAGAAGAAAGAATACCATCACCAATTGCAAGTCCAATAAGAAAGACCCCAGAAATCGACCCTGTCCAAGATGAAATCTATGATTATATAAAATGTTTTGAACATAAATCCAAAGGAAAATTTGTTGATTTATGTTCAAATAAAAAAAAATTCTAAATTAAGAAGTTCATTTCAGCCCTCCAAAAAAATCTAGAATTGAAAATACTCTTAAACATGAAATTTATGAATTGGAAGTGTTAAACAAGTATCTGAGGTAGGAACATGAAGCAATGAAGGTACAAAATTACATTCAAATAACTCAAAATGATAATATTCTCCTACAATGTTTCCATTGGTACAAGAAAAAAAGAAGTTAACGACTAAAAATAAACTTCTGAGGTGTAAATTCATAATTTTGTAGTGTAAAATTTTAATGAAGAAATCAAGGATGACAACCAATGCCAAAAAAAAAGTACTAATTTAGATGTTCCTTCTCAAGCCTTGGAGGTAGCTCAGTAACTGAGTGGGTTACAAAATTTTGAAATTTTTTTCATGAGGACATGCAATATCTTGTGTGTGGGGGAATGTTGAAGACCAAAATTGTTTCTTTTTTACACCTTCCTTAAACTCCATTCTCTTCCATTTTTACCATAATAACTCCAATTAAGTTTCAACTTGCAAGGATATTGGAAAAAAAATGTATTTAATCATATTTTATTCATAGTTTCATAGTATATTTATTATTTGATTTAATATTTTCACAAGCTATCGAATTGCATCAATTCTGCAGCTAATAATTGATTATGATGCTTGCTTGAAGAATACACAGGTTTGAAAACATTAGTTGAGGGAAAAAATCATATGAAAAGGTAGCTGGAATCTAGAGCAACAATATCCACCTATTCCTATGATCTGGCAAGGTGATAAGGATGATCATATAAGCAGGTCAATGTGGAAGTCAACCTAGCAGAAAACACCAAAGACAAATCAAGTGAGCAAGAAGATCATTGATTGAAGCTAATATTTTTTCTCATGATTTGCTTCTGTGATAGTAAATCATAGAATCATTATTTTATTTAAACAATGTTATTTTAAGATGTTATGTTGAGAATGATAGGCTTAGAACGATAGCTTTAGAAATCTCCAAACAATTTAACAAAGGAAGTTATAAAACTCGCCTCTCGACATGATGGTACACATGGCTAGTTATTATTTTAAAAACTCTTTGAAATTGATTAATTGAGCTCTTGATTCCATTGTGATGTGGATATAAATGTGTGGTTAATATTTGTTCATATTTTCATACTTACAATCACAGGAGGGCCCGCTGGGAGCTGTAAGATTTTGTTTTTATTTTTGGTTAAGTTTTTTGTTTCAAAATATTAAGTTATCACAATGATTATAACTTTGATTTTTGGAAGACTTTTAGTAACAATTTAGATATAATTTGTTATAGATTTTGTAATAGAATTTTTGTACAATTATTTCTATAAAATTTCTTTTATAAGTTTAATCTCGTTGTGTGAATGATGAATAAAATAATCAAAGGGATTTGTTATGCATATGTAAATTTTGATTGATAGAAAGAAAGTAGAATAGTTTGATTTGGAATTTATAATTAGTTCAAGGTTTTATTTCTGATAGTGTGAAGAAGATTTTGTTTTTGCTAATGTGATATTTATGTATGCATCTTAAGATTAGCTTTATTTTCTATTAGTGTGAGAAGATTTAGATTTGGTTTTCTTATTTATTTCTGAACTTCATATTAGCTTTATCTCTATTAATGTGATACTTTCCTTTCCTCCAAGAGTGACAATTTTTTTACTTTGAGTGGTTCTTGGATTAAAAATGTGCATGAAAACATCCTAATTCAATTTGAAAATTACTCACATAATAAAGAATCTGAGCACAATTGGTGCACATACGCTTCATCAGTTTGCAATCCCTGGTCAATAATTTATGAAGTAATTTAAGATCAATTAAATTACCCTTAATGATTTACAGTGAGCTTAACAGAAACAAAATGAACATATGTAAAGTGGAGAAGCTGCTAGAGAAGGTTGCAACAAGATTGAAACAAGAAAGAGATAACTCCAGAGTTCTTCACATGCATAATGAAAACTTCAAAGAGTTGATTCTGAAATTAGTGGTGATTCCAAAGGACAAGGCTGCATTTGATTCCCTTCTTCAAATTTCATAGGAAGAGGTTCATGAGTTGAGAAACAATTTGAAGATGGCAACCAATGAGCATGTGCAGTCCAAGGAACTTGCATAGGTGGAGGATAGAAAGAGATCCTGGAAAAGGAGACGATAGACAAAAAAAATGAGGTGGTGGCTCTTAAGAAGCAGGTGGATGAACTTTAGATGAGAATAGACACTCACATTTGTGTTTTTCAGGTGCCTAAGAACCCTCAAAATCCCACAGAACAACTCAAAAATACCCTCACCGATCTCTAGTTCTCAGAAGGAGAGTTCAAGAAGGCGTAGAAGAATTTAGACACAACCGAGTGAGACTTATCACAAAAATAAAATCAGCTTAAGACAACCAAGACTAATGCAGATCTGATTAGCAAGAACCTGCAAGCCACCAACCGAGAGATTTTTAGGCTTAAAGGCCTTCTGAAAGGAAATATATCTCTCGTGCAAGCTAAGAAACTAGTTTGTGATGAAATTATAGCAGAGATGAAAAAAAACTAGGAGCACATAAATATGATGGATGAACAAAATACTATGATCAAGGACTACATGTTCTTCATCCTAGCTACCAATGAAGAGGATGAAAAGAACTCCCAGATTTCTAATAATTTCATTCAATTTGTAAATGAAAGGCCACTAAGTGAATTGAGGCCCATAGATGTGGTGGATAGAGTATATGCTATCATGGAGATCTCCAAAGTATTCCTGAAGGAAGAGGTCAGAGAAAAAGCTAAAGAATTCCTAAACACAATGTTAAAGGATGTGGCTTCCTTCAACTCTGAGCTTGATGAGAGATTCAGAGTACGGTTGCCTAGTTGTTGGGATCTAGTGGGAATGATGGTCCCATGGGAATAACATAGTTAGATGTTCGTGGAGGCCAAGATCAAGGTGGATTCCTCCCATGAGAAGACGGTCATCCTTAAAGGTAAAACAATGGTTAATTATCTCATAAATGAATTTCAGCTATTAGGATTGGTGAAGACCTTTTTCTTCCCTAGGTTTAACTATGTAGGGCTCACAATTCTCAAGATTTCATATTGATGATTCTTTCGCACTCCTCTAACAACGAAAACACTATGGAAAAGGTGTGAAGAGTCCATCAATCCACCTGTGATCCAGATCATCGACTCAATGATGCAACTTCATAATCCTTACTATTATAGTTAAAGGTACTACTGATTCTGTCAAATCATGACAATTTGATATTTTCTATTTCATGTAAATATTACATTTTCATAGAATCAATACTAGTTATTTAGGATCTGACTAGTACAACTATCCCACTAGAGCATGTAGATATTTTGTTATGATGATTCACTGCCAAATCAAGAAAGAATATTTTGTAACAAGTTTTCCCTCTATGTCCCTATAAAAACATTTTATGATACAGAACCAAGGGTTCAGAATTTTGGTTTTTAAGAGAGAAGATTTGCAAGTTGTTAATGAAATGTATGCTCTATGGAAGATTAATGAAAGTTCTTGGCGATTCTAGATCATATGAATGTGTAGTATGTATTCTTTCTTGTGTTTGTTCCATATGTTCTCACTCTTCTAAGATACATGTAATAGTAGTTTCTGGATATGTTTTCATGGATTTATGGATTCATCTAAGTCTAATGTTGATTAAATATGCCTATAACTAATGTGAATGGTTATCCTTAAAAATGCGCTCCATGTATCTTACTACTTCATTTAAATGTTTTTATCATCCACTTCATGTTGAACTTTGATGCAATGAATTATTATTTTAAGCCATGTGCATTGGTTTTCTTACCTCCTGAATTCTTCTATCTTAGATACTACAAATGAATGATAAAACTACATGTTCATGTAATGTTGGTAGCTAGTGTAAGATATTAATTCTTCTGTGAGTAATATTTTTCATCCAAAGGAATTTTCTGAATCAATTTAATCTCACATATGTTAAATATTGAGTGTAACAGAAAATATCAAAAGATCCTTAAAGCACACATCAAGATGTTGTAGGCATTGGTCTCTCTTCAACCCAGGGTCTGTCTCTAGGATCGGCAACATATTCTGGCATTTTCACCAGGGACGAATCATAAAATTTTCCCTAGGCACGACATTTATACACCCTATAGTAAGGTGAGAAGAAAGGGGTGTGGGTTTAATATCTCTCACCTTGGAGACTCTGCTATTTCAATTTCATTTTGAGCATCCTCGCTTTCAAAAGGCCACACACACTATGATACTTCATAACAAAGAACTCATCATGTGTTTGACCTAGAAAAGATCATATCTAGGAGATTCTGGAAAGAAAGAACTCTTATCACTCCAGTTCCTATGACCTCTTTTCTAGAAGTATCATCCTCTAGCTCTCAAAGGGTTGTGATAAATTACTCTAAGTCTTCCTCCAAAGTCTTGGAATATCTTGACAAACATTGTGCATTGTTTGGCCCATTTTCCTCAAGAGTCAAAATCGAAGAAGCTTTTGTCAACTCTCCTCTCTTCACATTTCATACCTTCCCAACACATGATGGCGTTAAATATATTCTCTTAAAAAATCGAACAAAAAGCATTAACAATGTCCCAACTCACCTCCATTCATCTTCAATTCAGCCAACTCCTCAACAAAGCCCTATTATAAACCTTCTACTCCCTCCTTTGAAAAACATGGTTGTCCCTAATTTTATCCTAAATAAATATTCTCTGCTAGACTTGTCACAACCTTTAAATGGCATGCCACAAGAATATCTTAATATCTTGCCAAGATTCACTAGAGAAGATGATATCTTAGCTTAGAGGCATATAGAAGAATTATGTGCATTTGCAGAGAATCTGAATGTAGAACACTTGGATATGGTGTTAAGACCTTTTGTCCAATCCCTAGATGGGGAGGCAAGGAAATGGTCCAAAGCCCTCCCAAATGCTTCAATCACTACTTGAGAGGAGATGGAGAATTATTTTATGCAAAAATGGGGATAGAAAATGTACCATGGGTACATACTCACTAGATTTAATGCAATGAAGAAAAAGTATAATGAAGATGTTTCAAAATTCATAAAAGGGTTTAAAAAAGTAGACAATAGTCTTCTAGTTGAAATCAAACCTCCACGGATTGTTGCTAAAGTAGTTTTGGTTAGGGATTTTGAACCTGAATTTGGATTCACTCTTAGAGAAAGAGTCTCGTACCTAGAAGGAATTCTGATCCCTCTTTCATTAAAGCTAGAGTTTGAAGCCACTAATAATCTTGGTGAATATGAAGCTTTGTTGTTTGGGATGCAAGATTCCATAAGTCTCAATATTGGGTGTTTGGAAGTGTTTGGATATTCATAGCCGGTGGTTAAGCAAATCATAAATCAATGCCAAGCTAAAAATCTAAGCTTAAAGGCTTACTGAAATGATGTATGGGATTGAGTAATAATTTTTTCTTAGCCTTTAATATCCAATGTTTTCCCGGAGATAGAAATCAGATGGATGAGTCCTTTGATGTCGTTGCTAGTAATTTCAAGCCTCCTAAAAACACCTTGCACATATATGAAGTTGAAGTTAGATACAATTCTTCAATACCAGACAATGTTAAGTATTGGCAAGTGTTTTAAGATGAGGAATAAATCAAACACTTCATGGAGGTTATTATAGATTTTTCAAACTCAATGATTGACCAAGAGGATGAGGAAGTAATATATGAACAATAATTCAGTTGGGAAGAAACTGTTGCTCTACAATATTCTACAATTGAAGGGTAACACCATTTGTAGGGGATTGGTCCCATTGGAAATTATGTTTAACCAAAATGATGTGGCTTCCAAGAGAAAGAGCTAGAAGAACACATGGAATATTGCAACATTGTGTAATGTCACCATTTTTACTCTTCTTCATAATACAACTTGGATGGATTTCCAGGGTAGGGAATGGCCATGTCAGTGGAGCAGGTTTATGTCATCTAAGGTTCCAATGGAATTTTTAGGAGTGTTTATGGGGTTTGTTGTCATTTGCATGGCATATTTCATTAGCCACACAATTTTCCTTTCATTCCATTGTATTCTGACAACTTTAAAAAATGAGCATTATTATGGGGCCTAACTTAATTAATTATGCTCGAGGTGGCATTCTAGAGAGATTGATTGATGGAACACCTCAGTGTAATAGATCATTGAAAATAGAATGAGAAGATCTATAGGATGGGATGCTCAGAAGTGACTTCCAGTGGCCAAAGAGAGTATGGTGGGTGATTTACCATTTTCCTTAATTAAAAATGAATTTAATTAATCATTTAATTAAGGGAAAATAATTAATTAGAGGAAATGGGCCAAAAATGAATTAAGTAAAATAAAATAAAAGAAAAGGGTCACTTAAGATAAATTGAATGGAGGAGCTTCTAGAATAATAATAAAATAAGATGCTTCTAGAGGCTTGGAGATCTATCCATCAGATCAATAAAAGAGGAGGAGAAGGTCATTTGGAGGCATCTTGGATTTGTGTATTGTTTTTGTGGAGAGATTTGAGAACATGGTTGTCTACCTCAAAAGTAGCCCTAGGAAAAAATCCCTTAGGTGATTTAGTGAGAGTTGACCAAAAATACATCTCTCCCCTTGGTGGATTCATTCAGAATCCAGATGTGTAGAGATCGATTTCTTGTTTCAGTTTTGAGGTCGACATCATAATTATAGCATATATTGGAGGGTTGTTTCTAATTATTGTATTAGAACATATTTATCTATATATAATAAAGTTGGATTTTGTTATTCTTGTCACATTTCTCATTGTTCCTTATGTTGTGATACTTTAATGACATTTTTTTGCAATTTATGGGTTTACTATTTGGGTTTTACATGGCAGTCTTCTATTTGTGAATGGAATTTTTATCTGGAGATTTTCCGAGTTAAAAATTCAAGTTTGTTCCAAAGCTATTTAATTTGCGACATCATAGCGGTATCAAAGCTTAAAACTTGGCTCAACTTGTGGGTTCTTATAGTTTCCAACTGCAATGCTTATTGTCATAGGTTTTTTCAATGACCTAGTTTCTGCAGGAAAATGAGAGCTTATTCAAAGAGATCAACAAATTTTCTCACTAACTATTTGACAAATTTTCTGAGAGATTGTTGGATGCATTTAATAAAACCATCAATGCTACAAGTGAGATGAGCATGTTATTTTTGTTTTAACATCACATTACTATATATAAAGGTTGGAATTATTAAAAAGAGGATTGGTGGAAATTTTATCAAGTTTGGACATTGAATATTTAATATACTTCGCAGAGGTTATAGGGGCCAAATTTTAAAGAGGGCCAACTTGTTACAAAGAGCCCATGAGCACTCAATAAAATTTTATTTGACAAAGGTGGGTATTCAATTAAATATCTTTTGAAGGAAGACGTAAAAGTTTTTCTAGGTAGAAGCCTATACAAGGTCGAATGCCAGACGTCATCCAAATCGAACCTTGAGAGACGTTTCTTTGAGAAATGGATCATGGTGGACAAAATTCATAGCTTCCATTTCAAAGTCATTGATGTGCAGTAAAGATCTAGTGCAATTGGTTATTCAATTTGATGTGCCATAGCTTACAGAGATTGTTTGATTATCAACACAAAAGTAGGTATTCTGGAGTTCAAATAGTTTAGGCCAAGGAAAAACTATTTTATGTAGGAAGTAATTGCCAGAAATGAACTAGATTTCCAAGTGAATAACTACAAAGAACTATCAAATGATTGTTTTGGAATGCCACAAATTCTTCAAAACTCCACCAACAGGAAGATCGAGCAAGAGAAAATAAAAATTGTGTTCGCTTCTTGAAGAGATGCATAAATAAAGCAAAGTTGAAGTGTAGTTTTCGGGAAGTTGTCAAGTTGTGAAGTCTATATATTAATTCTTGTAGGAAATAGAAAATTACTTTGTTGAACAAGTTGACACTTTAAAAGGGCTTGCATGTAGCTGGGTAAAGGAGCCAGAATCATTGGTCATATTTTCTTAAAGAAGTCATTCCACCAAAATTTATGGACTGAATCTATTATCCTTTTTGGGAAGACTGATTTTTCTAATTCAGAAGCTAAGACTCCTTGAGTTTTTGGATGTAATTTCTCTCTTAGCTAGCTGAAAGACTCGTCTTAGGTGTAAGTCAAGTAGTCTATTGAATTCAAGGAGGAGACATCGGCCCTAATTTCATAATTGATTTTTCTTTGAGATCTGAAGGATAGAGGGTAGGGTGGCAATTCTATTTAACTGTTGTCATTAGGATGAGTTATAGGGGTATATGAGAGCAAATAATCTAGATGAAGGCCACATTTCTTCTTCAAGAGAAGAAGAGTTTCAAAGTATCATTTCTCCGAGGAGTCCGAGTATACACAGGGAAATAGGCCTAATTATTTTGTAGAAGTACAATATTTTGTGTCATAGCCGGTGACCGGTTACTTTGTGTGACTGATAATACATTTTAGATTTGATGTCTCCATGGGCCACATAATTGTTGTGAATAGACATGTCAATTCAAAGGTAGAGAGTTATTCATAAGAGAGGGTTAAATAATTGAATTTTCAGGAAACATTCCTTGAAAGGGGCAAGATTTCTTTGATTCTAGTATGGTTGAACGATGATATGAACATAGAAAAAACTCAGGGCACCTCATTGGAGATGGAAAGATTATCTTGCACCAGCTGAGTCAGCGCATCAGTCCCAAGTTCATATTCCTCCATTTTTTAAAAATTATTTTCTCCAATTATTCTCAAATTGTTCAAAGAAATTTTTACTATCTGGAGATAATTTTTCAATTAATTACAACAGAGCATAAAATGAACTTTGAGGGCTCATGAAGTGAGAGGTATTTAATCATCATTGTTAAAATCAAGACCAATTGAAATTTCCTTGGGTAGCTTAAGGTTAAACAGTTGGAAAATTGTCACACAGTTGTTCTGAGTTAGGTTAAAGTGTTAGTTAAATGTTAGAATACCAAGGTTTGTCAGTGTTAAATCAATTGGAAATATGTTTTGATTCAAATATAGGGATTGTGTGTTTGAGTTGTGAGTTGCAAGTGCCAACTATATGTTGTTGTCTATGAGTTAAGTGCAGTTGTTGCCTATGAAAAATTATATCACTGTGGCTTTTTTTCATAACCATTATATTGCTAGGAATGTATTAGTTATTACTCATGAAGAGTTATCATTCCTACTTGTATGAGTTAGAGTCTTGAGCTACCATCATTTCATATTGTAAGTTGGCAGAATGTCAGTCAAAACAACTTTATATAATTATCATCATTGAGCCAAAAAATGGATCAAACCTTAATAATATTCTATAATAAGCCAGCAACAATAAACGGTAGACCCTTCTCAAAGGGGGTATATGCCATTCTTCATAAAGAATAACCAAAGGATGTGCAAAAGAGGTAGGAAATAGGACACACGATTTTTTCTCTTGGGATAGTTTTGAAGCACATGAAGGTCACATGGATGATCCTCTTAAAACTTGATGAACTAGATTCCCTCCTTTCCAAAGTGAGCCAATTAGGAGGGAAAAACTAATTTGGGCTCTAAAACGAACTACGCTTTATCTCATACATCACAAGTCCTTGGAGGAACCTTATGAAGGGTTTAGACTTCTAGTTGCATCTTTTCTCAATAACATCACAAGACTAACTGACCTTATATCTCCTTACAATGATGATGTTATGAGGAGAATTTTCAAGATGATGGTAGATGTTATAGACAATTTTGTGCCTTACAGCAATAAGCATGAATTGTCAATAATCCAAGGGATCCAAAGTTCCCTAAACATGATGTTCCTACCCCTAGAGAAGCAAGGTCAGCAAACCAACAGCTCTCAGATCAGTTCTCCACCTGAAAACACTCAAAAACAAGCAATCCTGAAATCAAAGCAGGTGCTCCACTAGGCTTCTGCGCTGAAACACAACTGCTCCATGGTGTACCTGCGTTGCAAAGCAGGTAGAACAAAGCCCACCTGCGTTGAGCGAGTTTGGACATGTGGCACACTGAGTCATTGCTCTGGAATCTTCCAAAAATGACACTTGGATCAGGGATTTCGCCTTGTGATGAGTCAGAGGCTTTGTTTCTCCAAGTGGAAGCAAGGTTCACCAAGTGGACTCAAGAACTGAAGATCAACTAAAGATTAACTGAAGAGAGAGAGGACACAAGGCAGCTACACATCAGTTGCAAGCTGACTCATCCTTTCTCAATTCATCTATATATTGAGCTCTCTCCTATGAGCTCAGGAGGCTGGAATTTTGTGCAAAGTAATGATATGCTGTTGGTTTCATCATTGAGCTATTGGGTGATTGTTTGAGAGAGGTGAAGAAGAGCAATTCTTTCTGCTGGGAGGTGTTGCTGGGTTGGAGCCTGCAATGGTTGTAATACTCTCAGAACCTTTATTTCTTCATTAATAAAATCTATTGAGGTTCTTCTATGTGCTCTTGTTTCAATTATATATTGTGATGATTGCATGTTTGGTTTACACTAATCCATGAACCAGTTATGATTGCATGCCTCTTGTAGTTTCCTTCTTTGTTATTGTGCAGGATCTCATTGCAGCTGGGCGAGCAGAAGAACAAAGAGCTAGGAGCAAGCGGCCAAAGAGAAGAGTTTGGATTTGACATTGAGCGCAAGGCAACGGTTAGTGCTTTCTCCATTCTCTTTTGCTTTCATAAAGAAGTAAACCTTAAGTAGTTTGTTTTACAGTTGTTGCTAAGGAACTGTCACCCTTAGAGTGGGTTAGGGTCATCCGAGTTGGATACTTTTCCCTACAACAAACTGGCGACTCCGCTGGGGATCGTATCCGTTTGATTGTGTTTGTAGTATTTTGCTATTCATTTCCTGAACGAAAGAGTACCAAATCGAAAAGCTTTTGACTATATCAAAAGTGAAGTAGAGGGCAGCTACTCTTGCTCATTTTCTGAGCAAATTCATGATTTGAAGAGCTGATCTACAAAGATCCTTGTAAGCTCTTAGTGATAGCTTTGCACCTTCTAAATCATCCCTTTGAGTGTGCTTGACTGAATGCTTCTGATTTGAGCAAAAACCGTGCATTTTTGAGAAAATTATGACCCGGAAACTGTGAAAACGCAATTCTCGTTTTCCAAAGCAGGTAGTACACAGGCTACCTGCTTTGCAACGCAGGTCCCGAACTGGCTACCTGCGTTGAGAGCCAGTTTGACTGTGCAGAGCCTGCGTTGACCCAAATTTGCTTAGTGCATTTGGGGTTTCCTCCTTTCTCTTGCCTGTTTTCACTTAGTTTTGCTGCTAGGTGTCAGTCTTGTGCCTGTTTTGAAACCAATATTACTTGCCATCATTCCGCCTCTGTTATATAACGAAATTGTACTTGTTCTTTGTATTTCTTACTCATTTACAATTTCCCATAACGAAAAGTAAACTAGTCATGCTTTTGACCTCTTAGATCTGAACCTGTGTTAGGCGTTTTGCTGGTCTAAAGAGTTAGCTTGTTTGCTGTCCATAGCTGATTAGTCTTTTTACTTTCGTTAGTATGGTTTGATTTCATGTATTTCCAGTGATTAAGCAAGTGAATCTTAAGGTGTCTTTTGATTTTGGACAAACTTGTTTACTTTCGCTTTAAATCGAAATAAAAGTTATATAACCACTTTCTTTTTGTATCCATCCACATTAAGAAAGGGAAAAGAAAATACATGCATTGTGCATTTTGCATTTGACTGTGTGCTTGACGATTTAGGAAAAATTTGCATTTTAGTGTGTGCTCTATGATCTGTGTGAAAAGATTTGCCTTTCTTTTCCCTCAGTAGTTAAGGTTTTCAAAGTTGGAAGATTGAAAAGTTTGCTTCTCATCTTAGACTGCATTCAGGAATTTGTTACATACATCTCGTGGTGATCCTTAAAGGCAAACTGATAAGCAAGATCAACATTAAAATAAATCCAATTTACATAACAACGCTTTGTAACATAACGCAAACATATAGAGGTCTAGGTAGAGACGTGTTCCGGCGTCGTTAAACATAGTGACTGTCGATCTCTACGAAGGTGGGTGATTCCTCCTGAGAGTCGGTGGCACTAATACGGACTTGTGCTCCCACGTACCGTCGCGTATATATTGGGAGACCCCTATAGGCAATTATCCTTTATCCATAGGAAGCCGTGTCGACCGCCCTACTGATCGCGATGCAGTGAACACAACATTCACGAAGATCGACCACCCGTACCGTAAAACGTATTCTGTGGTTTCGCGAAAAGTTTGGCACACCCTCTGCCTAGAACTCCAGAGCAGTTTCTTTTGGCCTTTTTCAAACTCTATAACTGAAAAAGTCCATCCGAGCATTTGTCACTTCGGGCTCGTTAAAACATCGAAGGCGACTAGAGTCATCTTTAGCTTTTTCTCGACTCTTAAAACATGAAAAAGCAAGTTTGTGTCTAAAAGCGTCGTTAATAAAATTTATTTTAAGCGGAACATAATCACCTGTTATTCCCACGTTGATCTTTCAGTTGAAAAGTATGGAGCCCACCAACCAAGGAAGCAACCTTGGCGGAAATCCAAATCCCTTCTCCTCTTGGGGAGATGTTGGTGCGCCTCATATGGCCACATTGTCACTTCCAGGATTGACAATTTGCCTACCTGTATGGTTCTTTTCAACTAATGTAGTCCAGATCGCCACTAATCCTGAGCAGTCGAATCAACAGTCAGACCAATCTAGAGCTACCCACCAGCCTTCCACTTCTTACAATTCTTCCTCTGATCCTTCATCTTCACAAGGTAGAGCCGGCAAAAGTCAGCCTCCCATGGAGAAGAAGGAAAAGAAGAAGAGAGAAAAGAAGCAGAAGGGGCCTATGGCGAAGGCGACTGGGGGCAAGCAAAAGACAGCTGACAAAAACCCACACACTGCACCGACCGGGCCTAAATCGCCATGTGTCATTTGCGAAGGGGCCCACTTCCATCGTGATTGTCCTTGTATTCCCCGGATACTAAGGGACTGGTCCCCAAGGTTGCACAATCCGGTAGCATCAACCTCTGGTTGTCATGTTGATTGCAGTCCGTCAACTAGCGAGAGTGAAGGACGAAGAGGGAGACCAAGATCACCCTGTGTATTGTGTGAAGGCGAGCACGCCATCCACAAATGTCCATTCTTAGATGAGGCAAAGAGAGTTTTGGAAGATCGTCCGGTTTCACCGTTACAACTTCCTCCTGGATACCAAAAACTCGCGCCTAATCCCTCGATAGTTGAAAATCCAGCTGACCCGCCCAAATGGTCAGCTGAAGTGTCGGTCATTGAGAATGAACCTGCTGAATCCAGACCAGACGAAAGTCTAAAGGTCGAAACGGCAGTTGACCCGGTTCTTCCTTCAGAGGTTTCATCGTCCAATGACTCCGTCATTGAAGACCCATCTTCGAATGACACCCTCACTGAAGAGGATAAGGATGACACCGTCCATATTCTTTTCATCAACACAGACTCTGATGAGCATCAGGGCAATGCGCCCATTCCTTTATCACAGGAAGGAACATCGTCAGGGTCGTATCCGGCCGTATATTCGGTCCCACCACCAAGCAACCTAGTTGTATCCTTTGATTGGAATCAACTAGGCAGACCCCGGTTACCAGCCAGTATCCCATTCAGAATCATAGTCCAAATCTACCGAATGGTAATGGCTGGAACTATCATTGATGAAGGGGCATCTGTGAGTATCCTTTCCTCTGTTGCTTGGAAAGCACTGGGTTTCCCGGCGCTTTTACCTGAGATGAGAAATCTATCAGGTTTTGATAAAGGAACCAGTCACCCGTTAGGGATTCTCCCCAATGTTCCAGTTACATTGAAAGGGAAGACAGTTCGCATGAACATCATGGTCGTCCAGGGACTCTTGGCATATAACTTACTCCTTGGACGAGACTATATATATTGCATGGAGGCAATAGTGTCCTCGCTCTTTAGAGTCATGTGTTTTCCGCACGAAGGAAGAATGGTCCAGCTAGTAGACCAACTTTCATTTCCAGGATCACGCATTGCAAATAGTCAAATACCATCCCTTAACGGTTTATTCACTCAAGGAATGCCACCGCCCCCGGTTCTACTTCCCGATGAATGCGAGTAATTCGGAAAGAAAGAACTGGGACCCAGGGGGCATGCACCCTGGCCTGCCTCGGGCAGAGAAAACCTTAGGTATAAAGTTAATTTCCGCAGAAGGATGGACTAGTCCGTACCCCGTCCGGCAGAGGAAGAGAGGGTTGTTCTAGGGTAAAATTCTTTTGTCAAAGTTATGTTGAAGCGAAGCAATCGCTCCCTTTGTCTAAAGAAGTGGGCTCTCCTAAGGAGGGGATCTATTTGTGGCAGCAAGTAGCCACCATCTTTGAATGTCAAGCCTCACCCATTAAAACAATATGTTTTGAAGGATAAGTAGGGGCAGTCTCCAAAGAAAGAGATGAAATTGCTGCAACAAGTAGTCACCATCCTTAGCAACCTAATGATAGACATCGCCGAAAAGAGAGTTTAGTTTGCGGCAGCAAACAAAACCATTTTTCGGATAATAGGTAAGAGATGGCAGAATCTCGAAATTATACTTTATACCTGGGGGCATGCAAACCTCTTGGAGTACAAGCACGGGACGACTATTTATTTTTTAAATTTTGTAGGTCTAACCCGTTAAACTCGTAGGATTAGCCGTTTCCAGCTTGCATAAAGAAAGGATGAAGGGCAAAAGTTAAAACCTGCCAAATTGGAGTAATTAGTGAGGTATCGCTCCTTAAATAAGATTACCTCACCTAAAGCATTCCTTGTATTAAGACTGGTATAAATCGAGCAGTTTTAGCAATGTTCATGCTCGTTAAAAAATAAACGCAAGAATCGAGCAGTTTTTGTGTAGAGTTCATGCTCGTTAAAAAATAAACATAAATTGTGAGCAATCTTTCCCTAGCAGTTCAAGCTCATCCAGAAAAAATGAACCGGTAAACAACCTCGAGAAATGTAACCTTTGAAAGCCATATTAAAAGCCCTTGGTCGTGTTTATATGCCATCACCTCCATCCGTTCATTTGGCCAATCGTTCGCCTCCATATGTTTGTTTACCCATTTTGAGGAACAGCTGCGAAGAGTGATTTCACTTAGCCATCCTTGTGACACTGCCGTGATTGGAGAATTCCAACCTGTACCTGGAATCTGCTGCTATCCCTGTTCATCACTCGTTCCTCAAAAGACGAGTCTTCTTTGAGCTCTTTTCACTGACTCGTAAAATATGAAAAGTTTGCCGAGTTTTGGCCTTCCAGCTCGTTAAAGCGACCTGAGAGCTATCCCTCCTCTAGATTTTAATCTTTTTGGACCTGAGGGATTATTACACAAAAAGATCGAGCGCTTGTTTTGTTCGGCTCGTTAAAGAAATCGAAAATTCATCCCTTCTGTATTGTTTTATACTTTTTCGGACTTAAGGGATTAGAAGACGAAAAAGGAATTTTGGAGTTAACTTTTCGTACCTTTTCAGACTCTCTAAAAATGAAAAGGACCGAGTTTTCCTTGTCGTTAGACTCGTTAAAATGGTTAAATAGCGACAAACTTGTCTTTAGACGAGAACGAGTTTCCCTATCGCTAGGCTCGTTAAAACATAGCGATGGGCTTGCCCGAAGGGCAGGTTATAGAACAAGCATATGTTATCCTCCTCAAGCTTGACAAAAATAAAGAGGTACTGGTCAGCAATGACTGGGGAAAAATTGGGAGAACCTCACAGCATTAATGGTAGCAAGTCGCTCTTGAACATGACACTTTGTCCTCCGTAGCACATCGGGTTGGGTTGTTTCATTCACCGGTCGCATAACCATGGTCCTCGCCACACCATCCGCAATTGGGGTAATGCTACCAATCCATCACATCAGTGTCGTTATATGTTCAAGAGATGTGGTTCTGTAAAGAGTCAACCGTGTTCCACCCACTGCCATACATTATCCTTCATCCACTTCATGACCGCCACCCTGAATCATACATCACAGTTTGTTTTCACCTCATCACAATCACTAGCTCCGTTCCGTGCCACTGATGTGGGATTCATTAAGGCCCTCCTTTGACGGATCACTCCTTGTCGACATCAGCTCATTATCCAAGGAGTTGATCTAGGAACAACCCCTTCAGTACTTTGAAGCTTGCATGCCTCAATGGCAAGTTTCTCACTTCCGGCGACAGGTATACATCAATGACCTTCGACCAGAAGATTTTGCATGGTGGTCGACGCCAAGTCCTTTATTCCCACCATGTAGATTGTACTGCCGTACCTTGAGGGTCATCATCCTTATCGGTGACTCCTCTCGCGCTTGTTAACGGTTCACATCATTGACCGGTAATCAAGCGATGTCTTTCCATGTTCGACTTCAAGAAATTCTCACATGGATCGACTTGTACATCGAGTGAAGATCGGAAGAGATTGAAGACCCCAGATCTAGTTTCATCCATCCGGGCTGCGATATATATTCAGGACATAAAGACATTTGATATGTACATCATTACAGCAGATGATCATCCTTCTCAAAGGATGATAACTTCGGCAGAGAATTATCAGTCTACAATCAGACGATCGTCTGTTCTATGTACCAAAATGTATTTATAAAGCTGAGCATGGGAATGCCCGCCTTAGCTAGATCATGAAAAATGTATGAAAAATAATGTATTGTATTGTATCTTATTACAGGACACTTCTCAGCAGATTGAATGAACTTCGGATCCTCTCAATAAAGCATTTCACCCGATAAACGACCTCATACTTTAGGGGGCATCTGTTATAGACAATTTTGTGCCTTACAGCAATAAGCATGAATTGTCAATAATCCAAGGGATCCAAAGTTCCCTAAACATGATGTTCCTACCCCTAGAGAAGCAAGGTCAGCAAACCAACAGCTCTCAGATCAGTTCTCCACCTGAAAACACTCAAAAACAAGCAATCCTGAAATCAAAGCAGGTGCTCCACTAGGCTTCTGCGCTGAAACACAACTGCTCCATGGTGTACCTGCGTTGCAAAGCAGGTAGAACAAAGCCCACCTGCGTTGAGCGAGTTTGGACATGTGGCACACTGAGTCATTGCTCTGGAATCTTCCAAAAATGACACTTGGATCAGCGATTTCGCCTTGTGATGAGTCAGAGGCTTTGTTTCTCCAAGTGGAAGCAAGGTTCACCAAGTGGACTCAAGAACTGAAGATCAACTAAAGATTAACTGAAGAGAGAGAGGACACAAGGCAGCTACACATCAGTTGCAAGCTGACTCATCCTTTCTCAATTCATCTATATATTGAGCTCTCTCCTATGAGCTCAGGAGGCTGGAATTTTGTGCAAAGTAATGATATGCTGTTGGTTTCATCATTGAGCTATTGGGTGATTGTTTGAGAGAGGTGAAGAAGAGCAATTCTTTCTGCTGGGAGGTGTTGCTGGGTTGGAGCCTGCAATGGTTGTAATACTCTCAGAACCTTTATTTCTTCATTAATAAAAGCTATTGAGGTTCTTCTATGTGCTCTTGTTTCAATTATATATTGTGATGATTGCATGTTTGGTTTACACTAATCCATGAACCAGTTATGATTGCATGCCTCTTGTAGTTTTCTTCTTTGTTATTGTGCAGGATCTCATTGCAGCTGGGCGAGCAGAAGAACAAAGAGCTAGGAGCAAGCGGCCAAAGAGAAGAGTTTGGATTCGACATTGAGCGCAAGGCAACGGTTAGTGCTTTCTCCATTCTCTTTTGCTTTCATAAAGAAGTAAACCTTAAGTAGTTTGTTTTACAGTTGTTGCTAAGGAACTGTCACCCTTAGAGTGGGTTAGGGTCATCCGAGTCGGATACTTTTCCCTACAACAGTAGATACTTTTCAGGACTTGGAAAAAAATGCAGGCTCTACCTTTGGGAAGAATCTTGGGATTTAGAAGTTATGGCCATGACTGGGACTCATGCTTGATCTAGAGTGTGATGGTTTGATCCTACAAATGTTCCAATGCTTCTTTAACATTAGGAAACATCATCTTGACACAGTCATAACACACATGCAGTCCATATTGTCATCATGTATGAGAGGTCGTGATGCCATTTGTTAGGATTTGTAGTCTTGATTTTTGTCTATCTGGAGGAGAGAGAATTTGGTGTCACTTGCTACTTATAAGCTACCCAAAGGGTTGGTTGAGTAGAACATCAGACTATTCATGAGACAATCTAGGGAGGAGCTACCTAGGTTTGGTGGATCATGTAGAAAGAATAAGCTGAGGAGGAAGGGACTTTGCTTTATATGAAAAGGACCTTAGGGACCTAACCACTCATGCTTGAGTGACAGTGAGGAGATGAAAACAATAGAGCAGGGAGATATTTGTTATGTCTGTCCAAATGATGACTCTTCGTTGATGAGTCCATGGGTTTATACGATGATACCTGTGAGGATCATGAGCAATCATGTGGAGTTGATAACAATAGCCCATATATGCATCCATGTGTGGTAGAGGAGTATGAGGAGAAACTGATTGTTCCCATGAGGGAAGGAGATCTGGGAGTAGATGAGTGAATGATGATTCAACATAGAGAGCACATAAAGGGGCATGAGTAAGATGATACACACAATGTGCGATATGGACCATTTTTGGAGAGTCAGAAAGTGGCTGATGTTCAGCCCATGATGGAGGATGAGCATACACCCTTGGGGCCAACCATTGGAGTGGAGTAGACATATGTGTAGGAAACCTTTAGGGAGGTAGTATTTGTAGAAACGTGTCCTTAGGAGATGTTGGAGATTGAAATGGTAGTCTTGCGGGAGGCTAGTAGATGACAAGAGCTATTGGAGATGGTGGTGCATCCATCTTTGGGCTAACCCACTAATGAGGTGCAGGTAGATACACAGGAAACTGGTAGAGTTGTAGGAATTTCAGGGAACAACCCTCTCTAGGAGTACATAGATAGGGCTTGTAGCACAACTTGCCCACTTTTTCCTATTATAGTGAGAGGGGCAAGTTTCCTTAAATAGATATGATTGATTGATTGGATAGAGAATCATCCATTGAGAAAGGACCCATATCAACCCAGTAGACTTGTTCCTTACATAGGTTCCCACACATTGGATTGGAAAGAGATCATGAGCTCGTACCCTACTGATGGAGTATCATTTGTATTAAGGAGTAGTGTGTTGTAGGAGCCTTTAGAGGTGAGGGATATTACATTATGTTGTTGGTAGCAGGATGTAGGATGGTCACTCATCAGTATTTCAGTTCAACATCAATATGATGTGATTGACCTTGGTTTATGCCAAGGGTTGGATTGGAGAGAGTTAATGACTTGATATACGGTGGTTGTAGCAGCATTCATGGTTGGAGTTATATCACAATAAGAGCCTTGGATCCTTGATACTTGTTCTTGGTGGCATTGAGATCTAGGAGGATTTGTTGATGACAGGTTCAATTAGATATTGGTTTGGGATCCAGGCATTGAGGGGTCCATTCATGGTGGGTCGACACAGGAGCAAAGAATCACCCAATGGTTCATATGGGATCCAGGCATTGGGTCTTAGTTGCATTGGGCCATCATATTGGTCCACATATTTGGATTTCTTGAGGGTAAGAAATATTGGCGCGGGAGAACTATAATGTCCCCATTTTTATTCTTCTTCATAGTACAACCAAGATGGATTTCCAGGGCAGGGGATGGCTAGGTCAGTGGAATTGGTTTATGTCATCAGTGGTTCCAATGGAGTTTTGAGGCACTTTTATGGGATCTGATGGCATTTTCTTGGTATATTTATCCACATATTTTTCCTCTCGTTCCATTGCATTTCGACAACTTTCAAAAATGAGCATTATTATGGGGCGTAACTTAATTAATAATGCTTGAGGTAGCATTTCGAAGAGACTAAGTGATGTAACACCTTAGTGTAATAGCTTGTTGGAACCATAATGAGAATATCTATATGATGGGATGCTAAGAAGTGACTTCTAGTGCCCAAAGGGAGTATGGTGGGAGATTTACCATTTTCCTTAATTAAAAATGACTTTAATTAGTCATTTAATTAAGGAAAAATAATTAATTAGAGGAAATGGGCCAAAAGTGACTTAAGTAAAATAAAATAAAATAAATGGGTCACTTAAGATAATATCAATGGAGGAGCTTCAAGAATAATAATAAAATAAGATGCTTCTAGAGGCTTGGAGATCTATCCATCATATCTATAAAAGAGGAGGAGAAGGTCATTTGGAGACATCTTGGATTTGTGTATTGTTTTTGTGGAGAGGTTTTAGAACCTGGTTCTCTACTTCAGCAGTAACCCCGAGATGGAAACCCTCAGGCGATGCAGTAAGAGTTGGGTGAAAATCCATCTCCCCCCTTGGTGGTTTCATTCATAATCTGAAAGTGTAGTGATTTATTTCTTGTTTTAGTTTAGAGGCTGACATCAACATTATAACATATATTGGAGGCTTGTTTCCACTTATTGTATTGGCACATATTTCTCTGTGTAGAGTAAAGTTGGATTTTGTTATTGTTGCCACATTTCTCATTCTTTTTCATATTGTGATATTTTAATGAGATTTTTGTGCAATTTATGGGTTCACTGCTTGGGTTTTACATGGAAATCTTCTATTCGTGAATGCAATTTTTATCTAGAGTTTTTCTGAGTTAAAAATTCAAGTTTGTTCCATATTTATCTCATTTGGGACACTACACATTGGCACAGAACAAGACCCCGGGGTGATAAAGTTGGCCAAACAAGTTCCTAAAGAATAAAAGCAAAGGTATCTAGATATTTTCAAGCGGTATATGGATGCATTTGCTTGGTATTATGATGACTTGAAAACCTTCAACACTATTATCATTCAACAGAAAATTCCTTTGATGAGTGGGGTGAAGCCATATAAACAAAAGCTCAGGAAAATTAACCCTTTGTTACTTCCATCAACTGAGAAAGAGGTGAGGAATTTTCTACATGCCAAAATTATTATTCCTTTGAGGTATTCAGATTGGGTAGAAACGTTAGTTCATGTGAGGAAGATCAACGGAGAAATAAGGTTATGTGTTGACTTCAGGAATATAAACAAGGCCCCACTAAAAGATAATTACCCTTTGCCTAAGATGGACTATATTTTGCAAAAGGTGGTAGGGTCTTCTTGAATTTCCATGATGAATGGCTTCTTTGGATATAACCAAGTCACTCTACACCCAAAAGATAAGAAGAAAACCACTTTCCCTACAACCTCGGGAACATTTATGTATGCCAGAATGCCCTTCACCCTCATAAACATAGGAGCCACTTTTTCAGAGAGCTATGGATATAGAATTTGTTGGAGAACATGACAAGTTTCTAGTTATTTACCTCGATGACATCACTATTTTCTCAAAAACATATGTAGATGACATTAAACACTTGCAATAGAATTTTACAAAATGTAAAAGGTATGGTCTTTCTTTAAACCCCAAGAAATCTCATTTTTCTCTAAGTGAAGGAAATTTTTTGGGACAAAATGTGCAAAAGTAGGGAGAAAAGATTGATCCTAGAAGGGTGGAGGCCTTCAATAACATTGCATTACCAAGAAATAGGAAATAAATCCAAGTATTCTTGGGCAGAATCAACTTTTTAAGAAGGTTGATACCCAATTATGTTGAAATAGTTAAGGAAGTCACAAAGATGTAGAGGAAGAATATGGAGGTAAAGTAGACAGTAGAAGCTCAAGGATTCTCCAAAATCAAAAAGGATTTTACAGAAGCCCCAATACTAGTAAGCCCATAGTACCAAAATCCATTTTTCATATTTTCTTTTGCTTCTCCCCACATATTGGCCATCGTCTTGTTACAAAAAACGATGAAGGACATGAGCAACCAATTTCATTCTTCAGTCAAGTGTTACGTGATGCTAAGCTAAAATATAATATTTTGGAGAAGAATACCTATGCCTTAGTCATATCCCTAAAATATTTTATTTTTAGGATCTATGTCCTACAATCAAGTATAGTAGCCTATGTTCCTACAACAACAATTAAAGATATCCTTGTGCAGGGGGATAATGAAGGAAAAAGAGGCAAGTGGATTGCTAAAATACAAGAATATGACATTGATATCAAACCCACCAAGTTGATAAAAGGGCATGAGCTAGATAAAATTTTGTCTGATGCAAATTGACAAGCTTTGGGCATAAATTTACTCATTGGAAAGGATGGAGGAAGTGGAAAAGAGGAAAAAGAACAAAGAATTGAGACCCGAACTCAGAAAATCTAGATTAAATACATTGTGTCCCACTAGTAAAGTATATTGTTAATTATTTACTTTTTCTAAAGAGTCCAGACAACTTTGATAAAGTTAAATATAGGGCTTTGAGGCTGCAAGCCCAAAAATTTGTAATCTCAAATGACCAACTGTATTATAAGGACTCAGTGGGAATTTTTCTATTATGCTTGGTTGAAGAAGAGATACATAAAGTGATTAATGAGTTTCATAACTATGTCTATGGAGGAAATTATAGTCGAAGGGCTACAAGCCATAAAATTATCAATTCAAGCTTTTATTGGCCTAATTTGTTTAGTGAAGTACATGCCCATGTTCAGGCCTACGAGAAATGTCAAACGTTTACAGAAAAATAGAGGTTGGCCCCCCTTTCATTTATCCCTATTTTTGTAGAAGAAAATTCAGGAAATGGGGGTTAGACTTCAATGGACAAATACATCCACCTTCTAGTGGATACTGACAACCACCGATTACTTCACTAAATGGGTGGAAGCTACCCCAAATAGAAATGAAATTAATGCAGTAGTCATCAAGTTTCTAGAGGAAAACATTCTTTCCAGCTCTGGATTCCAAATGAAAATTATCATTGACAATGCCCATGTGTTCAAGTCAGTTAAACTTATTGATTTTTTCCAAAAGGAAACCATTATAGTAGGCCATTCCACTACCTATTACCCACATGGAAATGGATTGGCTAAATCCTATAATAAAGTCTTAGTAAGGATTCTGAAGAAGACAATAACGAAAAGTCAAAAGAACTAAGATTCACAGCTGAAATTTTCCCTATGGTCTAACATGGTCACCGCCAAAAGGTCCATTGGGAAATCTCCTTTTGAATTAGTGTATGGGAAAGGTGCAATTATTCTTATACATTTTGCAATGCTAGTCACTAAAATTATACAGGATGTCGAGGAGGAGGCAAATTATCTAACGAGGAGGATCAATCAACTGGTAGAGCTTAAAGAAATAAGGGAACATGTAAAGCATAACTTGATCAATGATCAAGAAAGAATGGAATCTCTCTTTGACATAAAAGAAGGGATAGATCCCTGTAGCAAGGAGATTTGGTACTTAGATGGGATGCCCGAAGGGAAGATAAAGGAAAACATGGAAAGTTTGACCCTCTATGGTTTGGACCTTTCAATATTAATGAAGCAAAATGGAAAAATACTTTCTTATTGGAAAATTTAGATGGTGAAGCGCTTGATCTTCAAGTGAATGGGAAATTTCTCAAGCTTTATTTCCAACAATGAAGAGGTCCACTCTCATCAATTGTAAATATCAGAGATCCATTATAAATACCAACATTGTTTGTGTTTTCTTTTACTTCTCTTTTGTCTTATGAAAGTTTAAATAAAATGACTCCATTCCAAATGTAAAGAAGGCAGTAATCTATAGGTTCACAATTCATTTCTTGAAATACATTGTCCCCAATTGGAGCTGATGTTGTATATGTAATACTTTCTTGCATTCCTGTCAAATGGTCATGTTTTCCATCCCTGATACAAAAATAAACAGGTGTTTAGGTCATTCAAAGGGAAATTAAAAGGGAGAGGCAACACATTGAATCAACATTTTAGAGAAGGATCAGCATATTGGGGGTCAATATTAGTTGGGAGACACAAAATTTTGGAAGCCAAAATTCAAGGGAGGGCCAAAATGAAAAGGAAGCGCCAAAATTTAGGAGGTGATCACATTGAAACCTGATATCTGAAGAATGGATGGAAGGTATATTAGGGCCTGATATTAGAAGGTTGGACATCGAAGGCTTTCAGAGGTGATGATATTAGTGTTATTTCATTTCAGAGGTCATGTTTTGAGAGGAAAGATGTTTCGAAACCCCTGTTTAAAATGTTTTACAAAAAGTTATGATCCAATGGAGGGGGTCCGATGTTGTTATCTCTTGGTCATGTCGATTCAAGGGACCAATGGTGTAGAAAACGAAGAGCACCCAAGTGCTATGTTAAATATCAAAGGTATGAAATTTTAGACCCTTATTGCAATTATGTTTTTGAAAAGACTCCTATGAAGGGGGCTTCGATGTTATGTGGAACCGGATCATGAGCATTCAAAGAACCAAGGGTGGAAGAAAAAATATAAAGGGGTTTAGGGCCCCGACAGGAGCCTAAAGGCTTAAGCACCCAAGATCCCAAACCATTGGTCATGACACCCGATCCTATGGGCAAATTGAGATAAGAGGGATAAAAGAGTAAATTTTCATGGGTGCACCTTTCAGTTTAAACATCGAGCATGTTTAGGGTAAAATCAGCCTCCATTTCTACCTAACCATCCCCTAGAAGAATTTTGGGTGGGGGGTAAACCAAGCGAGTGATATACAGGCGCTACCCCTTGCAGTTGAAAGTTAGAAGGGAAGGCCTGATGATACAATGACCTAGATTGATTCTGCAGGTAGCCGCTAGATCTGACCCCTTGCTCTTTTACCTATCCGTGGATGGTGGGGACCACCCACCACATTATAAGTATGTTGGCATTAGTTTCAAGGGAGTAATGAAATTTAAAGGTAAATAGTAACAACTCTGCCCCACTCACATACACCTATCACCCGTCGCTACCCAATCCCCTTCAGCCACATGTCCCCCTCGTGATGTCATCCCATGTCAGAAGACCATTTTCCCCACTCCCCCTATAAAAAACCCTTCTCGCTACAAACTTTCAATTTTTTTTTGTTTCTAGGTACAGTCTCCTCCCACCACTTTTCTTCTCTTTGATTTCATTCGAGTAGTCAGTTGGTCCAAGGCTCTCCTCCAATGTTGTTTTCAGCTACACGTTGGGATGGGGTCCCCAGGGTCAGTTTTGAGGTTAAAATAACCCAAGTTTTGATCAGATATTGTAATCAATGTAAAGTCTCCGTGATTTGTGGATCTGGAGTGCGTAGATGATTAGGAGTCAAAGGGGTTTAGTCCCTTGTGTTATATAAAGTTTGAGTAGGTTTTGAGATCCTCCCATGGTCCACAAACCATGGTATTGTATGGAAAAGGCTATAAATATGTGTGTATTAGAGGGACTAAAGCATGTTTTTGAAGAATTGATAAGCAATGGGTCAATTGAAGAGAAGTGCTATCAAAGAGAAGTGGATCAGGTAGGAGAAGAAAGGATATGTAGCTGAGTGCATAGAGGCTAAGGTAGAGTCTACAGCTGAGTGCATGAACCCCTGTAGCTGAGGGTGCAGGGTAGTTTTAAGTTTGTAAATTTGAATTGAAGATCAACAAGGATAGTTACCAAAGAATTCTTGTGTATATCTGTTTTATCTTTATTTTCGTTAAATGATATATGTTGTCTATGAACAAAGTGTTTTATGGAATATGTTGGAAATAATACTAAGAGGGGGGGGGTGAATTAGTATTAGCAAATCAAACACTTTTTATTTTTGATACTCTGATTCATATACGCTACTTTAGTTAAGACAACCCGCGTGTATACACAACTGTGTTTAATGCAACTAGCGTATATCCAGTAAACTTATGATTCAGTTAGTTGATCTTTAATGAGTACATCAGAACATTATTAAACATGTAGACAGTAAACAAGTGCAGTAAAACATAACAAATCATCACACATAAGAAGCACACATGAACACCATGATATAAGGTGGAAACCCAGTGTGGGTGAAAACCACCTACTGCAATTCGTCTCTTTCTTCCTTTAATAAGAAACTTCATTTTACAATGGTTTTGTACTAGTGCAGTCTTATACTAGTACGTAGGCTTCTACCTACAGAAGGCTACAACCTTCTTCTCATTCTCCAAGCTCTCCTGGAAGGGAGCTACAACCCCCTTTTCTCTTGTACTAGCTGATGTACTAGTACATAGGTGCTCACCTACAGAAGGCTACAACCTTATCTTTTCTTCTAGGGACCACGTTTCATAAATTTTCATACTGGATCCATAAATACAAAACAATAACCACTGCAATATAATCATCAACTTATACTTGCATCATCAATCTTTGAATCATCCAATACTGAATCAATGAAACCATGTCAACAAAATACAGTTACCTGCACACAGACCAGAGCCCAGAACTCTGCAACAACCACTAGAACCAACAACAACCTGAAACACCAAACCTCATAATGTATAGGCTACTTGACTCTGTCAAAGCAATGTGTATACACTCTTTCACCAGAGAGAACCCACGTACATATTTAAAGATAATTACTTATACCTTCGCTGCAATTTCCAACTTCAGATATATCCAGACAATAAGATATAAAGGACAAACATGTGTCAGTACTCAGATCTACTCATGATCATACCCTATAATGATAATACATTTTAGTCTTCAAGATCCCGATCCATCAAACTTTATCAACTGCATAGGAGCCTCCTTGATTCAGATCGAGCCAAGCATCCGAAACCCATAACTAGCATACTAGATCTCACACTTTATCAGATATTCATCACTTGCACTTTTTTCCCCTTGGCCTAGTGATCTTCTCCTTATATAGGTTTAGGCTTCTTTCGATACCATGGTCAAAAACCACTTAGAACCAATACTGTGGACCCAATACTTGGGGTCAATACTTTGGACCAAATACCATGGACCAATACCAAAATACGATGGACCAAATACCACGAACCAAAACTTAGTTTTCCAACATGTACGCACCTTTCGTTCTGTGAACTTGCATGTGTATGTGTACGTGACTTTTTTTCTACTAACCCACGTGTATACGCACTTTCATCAAGATTAACCTGTGTATAACTCTCTCTTGACCTGTTGTACTATGATTTGTCATCTAAGTGAGTTTCCACCAAGGACAGCACCTGTATCATACCTATGAGTGAGTTTCCATCAAGGACAACACCAATATCATAATTCCAACAAACTCCCCCTTTGGACTTGATGGCAACCACCACTCTAAGTCATTCTCCCCCTTTGACATCAAGGGCAAAGGGCAGACCAAGAAGTTCTCTCCATGGGTATACCTTCTACTATCCATACTCCCCCTGAGTACCTGCTGCAATCTCTAATTGAGCTCCCCCTTTGTACATGCCAAAATGTACCAATTCGTCCATGCTCCCCTTGAGCACACACAAGGTCTTTATAACAAAGACTAGCAATCTATTCAAGACCATGATAGTCATCAGCCACTATCATACACCATATATGATCTGCACCATAAGCATCAACATTTAGTCCTGTAACCTACAATACCATTCTTTTGATCAAGCCACATAAGCATCATCACCAAAGACTTCTAACTATAATGCCAACAATGCATTATTTGAAGTATATGCTCCCCCTGAGCCTGTGCCAAGCATCATATACCATGACCCAACCATTTCCTGAGTTTGTTCTGCTGCTTTTTCTTCAGAGCTCCATATACACAACTCGGCAACATCCAACTCGCGTATATACGCGATTTTTCTTCATAATATATGCATATGAAAATTGGAATACTGAAGGTCTATACTTTCAGTTTCCCTTGTGTCTATTATGTCAGCTAATTGAGTTATGCCACATCTTTCTGTCTCTAATTCTATCTTCTTCAGTACCTGGAATTGTGATGATGTATGATCCTCTTGTTTTGGAGTTCGAATTTTGCTCCTGGATTCCCTTGCTTTATGTCCAAACTTGTTACATGCATAACATCTTACATGTTTCATATTCCTCCTATAGCAGTCAATGGCTTTGTGACCAAACATATTGCATTCAAAACAATATCCCTTGAAGTACCTGGAGCATGATGATCTTTTTGTGTGATGGTATTGACCCATTTTGCTTCTGCATCTGGCTGCAATATTTCCAAAGTTATGGCATACATAACATTCAACATTATTCATTTGAGGAAATAACCGACTATCACTTCCATAGTTAGGAGAAAATGATCTTCTTTGAAGAATTTCTTTCCTTGGTTGTTGCTGGGGTTGACCACTTATCTCTTCGTTGATCATTTCAGATTTTTCATTAGAATTCCTTTCCTCACCCTATGAGCTAGATTCACCTTTGACAGTTTCATTAAAACCAAGACCAGTTTTGATAGTAGGGGATCTTTGACTACTAAGAATATCATCCAAAATCTTAGTACTATCTTGAAATCATAACAATTTATCTTTTTCTTCTAATTTACCTTTTAAGATATTTACCTCAACCTGATGTTGTTCTTCCTTTTCCAGATATTGCTTCCTTATGTTTTCTTCATATTTTCTTCCCTCTTCCACTTGTTGCCTTAATTTTAACACTTCATGTTCTTGTTCTTCAAGATCTTCTTTTAGAGAGAGGATCTTTGATTCAAGTCTCTGAATTGTTATGCTTTGATATTTTACTACATCCCGCAACTACTCCATTACTCTGGTCACTGACTCCAGCTATTCTTTAATCTGGTAACTTCTTCTATTACTACGTCCTTATTTTCATAGGCCATGAGAAGTCTAATGTCTTCATCACTATTGGATGAGTCATTACCTTTATCATGAGTATAATAACTTCTATTACCTTCTTTAGATATCTTTCCTTTGTTACGAGGGCATCTAGTAGTGTAGTGACCAACTCTAGCACATGAAAAACATTTGAAAGGTAGCTTACCTTTGAACCTTCCGGATCCCCGTTCAAGATTCTTGACAAAATTTACCTCATCTTCTTCTTCTAAAATGTATCTTGATTCTATTGGAAATAATACTGAGAGGGGGGGGGGGGGGTTGAATCAGTATTAGCAAATCACTAACTTTTTCATTTCCATACTTAGATTCATATACGCTACTTCAGTTAAGGGAACCCACGTGTACACGCAACCGTGTTTAATGCAACTAGCGTATACCCAGTAAACTTATGATTCAGTTAATCCTTTATATGTTGATCTTTAATTAGTGCATCAGAACTTCATTAACCATATGAATAGTAAATAGGTGCAGTAAAATAGAATAGATCATCACACATAAGAAGCACACATGAACACCATGATATAAGGTGGAAATCCAATGCGGGACAAAAACCACCTGCTGCTATTTTTTTAATATAAGAAAAACTTGTTTACAATCTTGTACTGGTGCAAACTCATACCAGTACACAGGCACCCACCTACGGAAGGCTACTACCTTCTCTCATTCTCCAGTTTCTACTGGAAGGGAGCTCTGGAAGATCTCACACTTCATCAAATATTCATTCCTTTTACCCTTACTTACCTTGGCCTAATGATCTTCTCTTTATATAGGTTTAGGCTTCTCTCAATACCATGGTCCAAAACCATTTTGAACCAATAACTTGGACCCAATACCAAAATACGATGGACCAAATACCACAGACCAAAACTTAGTTTTCCGAAATGTACGCGCCTTTCATTCTGTGAACCTACGCGTGTATGTATAAGCGCCTTTTATTCTTCTCACCTGTGTGTATATGTACTTTCATCAAGGTTAACCTACGTATATCTCTCTCTTGACCTGTTGTACTAATATCTGTCCTCTGATTGAGTTGCCATCACTTGTATCATACCTATGAGTGAGTTGCCATCAAGGAAAACACTTGTATCATAATACCAACAATCTCCCCCTTTGGACTTGATGGCAACCACCACACCAAGTCACTCTCCCCTTTTGAAATCAAGGGAAAAGGGCGAACCATGATATTCTCTTCTCTGATTTACATTCTGTTTTCCATGCTCCCCCTGAGTACCTGTTGAAATCTTTGATTATGCTCCCCCTTTGTATATGCCAAGATGTACCAATCCGTCCATGCTCCCCCTCAGCACATGCAAGGTCTTTATAACAATGACCAGCAATCCATTCAAGACCATGATAGTCATTAGCCACTATCATACACCATATATGATCTACACCATAAGCATCAACATCCAAACCTGTAATACCATTCCTTTGATCAAACAACAAGATGGATCATTTAGCCTCATAAGCATCATCACCAAAGACTTCTAACCATAATGCCAACAATGCATTATTTGAAGTATATGATCCCTCTGAGCCTGTGCCAACCATCATATACCATGATAGAACCATTTCCTAAGTATGTTCTACTGCTTTTCTTCATAGCTCCATATACGCGATTGTGTAGCGTCTAACTCGTGTATATACGTGACTTGTATTCATGATACCTACGTATGAGATTTAGAACACTGATGTTCCACACTTTCATCTTCCTTTGTGTACTCTGCTATGCCACATCTTTCTGGCTGTACTTCCTTTTTCTTCCACATCTTCAACTGTGATGATTTTTATCCTCTTGGTATGGTGTCCACAATCTTCTCTTGCATTCCTTTGCTATATGTCCAAGCTTGTTGAATGCATAACATCTTACATGTTTCATATTCCTCCTAAAATAGTTAATGGCTTTGTGACCAAACATATTACAAGCAAAACAATATCCCTTAAAGTACCTAGAACGTGATGATCTTTCTGTGTGACAGTCTTGAACCATTCTACTTCTGCATCTGGCTGCAACATGTCCAAGATTATGACATACATAACATTCAACATTATTCATCGGAGTAAATAATTGTCTATCACTTCCATAGTTAGGAGCAAAAGATTTTCGTTGAGGAATTTCTTTCCTTAGCTGTTGATGGGGTGGTCCTCTCATCTCCTTATTGATCATTTTAGTTTTCTCATTAGAGTTCCTTGCCTCGCCTTGTGAGCTAGATTCACCTTCAGCAGATTCATAAAAACCAAGACCAATTTTGATAGCAGGCAAACTTTGACTACTAAGAATATCATCCAAAATCTTAGTACTATCTTGAAATCGTAATAGTTTATCCTTTTCTTCTAATTTACCTTTCAAGATATTTACTTCAACCTAATGTTGTTCTTCCCTTTCCATAATTTTCTTCTTCAAAATTTCTTCAGACTTTCTTCCTTATTCCACTTTTTGCCTTAGTTTGAGAATTTCTTTTTCTTGTTCTTCATTCAGCTCCTGCAGCATTTGACTAACTCTGAAGGCACATTCCAGCTGAGATTTTAAGCTGATAATTTCTTCTTTGAGGGCACTCTCCCTTTTGCTAGGTAGATCTTCTTGGTCTATGATTTTATCTGATGCTTCATTTGCTTGCTCATCTTCAATCTGAGGTGATTTAGGATCTGAATACTTGCTTCTACTCAATGGCAGTCTGTCATTGTTCCTTTGAGCTATCTTCTTCTTTTGACGCACTTTCTTTCCCATTGTTCTACGGATCTCCTTTAAGCGATCAAGCTTCTTCCAAAGGACCAGCTCTGATACCAATTGTTGGAAATAATACGGGGGGGGGGGGTGACTCAGTATTAGCAAATCACTAACTTTTTCATTTCCATACTTAGATTCATATACGCTACTTCAATTAAGGGAACTCGCGTGTACACGCAACTGTGTTTAATGCAACTAGCATATACCCAGTAAACTTATGATTTAGTTAATCCTTTATATGTTGATCTTTAATCAGTGCATCATAACTTCATTAACCTTATGAACAGTAAATAAGTGCAGTAAAATAGAATAGATCATCACACATAAGAAGCACACATGAACACCATAATATAAGGTGGAAACCCAATGCGGGACAAAAACCACCTACTAATGTTTTCTTTAATATAAGAAAAATCTATTTACAATCTTGTACTGGTGCAGACTCATACCAGTATGCAGGCACCAACCTATGGAAGGCTACTACCTTCTCTCGTTCTCCATTTTCTACTGGAAGGGAGCTCCAACCCCCTGGCTCTTGTACTAGCCGATATATTTACTAGTATGTAGGTGCCGGCCTACAGAAGGCTACAACCCTCTCTTTTCTTCTAGGGACCACATTTCATAAATTTTCATACTAGATCCATAAATACAAAACAATCACCACTATAATACAATCATCAACTACACCTGCATCATCAATCTCTGAATCACCCAATACTAAATCACTGAAACCCTGTCATCAAAACACAGTAACCAGAACACAGAGCAGAACATAGAACTCTGCAATAACAACCAGACCCAACTGCAACTTCAAATATTATACTTCATAATGTATACACTACTACGATGAACCAAACCGGTGTACATACATGCTTTTACCAAAGCGAACCTCCGTACACATCTGCAAATATTAACTCAGAACTTTGCAGATGTTCTAGACATCAGTCATACCCATATCATAACATTCATACAATAAAACATGCATCAATAATTCAGATCTATTCTATCCATGATAAAACCACATAATGATAATACATTATAAGCCTTATGATCCTGATACATCATCCATCATCAACCACATATGTGCATCCTTGATTCAGATCAAGAACAACATCACAAACCCATAACTAGCATACTAGATCTCACACTTCATCAGATATTCATTCCTTTTACCCATACTTACCTTGGCCTAATGATCTTCTCTTTATATAGGTTTAGGCTTCTCCCAATACCATGGTCCAAAACTATGTTGAACCAATACCTTGGACCCAATACCAAAATACCATGGACCAAATACCACGGACCAAAACTTATTTTTCTGACATGTACACGACTTTTATTCTGTGAACCTGCATGTGTACGTATACGCGCCTTTTTTTCTTCTCACCCGTGTTTATATGCACTTTCATCAAGGTTAACCTACGTATATCTCTCTCTTGACCTATTGTACTAAGATTTGTCCTCTGATTGAGTTGCCATCACCTGTATCATACCTCTGAGTGAGTTTCCATCAAGGACAACAATTGTATCATAATGCCAACAGATTCATTGAGTTTTTCTTTTCCATTTGCTGATACTTCAAATGCAGCTTCTCTCATGTCTGATGGTCCTCCTATTCTCATCTCAAAAGCAGTTAAAATTCTGTGAAGCTGTGTCATAGTGATTTTCTGCAGATCCTCCTTTTCTTCTATGGTAGGCACTTTGGATTCAAATTTAGTAGACAAGGATCTCAAAACCTTTTCAACTAAGACAACTTCCTTAATTTCTTCACCCAGATTCCTCATACAACTGACAATCTCATCTATATGCAAGAAGTAATTAGCTATGCTTTCATTACTATGCATCTTAAGAGTTTCATACTGTATTCTGAGAGTTTGAAGCTTTTCTCATTTTACTTGATCATCTACTTCGTAGCTTAGAATGATTTTGTCCCATATTTCTTTGGCTGATTTGAACTGCATGACCTTGAAAAATTTTGATTGTGATAAACTTCCCAAAAAGATTGTAACATCTTTGGCATTGAGTTCATATTGTTTTCTCTCTGTTGTATTTGTAGGAATTGCTGATGGATATGTATATCCTCCTTCCACGGTTCCCCAAACATCCATTACAAGTGATTGTAGATATGTTGTGGTTCTTATCTTCGAGTAGACAAGGTTGCTCCCATCAAAGATTGGTGGCCTGATGGATGCCTCTCTTTCTTGATTATCCATTCTGATGGATCTTCCTTCAAGTGATCAATCTTCTTCTAAAGGAGCTGCTCTAATACCAATTATTTGAAATAATACTGAGATGGGGGGGGGGTGAATCAGTATTAGCAAATCAAACACTTTTTCATTTTCATACTCTGATTCATATACACTACTTTAGTTAAGGCAACCCGCGTGTATACGCAACTATGTTTAATGCAACTAGCGTATATCCAATTAACTTATGATTTAGTTAGTTGATATTTAATGAGTACATTAGAACAGTGTTAACCATGTAGATAGTAAACAGGTGCAGTAAAACAGAACATATCATCGCACATAAGAAGCACACATGAACACCATGATATAAGGTGGAAACCCAATGTGGGTGAAAACCACCTACTGCAATTTGTCTCTTTCTTCCTTTATTAAAAAATTTCTTTTTAGAATGGTTATGTATTGGTGCAGTCTTATACCAGTACGTAGGCTTCTACCTACAAAAAGCTACAACCTTCTTCTCAATCTCCAGACTCTCCTAGAAGGGAGCTACAACCCCCTTTGCTCTTGTACTAGCTGATGTACTAGTACGTAGGTGCTCGCCTATAGAAGGCTACAACCTTCTCTTTTCTTCCAGGGACCACGTTTCATAAATTTTCATATTGGATCCATAAATACAAAACAATCACCACTGTAATATAATCATCAACTGATACTTGCATCATCAATCTTTGAATAGGGGTGATTTTAGGGGCGAATGTTCGCCCTTTGGCAAAATTAAGGGGTTTTAAATTTTTAGTTGGCGAATATTTTGTATCATAATACATTTTTACAAATCACCTCAAATACCCACCTTATTTTAAGGGAGAGGGTAAAAAAGGTAAATTTAGCCCTTGAAATTATGAGTTACAACCTTCCATTCGCCCATTTTCAAGAATAGGTTATACTTAAGTGAATCCTATGGGCCAAATACCATATTTGTAAAAGAGATACGGTAAATTAATAAAAATATAAGTAAGGGAGAGGTATGGTAAACAAATAAAACATTTTTTTATATTTACTCCATAAGTCACCTTGTATTTATGAATGGTATGGTAAATTGATAAAAATATAAATAAACGAGAGGTATGGTAAACAAATAAAACATTTTTTTATATTTACTCCATAAGTCACCTTATATTTATACTATGGGACAAATACCATGGACTAGATTGTTATTAATACCATGAAAAAAAAACGTTATTAACCCTAATATTAGTATTAATAAAAATAAAAATGGCACATGGTATTGACCCATGGTATTGACCCATGGTATTCACCAAAATGGCACATGGTATTGACCCATGGTATTCACTTGGAATGTAGCCTATTTAAATGGGGGAATTAAACCAGCATAGATCCATCTTTACTCTGGATCTACTAACCCCCGAGAGGTATCAAATATCGTGATATGCAAAGTAGCATAGAGTGAAAATATTTGATCCGATCAAGGGTAAAAATGGATGTTGTAATTTAATGTATGTTAAACATTTTAGCTTGGTTAAAATAAAAAATAAAATAAAAATAAACTATTAATTTTATTATTTTTTATAAATTACTAATAGTAATTTTTAAGCTCTAAGTTTATGATAACCCATGGTATTTACCCATGCTATTCATGTGAGCATAGACTATTTAAAGGGGAAATTATATCTTAGATCCATCTTAATTCTGGGTCTACTAAGTGCTCAGAGGGATAAATAGATTTCATCCCCCTAAGAGTGGTAGATGTGGAGTTAAGATGGATATAGGTTGGTTTTTATGATAATGAAGATATTAAATAGACTTAGGAAATTATATTGTAAAAACATCTTAAGGTGAATGGTTAAAGCATAGACATTGGACAAGTATATTTGTATACTTCTATTTTAAACTGAAACAAATCCAGGGCTAAAAGGAATGAATTGATTGCACTAGTCATCCTTCTATAACTTTCCAACATATGCTGGAGTAAACAGATTGTAATTTGGGTAATTTTTCTAATTGCAAACGGGAACATACTTGTGTATTGGCAGGGTGGTTATGAGGTCCCTACAAGTGGAGTAAACAGATTGCAATTTGGGTAATTTTTCTAATTGCAAACATGAACATACTTGTGTATTGGCAGGGTGGTTACGAGGTCCCTAGAAGTGATGAATTTGAATTTTTCTTGGTTTTATATATAGTATTAGGTGTTTTCTCATGCTTTCTATGAATGGAACGGGTGAATTTTATCCTACACGCACTAGGTTATCGATATGTAATTTCAGTAATTTTGATTTCAAAAGATATTTTAAAGAAATGCAATGATTTCATTTATGTATTCAATAAACACAAGATTTTATAATTGAGTAAAATATTCGCCATGCCTGGTGAGATATTCGCCAAAAAATTATATATACATATCATATTATTGGTAAAATCACCTTCCATTTTTCATATATACCATGGAGATTCGCCCATTTATTATACATGTAAATTTAGGAGGGGTTCTTAAAATTTTCCCTGTCTTTGAATCATCCAATACTGAATCACTGAAACCATGTCATCAAAATACAGTTACCAGCACATAGACCAGAGCCCAGAACTCTACAACAACCACTAGAACCAACAACAACCTGAAACATCAAATATCATAATGTATACGCTACTTTTCTGTGTCAAAACAACGTGTATACACTCTTTCACCAGAGAGAACACGCGTACAGATCTAAACATAATTACTTATACCTTCGCTGCAATTTCCAACTCCAGATATACCCAGACAATAAGATATAAAGGACAAAACATGTGTCGGTACTCAGATCTACTCATGATCATACCATATAATGATAATACATTTTAGTCTTCAAGATCCCAGTCCATCAACCTTTATCAACCACATAGGATCCTCCTTGATTCAAATCGAACCACGCATCACAAACCCATAACCAACATACTAGATCTGACACTTCATCAGATATTCATCACTTGCACTTTTCACCCCTTGGCCTAATGATCTTCTCCTTATATATGTTTAGGCTTCTTTCAATACCATGGTCCAAAACCACTTAGAACCAATACCTTGGACCCAATACATGGGGTCAATAATTCGGATTAAATAGCATGGACCAAAACTTAGTTTTCCGACATGTACGCATCTTTCCTTATGTGAACCTGCGTGTGTACGTGTACGTGACTTTTTTTCTGCTAACCCACATGTATACACACTTTCATCAAGATTAACCTGCGTATAACTCTCTCTTGACCTGCTGTATTATGATCTGTCATCTGAGTGAGTTGCCACTAAGGACAACACCTGTATCATACCTCTAAGTGAGTTTCCATCAAGGACAACATCTGTATCATAATGCCAACAGAATATTGATTGAATGTTGCGTGATCCTGTTGAATAATGTTTAATGATGTACACAAATCATGTTTATGTATTTTCGCGAAGACTCTAATGAATTCTCTGATGTTTACTAATAACTTAAGTAAATCTGCATGAACCCTAATTTAGGACTACATTTTGATGCACGTAAGTAGATAGATTGGCTGTTAAAGGTTCGAAAATACCGATCGTAGACCTTCATGATGGTCTAAAGGCAATTTTGACATAGTTGTAGTAGTGAGCCGTAGAAGAGTATCGATTTGTGTGAAGGAATATCTGAGGTGCTAAAAGACATCACACTAGTCTCTAAATGCAGAAACTTGCTACTTGCATACCCCAATAATGCTTTGAGACTGCAACCTACGCTACGTGGGTTGTTGCTAAAAGGGCCAATAGTGTAGGAATTTTTTGGTTGGCACAACTAACTCTGAACCTAGGTCAAGACCCCTTAATCTAAAAAATGGTTCTGTTGCTGGGACTGAGATCTGTTTGAAAGAGATGTGTGATGTTGCATCATTGGAATCTGACCAAGAAAGAAATTGAAAAGTGGTTGGATTAGATTATTCATGATTTTGCAGTGCAAGAAAACAAGAATCCGTGCTTGTCAAAGGAAGAGTCGTTGAACAGGTATTTGCATATAGAGATACATGAAATCTTCTTCTACACTTTTCCCATTGAATTGTATGAGTGGTTAGCTAAATTAACAGACAATCAAGGAAGTTGGAAGATTGATAATCCTATACTGTGGACTCTAGAACTAGTGCGATGATTATAAGCTTCTGACAGCTAGATCATGTGGGATGTTGATAATTGGTTCAATCATATTCTGGGAGGATTTGTCACAAAATTTTCAGTTGATACATCAATCAACTACAACGAAGCGGAGCAACAATTTTTCAAAGGACCGCAAGGTAAGTATTTAATATCTTTGAATACCTCAATTACAATGTTGTTATGTAAAAAATGGGTTATGCCATTTTCTTGATGTTCGGAGCTACACAAAGTGGAAAATATTTAGAGATTGAGAGATATCATGTCTATAATATAGCCCGTTGATCAAACCTCCTTCAAGTGATGACAAAGGAATGGTACAAGCTTCACCGCAAAGTTTTGTTAAGCTGATAACATATGGTTTTCCATGAATGCATCATCCATCCACTCTGCCTCCACCTCCACCTCCATCACATACACCTTCTCCCACACCTCCCCCTCCACTTCATACACCTTTGCCCACACCTCCACCTCCACCACCACCATTCAATATGGTGAACACAATGAAGCTGCCGATTTTCAAGGGCATCAGGAGTGAAGATACAAAACAGTTTTGGTTTGTTGTGAATGCTGTGTGTGTGGTTAAGTAAAATTATAAGTGCAAACACAAAAAATTCCTCTAGCCCAATAGTGGGTCTAGCCACTAACAAGAAATTCTATGGAATATTTCCTTAGGTTAGAACCGATTAAGAGGGCCTACCTCTTAGTAAACTTATTCCGTTTGGTGATGACCTTGCTTGCTTGCTCCTACTATCTCCCATTTCCTTCTTCAAACACCTGAAACAAGTAAACAACAACAAACAACAACCATGATAATAGAAAAAATGTAATTCAACCTACTTAATAGGTAAAAAAGCATTAAGCTATATACACGTGATATGACACATTATGTAGGAAACCATTCGATAGTTGCATATATATTAAATCAAGAAGAGATTACATCCATTGTCTTGATGTTGTTGTTCTCTTCTAACAAAACTAGGTTCCCACACACTTCTGTTATCATTCCATGATGGCCTCAATAATGATATTTTTAAGTCTCTTCCCTCTAGTCTTCACACTAAACTAAATTCACACATCTCCCTCACACACAACTAGAGAGCTACAACTATGAATAGCTTGATGTTTACTTCAAACTTAATTAGCAATAGCACACCCACATTAACAATACTTGTGCTTGGGAAAAAGGGAGTTTTATATAGCATGAACGAATGGGAGATGGTTCCTCTTCTCATGGGAGAAGGTCTTATCCCTTGAGGTAGTTCCATCCTTATAGGGGAAAGGAGCCCAAAATGACGTCCTCGACTCCATTCGGCCCAACCATTTACAAGACTTTTGTTACAAAGCTTCTAGATCTGGAAGCTTCGGCTCCTTATTTAAAAAATTTCCAAAAGAGGATTAGCACAACTGGAAAAAGGCTCAGTCGCTCTGGTCAGCACTAGGGATAGTTCTAATGCCTGCATATCAGCGTGAGGAGAACAAGGGTCATTAGTGCTAGTCTTGCAAAATGGGAAAACGAAACATTTTTGGGAAATGATGCAAAAGGGAGTTGTTCTACTCATGAAGAGGGACACAATGGGAGTTTCTTCATGAAGGGGAAGCATGTAGGGTTCATTGTAGAGGTCCTCCAGGATTATGGAATGGGGAGTACAAGTGATCCAAAATGGATCTAACATAGACTTCTAAGTCTAAAAATATTCCTCATAGAGGAAAATGAAAGTCAAATGATGCTCTAGGAAATAATCTCATTTCATAGATCTCTTCATTATAAACCTGAAGCAATTTGAATGGGCTAAAATGGACTTCGAATGAAGAGGTTATGTAAAACTAAATTTTCCTAATGTCCTTAAAAAATGAGGAAATTTCTTATTAAAATGGGCTTAAGGCTTTATGCATAAAATCACATCAGAAGAGTTCAAAGGGAGGACTTAACCATAGGCCTTAAGGATCCCCAATTGCAATCGCCAATCTATCGCATCAGAGGAAGGCCTTCATGCGATATCGGAACCCTGGGCAGAGCAACTTGCGCTAGTGATAAAGATGGATCGGCTATATATATATATATATATATATATATATATATATATATATATATATATATATATATATATATATATATATATATATATATATATATATATATGTTGCACAGACCTAGGGCCATTGGACATTGCGACAAGTGATATTACGTAATCCAATAATGCTGATCGGAGTGATTGGAGATCAGATCACATGCGATGGGGCCGATATGCTGATAAAGCGACTTGCAATATGCCGATAAAGCGATCAACAATAGTTGATCGCATCACAAAAGGGGCATGGGAAATGGACCATGACTCTTGGGCAACGTGATATGTGATATGTGATGAAAGCGTGAACCCGATAGGATTATCGATGTGATTTCATTTAATTTGAAATCCGGCTTTTTGGATTTTCTTTGTATTTTCCCTGTATTGGTATTTTTTGACCTTACGCAGTGCGATTACAACATGTGATGAAAGGATGGACCTGAGAGGATTATAGGGGCAATTGCATATTATTTGAGTTCTGCCTAAAGTCTCATGATATGTTTTTCATGAGTTTTCCTGTGTGTTTCTGTTATGCTGCTATTTTTGGAATGTAGACAGAAGAACGATCGACTGTGTCATTCCCATGGGAAACAGTCCATCACACATGTGGCATGCTATAAGTCAGTGTTTCTATAATGGGAATGCATTATGAAGCATGGAGAGCTAGAGGGCTTGACGCAGAGCCACAAAGCCCCAGAGCCAGAGGGTCGGACACAGAGGCATAGAGGAATGATTCCTCATGATTTCATACAGAGGAACGGATGGAAGCTGCAAAGTTAGAGGATTATTCAAAGGCCAGAGAGTTAAGTGAAGAAGGGGGTCTCCCTTCAGAATTTTTCCCTTGAGAGAGTAAGTCCCCTTTAGGGAGCTCACAGCTGGGCCGAGAGTCAAGAGCCAAGAGTCGAGAGCCAGAGTCGAGAGTGAGAGCAAAGAGCCGAGAGTCGAGAGCCAGAGATGAGAGCCAGAGCCAAGAGCTAGAACTGAGAGCCAAGAGCCAAGAGTGAGAGCCAAAAGCCGAGAGCCAAGAGCTAGAGCTAAGATCCAGACCTGAGAGCTAAGAGCCGAGAGCCAGAGCTAAGAGCCAGAGAAGAGAACCAGAGCTAAGAGCCAGAGCTGAGAGCCAAGAGCTAGAGCTGTGAGCTCGAGCCGAGAGTGAGAGCTAAGAGCTAGAGCTGAGAGCTAGAGCCAAGAGCCAAGAGCCGAGAGCTAGCACGAAGAGCCAAGAGCCAAGAGCCGAGAGCCAAGAGCCAAGAGCCAAGAGCCGAGAGATATAGAGCCAAATAACTAGGGATAAAGATGGCATTCTAAGCCCATTGGTTTAGTTGTAAACCTATGGAGTTGAGTGTTAGACTTGTAAAAGAGTTTAAGCCATAATCCCAAGGAGCCTAGTTGATTTGACTAGAGCTCACAGAGACGTAGCCCAAGAGGTTTGGGTGAACTCCTAATTATATTGCTGTTATGTGTGTTGGTTATTATTTGCATTATTTTTTGTTATATGCTTTTATATCAGTTTAAGAAAATCAACTTAAAGCACTTAACAGTTAAAGGCAAACACAAGCATACACCTATTTCAAGTTCTTAATTCTGCATTTGTCAACATAAGATAGATCTTGGAAATTGTTTAATCTTTGGAGTGGGAGAGGTTCTTGTGAGCTGAAAGAAGACTTTTGGTCCCCATTTCAGATCAAGGTGGTATCAGAGCATCAGGTTGATTAACCCCACCTTTAAAGAAGGTGGTACCAGAGCTGGTTATATTAGAGCTTCAGGTTGATTAACCCCACCTTCAAAGAAGGTGGTATTAGAGATGGTTATACCAGAGCAGGTGGTAACATGAAGCAGGTGGTATCATGAAGCAAGTGGTACCAGTATATGCTTGTTTAACTTGAAAGGTGGTCAAATGGTCAAATTCAGACTATTTGGTTGTTTGTAAACTGCTTGTTGTTTGAGTTTGAAAAGGTGAAGGGAAAACTACTGATAGCTAAGTCTAGGAGAGGACAAGAAGGAAGAAGGGATGAAGGCATTCTCCTTATCCCGAAGGACCTGAAAGAAATCCTTTAAGCACAAGAGGTTTGTTGCAAAAGGTTGTTTGAATAAGCTCTTTGTTAATCATTTTTGAAGTTCTTTTGATCGTTTTGATAATTACAGCTTCTACAAGTGGGTCCTCAAATTCTTCCTTCATCCCAAGATTCTTTGATGAAGACATGAAGCAATACTTGTTCATGATGATGGATATGGTGAGAGAAATGAGTACTGAACTTCGAGAGCAGTTGAACTCCATGAAGGAAGAGAAGTAGTTTCTTTCTAACAAATTATAGGAAATGGAGAGATAACTTCATATTGCAAATATGGATCTAGAAAGGATGCATGAGTTAGAGACATAGCTCCTTGTTGTCAAAGAAGCCTTAGTCAAGTATCAGCCTCAAGAAGAGGTAAATAATTCCAGTTTGTCTTCGAATTCCTCTAAGAATATTTATGTTGGTTCTTTTGAAAAACATACCAAAGGCATAGGGTCCAAGTTAATGTCCAAAATGGGATATGAAGGAAAAGGATTGGGCACATATGCATAGGGTATTGTTGAGCCAATCATGGTTGATGAAAGGCCTAAGTATTTAGGTCTTGGCTATGGGCAATATTATGGATAAAGTTCCAAAGATGCCATGAAGATAATTGAAACAGTTCCAAGAAGAGGTTTCATTTCAAGTCTTCAACCTCAAGAGTGTGAATATTGTATTCTTGGGGCATGAAATAGCGTGAAGCATACTTTGAGAAAGAAGGTGTTCATAAGCATACACTTGAACTAGAGAGTTGTGGAAACTCTGAAACTATTGAAGAGATTGATGGTGATAAAAAGGGAGCCACTCCTTCATTTCAATCACCTCCTCATGAAGGTAATAAAGGTGAAAGAGAAAGGTATAATTCTGGTTCTAATCATATTCCTTTTGATTATGTAAAGCATGGTAAATTTCCATATAAGCATGGGAAAATAATTGCATGTTCCTTTTGTGGTTTTGATAACCATAGTGTTTCTAGATATTGGAAGAGAATGGCTGCATACTGGAAACTTTGGAAGGAAAAGAAGCAAGAAGCCAAAGGTCCATTGGAGAAGGCAAATCATGTTGTTGAGAAGATGGACATGTGTTGCACTTATATCCATAAGCAAGGACACATTACTGAAAGGCTTTGGAATTTGAATCTAATGATGCTTCCACGAACTTGAAGAAGGTGGAAAGAGAGAATGGCAGGAATGGAAAGAAAGATTCCATAAATGATGTGTTTCAAGATGATTCACATGTTTTTGTTGATGTGCAGACAAAGGAATGAACTTTGAAATGGATTGGTAAGAAATGGTTAGAGTTCTTATCCAATTAAAGTTGCATATCTTTTGATGTGAGCATAAATGTATCACATCTATTTTCATTTCTTTGTTAATGAGATGCAAGTTGTAGGATTCTACCAAGAAGGTGAATGGAAAAGTTGAGTAGGAGACTCACTTTATTGCTGCAACATTATATTCATTTCAACTTCGAAAGTACAATGTGCTTAAGTTAAAGTTGGAGGATGAAATTCATGAACACAGGGATGTTGATGATTTCCTTGTATTTGAACATGTATGTGTGATTAAGTTGAAGGGTTGATTACTTTGTTTTTTAAACATGCATGTAATATAATATTAACATGGGAAAAATTGATTTGGTCTCCAATATGGAGATGATGATGAAGTGTTTCATCTTTGAAAAATAATCCTACAGTTATTTTTCTACATGCTTGACTTGAAGGGTCAAATGTTTTAAAGGCATGTTTTGTTGGATTGTTATCTAGTCAATCATTTGTATGCAGATGTAAAGACTTGTAGGTAATTCACAAGATGTGAAAATCTGTTTCTTTTGTTGAACCAGAAGTTTAAGCCATCCAGTTGTTGTTTGTATTTCTGTTGTTGTTGACAATATGTCAAATAGATACAAATGTAAATTCTTGTGAAGAAGATGTAACTTGAAATTTGTTTGAGCGACCTTGGATCAATGATCAAGGAAGAGAAGTTCAAACTACCTTCTGTAACCTTTTTAGCAGGAGTTCTGCATGAAGTTAAGGAGGAAAATAGTTCTTCCTGTTAAACACACATGGACAGCAAAGACAATATGAAAGATAAAACATGCAATACATTTTTATTAACATGAGATATACATTTATAGTACAATACGTGACTCTTGGGTCACAGATCCCAAGGTCTCTTGGACTACTTTGGTCTATTCAGCTTCCACACTAACCCATTTAGGATTAGGTGTCCAACATTCCCCCCCTTAATCCGAAGGGTTATGTATGAGTCCAAGAAGAGAGCTGTAATACAAAATGTGCAAAAAATGCATGGCAGCACTAGGTTGAATGTGCTCTATGAAATGTTGGTATAAAGGGCAGTGGTTTAAAGATGACCACCAACACTGGAACGCTTAGTGCAGTTCCCGGAACTCTTCCAAAACTGGCAAGAAACTGAAGTTTTCTGCTAGAGGAAGTGATCCTATTCTTTTAAAGAGGGAAACCTTCAACCATAAAAGGGAGGTCTCACCCCGCATAAAAGGTAAAACTTCAACCTGAAAAGGGAAGTCTCAACCTGTGATGGTTTAAGGATAACCAACAACTCTGGAATGCTTAATGCAATTCCTGGAACTCTTACAAAACTGGCAAAAAGCTGGAGTCTTCTGCTAGAGGAAGTGTTCTCAATTGTGTTCCTGGAATTCTTCCAAAACTGGCAAGAAGCTAAAGTCTTCTGCTAGAGGAAGTGTCCCAGATTGCCAACTGAAGGCATGTCCACAAGCATCTTTGTCTCTGGCTACAACTTTAAAACTGGTGTGGCAGGTTGTGGCTTAGGCTCGCTTGATGTGACTTTGAAGCTTGTAGATGACCATCATTTTCCCCCCTGTCAGATACAAGGTGAGAAGATGGAGAAAACTCAACTGCAAGACTGTTCAATACTCTGGAACAAGTTCTGACATGTGTTTGGAATATCTTCTTGGCTGTTGATGCCCATTGCCAAGAAGCGATCCATCCAAGATGAATTTTTGTTCTTGCAAGACGTTTATTTCTGAAGCATCTGTGTGAAGAATGACTGGTTTTATGACAATGCTTACATGGATGAAGATCAAAACAATGATCTTTCAAATGGCCAACTCGGTTACAGTGTTGGCATTTCACAATCTGTTGTTGTTGTTGTTGTTGCTGTGGAAGAAGAGTAGAATCTTGAACAGCTGAAGCTGAACTGTCATGAGGAGCAGGTGAACTGTCATGAATGAATCCGGCACTCTGAAATTGAATGGGCTTGGCGTAGTCTGGAATATGAAAGGACAAGTCCTTGTCATATCCAAGACCAGTTCTGTGCTTGTTGTGGACAAGCCATTCCCAAGGTCTGATGATGGGCTTGGGAAGTGCAGATTGAGTTTCTGCATCTGCATGTTCAACTGCTGCTTTATTTGAATAAACTGTAGCATTATTAACATGCTGCTGATGGGTGGTTGTCTCAATGTTCTGAACAAAAATGGGTTCAGAATGGTGTCTATTTTGATGTAGCTCTTCTTGCTGTAGCTGTGATTCAAGCTGCAAAAAATCGATCTTTTCGTGTGCATTTTGTAGAAATGTCTGAATGTCACAAAGAGTGTCTTTGCTAACATTTACCTTCCCACCAATAGTGGAGTGTATTAGTGTATTCAGTAACTCTAATACATCATCAAATCTAGCCATTGTCTCAACAAAGAAATGAACACTCAACAATCCTAGTGGAGACTATAGCAGCTCTAGACAAACCCCAGCTATTGAAGATTTCAAAAATTAAGAATATTAGTTTGAAAAATACATTGTCCAATACCATACTTTCAGAGATTCTATTCTAGACTTTTTAAATTAAGTTACGTAGCTGATTCCTTCAAACTTTATAGAACTTGCCTCTATATCCCTTCTGGAAGCTCAGGAATGCAAAAAGAATAAAAAATCCGCGAAGTTTTGTACTAAACCAGGACTGTTTCTGAAACCTTAAGACAACATCCTTTGTCTGCTGCAACGTTTTCGCCCCTAATATAACCAACAAAACAATATCTAGGTCAAAATTTCTTGGTCAAATCTCGCCATCGATTTGAAAACACTCCTGGACGACACATTCTTGATGTTGTTGCAAAGGTTGATTTCAATCAATTTGCACTTCAACTTTCTTATAAACAAATCAAAATACCACCAGCAATGTGTTAAAAACTTCAGCAGGGCTTTATTATGTATTTTGCCCTCAAAATACAGAGATTCCAGCTAGGAATTTAGCCAATCACTAACAGATTTGTGTCCAGCAAGAATGAGAGGCTCAAATTCCTTCCAACACAGATACAATAGATATGTTTCACCCTTAAAATGCTCAGGTATACCAAGAAATGTTTGGCTGAAGGTATGGATGCACAACTAAATGACTTCTTCCTTCTTTGAAATTCGAACTTCAACTACAGGAATGGATTACATATACCTCTGATATATCAACTCTAATAATAACAGAGATCTGAAGTAGAATATACCAGCAAATGTTAGGAAGAACATGTTGGAAATAATACTGAGAGGGGGGTGAATCAGTATTATCAGATCAATAAAACTTTTTCAATGCTCAGAAACATATACGCTACTTCAGTTAAGTGAACTAGTGTGTACACGGTACTGTATCTAAAGAAACCAGTGTATAACCATAAATCTTATAATTCAGTTAGTTTATCTTCAGTTAAATGCATCAGGACATTATTCATCATATTAAGAGTAAACAGATACAGTATAACAGAACATATCATCACACAAAAGCCACACACATGAACACCATGATATAAGGTGGAAACCTAATGTGGGTGAAAACCACCTGCTGCAAGTTGTCTCTATATTTCTTTAATAAGAACTTCAGTTTACAATCTTTTGTACTGGTGCAACCTTATACCAGTACGCAGGCTACAACCTGCAGAAGGCTTCAACCTTCTCTCGTTCTCCAAACTTCCTTGGAAGGGAGCTCCAACCCCCTTTGCTCTTGTACTAGCTAAGATACTAGTACGTAGGTGCTGGCCTACAATCTTCTTTCCTTCAGGTACCACTTTTCATCAATTTTCAGACTGGATACTCCTGAAGCACAACATTACAATCTGAAGACCATGATTCATTCACAAATCATTGAAGCATAAAACAACCAATACTAGCATCATCAATCTTTGAATCACTGAACCACTGAGACCCTGTCAAACCCAGTCACCAGAACATAGAGTAGACTACAGAACTCTGCAATAACAGTCAGACCCAGCTGCAACCCAAAAATCAAGATCCAAAATATATACGCTACTACAATGAAGGAAACCCGCGTATACACGCGGTTTTACCGAAGACAACCTGCGTACAGATCTAAAAATAAATTTTCATAACTTGCAGTTGTACCAGATTTTCAGTTATACCCAGAACATAACATTGCATCAGTATGCAGATCTAGAAATACGCATAATCAACCATATAAATATAGTTCATTTCAAACAATTTGATCCCGATCTCTCCTTAGATCTTGTTCTCCATCAACCGATGAGATCTCTCCTTAGCTCAGATCAAGCAATACATCATCAACCAATAACTTGCATACTGGATCTAATACTTCATCAGATATTCAAGAATTTTTCAGATGCCCTTGCCTAATGATTTCCTTCTCCTTATATAGCCTTAGGCCTTGTTCAATACCAAGAGCCAAAACCATAGAAATCCAATACCATCATCTTCAAAACTAGGGATCAACATGTCCGTCGAGACACCAAGGTCCAAAACCATAGGCACAACTTCCAAGGAATAACCGTCGTGGACCAAAGATAAGTTTTCCACATACACGCGCTTTTATTGAAGCCAATTAGCGTGTACACGCGACTTGGTATATAGCGAACCTGCGTATACGCGACTTGGTATATAGTGAACCTGCTTGTATACGCGACTTGGTATATAGTGAACCAACGTGTATATATTTTTCTTCATACTTGTAGACTGATCATCAATTTCTTGCTGCTATCCTTCTGCACTATGATTTGTTATCAATGTGATTTGCCATCAAGTACAATACTTGTCTCATAATGCCAACAATCTCCCCCTTTGGACTTGATGGCAACAACAACAAATCAAATCACTCTCCCCCTTTGTCATCAAGGGCAAAGGGTTGTGCTCCCCCTGAGTACATGCTGATATCTTTGCTTGGCTGTGCTGAAACATGCTCCCCCTGACTGTAGGCAAGATCTGCAAAAAATTTTCTTCAAAAGAACCAAGACTTATACACCATAAGGGACCTCCCTATCACCAAAAGACTCAATCCATATTCCCAACCAAGAGGGGATACATCAGAAACAACCAAATATATTACATCATTCATCCCAGACATAGTGGGGAAACCAACATAGGCCGTTACATGACCTTGACACCATAAAAGAGATATTACAAAAAAAAATACATGACATAGAGACAACAGATCTAGACCAAGACTTATGAAGATCACAAGCAGCATCTGATAAACATCTTTTTAGATCAGCAACCAAGATTTCCTTCTAAGCTCCTTCTCCAACAATAGTTGTGTACTAGAACCAAAAGCATCTAAATGCCAACAATGCTTTATCAGACTTTAAGCTGCTCAATATAAACTTCTTCTTCTAAGTCTCCATTCAAAAAGGCTGATTTCACGTCCATTTGGAATACCTTGAAGTTTTGAAAGCTTGAGAGAGCAAGGAACATTCGGATGGCCTCAAGTCTTGCAACAGGAGCAAAGGTCTCTTCAAAATCTATTCCTTCTTGCTGCGCATACCCTTTGCAAACAAGTCTGGCCTTGTTTCTAATTACTTCTCCATTTTCATTCAATTTATTTTTGAAGACCCATTTAGTCCCTATGACATTTTTATCTTTTGGTCTAGGAACCAATTCCCAAGTATTGTTCTTTTCGATCTGCTCAAGTTCTTCATCCATTGCTTTGACCCAACATTCATCTTTGCATGCCTCTTTTACATTTTGTGGTTCAGTGGAAGAGAGTAATGCCAAATAGCTTGAAGCTTCTGCAATTCTTCTTCTTGTTTGTATTCCTACTTCTTTCTGCCCCACAATCTGAGATTCTGGATGATTCTTTTGAACATATTTGGATGGAGTCTTCTGTTCTATTCTTGTCTGCTCCTCTGGTTCTTCTTGAGGTTCTTCTTCTTCTTGAGGTTCTTCTTGAGGTTCTTCTTCTTCATCATTCTGCCTTTGAGGGTAGCCTTCATCTTCTTCAATGTCTTCATGATGAACTTGCCTAGGAATATATCCCTTCTCATCAACCACTACATCAATGCTGTCAACAATTCTGCCAAGTCTTTTGTTGTAGCACTTGTAAGCTTTGTTGTGTGGAGAATAACCAAGAAGGATGCCTTCATCTGCTCTTGGTTCAAGTTTTCCAAGTTGCTCATCAGTATTCTTAATATAACATTTGCTCCCAAAGATTTTGAAATGCTTCACTGAAGGAGTCTCACCACTCCAGAGCTCATGAGGTGTTTGAGTGTTGTTTACTCGGACATTTGTTTTGTTAAGAATAATAACCACAGCATGTGCAGCCTCACCCCAGAAAGTTGCGGGAGTACCTGATTCATCAAGCATAGCACGAGCCATTTGTTGGATTGTTCTGTTCATTCTTTCCACAACCCCATTTTGTTGAGGAGTTCTAGCTATAGAGAATTCTCTTCTTATCCCATGTTCTTCACAGAAATCATAAAATTCGTTTGAGGTAAACTCTCCACCTCTGTCAGATCTGAGGCACTTAATTTTGTGTCCTGATTCATTTTCAACCAAGGCTTTGAAGGATTTGAATTTTTCGAATGCTTCATCCTTGTGCTTCATAAGTCCTAACCAGACAAACCTGGAGAAATCGTCAATGAATAATATCAAATATTCTTCTCCTCGAGGTGTCCTTTTCCTAAATGGACCACATACATCTGTATGGACTAGCTCAAGAGGTATGCTGGCTGATCCTTCCTTCTCTGGAAAGTTAGTTTTGGTTTGCTTTCCAAACTGACAAGATTTTCATATAGTGTTGTCTGGAATTTTGATATCTGGAAGACCACGAACTGCCTGATATTGCATGCTTTCCTTATTTGTGAAAAGCTTAGATGCCCCAACCTTCGATGCCATAGCCAGTGTTCATCATCCTTGCTCAAATAGCATTGTTGTGGTCCTTCTTCAAATATGTATAGATCATTTGGAGTCCTTCTTCCTTTGATCACTGTTTTACCTGTATCAAGGTCACGAACACAACATCCATTTGATCTAAATATTACTTCTGTTCCTTGATCGCACATCTGACTGACACTCAGAAGATTATGCTTCAATCCATCAACATACAAAACATTTCCAGCTTTGACCTTCTCTTTCAATGGAGCAACACCTTTTCCTTTTATGGCTGCAGAGATATCGTTTCCAAAAGAAACTTTCTTCCCCTTTTCTAATGCGGTATATGACTGAAGATTTTCTTTGTCCCCTGTCATATGCTTCGAACATCCGCTGTCAATGTACCATAGACTTTCTTGACCTTCTGCATAAAAGGCTATCCCACATCTTTCTGGTTGTGGTTCCTTTATTCTCCATGTTCTGACATTTGAGGTTTGTTCCTTCTGAGTTGTCTTCCGGAACCTGCTCCTGCATTCAGATTCTTCATGACCAAAGTTATTACAAATGGAGCATTCAACTTCATTTTCAAGAACCGAAAAGTTGTTATAAGTCCTTTTCATGGTTCCAGTCATTCTCCCTTGCTTTTGAGCTTCTCTAGTCATGATTGTCTTGTAGGCAACACATTGAGCTGCTTTGTGACCGAAGTTATGGCAAGAAAAGCATTGGCCATTAAAGAAACTTCTGCGATAATCAGATCTATCATCCAATCGATTGTAGCTTCTATTCACATTCATTCTTGGAGCAAATTGGGAAGATTTTACCTGAGGCTGATTGTAGCTTTTGTTTGTCCTTAAGGCAGTTTGTCCCCGAATTTCTTGATGGTCTTTATTTGTTCTTGAGGTAAACTGTCCCTGATTCACCTGATGACTTTTATTTGGCCTTTGCTCGCTTCTCCTTGCTGCATCAAGATAGCTTTTAGAGGTAGAGGCTTGAGATGTTTCTCCATTATATCCAAGACCTGTCTTGATCAGAGGAGATCACTGCACATTGATAATCTCATCCAAGGTTTCAGATCCCTTAACAAATTTAAGATTAATCGCTTTTGTTTTCTCAATCTCCTTTCTAAGACAAACAATCTCACATTCCAATTTTTCAAGATGTTTTTCCTTTTCAGCTAGTTAACATTGTAGAGAATCAATAATAGCACTCTTCTCTTCTAAGAAAACTTTGAGATCTTTCATTTCTTCACAAAAGCCTTCTACATCTATAGCATCCATATAGTCGTCATCTTCAAAAGCCATTAACAATTTATATCTATTACCTTGTTCATCTTCATCACTATTTGAAAGACCATCACTATCTTCATGAGTGTAATAGCTTTTCTTCTTTTCATTTTGTTTCTTGTTCCATTTAATAGGTTCCTTTCCCTTGTCATTCTTATTTTTGTGAGGACATCTGGCAGCATAATGACCTACTCTTCCACAAGTAAAGCATTTAAAAGGTAACTTACCTCTGAACCTTCCAGAAACCCTTTGAAGATTTCTGACAAAATTTGATTCCTCTTCTTCATCTTCTGGCACGTGACTTGCTTCATAATACTCTTCTTTGCCTGAAGCCTTGAAGGCAGCTTCTCTTCTGTCTGATGGACCTCCCTTTCTCATTTCATAAGCGGTTAGAATCCCATGAAGCTGAGACATAGTAAGAATTTGCAGATTTTCCTTTTCTTCTATCGCAGACACTTTAGATTCAAACTTGGGGGAGAAATATCTTAGAACCTTTTCAACCACAATAGCCTCTTTTATTTCTTCAACCAAGTTTTTCATGCAATTAACAATCTCATCTACTCTAAGGAAATAGTTAGCCACACTTTCATCATTATACATTCTGAGAGTCTCATACTTAATCCTGAGAGTTTGAAGTTTAGCACGCTTTACCTGTTCGTCTCCTTCATAGCTCGTGACAATTTTGTCCCATATTTCTTTTGCAGATTTATAATGAATTACCTTCATGAATTCTGATTGAGATATACATCCCAATAGAGTATTTACTGCTTTCGCATTTGTTTCATATTTCTTTTTCTCGGCAGCATCTATAGGAGTAGCTGAAGGAAAAGTGTAGCCTGTCTCTACGATGTCCCAAACTTCTGTACCAAGAGATTGAAGATAGGCAGTAACTCTTACCTTCCAATAATTGAAGTTTTTCCCATCAAAAACTGGTGGCCTGATTGATGCTTCTTTCTCGTAGTTGCTCATGATGAACGATCTACCTTCAAGCGATCAAGCTTCTCTGAAGGACCTGCTCTGATACCAATTGTTGGAAATAATACTGAGAGGGGGGTGAATCAGTATTATCAGATCAATAAAACTTTTTCAATGCTCAGAAACATATACGCTACTTCAGTTAAGTGAACCAGCGTGTACACGCTACTGTATCTAAAGAAACCAACGTATAACCATAAATATTATAATTCAGTTAGTTTATCTTCAGTTAAATGCATCAGGACATTATTCATCATATTAAGAGTAAAACAGATGCAGTATAACAGAACAGATCATCACACAAAAGCCAGACACATGAACGCCATGATATAAGCTGGAAACCCAATGTGGGTGAAAACCACCTGCTGCAAGTTGTCTCTATATTTCTTTAATAAGAACTTCAGTTTACAATCTTTTGTACTAGTGCAACCTTATACCAGTATGCAGGCTACAACCTGCAGAAGGCTTCAACCTTCTATCGTTCTCCAAACTTCCTTGGAAGGGAGCTCCAACCCCCTTTGCTCTTGTACTAGCTAAGATACTAGTACGTAGGTGCTGGCCTACAATCTTCTTTCCTTCAGGTACCACTTTTCATCAATTTTCAGACTGGATACTCCTGAAGCACAACATTACAATCTGAAGACCATGATTCATTCACAAATCATTGAAGCATAAAACAACCAATACTAGCATCATCAATCTTTGAATCACTGAACCACTGAGACCCTGTCAAACCCAGTCACCAGAACACAGATTAGACTACAGAACTCTGCAATAACAGTCAGACCCAGCTACAACCCAAAAATCAAGATCCAAAAGATATACGCTACTACAATGAAGGAAACCCGCGTATACACGCGGTTTTACCGAAGACAACCTGCGTACAGATTTAAAAATAATTTTTCATAACTTGCAGTTGTACCAGATTTCAATTATACCCAGAACATAACATTGCGTGAGTATGCAGATCTAGAAATACGCATAATCAACCATATAAATATAGTTCATTTCAAACCATTTGATCCCGATCTCTCCTTAGATCTTGTTCTCCATCAACCGATGAGATCTCTCCTTAGCTCAGATCAAGCAATACATCATCAACGAATAACTTGCATACTAGATCTAATACTTCATCAGATATTCAAGGCTTTTTCAGATGCCCTTGCCTAATGATTTCCTTCTCCTTATATAGCCTTAGGCCTTGTTCAATACCAAGAGCCAAAACCATAGAAATCCAATACCATCATCTTCAAAACTAGGGATCAACACGTCCGTCGAGACACCAAGGTCCAAAACCATAGGCACAACTTCCAAGGAATAACCGTCGTGGACCAAAGATAAGTTTTCCACATACATGCGCTTTTACTGAAGCCAACCAGCGTGTACACGCGACTTGGTATATAGCGAACCTGCGTATACGCGACTTGGTATATAGTTAACCTGCTTGTATACGCGACTTGGTATATAGTGAACCAACGTCTATATATTTTTCTTCATACTTGTAGACTGATCATCAATTTCTTGCTGCTATCCTTCTGCACTATGATTTGTTATCAATGTGATTTGCCATCAAGGACAATACTTGTCTCATAATGCCAACAGAACAGTGGCTGTAGATAAGTGTTATAACATCAAAGAAGCTCCATCATTACAGAGAAAACACCACAGTGATAATATATGCAACGTATTCAGCTCCAAGACAGAGAAATAAATATGGAGTGTCTTCAATATATTTACAGCCACACATCCAATGAGGTGAGGAAGTTTGAGACCCTCTATAGCAGAGGTACATCACCAAACATCACTTCCAATAGTCTATACTCATTAAGATTTCAAGCACAGGTACAGTGATATGCTACTCAACTGAAACAACCACAGAAAATACAAGTTTGTAGCCTTGGGGCTAGATCATTCTTTATGCCCTTACCCTCTCCCCAACTACAACTCACACAATCTTCCATAATTATTTTCTGTTTGCATTTTGTTCACACCGGCAACTTACAGGAAGAGCACAACTCACTGTGATGGAAAACTTAACCTATTTCTTAGACTAAAGTCGGCCACTAGAAGGGAAAAGAACTTGTCCCTGCGATGTACCTTTATTCCCTGACATGGTATTTGCGCTGTCTGTGTGAATAGCCTGACAATGTTGGAGTTTATCCCGGATCATCAATCTTGATGAAAAACCATGAACTTACTGATGCGCAAATCAAGCTACAGTGCAAGCTAGATGTCTTTGACACTTGGTTTCTCTCCCAGCAATTATGAATCCTGAACTATTGATATCTTGACGAAATCTTAGAGAGCTTGTGGAAAAACATTTAGATTTCATTTACTCTGTTCTTGAATTCAAATGGAGAATTGTATTATGCCACGTTGAAGAGAGATAGCTCCTTCCCTTCCCATTCTGCAATTATTTGTTGGGATCTGGAACCCAGGGGGTCCCTATGAGGCTCACTTGCAGCTGCGCCACCTCCTCTCTGATGTTGGAATCAGTCACAAATCCTCTGAACCTTCTCACAGAAGCATACGCAACATCCCATTTTCCTGGCCTGCAATGCCAAGCGTTTTTCTACTTCCGGTGGCTTTTCCTGGAATTTTTCCAACATGTAGAAGCTTACGACAAAGGAAGACTTCGTAGAGGGGACCTCTTGACGGAAATATTTATGTCAAAACTGGGGCCACAATCAGGATCTTTTCCTATTTAGCATGCTTCCCTTGAATGTAATCAAACAGACTCAGGAATCCAGTCCCAGTAGCTTCTATGAAGAAATTTTTTTTTTGATGGGAGGAACTGTGGATAGATATATATGGATTCCGAAGTTAATACTGTAGACTTGGCGTGTGAGCACTCTGGAAGAGTAACAAGGACACTTATGGTTTTAAAAAACTCAGTGACTCATATCAACTCCTCGCTTAGGCATCAAAAGAGACTTCAACACATATTCGTTGCAACTTTTCCATGTTAGGCCAACTGCTTCATTCACCTAAGACGTTATGGAAAGGATTTCCACACCATTGAGTCTCAGAATATCTTCTTCGATGGTCGCTGGACTTGGACCCAGTGGATTCTATGCAAAGATGAAGGGGGTCACTGGTCTTGCACGAGCAAGGTCCGCGTGCTGGACATGAAACTCTGGCACCCCAAAATCCTAACCAATTGGAATGGGTTCACGCGGTTGGGGCGTATGCTCGTTTGCTCCAAGGTCATATCAACAACAGCGTTAAACAATGTTCAAAATTCCAAAACGTTCAACACAAAGCCACAATTTTCAATTGAATCCGCACTGACATCGTATGCAACAGGCGCAGTTACCAGGTCAGAGACGTTTATGTCAGAAACGTTTATGAATCAATGAGAGACGTTTTATGAATCAGAGACGTTTTATGAATTAGTGAGAGAGCATGAAACGCTTATGGACAGAGAGCGCAGGTAAAAATATGGCAGACAGACATGTCAGAAGAACCGCTTGGACAGTGCTGGACAGCGCCAGGAGCAGCTAACATTTAGCTGAAGAAATATTCATGAGAAAATATTCCTGAGATGCAGAATTGATGGCAGAAATGACTGCACAGAAAGGCCATAAGACAAATGGCTCACATTAATTATGCAGGGCAGGAATATGCCTGCTCTGATACCATGTTAAACACACATGGACAACAAAGACAATATGAAAGATAAAACATGCATTACATTTTTATTAACATGAGATATACATTTATAGTACAATACGTGACTCTTGGGTCACAGATCCCAAGGTCTCTTGGACTGCTTTGGTCTATTCAGCTTCCACACTAACCCATTTAGGATTAGGTGTCCAACACTTCCTAGGAGGACAAGAACATCCAGGAAGGAAAGCATTTAAAAGCTTTGCTTCAGAGGCACTATGCAAGGCAAGTGTATGGAGACTAAAAGAAGAGGGTGATGTACTCTCATTTACTGTTCAGATTAGTATATCAGTTTTTTGGATTCCAAAATATTTTTAGTGGGAAGACGTGATCCAAAATGGATCTAACATAGACTTCTAAGTCTAAAAAATATTCCTCACAAAATAAAATTAAAGTCAAAGGATGCTCTTGGAAATAGTCTCATTTCATAGATCTCTTCATTCTGAAGTTAACGCAATTTGAATGGGCTAAGACGGACTTCAGATGAAGAAGTTATGTCAAAAGAAATTTTCCCAATGTCCTTATAAAAGGAGGCAATTTCCTATTAAAATGGGCTTAAGGCTTTATGTGTAAAATTTCATCAGAAGGGTTCAAAGGAAGGACTTAACCACAGGCCTTAAGGATCCCCGATTGCGACCACCGATATATCGTATTGGAACCATACAACAGATATTTCATAGACCTTGGGTCGTTGGACATTGCGACAAGTGATATTGTGATACTTTGATAGCGCTAATCAGAGCGATCATAGATTGGATCACATGCGATGGGGCCACTATGCCGATAAAGCGACTTATGATATGTTGATAAAATAATCAGCGATAGTTGATTGCATCACAAAAAGGGCATGGGAAATGGACCATGACTCTTGGGTATCATGATATGTGATCAGAGTGCGGACCCGATAGCATTATGGACGCGATTTCATTTAATTTGAAATATGGCTTTGCAATCTTTGTATTTTCTGTGTATTGGGTTTTTTTGACCTTACACAGTGTGATTGCGACATGCAATGAAAGGATGGACCCCGGAGGATTATAGGGGCGATTGCATATTATTAGAGTTCCGCCTAAAGGCTCATGATGTGTTTTTCATGAGTCTTCCTATGTGTTTCCATTATGCTAATATTTTTGGAATGTAGGCAGAAGAATGACTGACTATGTCATTCCCATTAGAAACAGTCCATCACACTTATGCCACACTATAAGCAGGCATTTCTGTAACAGTAATTTGTTATGAAGCATGCAGAGCCAGAGGACCAAACGCAGAGCCATAGAGATAGAGAGCTAGAGGGCCAGATGTAGAGCCATAGAGGAATGATTCCTCATGATTGCACATAGAGGAGCAGATGGAAGATGCAGAGTTGGAGGATTCTTCGAAGGCTAGAGAGCCAAGTGAAGAAAGGGGTCTCCCTTCAGAAATTTTCCCTTTAGAGAGCAAGTTTCCCTTTAGGGAGCTCACAACAAGGCTGAGCGCCAAGAGCCAAGAGCCGAGAGCCAAGATTTAGAATCGAGAGTGGGAGCTAAGAGTTAGAGCTGAGAGCCAAGAGGAGAGAGCGAGAGCTGAGAGACAAGAGCCAAGAGGAAGAGCTGAGAGCCAGAGCTGAGAGCCAAGAGCCAAGAGCCAAGAGTTGAGAGCCCAGAGCTGAGAGCCAGAGCTAAGAGCCAGAGCCAAGCACCAAAGTTGAGAGCCAAGAGCCAGAGCCAAGAGCCAGAGCTGAGAGACAATATCTAGAGCCAAAAGCCAAGATCCAAGAGCTGAGAGCCAAGATCCAGAGCCAAAAGCCAAGAGCCGAGAGCCAAGAGCTGAGAGCCAGAGCTGAGAGCCAAGAGACGAGAGTCAAAGCTGAGAGCAAAGAGCCAAGAGCCAAGAGCTGAGAGCTGAGAGCCAAAGAGCCAAAGAGCGAGGGATAAATATGGCATTCTAAGCCCATATGGAGTTGAGTGTGGGACTTGTAAAAGAGTTTAAGCCATAATCCCAAAGAGCCTAGTTGAGTTGACTAGAGCTCATAGAGACGTAGCCCAAGAGGTTTGGGTGAACTCCTAATTATATGTTGTTATGTATGTTGGTTATTATTTGCATTATTTTTTGTTATATGTTCTTATATCATTTTAAGAAAATCAACTTAAAGCACTTAACAATTAAAGGCAAACACAAGCATACGCCTATTTCAAGTTCTTAATTCTGCATTTTTCAACATAAGATAGATATTTGAAATTGTATAAGATTTGGAGTGGGAGAGGTTCTTGTGAGCTAACAAGAAGCCTTTAGGTCCCCATTTCAGATCAACAAGGATAGTGACAAAATGTTGTGTAATACATGCCCGTAAAGTGTGAAGGTTGAACTAGAGTGAGGGATGAAATGTTGTATGAATCAGTGTAGGGAACTAGAGTCTATTGTCGGAAAACCTGCAAGCAAGTAAAGATACATATACATAACTAAAAACTCTGTCAAATGATACATGAATCATGTTATGGGTGCAACCATCCAGAGAATGATCATGTAAATGGATCTAGACATGAGTGTAGCCATTCGATAAAGAGGATCATATCAAAACCAAGGTATGGTCACAACCATCCAATAATGAGAAGGATCACATATGATAACTCATGGTATGGTTGCAGCCATCCATCTGAGAGAGACATGTATATCAACATGATCATGTCACACCAACTTGCAACCTCGACTCTTGTAATCTAAGCCTAGGTTCTTGTGTTCTAAGAGGACTTGATCGAAGTACAAATTCTAACATGTGAATAGATGTGTTGACGTCGAACATGCTAGAAAATCGCTTTATTATGAGTCGATGATGTAAATTATTAACAACCACGAGAGAAACCACTAATGATGACAATGGTCCTCAAGGTACTATTAGCACAATTCATGGAATGTGAATAGAGGAACTGAAGTCAAACATCCATGAAATCACCCGATCGAAATCAAATGCTATGAACTTGTCATCAAGTGTGAAGAACTTGCCATTAGGGCATGCAAGCTCTAAGGTACTGGAAGAGAGTCTCTCAATCAATTCCTCAGATAATGAGCTGAAGTCAACAGGAAGTGACTGTGTCAAAGGAGGGTCATAATGTATCCCACATCATTGACATGAGAGAAAGGGATACAAAATGATCTTGGATGATACAGAGAATTAGGGGTAAGTGTAACTGCCGAAGGACAACTCTTGAACATATTGGCGACATGACTAGAAGTTTGGTAGCTTTTGGATCCATAGGGTTGGTGGTCATGATGACGTGGCAGAGATCAAATGGAAGGAAAAAATGAAGGACCCAACATAGGAAGGTCAATGAAAAAAGGAGGATCTTCCATCCCGACACGAAGCATAAAGTGTCCTGTTCAAGAGTGAGCTGCTAACATAGCTGATTAGATTTCCAAATTCTCCCCCACCATTCCTGGAAGGTACCCCAATTACTTTTCTAATCGCAATATTGAAGGGGATATCATATTCTGGCACTTTAAGTTCATCCTTTGGACGAATTCAACCTAGTAATTTTAACGATCCCTAGGAAGGAGAAGCTCATGTTCGTCATGCTGACCAATCTGATGTCGTTTAATATTTTAACGAATTCAACAAAGATGTAACTCAATATCTTTTTCATGTTTAAAGAGATTGAAAAAGGCACAGAAAAGAGAACTCCACATGGTCCCTTTTCATACATTTGTGTCTCTCGAGCCCAAAAAGGTAGAAAACAATACTTGAGAGAATCTCTCGACCATTTCAGTCAAGGAGTACCTTCTTCGTAAATAGTGCATCCCAACCTGAAAAAAGGGGGAAACATATATTGGGTGCACAACATTTCACATCCGTTAACGAGTTTGAAACGAAAAGGGCTCAACTTTATTTTCGTGTTTAAAGGGTCGGAAAAGAGCTTGAAAGCAAACCCCCTATTTTATTCTCTTTTACAATTCATAAGGGAAAACTCGACAGTCTTTTCATTTGAGTTTTATGAGTCGATAAAAGGGTTGAAATGTGACTCAGCATCATCATTGAACATCCATCACCTGTTGCTACACAAAAAGGTAAAGTGAATTATCTAATTCTTGAGGAAAAATAGGTCAAAATACTTTAAAAACCTTAATATTTTATGAAAAACGAAATAGGAGGGAAAAGTAAAATTTTTTATTATCATTTACCATTTTACCTTGCCATGAAAATATTTTCACCCACTTTTTACCTAATTTTTCTTTAGTAGGTTGCAGGAGATCAGGGAGGTCATTCGCCAAGCCGCTAATTGCAAGTAAGAGCCAAGTCCCTAAGCTTCATTTCCATACTATTTATTCCTATTTTCATCCATTTTTTGGATATCTGAGGGAGGTTTTGGCAAAAAAAAAATGCCCTCGATCGACGTGAGTTATGGGCACAGAATCATGTTGGCCGAGGTAATTAAAACACCCAACTGCGCCATCAGTGAAACTATTTCTAAAACAGTCGCGCTAGTGCTGTGAACAAGGAAAAAGCCATTTTCCCCTCAAAACCATTGTTTGAATCCAAATTTTACTTGCCAAAAATTATTATTGACTTGAATACATGGTTTCTATAGGAAAGAATCATTGAAATGGTAGACTGGAAAGAGCATGACCACGAAGATGTGGACACCCAAGCATTGAATGATCGAAATTTCCTGAACGCTTTGAGGAACTGTGGCTTCTCAAGTTATTTCTCACAACAAGGATGCGAGCTCAACCTGAGCTACTCCGATACCTGAATATTCTCTCGGACATAAATCGGGAAATATTCATCATTTTTGACCAGGAACTAGAGTTAGAAACATCAGACATATATTTCATCATAGGATTGTCTGGGAGAGGGGAACTAGTCAACCTATATGGGGTCACAACCAATTGGGACAAGCATATCCATGCTACTTGTCGAACATTGCCTAGAAGCCCTCAAATCCAAGAGTGGTAACATTGAGATTGCCACTTTGTGAGATCTGACACTAAGAGTGCTACTGTTGACTATCAACAGAGTGGTGGGGTCCCAAGTAGTGCATGAGACTAACAAGTCAAAATTTCTATATGCTATCGATTGTACAACACCAGACGATCTTCAATTAGGCGGAAGACATGCAGATCAAAATAAAACGCCAACTAACAAAAGCTAAGGTGGGGAATCTGAAGCAATTTTGATTCAGATCTATACTAGTGACCTCTTTCTTGGAACGGGTGCCACTGTTCTAGTACCAGATGACTGAGGTAGATACGCTGATTCCATGAGACCCATGGTTGGCTTGTTAGAGTCGTTTGATGCCTAGGATCACTGGGGGACAGCATATGTCCTACACACCTGCATTCTTTTCATGGATATGGCAACAACTGATCGTAGTGGAGGACTGGTCATACAGTGGTACTGACTTTCATGGGGATCCTAACATGTCGCTCCTAGATGGGGAGGATTTCAACGATTAAGGTAAAAAATCAGCTTTTAATTTTGTGATTTTTTAATCTATTTATATATATATGTGTTTATAACATTTTTTTTTATCAATGCAGATGTTGGACCAAAGCGTGCTGCTGGGATGTCCCTAATAGCCAGGTGCGTCGCTCTCCAGTTTTATGTCGCTCCTTATCAATAGGGGGGTGACAACGAGGAGGAGATCGTGAGGGACCTTGATGGGTTGACTCATGGTATCCCAAAGTATGCTTGGGTGGGAGACATCCCACGCTACTACCAAAGGAATACAATGGGAGTATCAGACCGAATCTCCCAATTGTTGACTCATGTTGCACAAGCAATTTCATGTTACCACAATCACCATGCTGATTAGATCCTAGGTCCAACATTTAAATTTTTGAGGTATGTGTGCCACAGATATATGAGGCCTGTAAGACATTGATGTTATTTGAACACACATATTATTTTTTTGGGTTTTGATGTATCAAACATTATCACCATATATATGTGTGTGTGTGTGTGTGTGTGTGTTGTGTTTTATTGCTTACTATGGTACAAATGATTTGTTTTTTCTTTTCACATGTTTCGTAAATGTCTTTCCAACACATAATTAACTATTGCATTTGTCAATGTATTCATGCATCTAGGAATATGATTATATGTAATGTAATCAAAATGTCTTTCCAGTAGACGAATAGGTAGATACATTCTCAATATTTGAGGGTTTCTAACAGAATATTTCTTGTTGAGTTGAAGGACAACAGGCTGTGAATCTAGGTTGACAACCAATTCCCAAATGTCAAGAGTAATAGCTTCTGACAACAATTCGATGACTGCATTGTATTCAACAATGTTATTAGTTGTGTGACCTAAACAGATGCCTTGAAGATCAATCAACTCACCAGGAGGGTCATAAATGGCCCATGTCATGGAGGATAGATTTTGGGTACTACAGCAAACACCATCAGTGAAAACGATGTGTGGAGTCACAGACATCTGCAAAGTAGGGAAAAACATAGTAAATAAGAAAGTTGTTTGAAAGCTAAGACACCAAACCACATTACACAAAAATTAATGACACACTAATGTACATAAGTAACCATGCAATATGACCTAAGAATAGTACTTTTTGAGATAAAGCCCGTTTCGGGGCTTGTCCAAGGGATTTCCTTCATAAACAATTAGCTCATAGGCCCCTTTTTGCAAAAATCGTTTAACAATGTAGGGCCCATGCCACATGGGTTCGAGCTTTCCTGCCCTAAGCTTGTCATTACATTCATAGTGTTATCACTCAGGTTGTCCCTTAGCTCCTTGAGGGATACGGCCGAGGTAACCACAAACCAATCTTTGGACTGCAGGTGCTAGCCCACTAGCAGTCAGAGAGGGCTCTCTCTTTCGGATTTAGCTTTTGTTGATGATGATTTTAGGCTAGTTATTGAGTAATTCAATACATGGTTTCTGTAGGAAAGAATCATTGAAATGGTAGACTGGAAAGAGCATGACCACGAAGATGTGGACACCCAAGCACTGAATGATCAATATTTCCTGAATGCAAGGAACTGTGGGCTCCTCAAGTTCTTTCTCACAACAAGGATGCGAGCTCAACCTGAGCTACTCCGATACCTGATTAGTCTCTCGGACATAAATCAGGAAATATTCATCATTGTTGACCAGGAACTAGAGTTAGAAACATCAGACATATATTTCATCATAGGATTGTCCGGGAGAGTGGAACTAGTCAACCTATATGGGGTCACAACCAATTGGGGCAAGCATATCCATGCTACTTGTCGAACATTTCCTAGAAGCCCTCAAATCCAAGAGTGGTAACATTGAGATTGCCACTTTGTGAGATCTGACACTGAGAGTGCTACTGTTAACTATCAACAGAGTGGTGGGGTCCCAAGTAGTGCATGAGACTAACAGGTCGAAATTTCTATATGTTATCGATTGTACAACACCAGACGATCTTCAATTGGGCGGAAGACATGCAGATCAAAATAAAACGCCAACTAACAAAAGCCAAGGTGGGGAATCTGAAGAAATTTTGCTTCAGATCTATACTAGTGACCTCTTTCTTGGAACGGGTGCCACTGTGCTAGTACCAGATGACTGAGGTAGATACGCTGATTTCATGAGACCCAGCGATGGCCCGTTAGAGTCGTTTCATGCCTAGGATCACTGGGGGACAGCATATGTCCTACACACCTACATTCGTTTCATGGATATGGCAACAACTGATCATAGTCGAGGACTGGTCATACAGTGGTACTGACTTTCATGGAGATACTAACATGTCGCTCCCAGATGGGGAGGATTTCAACGATTAAGGTAAAAAAGCAACTTTTAATTTTGTGATTTTTTAATTTATTTTTATATATATGTGTTTATAAATTTTTTTTTTTATCAATGTAGATTTTGGACCAAAGCGTGCTGCTGGGATGTCCCTAATAGCCAAGTGCATCGCTCTCCAGTTTGATGTCACTCCTTCTCAATAGGGGGGTGACAACGAGGAGGAGATCGTGAGGGACCTTGATGGGTTGACTCATGGTATCCCAAAGTATGCTCGGGTGGGAGACATCCCACGCTAGTACCAAAGGAATACAATGGTAGTATCAGACCGAATCTCCCAATTTTTGACTCATGTTGCACAAGCAATTTCATGTTACCACAATCACCATGCTGATTAGATCCTAGGTCCAACATTTACATTTTTGAGGTATGTGTGCAACAGATATATGAGGCCTGTAAGACACTGATGTTATTTGAACACACATATTATTTTTTTGGGTTTTGATGTATCAAACATTATCACCATATATATGTGTGTGTGTGTTGTGTTTTATTGCTTACTATGGTACAAATTATTTGTTTTTTCTTTTCACATGTTTCGTAAATGTCTTTCCAACACATAATTAACTATTGCATTTGTCAATGTATTCATTCATCTAGGAATATGATGATATGTAATGTAATCAAAATGTATTTCCAGTAGACGAATATGTAGATACATTCTCAATATTTGAGGGTTTCTAACGGAATATTCCCTGTTGAGTTGAAGGACAACAAGTTGTGAATCTAGGTTGACAACCAATTCCCAAATGTCAAGAGTAATAGCTTCTGACAACAATTCGATGACTGCATTGTATTCAACAATGTTATTAGTTGTGTGACCTAAACAGATGCCTTGAAGATCAATCAACTCACCGCGAGGGTCATAAATGACCCATGTCATGGAGGATAGATTTTGGGTACTAGAGCAAACACCATCAGTGAAACCGATGTGAGGAGTCACAAACATCTGCAAAGTAGGGAAAAACATAGTAAATAAGAAAGTTGTTTGAAAGCTAAGACACCAAACCACACTACACAAAAATGAATGGCACACTAATGTACATAAGTAACCATGCAAGATGACCTAAGAATAGTAATTTTTGAGATAAAGCCCATTTCAGGGCTTGTCCAAGGGATTTCCTTCATAAACAATTAGCTCATAGGCCCCTTTTTGCAAAAATCGTTTAACAATGTAGGGCCCATGCCCCATGGGTTCGAGCTTGCTTGCCCTAAGCTTGTCATTACATTCATAGTGTTATCACTCAGGTTTTCCCTTAGCTCCTTGAGGGATACGACCGAGGTAACCACAAACCAATCTTTGGACTGCAGGTGCTAGCCCACCAGCAGTCAGAGAGGGCTCTCTCTTTAGGATTTAGCTTTTGTTGATGATGATTTTAGGCTAGTTATTGAGTACAAGGGGTTTTGTTTTAGTTTTGGTGGGATGGATGATGCTTTCAAGTAAAGAGGCAGGGATAGCATGAAAGTTTTAGAACCATTGGGCGTGGAGTCAAGGAGTAGGACTACTGGTGCGTTTTCTTGGTCACAAGAGGGAATGTGGAGCAAGCTAGCTGCACATGAAACAATCATTCAAGCTAAAGGATGGAGTGAAGGCTAGGAATGAGAGGCAGTTAAGAATCTATCGTTCAGCTTAGCAGAGGGAAGGTGAATGAGCTCTATCTAGGAGCAGTAAAGAATCCCTAGATAACTATCAAACATGAGTGAATTAGGGGAAATATCAGCCACAGGGAATTCATATTCATTTCTAATTCAGATGAAAACATATAGAAACAACATAAATTGAGCATAGAGGGCAATTAAACCAATTCTAAACTATTTATTTTTTTTGCTATTTTGGATAGTATATCAATGGAAAACAAAGGTAAGAAACACTTATTGAGTCATGTTGCAGCACAAGAATTCCACATTCAATTCTTCAAAACATTCATACATAGCACACAGTCATTCCTCCAAGATTTTCAACAGTCTTTGATTAAGTAAAACATCAGGTATAAAAAGCGAGTCTCTCTTGGAGCTATACAACCAACCAACCCTTTAAACAGTGAATTCGGGTGGTTTTTATGAGTAAAACATCTATAAAAAGATCAGATCTCAGACTGATCTGTTGTAATAAGTTTCTTTAACCTAATACATGTCTGAAATAAATGCAGGAAAATATCCTCGAGCTGCGCTGGCGTAGCTGTACCAAAAGGAGTTTAATGTGTTGTCTTTATGGCTCTGTGTTGATCACTTAGCCATAACTGTGCTTTGGGTTTTGATCCATGCTCTTGAGTGGTTCTGAGGAGCATTAACTGTGATGGGAGAGCCTTTATTGACCTTTACTACTTTCTTTGACTTTGTTGGAGGTCATTCAATGTCCACCTGCATTGGGAATAAAGGTTTTCATTTAAAACATTCGACTGATACTCTTTGTCACTTCCTTGATAGGCTTTGGCACTAAATGTGCGCCTTTCTCACTTCTGATACTCTTTAAACTGTTGCATCAACCTTTCATGGCTCCTGTTCGGCCCTCTATTTCCTTTTAAAACTATGTTTTCCCCTTTCTGAATGCTGCACAAAGAAATTCATGTCATTCTATGCCTTTTGGGCCTGCCAAAACCGAGCCATGAAAGGGATTTCCATTTTGGCCTATTTCCCATAGCCATGCGCGATTAGCGATAGGAGCGCGCATGAAAAACTGCCTCAGATTTTGATTTCGGGCTTCCTAGGCTGCGATTTGCGCCTTTCACGCTTTTTGACGGTGACGTCAGCATGACGTCAGCGGCGGGTCCTAGTACGGCAGTGACGTGGCAAGGTGATGTTAGCAGGGTGACGTGGTAGTGATATGGCAAGGACACGGCGGCAGGAGACCGACATGGCATGGTGACGTCAGCATGACGTGGCGCTGACACAGGAAGGGGGAAGGCGGTATCCGGTTTCGGGCACACCGCTTTTGTGCGTAGGTGGTTTCAGAGGAGGGGGCTCCTCCATAGCCGAGAGGGTGACGCGTGGGGGGAGTACGACAGGAAAACTGCCCATCTCCCAGGCGTCAATCCTTGGCACATCGGCGTATGGGAAGACCCGCCCACCGTTGATCTGTGGCGTGCTAGATCTGACGGCCGATGGGAGAGACAAGGTGGCAGAGGGTTAAAAACGGGGCCTGCGGATATTTTATTATGCGTTTTATTCATACGGCGGGGGGGGGGAACTTTAGGAGAGTGGGTTTTTGGGTTAATGCGGCATGGGTGTGATTTGAACCAACTTTATCACAAAATATTAACGTGGATGGGTTAAATATAAGTCCCAGATCGACTTAATATTTCCCCTGACTTGATAAATGTGGCTAAAAAATGCCAAGGGGTGGGAATATGTACGTACGAGAGTTATTAACACATTTTTAGTAGGGGAAGGGGAGATAGATAGGGAGCTACATAGTAAAATTAGTAGTTAATATGACAAGTGATCAGAAAGCGCTAAGTATGTGAATATTAGGCTATTTATGGGGAGAATTATTCATAGAGGAAGTATGAACATGCCTTGAGCAAAGCAGATCTTTACCAAGGCAAATGATATGGAAAATGATGAAAGTAAGAGGTATCAAGCAGATCGTGACCCCTTCAGGGAAGTTAGTGAGTGATTTGGGAAATGAGAAGAAGGGGGAGTTAGACATGCCTCACTTGAGCTCCTCCAAATGGAAAACTGCATCATAATTGTGATCTGTGAAGATATAACACCTAAAAACATGAAATGGATTACAGAGCATGATTCTACAACCACAAAACTACCTACCCAACCTACTTACCTAGCATTTTTTCTTCTTTTTGCATAGGTGCACATGGACTTGCAGACCCAGATTATCCTTTTCTCTTTTCGCTGTCCCTCTATCTAGGTCTACACTTATTTCTTCCAAGGGCCTAGATTAAGCAGTTAGGCTCCTTTGTTTCTCTACCTATATATAAATCTGCCAAGATTGAACTGTTTGGACAGATAATGACTCTCTATATTCTAAAACAAGAAATTGAAACCTAGGGAAGCCAAGATTAGGCTATTTGGACTTCCCTTAACAAAAAATTCTTCAGAAATGGATAACTCATCAAAATTTGGATATAGTAGCGGCATTTAGACTGGCACACTTTCATGGCCTCTTCTTTGGCCTCTTTTCAGGAAATATGGAGCATTGCAGTATGCAAAGTATGACATATTTGGCACGTAAAAATGTCAATCATGAAGGATGAACACCTGTTGCAACAGGAGGCTAACAGTGGCTCCACTTGAGGATGGCTTCTCCTTGTGAAAAGCCAAGAACAACAGGTCAGACTACCTTGATCTTCTATTGTTGCTGTGGACTGAAGAATTTCCTTGTGCTGGCTGCTAAAAATGTGAAACTCTGAAATAGGAGCAGCCATCTCCTTCATTAAAATATTGTGAAATACATAGCACTACCTGCTTTCTTCTACGTGCTTGCTATTATATACCATATTGCTTGAGCATTTCCTTTGAAATAGAACCAAACATGGATCCAAACTAATGTATTTCCCTTAGCTTCTGGTCTAGAAATAGTTGCTGATGTGAAATTAAACAATGCTCCTCTCTTATTGATACTTTTTGATTGGATACTGCAAACTGCAAACAATTTCCTTTTATCATGAATTGCTGTGATATGACAGCGCTACTCCTGCTGTTTTGCTGAGACTAATGCATGTATAGAGCCTTAAGAATGGAGTACTTGCACTGGTTGTGTCTTAGCAAAATTTGTTGTTGCTCCTCTAACACTCAAACTGCTAAAAAAATAAAACAAAGTGCTAATATATACAAATATTAATGTACAAAGAGATATGTACGGAGCTACATTGTACCCCTTAATAGGGATCATGGTAACGTTTTATCATTCGACCGTTAACAGGGCCTTCTTCAACAGTGCTTCCCTCTACAGACTTGAGGAAATATGTGTTGTTTCCCTGAACAACAGAAATAACAAATGGTCCTTTCCATAAAAAATCAAATTTTGCATGTTTGCCCTTGTCTTCTCTTCGTGAGTCCCACCTTATAACTTTGTTTCCAATGTAGAAATCCTCAGCCTTAGCTCTTTTATCAAAAATCTTTTTGAGTTTCTCTTGCAATATTTGAGCTCTGTTATAAACTTGCTCTCTGGTTTGCTGAAGATGAATGGTCTGATTGATTCTTCTTTGAATACCATTTGGTTCTGCTTGGATATCTTGCAATATTTTCATGATAGGAGTGCCTAAGGAGGATGGAAATGTGGCCTCCATGCCATACACCAGCTCATAAGGGCTCACCCCAATGGATTTTTTTGTTGAAATTTTGTCTGCCCATAGGGAATTTGTGAGCTTTTATGCCAGTTATTCTTGTTTTCTTCTAAGAGCTTCTTGATAATATTAATTAGGTTCTTGTTCAATAACTCAGCCAAGCCATTACCTTGGGGGTAATAGGCTGTGGAGTGGCCCAAGGTGATGTGAAATTTATGGAAAAAATTGATCATCTTTTTGGATTTGAAAGCAGCGGTGTTGTCAGTGATGATCTTATCAGGGCAGCCAAATCTAGAAAGGATATTGCACTCAAGGAACTGGATAATGATGGAGTCATTGGCCTGTCTGCATGGGATGGCTTCAATCCATTTAGTGAAATAGTCGGTGGCTGTTAAAATCCACTTGTGATGGCCTGAGGAAGAGGGGTGGATCTCTCCAATGAAATCAAGACCCCATTGTTCAAAAGGTTTCTCGATTGAGATGGGCTTAAGGGGCAGGGGTAACAACTTTCTTTTGCCCTCAAAGATTTGGCATTTATGACATGAGATAGAAAACTTCTTTATATCTGCAAATAGAGAGGGCCAATAGAAACCAACCCTTAAAATTTTACCAGCAGTGGACTTCCATTATAGATGTCCTCCACATTCCCCTGCATGGAATTCTTTCATGACATTGTTAGTTTCATTCATGGTTAAACAATTAAGCAATATACCTTCATGATTTTTCCAAAATAAAGCACCATCTATGACACAAAACTTTGAAGCCTTCATTTTTAAAAATCTTTTCTTGGTTCTGTACAATCCTGGGGGAGCAAACAGGTTTAACAATACAAAGCATATATCAGCATACCATGGGGATTGCAAAAAGGTTTCACTGATCTGTGGAGTCGCCAGCTCCTATTCATTGTCCAGTTGGTTGATGTCTAAGGCTTGAAAGTTTGTTTCGGACATTAGTTTGGCTAAACCTTGTCCCTTTATGAGCTTCGTTGGTTTAATTTCTATGTCATACTCAAGGATGTTAGCAATCCATTTGCCTCTTTTGCCTTCTAGCCCCTCTTGGGTTAATATGTCTTTTACAACAACATTTGGGACATAGGCAATCACATGTGAATACAAAATTTAAATTCAGAAATATTTGATTGCTTTAACAAGGGCATAGGCGTGCTTCTCCATGATTTGGTATTTCAAAGGTGCATCTCTTAAGGCTCGGCTGAAAAATGCAATTGGCTTTTCAACTCCCTGATCATCCTTTTGCAAAAGGACAACAACTATGGTGTGCTTAGATGCAAATGAAAATATGATTAAATCTTTGTCAAATTGCGGACTGGTGAGGACAGGGGCTTGGGCTAAGGCAGTTTTGATACTCTCAAAGGCTTGCTTGGTCTCAAGTGACCATTTTACCTTAGGATCCTTTTTTAACATGTTGCTTGACAGTCTTATTAGCTCGGCTAGGTTTGGAATAAATATTCTTAAGAAGTTGATTTTTCCAAGGAATGCTTGCAATTGTTTTATGCTTCTTGGATACGGGATTTGGAGGATGGCTTGGATCCTTTCCGGATCTATTCTAATATCATCTTTTGAGATGATATGGCCAAGGAGTTTGCCTTCTTCAAGGCCAAAGGGGGATTTCTTGGGGTTCAAGGAAATGCCATATTTCCTACATGTCATGAATATTTGCCTCAAATTTTTTAGGTGCTCTTGATCGGATTTGGAGAAAGGGGTTAAGTCATCAAGGTAGGCAACTAGGAAATCATGTATTTCCTTGGAAAATGCAATATCCATTGCCCTTTGAAAGGTAGCACCAGCGTTTTTAAGTCCGAAAGGCATCTTCACATACTTAAATGTTCCCCACGGTGTGGTAAAGGTTGTCTTGTCTTGGTCATCCAGGTGAACCAATATTTGATTAAAACCTTAAAAGCCATCTAGCAAAGAGATTCTAGATGACCCCACTACTCTTTGTAGGATGTGGTCCATTTTTGGCAAGGGGTAGTGGTCTTTTAGGGAGACTTGGTTTAAATTTCTTATGTCTACACATAGCCTATTCTCACTTGTCTTTTTTCTTGTGGGAACAAGATTGGATACCCATTCAGAGAATCTGATGGGTGCTATGATACCTGCTTCAAACATACTTTTCACTTCCTTTTCAATTAAGGGAAGGAGTATGGGATTGATTCTTCTAAGTTTTTGTTTGAAGGGCTTTTGGTTTGGTTTTAAGGGAATGGTGTGTTGGATCACTAAGGTGTCATAGGAATTCAAGTCCTCATAACTCCAAGCAAATACATCTTGGAATTCTTTGAATAAATCAATATATTTGGGTTTTTGATTGGGTGGTAAAGTTTGAGATATTTTGATCATTTTGGGCTTGTCTGGTGTCCCAATGTTGTGTTCTTCTACAACAGTGTTTAGGGGCTGTATTTTTGGCTTTTTGGGAACACCATTTGCATCAAACATATCTTCTAATGGAGTGAAGCCAGCAGGGAGAAAGTTATCTTTCAGATTAACGATCTCGACCTCTATTTCTACTATATCCTCCAAATGCATATGTTTCAGCTCTTCTATGTTTGCATTGTCAAAAATAGTTGGGTTTAGGATTTGCTTGGATGTTATAGTGGTTACAGCCTGTTGATTTTCATTTGTATGCTGTTGTTCATCCGTCATAGCATCCATGTCAATGTTAATATTTGAAAACTCATGCTCAAGAGTGAGGAAGTTGTTAATCTGGGAATCACTTTCAAACACTTGCCAATATTTAACATTATTTGGGATAGCAGGCCTATGTTTTATCTCAGCAGTAAAATGGTGATTTGGCTCAAAGGGAAGCTTGCATGTACTAGCAAAAGTGGCTAGGCTGTGTGAATGAATGTTATGATCTCTTGAAATCTTAGCAAGCTTGGATTCAGTGAATGCATTGAGTATATTAATAGCAACAGTCCTATAGGCACTCATTCTATTGTCATTGGTAACAAAGTTGCCTTTCATTTGTTGTATGATTAAATCAGAGTCGCCTAGAATAGACACTTTTGCAACTCCTAAAGCTTTGAGAAGTTTAAGGCCTACAAGGAGAGCCTCATACTCTGCCATGTTATTGGTGCATTAGAAATTTAGTCTGTAGGAATGACCTTTTGCATGATTTTTATGTGTATTGTGAATCCAAACACCTGCCCCTGCTCCTAACTTGTTAACAGAGCCATCAAACTCTAAGTACCATGTGATTTCTTGCTTGCGGTTAGTATCAAGAGTTTCAGTCACTTTAGGATTGGGTAGATTTGAAATTTTTGTTTGGGGAGGTTTTCCTTGTATGCTGGTTGCGTTGATTGTTTTGACAGTTTCATCAGTATGGGAAACCAATTCTTCATTGGTGTGTGTGTTCGGTTCTAAAGCCAAGGGCTTGTCATCAGTGAGAGTATTTTTTTCATCATTAAATAGAATAAAAGAATCCATATCATAATGGATTGAGTGTATAGGAAAATTTTGGGGCTTATCCTCACTAGTTACCACATACTTCATCATTGTTTCTCTATATAGCCTCTTTGGTTGCCCAAATACAGATATAGTGGCATAGGAGAGGTCTAATTGGAGGGATCCTTGGAGTTTTGTTCCCCAAGATCTTGTTAATAGCATGCCATACTTTGGTGGAATGTCAGCAACCACCACATCCATGAGGATAGTCTTGTTGGGATATTGGACTAAGGAGACACACAAGTCTTTGATAAGGCCTAAACACTTGGCTTGACTTGAGTCAAAGGAGAATAGATCTTTGTAGGGTCTTGTGACGTCAAGGTTGAGTTTTTCCATTATAGCTTTGGGCATAAGGTTGTGTGAGGCACCTGAGTCAAACATAGCACTGTGCAAGACTTTGTCATGTATGTGTAAATTGACATAAAAAGGTAGAATAGATCCATAAGTTGATTTTCCATTAACTTCAGGACCGAACAGCAGTTCAGGCTGATCATCAAGAACATTCACATCATCCTTAACCTTTGGCATTTGAAGTGATATTTGAATTTGTTGCCTATACACTTCATGTTTGGAAAGTTCAGATAAGGGGATGGAAATCTTGAGTTTACCTATTTCTTCCTCCAAGTCAAACGATTTTTCAGATTGGGTTTTAGTATTTTGGGAGGCAGTCTTCCGTTTTTCTATTGGAGTATCAGCAGTTTGGTCTTGTTTGTCAGCATTAAGGGAAGTAATTTCTTGCGGTTTTTTAGTTTTAGGAGGGCTTTTTGGAACGATGTTCATATTCTCTTTGGAGGAAGAAGGTGGCAGAGGCTGATCATTAGAAGATTGCATTTCTGTGATGTCCTCTATGGTGACATCCTTTGGATTAGGGACTTTTTTACTAGAAGTTTCCATGAAGGTAACCTTTTCTTTAATCTTCTTCGGCTGCTTGGTATCATTTGCCTTAACATTTTCAGGCACATCTATGGTTCTTGTCCTCAGCTTATATTGTTTGTGGACCTCATACACAGCAGTATCATAGCCTTGTTTAAAATCAAAAGATTCACCAGACTTAGTCTAAAATTGACTAAGGTCATGTTCATCTTGGTCTTGTTGAGTTAGGAAAATTTGTTGCTCAAACTTCAAATCCACCAAGTTCATGTGAGTATCTTCCGTCTGTTCACTAGATGTAGATGCTTTAGCGTAATTTTCGTGAAAAAGGAGGCCTTACATCATGGTCTGGGCTAGACCTACCAGCATTTGTATTCTGAGTTTTCCGGAAATTTGGGTTCCTTATGGTATTGGGTTGTTGTCCTTCCCATGATGATTTCCTCTCAACACTCTCTACTCTGTCTCCTAGCCTGTGCATGCTAGTGATAATAGCATCCAGCTTTTGGTCTAAGGCTGAGGGTTCCTTTTTAAAGGTGGTTCTTCTCTCAGTTCTAGCTCTGTTTCTTTTGGCAATTAGATTTGCCTCTACGCTAACAGCAACATTTTGCATATCTACAAGGGTTTGAGGGGCTCTTTCCCTTAACTGATAAGCCATGTCAGTGTCAAAACCATCAGGGAATTTATACAAAGCAAGATCAGGTGGAGGTCTTAAGTTCTGTGGTGTTGCATTATAAATATTATTAAATCTTACACAATAGTCCAAGACAGATTCTTGAGGGCCTCTTTTGATGGTGTCATATTCAGATAATATGTGCAAGGGGTCTTTCTTTTTCTCCCATCTGTTGATAAATGATTGGTATAAGGCTTCTGGGTCTACTATGGAATTGGCTGTGAGTGCTCTAAACCAAGTTCTAACATCACCTGTCAAACTTTGGATGAAAATCTTCATTCTGACACTATCATCATCTATCTCGTAGTTCTCAAAATAGTCTTGCATCTTCTTTGTATGCTGAAGGGCTGTGCAAGAACTAGTTCCATCAAAGTATGTGATTTTAGTTTGATAATCCTGTGGCATAGCCCTTGGATTAGCAGGTAACTACAGGGGTGCATATCTATTATCCATGTTTACGGGGATAAGTGGAACAATAGGAACAACTGGAACAACTGTAACAACAGTGGTCAGGGGAGTATGTGTAGTAAATGGAGGTGTGGGGGGAGTGCTTTGAGAGGTGGATGATGAACAAGGGGAAGTGGGGGTTGAACGAAATAAAACCTTGACAGGGGTTGGAACATAGCTTGGCTGAACTGTTTCAGGGCTAAAGCCAACAAAATCTTCTCTTTGCTCTAGCTGCCTGAGGTTCCTTGGCATTAAATTGGGATTTTCAAGAATAGCTGGGGGGTTTGGGTCTGGATTTGACCTTGTATACCGTGAATTCCTTTTAGGAGCTAGATTCTGAACTTGTTTTGGTATTTTCTGTGAATGCATTTTTTAGAATTAGCAAGGAACTGATCAAATTTTGGAATAGCTATCTATAACTTAAAACTAGCACGAAGCTTGACTGAAGCAACATTTGTTTACTCATGTGAATGAAAAGCAAGAACAGTTTCAAAGGCTTCCTGGCTGACATTCAGGCTTTGATCCAGGTGGATATTGGCGGCCACCTGCCAAGTCCACCTGGACCCCCACCATTGTCTTTCTCAGCATTTTCAGTTTCCTTAATTGTAGCACAACTTACTATTTTTAGCAGTTTTTCGGGTCCTGAACTTCCGGAGCCATTTTGACGCCCTAAACGACGTTTTTTGGGGAATACGATGGCAACACGAGTCCATGGAATGGACTGGTGTTGCTCGTTCCAACAATGATAGTGCTCGGATAGATCTTTCTAATGAGCTATTGTACGCGTCAAACGGAGATCATATGCCAAAGTTACGACCTCGGGAAGTTGATGTACCAACTTACCCCCAAACGGGGCCCACAGTTTGGCGTTTCATCTCCTAGGGTTAGGTTTTGGAATGTTAAGGGTTTTTCCATTGTTTCTCAATAATAAATAGGCCTTCGAGCCTCATTGTAACACAGTTCAGAGGCATGTAGCCATCACATCTCTTCTCAGAGATAAGCTACCATCGCCCTAGCTAGTTTATTGCCATTTCTGTTTGTAAGCATATTTCAGTATTTTCCATTAATGAAATGAAGTATTATTTCCGCTGCATCTTTGTGTATATGGTTACCTCTGTAATTTGTTGCGTTCCTGTTTAAATCTGGATCAGTGGTATCAGAGCGGTCTGCTTTTTCTCTGTTTTTCTTTGCATGTCCCCAACAAGGTCGGGATATAAGGAGTTAGGGCTTGAACTGGTTGAACCTTTGCAAGACCAGCCTCGCAAATCCCGACGGCCTCCCATGGCGGACGAGAAGAAAGACGAGGGGGCAGGAGATCCCATCAAAATCTTGCTCGAAGAAGCGCTCGAGCGACAACGGAACGCGATGATGGACAGCTTTGCGCAGATCCTTCAGCGGCTACCCAGAAGCGGCGCATCGGCTTCCAACAGCTCCTCTGGAAACGCCACACCCTTTAAGGTACAAGTTAATTTTGAAATCCCCATATTCGAGGGTCAGATAGACGCCGATGCCGTAGATAAATGGTTAAATCTGCTAGAGGGTTATTTTTTTGTTCATGAATTTTCGAGTCGGGAAAAGATTGTTTTTGCTCTTCTCAAAGCAGCCCCCCACGTCAAGGACTGGTGGGAAACCTACTGCGAGCAGAAGGATGAAAGTACTGGTTCACTATTTTCAGCCGCACCCACCTGGGATTCGTTCCGGGATGCCATCAAGGAGCAGTACTACCCTGTCGGAAGCTATGAGGATGAATACATAAAGTGGACCACGCTGCGGCAGGGAAGGGACCAAGACGTGCCGGAGTTCACCAATCTTTTCCATACCCTTCGCACAAAGTTGGGTATCAAGGATTCGGAGCAACATTTGATACTCAAATACCATGGCTGCCTGCACAAGTACATCCAGGAAGAAATACAGTTCCTAAACATCCCCTCGCTCGGCGCAGCATACCGGTATGCCGTCAAGGTCGAACAGAAGTTTAAACAAAAGAAGCGAGACTTTGGATCTGCGAATCCAAAGCAGGGGAAAGGTGCCCCTAAACCACAGAACAAAGGACAAAGCCAAGGCGGGACAGCCCAAGACAACCAGCCGAAGCTGCAAGCAAAGAGCAACGCCGCGAAGCCGAGAAAGGACACTGGAAAATGGTGCGAGTTCCATAAGAGCTCCACTCACAACACAAGTGAGTGTCGGGCCAAGCAGTCACTGGTGGCTGAGCTAAAGGTTTCAGAATCAGATGCATGTTCCGACTCTGAGTCAGAACCCGATAAGGGGTATGAAAAAGGGAAGCAGATCATTGATGCGGATCCCAGCGCCACTGTTGCTACCGCAAAGATCCAGAAAAATGAACCCGAAGATCCAGAGGAGGAGGAGCGTCTCTTCCACTCCCAGATGTGGGTAAAGGGCTCCCCGATACAGTTCATTGTTGATAGAGGGAGTCAAAAGAACCTCATTTCGGCAGAGGTCGTGAAGCGGTTGGGCTTACCGACCACAGCACATCCACAACCATACACCATTGGGTGGCTTCACCAAGGGCGAGATCTTCGCGTGAGCCAGCAGTGTCGCCTTCCATACAACATCAAGCCCTTCACGGATGAGGTATTGTGTGACATTGCTCCCCTTGAAGTTTGTGATGTATTACTAGGACAACCATACTTGTGGAAGCGACATGCTGTGTATGAATCAAGGCCCCGTGCTGTTATTATTACATTGGGAAATAAGTTGTTTAGGATACCAGAGGTAGCACCACCTGCCGCCATCTCTTTGATTACTGCAAAACAATGCAGTAAGATCATTTCCAAAACCAGGAAATTTGTTTTCCTGATGATACGCCCTCAAGGGAAGAAGAAGACAGTGGTCGCGGCCTCCAAACGGGGTCCCTCTGCACGGCAGCTATAGATGGACAAGATTGTGGAGGAGTACGAAGACATCTTCACCTCCCCGGCAGGGGTTCCTCTGCACTGTCAAGTCAAGCACTCCATCGATCTGACCCCAGGTGCGCCGCTACCCAATGGACCAATTTATCGGCGCTCCGTTCTGGAGAACAATGAAATCAAGAGGCAGATTCAGGAGCTCCTGCAGAAAGGTCACATCCATCCGAGTTCTTCGCCCTGTGGGAGCCCGATAGTGTTGGTACAGAAGAAGGATGGGACGTGGAGACTCTGTATTGACTATCGGGCGCTGAACAAGATCACTGTCCGTAATAGGTACCCGATCCCGCGGATTGATGACCTCCTAGACCAACTAAAGGGGGCGAAATATTTCAGCAAGATCGATCTGAAGTCAGGATATCACCAGGTACCAATTGAACCCTCATATGTGTGGAAGACTGCCTTCAAATCCAAGGAGGGCCTCTTCGAATGGTTGGTCATGCCTTTCGGATTGACGAATGCTCCTGCAACCTTTATGAGGCTAATGGATGACATCTTGCGGCCATTCACCAACTCCTTTGTAGTAGTATACTTGGATGACATTCTGATCTTCAGCCAGAGTTGGGAAGAGCACCTCCACCACATCCGACAGGTTCTCCAAACACTGCGGCAACACAAGCTATGTGCCAATTTGGAGAAATGCACTTTTGGCATGACCGAGGTTCAGTATCTGGGATACATCATTGATGAACAGGGGGTGCATGTCGATCCAGCCAAGGTCCAAGTCATTCGGGATTGGCCCTCTCCAACCACTCTAACAGAGCTCCGCAGCTTTCTAGGTCTTGCCAACTTCTACCGCAGGTTTGTGTTGGGATTTTCTCATATTTCTTGGCCCTTGAGTCAAGTCACCAAGGGCGGGGCGAAAGCAAAATTCTTTTGGTCTGAATCTCAACAGAAGGCATTCAGGGAGTTGAAGGATCGCCTCTGCACGGCACCAGTGCTCGCGTTACCAGATTTACAACAACCATTTGAGGTCGAGACAGATGCCTCTGACTATGCTATTGGGGCAGTCCTTACTCAACATGGACATCCAGTGGCATATCACAGTGAAACACTTTCATACACAGTCCGGAAGTACCCCACTTATGATAAAGAGATGTATTCCATTGTACAGGCCTGCCGACAATGGAAGCATTACATTTTGGGGAAGGAAACGGTCATCCACACAGACCACCGACCTCTGCAGTTCATACAGACCCAAGGGAAATTGCAGAATGATCGCCATCAGAAGTGGTCTACATACCTGCAACAGTTTCACTTGAATATCAAGTATAAAAAGGGCAGCACCAATAATGTTGCAGAATGCCTCAGTCGACCACCGATCATGGCGCTAACCACCGTGCTCAACTCTTGCAGGCACGAGACTTCTGATTGGCCACTTCTCTACAAAAGCGACCCAGAATTCGGCCACACATACCAGACACTCTTGGAGGGTCGGCAGGTTGCAGATTTTCACCTCCAGGATGCCCTATTATGCCACCTCGGTCACCTCTGTGTTCCTTCAAGCGAGCGTGCCAAGATGATTTGGGAAGCACACTACAGTCGGGCTGCTGGGCATTTCGGGGTCGAGAAAACAGTGGCAGTACTGCAAAACTATTTCTACTGGCCGAATCTTCGACAGGATGTTGGGAAGTACATCCGATCATGTACTGCCTGTGCCATTGCCAAACCGACCATTAAGAAGCAAGGCCTCTATACCCCGTTGCCTACCCCTAGTCGACCTTGGGAATCCATCTCCATGGATTACATGTCAGGCCTTCCTTCCACTAAGCATGGAAATGACTCTGTTTTTGTGGTCGTCGACAGGTTCTCAAAGATGGCCATTATGATGGCCTGCAAGAAGAATATCACAGCAGAAGCCACTGCTAAACTCTTCTTTGAACGAGTGTGGGTGCACTTTGGGATCCCACAGTCTATCATCTCAGATCGGGACAGTCGGTTTCTCAGCACCTTTTGGTCCAGTCTCTGGTCAATGCTGGACACCAAACTCACGAAGTCCACAGCCTTCCATCCTCAAACTGATGGCCAGACAGAGGTTGTCAATAGGATGATTGTGCACATTCTGCGCATGTATAACTCAAAGCATCCACGCACATGGGACAAGAGCCTCCCCTATGTTCAGCACAGCTACAACTGAGCTCTTCACAGCTCCACTGGCCATATCCCTTTTCAGGTGGGTTTGGGATTCCAGCCACTATGCCCCATTGATGTGGCCATGCCACTTGCAGCTACTCACATGAATTCAGCTCATGTCTAGTCCGAAACAGATAAGGCCACCAGCTTCATTGAGCGCATCCAACATATTCGCCAGCAGGTCCATGACATTCTTGAGAAATCAAATGCCAAGTACAAGCAGCGACATGATCAACATCAGGTGCCACACAAGTTTCAGGTGGGCGACAAAGTCTGGTTGCATTTGCAAAAGGAACGCCTTACTGGAGCCTATCGGAAATTGAGACCACTCCGATATGGTCCTTACACCATTACTAAGGCTATGGGAGACAATGCATTTGAGCTCAGCATTCCCCCATTCCTTGGCCTGCACCCAGTATTTAATGTGGACCGCCTTCGGCCATACTTTCCACCATTGCTAGACACATCGGACATTGCAGAACAGCTCAAACCCACAGAATTAAATCCAGATTGCATGGAACAAGCTGCAACTGATCGGATCATGGACACACAGATCAAGAACACTCGCCAACAGAATATCCAACTGTATCGAGTTGTCAAAGCGGGCCAACTCCTTCAGTAGGGCAAGTGGCTCACCAGGGAACAAGTTCAGCAGAAGTTTCCTCATCTCATGGAGGAGCTCAACGCAATGGGGACCATTGCTTCCTAAGGGGGGAGGAATGATCCAGGTGGATATTGGTGGCCACCTGCCAAGTCCACCTGGACCCCCACCATTGTCTTTCTCAGCATTTTCAGTTTCCTTAATTGTAGCACAACTTACTATTTTTAGCAGTTTTTCGGGTCCTGAACTTCCGGAGCCGTTTTGAGGCCCTAAACGACGTTTTTTGGGGAATCCAGGGGCAACACGAGTCCATGGAATGGACTCGTGTTGCCCGTTCCATGGACTCGTGTTGCCCGTTCCAACAATGATAGTGCTCGGATAGATCTTTCTAATGAGCTATTGTACGCGTCAAACGGAGATCATATGCCAAAGTTACGACCTCGGGAAGTTGATGTACCAACTTACCCCCAAACAGGGCCCACAGTTTGGCGTTTCATCTCCTGTGGTTAGGTTTTGGAATGTTACGAGTTTTTCCATTGTTTCTCAACAATAAATAGGCCTTCGAGCCTCATTGTAACACAGTTCAGAGGCATGTAGCCATCACATCTCTTCTCAAAGATAAGCTACCATCGCCTAGCTAGTTTATTGCCATTTCTGTTTGTAAGCATATTTCAGTATTTCCATTAATGAAATGAAGTATTATTTCCGCTGCATCTTTGTGTATATGGTTACCTCTGTAATTTGTTGCGTTCCTGTTTAAATCTAGATCAGGCTTCATCTATAGTTTTAAGGAATACGCAGCAATTGGAAAATTCATTGTTTTTCCCCAGTGGAGCTTTCCAACTTGATTTGTGAGATTTAACCGAGGATGTTCCCCAGCGGAGTCGCCATTATCTTATCACTCAGGTTATCCCTTAGCTCCTTAAGGGATACGACCGAGGTAACCACAAACAAATATTTGGACTGCAAGTGCTAGCCCACCAGTAGTCAGAGAGGGCTCTCTCTTTAGGATTTAGCTTTTGTTGATGATGATTTTAGGCTAGTTATTGAGTACAAGGGGTTTTGTTTTAGTTTTGGTGGGATGGATGATGCTTTCAAGTAAAGAGGCAGGGATAGCATGAAAGTTTTAGAACCATTGGGCGTGGAGTCAAGGAGTAGGACTGCTGGTGTGTTTTCTTGGTCACAAGAGGGAATGTGGAGCAAGCTAGCTGCACATGAAACAATCATTCAAGCTAAAGGATGGAGTGAAGGCTAGGAATGAGAGGCAGTTAAGAATCTCTCGTTCAGCTTAGCAGAGGGAAGGTGAATGAGCTCTATCTAGGAGCAGTAAAGAATCCCTAGATAATTGTCAAACATGAGTGAATTAGGGGACATATGAGCCACAGGGAATTCATATTCATTTCTAATTCAAATGAAAACATATAGAAACAACAGAAATTGAGCATAGAGGGAAATTAAACCAATTCTAAGCTATTCATTCTTTCTGCTATTTTGGATGGTATATCAATGGAAAACAAAGGTAAGAAACACTTATTGAGTCATGTTGCAGCACAAGAATTCCACATTCAATTCTTCAAAACATTCATACATGGCACACAATCATTCCTCCAAGCTTTTCAACAGTCTTTGATTAAGTAAAACATCAGGTATACAGAGCGAGTCTCTCTTGGAGCTATACAACCAACCAACCCTTTAAACAATGAATTCAGGTGGTTTTTATAAGTAAAAAATCTATAAAAAGATCATATCTCAGACAAATCTACTGTAATAAGTGTCTTTAACCTAATACATGTCTGAAATAAATGCGGGAAAATATCCTCGAGCTACGCTGGGGCAGCTGTACCAAAAGGAGTTTAATGTGTTGTCTTTATGAATCTGTGCTGATCACTTAGCCATAACTGTGCTTTGGGTTTTGATCCATGCTCTTGAGTGGTTCTGAGGAGCATTAACTGTGATGGGAGAGCCTTGATTGGTCTTTACTACTTTCTTTGACTTTGTTGGAGGTCATTCAATGTCCACCTGCATTGGGAATAAAGGTTTTCATTTAAAACATTCGACTGATACTCTTTGCCGCTTCCTTGATAGGATTTGGCACTGAATGTGCACCTTTCTGACTTCTGATACTCTTTAAACTGTTGCATCGACCTTTCATGGCTACTTTTCAGCCCTCTTTTTGCTTTTAAAACTTTGTTTGCCCCTTTCTGAATGTTGCGCAAAGAAATTCATGTCATTCTACGCCTTTTGGGCCTGCCAAAACCGAGCCACGAAAGGGATTTCTATTTTGGCCTATTTCCTGTAGCCATGCACGATTAGCGCTAGGCGTGCGCATGAAAAACTGCCTCAGATTTTGATTCCGGGCTTCCTAGGCTGCGATTTTCACCTTTCGCGCTTTTGACGGTGACGTCAGCAGTGGGTCCAAGTACGGCGGTGACGTGGCAGGGTGACGTCAGCAGGGTGACGTGGTAGTACGGTGGAGGAGGTGACGTGGTAGTGATATGGCAAGGACACGGCGGCAGGAGGCTGACACGGCATGGTGACATCACCATGACGTGGCGCTGACGCAGGAGGGGGCAAGGCGGTATCCGGTTTCGGGCACACCGCTTTTGTGCGTAGGTGGTTTTGGAGGAGGGGGCTCCGCCACAGCCGAGAGGGTGACGCGTGGCGGGAGTATGACGGGAAAACTGCACATCTCCCGGGCATTAACCCTTAGCACATTGGCGTTTGGGAAGACCCGCCCACCGTTCATCTGTGGCGCGCCAGATCTGACAGCTGACGGGAGAGACAAGGTAGCGGAGGGTTAAAAATGGGGCCCGCGCATATTTTATTATGTGTTTTATTCATACGGGGGGGGGGGGGGGAACTTTAGGAGAGTGGGTTTTTGGGTTAATGCGGCATGGGTGTGATTTGAACCAACTTTATCACAAAATATGAATGCGGATGGGTTAAATATAGGTCCCAGATGGACTTAATATTTCCCCAGACTTGATAAATGTGGCTAAAAAATGCCAAGGGGTGGGAATACGTATGTAGGGGAGTTATTAACACATTTTTAGTAGGGGAAGGGGAGATAGATAGGGAGCTACATAGTAAAATTAGTAGTTAATATGACAAGTGATCAGAAAGCAGTAAGTATGTGAATATTAGGCTATTTATTGGGAAAAATGATTCATAGAGGAAGTATGAACATGCCTTGAGCAAAGCAGATCTTTACCAAGGAAAATGATATGGAAAATGATGAAAGTAAGAGGTATCAAGTAGATATTGACCCCTTCAGGGAAGTTAGTGAGTGATTTGGGAAATGAGAAGAAGGGGGAGTTAGACATGCCTCACTTGAGCTCCTTCGAATGGAAAACTGCATCATAACTGTGATCTGTGAAGATATAACACCTGAAAACATGAAATGGATTACAGAGCATGATTCTGCAACCACAAAACTACCTAACCAGCCTACTTACCTAGCATTTTTTCTTCTTTTTGCATAGGTGAACTTGGACTTGCAAACCCAGATTATGCTTTTCTCTTTTCGTTGTCCCTCTATCTAAGTCTACACATATTTCTTCCAAGGGCCCAGATTAAGCAGTTGGGCTCCTTTGTTTCTCTACCTATATATAAATATGCCAAGATTGAACTGTTTGGATAGATAATGACTCTCTATATTCTAAAACAAGAAATTGAAACCTAGGGAAGCCAAGATTAGGCTGTTTGGACTTCCCTTAACAGAAACTTCTTCAAAAATGGATAACTCATCAAAATTGGGATACAGTAGCGAAATTTAGACTGGCACACTTTCATGGCCTCTTCTTTGGCATTTTCTTTGGCCTCTTCTTTGGCCTCTTTTCAGGAAATATAGAGCATTGCAGTATGCAAAGTATGACATATTTGGCATGTAAAAATGTCAATCATGAAAGATGAACACCTGTTGCAACAGGAGGCTAACACATCGTATAATAAAACCAAAACACACTCAGAGAACGTGTGGGGGGAGATTGACCAATCGAAATGAGACTTGACTCACTTATTTTGTGCTTCGATGACCAAAGCAGTGAGATGACGAGTCTCATCCAACCATTCTAAATATAAGATGCACTCTTCCTGAGGTGATGTTTCAGGGAGAAGTTCGAAAGCTAGCTTGAGTGAAGGAATTTCGTATTTAATCGATAATCTTGCTTCTAGACCATAGACAAGCTAGAATGGTGTGAAACCAATTATGTTCTTGGTTGAGGTTTGGTAATACCACAGAGTTGAAAAGAGAATGAGATGCCAATTAAACTTGTGTATCCCAATAGTATGTTGAAGCATTGTGACCAAAACTTTGTTCACAACTTCAACTTGATTGTTGGCCTAAGGGTAATACAAGGTTGAGAAATTGTGGCAGAAACCCAACGTAGAGGTCAGCTCAGCGATCATGTAATCTCAAAAATGGGAGCCATGGTTTGTGACACTGGCTTGAGGTAAGCCAAACCTAGAAATAATGTGATTGAAAATAAATTGAGCCACAATTTTACCATTTGCAAAGTATGTAGGCATCACTTCGGCCCATTTTGTGAAATAATCCAAAAAAATGATAATATAACCATGCCCCCTCAGCTGAACGAGGGTTACATTTCATACAGTCAATGCCCCATTTCACAAAAGGACCAACCATAATAATGGGGTTTGGGTGAGTGAGTAGGGTGCACATCATGCGCTAGTAAATTTGGCATTCATGGCACTTGCAAACAACAGGGATGCAATCCTTAAAAATGGACGGCCAGAAATAACCAACGCGAAGAATTTTTTTGAGAGGCATAACCAGACATATGACCACCATAGGCCCCAGAATGGTATTCATTGAGAACTCTCTCAACCTCCTTGAGAGTAATACATCGACGAAGAACGGAATCGACACCGACACAATATAAAATATCTCCAATAATATGTTAGGGTTGGGAGTGATGCCGAATCCATCGGTGATCATCCTTAGTCAATGTGGACTGAAACGTGGACATTTGGAGATACACAATGATATCACTGTACCATGAAGGGTGCTGATCAGGAAAGGAGTCTTGTCTGAAAGTTGTTCAGCTCCACCAGTGGGGAGAGACATAGAAGGAAAGGAGCAAATAAACTCGACAAAAACTAGTGATTTCTTAGATTCTGCAGTAGTAAATACCAATTAAAATTCTTTCAGGATGAAAATCCATTTAGAATACTTTCCCCCAGCAACTGACGAGTCAGGATGTAAGACATGGGGTTGCATTCATAAATCACAGTAGTAGTGCGTAAGAGAATGTAGTGCCGAAAGCACTAAACAAATTGTACGACAACCAAAGCCAACTACTCTATATGGGAATAACATGTTTCGGTGTCGAGGAGATTATGACTAAGGTAGTAGATAACATGTTCATTGCCTTCATCATCATCTTGTACCAATATGATAGCAATGGTGCTAGGGGCTGCAACTAAGTAAAGGAAGTAATCGCAATGATAATATGGGGGATGGAACAAAGGAGCATTTACGAGGATAACCTTGAGGTAATCAAAAGACTTTTAGGAAACCTCATCCAAGACAAAGGGCGTTCCTTGCTTGAGCAGCTGGGTAAATCCTGAAGCTAGCCCACCATAATTGGGTATGAAATGATAGAGCAAATTTTCTTTTCCCTGCAAGCTCTGTAGTTGGTGCAATGAAGATGGGGAGGGGGGGGGGGGGGGGGGTTAAATTGACGATGGCCTCAACTTTAAGCGGATCAAGGTGAATATCATCCTTGGAAATGATAAATCTGAGGAGTCATCTATATGCAATGCAGAAAACACATTTATGCGAGTTTAACAGAATGTTGTAGTGTCTATAGCGAAGGAAAATCTACTGAAGGTGGTCAAGATAATCTTGGCGCTTATGAGAATGAGTAGGAAGGTCATCCAAGTAAGGCTGAATGATGTTGCGAATATCATGAAACACATAGGAGATCACTCTTTGAAATGTATCCCCAACATTTTTTAGGCTGAATGGGAGCTTTTTGTACACAAAAGTACTCCATGGACAGATAAAAGTTGTCTTTTTTTAATCGTTCGGTGCAATGTTAATATGGTTGTAACCAGCAAAACCGTCCATAAAGGAAAAAATTTCGCTCCCAACACATTCATCAATGATTTGATCAATGAAGAGAGTGGGGTAGTTATGCTTAGGACAGGCACGATTGAGATCATGGTAATCAATGCAAACGTGGATCGTGCCTTGTTTCTTTGTCACCAGGATGATATTTGACACCTAATTTGTAAGAGGGATCAAATAAATGATACTAGGCTTGACAGAAATATCATTTGGCATCGTTTGGGTAATTGATGAGCCTCATCATTGGGTAATTATATGGGCCTTAATTCACCTCCTAGCTTAGTCAAACAAAGTATTCTTATAACTTATTGCATACTTTTGATTATATTTTGTTTATGAGATGAGTTAGAGTTGGATATTTTTCTTTGTGGTCTAATGTGAATTTAATGCAGGATTAAAGGATAAAAGCATGGAATTGTGGCAAAGACCAATGTCAAAACTCAAATGGGACAAGGGAGAGGGACTATAGGAGGTAAATCCTCTTCATTTACTACCCCTCCATTCGAATATTCCTCCATCAACTCGGAGTAAAAACAACCAAATCATGAGGACTAGAAGGTAGCCGAGCAAGTGAAAGCCAAAGCACTAGTTTATCTCGAGTTTGGGAGCCAATCCTCTCTAATTTTAAGGAAGTTGTTGGAGACTTCAGATTTATAAGTAGAGAGGCCTAGGACCTCAGTAGGATTTGGATTTTTATTGTAAAAATCTACTCTATTTTTGAGATGCAAGAAGTATGATAGTTTTTTATGTAACCTATTGTGTTGGTAATAAGAATGAGTTTTGTTTTCAGCCAACATTGAGTTAAATCAGAGGGTTGAAGCTCTTGCATTAGGGTCCAACCCTAGCTTCTAAGGCTCATCTTTATTGTACATGTATGCTAGTGTAGATTCATAACTTAATTGCTCATTTTCTTAGTAGATGCATTTCCATTACGACATTGTAGATTGGATTGGTTGTGTGATAGTTTGCTTCCATTTGTGCCTTCTTTCAAATAGAAGGTTAGCAAGGAGAAAAATGATCACCAGAATTTTTTCAGCAGGTGTCTCAGCCTCAATTCATCCCTCTGGGACCGTGACTTGAGGAAGGGACCCTTCAACAACCCCAAAAACACAGATTTCTAGTTCTTGTATGAGCTTTGTAGTTTGTTGTCTTTGATTCAGTATTTGGTTAATGTTTCAAGGAAAATTTCATTGTCATATTTTTTGATCTCTATTTTAGCAATAATATCTCATTCATTCTTTGATTCCCTTCAACAATTGTCATTGTGCATAATATCAAGAGTTTATTCATGATTTTCTAGTTTATGGAAAATGTATCTTGTTGCATAGTTCTTTTTGGAAGACACACATGTTTTATGCAGAGCAGTACTTCAAGAGGAGACCAAGACTTCATAACCAGCAACCAACTTCCACTTCATCCACCTTAGCCATCCCTTGTTTCACCATCACCCTCACTATTTTTTCATCATTTCTCATTGAATTTTCCCTAAACACATTGAGCGAATCTGGCCATCCCTTAACTTGGATATTGACTCCTGAGTGCTCTAAGACCTTCTAACACTCCATTCCACCCATCAAACACCTTTCCCAAGCTTCCAAACACCTCTAACACCTCACAATTAGCTCTCAGTTGTATCTTGTAGGTTTCCTGTAATTCCTACAGGATCATCCTATAGGCTTCTAGTACATCATGTAGATTTTCCCGAAACAGCTTGTTTTGAGGCTGAATTGATGGGAAGCCTCTAAGAAGTCACAAAAATCCTCCTGGGACACGTCCACACCATCTAACCACTTTATAAACCTTCTAGCCATCCTCAAACACCTTCCATCCACATATCACATCCACAAGAGCAATTAGTTTTCATACTCGATTTTTCCCAAAAAAACCAAAAACGTGAAAAACGATTTATTTCTTTGCTTGCACATTAGTATAGTTCGATGTTTTTTCCTTCTACAACTTAGATAGTAGCATTTCTTTATTGTTTATTTAGCAATTATACTTAGCATAGATTCTTAAATGGTTAATTAGGGTATGGTGTGGTTTAGCATTACATGTTGGCCTTTTTCATTACTCCAATAGAGTAATTCCCTTCGAGTAGATTTTCCCTTCTTTCATCGAGGAATCAAGCTTCTTTTGACTCTATAGAAGTCTTGCTCGGAACCCCAGTGATCTCTCACCAACTGAACAGTGACAATAGGCAGAACCATCACTTTTACTTGTGCCTACAACATTGTCACCTCCAAGTTTGTATGAAACCTGGGTTGATAAGTAAAATTGGTAGCTCAGGACTTGCAACATCCTTGCTGCAATACTGGCGCTCATCACTTTTTGGCACTATTGTTGGGGAGGTGTCTGAGTAGAATGTGATTACTGCTTTCTTTTATTCTATTTATTGTCTTCAATATTATACCATTATTTTATTTCTAAAAAAGTACTCTAGCTTTTTCCTTTCTTTCAATTTGCATTATCTGATTTCCTTTCCATTTTGCAAGTAGGATTTTAATTCAGCAAGTAACTTTTTCATTCTATTAGTAATTTTCATTCAATCATAAATTTCAATTCTATAAGTACTTTCCAAGTTCTAAAAAGAATACAAAACCAACCCAAAAATATTTCCTTTCATGCCCCATAGGAATAGGTACAACTTAGGAAAATTCTTGCCAAATACCCTCACTGCATCCAACAACCAACCTTGTCTCATCTTCGGTGGCTATGGACTGGAGGAACCCTTAGGTGAGCAACCTAACATATTTGAAGAACCTATAGGGGAAGAAGATGAAGAACCCATTCATACTGAGCCAATGGATGAAAACCGAAATGACAGAGGGAATAGAGAGAGAGTTTAGGGTGCCTTACCCATAAGGGAATCTAATGGAGACACTAAGATGAAAAATATAAGCCCCTCTACCCTACCTCATTTCCATGACCTGGCCATAGAGGACCCCGACAATTCCCTATTTTAGTTTGTTATTATATGTCGAACCTATGACTATACAAATGATGAGCAAAAGTTAAAACTATTTCCATCTACCCTCAATGATATGAATATCGCTTGTGAGTGATCTTAGTTTATTAATGTAGGTATTACAGACTCATGTGTTGGTGTGTGCCTATGTTATTTTAAGCAATGGATCAATAATATTGCGAAATACATAGGAAATTGGAAAATAGTAAGAGAAACACAGCAAGCAAATGAAAAACACAACAATTTAATAAGGAGTTCATCCAATCCTCCTAGGCTACATCTCCTGGTCTAGCTTTCAGTGGTGGCCTTTTTTAATTGTCTCTTTAAGAAGAGTTTTTACAATGGGGAGCTTAGTTTGAGTCTCCTGTAATAGATGGTGCTTAGTAGGGTGGTACTTGGATTCCCCAAGCCATTAAAGTACACATACTCCCCTCTTACCAAGTCTCGACCTCAACTGGTCTTAATGGGATGAGTCCAATTTGGTACTCAGTTCCCAACAAATATCCTCACAGGGATTGCTTGAACCTCTCAAGCCTTCTCAGTTCTGTCTCCTCGATGTCGCCTTAGCTCTACAGGTCAGCTCAAATTCTCTGTTCTCTACTTCTTGCTTCACTCTCTATTCTATCTCACTGTCCCCTCTATTCTCTGTCTGTTCGTGGCTTAAAGCCAACCTGTCCCTTGACTATTCGCTTCCTCTTCCGGCCCTTCAGATTGCCTACCTATATCTGCTTGGAATTCCCTGCTTCTGCATCATTGCCATTGTGTAATTATTCTCAGGGAGGTGGCCACTTGTCCCCTCATGAACTGAGCACTAGCTCTTCCTCAAATGGACACTATTTCGGTTACTTTGTGAAATGATTCATTCACTAGCTCAGTGGTCAAATCAGACCCCAAATTTCATATGCTTTAGCTTATTCTTCCATCAAATCTGGTCTCCCATTGGGTGTAATTTCCGCCGTTAGATCTGGAGCCTCCAAATCCTACGGTCATCGCTTTTATTGCACAGGTGACTTGCTCGACCGTTAGCCAATGATGAGAGTGGTTTTCTCTCTCATCCACCAGACAAGCAACATTCAATGTATGGCATTGCTAGTCCCCTGCCAAACCCACTTACCACCTGAAATGACTTCGATATTTTTCCGGTTTTGGAATGCGGGACCCGCTTGTCAGTTTTAGCGCCTTTCCCATGGTTTTACCTATTTTTCACATGACCGAATGCCAGGGATTTTCCTTTTATGAGGTTTTTATCCTGTGATGTGTGATTAGCACTGCCAATCATGCATCAGAAATGGCCTCTATTTTCTGCTCTGGACTTCCCAACTGCCATTTTTGCGCCATGCACAGTCCCCATGGGCAAACGGTTAGCGCACTTTGACTGAAGGTCCTCGTTGCTCCGTGTTGGATAAAATTACCATTATTCAGAGGTTATTTCTGATAGTTGTGTGATTTCTTGAAGTTTGTCATTCATTCTTAAGTTTTAACAATCAGGGAATTGTTTGAGGATCCAATTCGGATGACAGCCTTCCCACTAAAAAAGCTTTTGGACCACCAAAAGTTGGGTTTCAAGCATTGACTAAGTGAGAGTACAACTTTCTCACCTGTCCAATCTCTATCCATTTTGCACTGCTCGACTTTGAACCCCTAAGCCCAATTCTGAGGTACTCAACATCTCCCCTGTGCATCGTTCTCACCTTCCTGTCCAGAATGTATCTTTCTCCAATTCATTAAGATATTCAGGTAGCAGGTCATCAATAGAAGGCAATTGACTCTCTTCTTCAAGATCTTCAATTAATGAAGGTTCAAATAGTCTCAAGCTTTCTGCATTGACGACTGTGTATATGTGCATATAAGCTGGAAAATCAAGGCAAAAATCATTCTCACCTATTTTCTCAAGGATCTTGAAAGGTCCATACCTAATTGGCTTTAGCTTTTTACCTTCACCTTACATCTTGTCCTTGCTGATATACAGCCAAACTTGATCACCAACTTGGAAACTATGCTCCATCCAATGCTTGTCATGCCTTGCCTTGTATTTGGCTTGGCTCTTTTCTAGCTGTTCCTATACCGCCTGGTGGATCTCTTGGAATTCTTCAATGAACCTAGTTTCCTTGTCCACATTGTTATGTCCCTTAACTATTGTGTCCTTACCAAAGACAAAGTCCAAGGGTGTCCTGGGTGTAAAACAAAAACAGGTCTCAAAAGGAGATCTCTTTATAGAAGAATGTTTGGCTTGGTTGTAGGCATGCTGCACATAACACAAATGTTCATTCCAAAGCTTAGGATGTTTGCTGCAATATCCCCTGAGTAACTGGATCACTATCCTGTTGACTACTTCTGTCTGGCCATCGGTTTGTGGATGGAAATCTGTACTTTTATTCAGTTTGGTGTCCATCAATTCCCATATACTTGACCAAAACTTTCCCACAAATAGGGTGTCTCAATCAGATATAATGGAAGTGGGTAGTCAAAAATGAACCCATACATGTTGAGTGAACAATTTTACAGTTTGTTCAGTTGTAATCTATTTATTACAAGGTATTAGAATACACATTTTGTTGAACCTATCCACAACAACATACATATAATCATGACCTTTCCTAGATTTAGGCAGTCCTCCAACAAAGTCCATGGAAACACTTTCCTAAGGATGAGAAGGAACTGGTAATGGAGTGTACAAGCCTAGTTTTCTATTGCTGGGATTGCTTTTAGCACACATAGTATACCCTCTTACATATCTAGAAACTGTGTCATTCATTTTTGGCCAATAAATTTTTTTTTGTAGCTGTGCAACTGTTTTACTTACCCCAAAGTGACCTGATATTAGAGAAGTGTGTGCTTCTCGAATTATCTTTACTCTTTCAGTTTGTGGAATGCATAGCTTCCCACAATGATATAAGAGTCGGTCCTTTACATGATAATCCAATTCTTCTACTCGTTTGCCTTGACCCAAAGTTGCATATACATCTTTAAAGTCTATATGTTGAGCATATTGTTCAACGTAGCTCTCATGTAACACAAAATTATGCTCAAGTATAGTAGATGCATCTATAATGGATCTAGATAACATATCTGCAACATTATTGTGTATGCCCTTTTTATATCTGATGACTAAATGAAATTGTTGTAGAAAACCCATCCATCTATAGTGTCTTGATTGTTGCAACTTAGTTTGGGAGTGTAGATGTTGAAGTGGTTGATGATCAGTATGTATGACTGTCTCTTTGCCCATTAAGTAATGTTTCCACTTTTTCACACTTTGTACTAGTGCATACAATTCTTTATCATATGTGGGATAGTTAACTACTGCAGGATTAAATGTCTCAGAATGATAACATATGGGTTTATCATGTTGTACCAACACTGCTCCCATGGCATAGTCACTGGCATCCATTTGGAACTCAAATGGTCTTTGAAGATCATGCAGTGCTAGTACTAGTGTTGTACTAATCTTCTCTTTCAAGGTGTCGAAGGCTTTCTGCTATTTTCCTCCCCACTGAAACACCTTGTTCTATCCTGTTAAAGCATGTAAGGGAGCTACAATTAAGGAAAAGTTAGAAATGAACTTTCTCCAATATTGTGTTGCTCCTAAGAAGCTCCCAACTTTTGTAGCAGATTTGGGTTTGGGCCAGTTTACAATGACTGCCACCTTAGAGGGATCTATCTTCAATTCACCACCCCCTACTATATGTCCCAAATAATTCAAAGATGTTTTGCCAAATTCACATTTTGAGAGTTTAACATAAAGTTTTTCTCTTTTCAAAACATCTAGTGTCTACTTAACATGCTTTAAATGTTATTCCCATGTTTTGCTAAATATTAGAATGTCATCCAGATACACAATAACAAAATCATCAAGAAAAGGTTTGAGTAAATCATTCATAATTCTCATGAAAGTAGCAAGAGCATTAGTGAAGCTAAAAGACATAACCAGGCACTCATACAATACCTGATTTGTTTTGAAAGCAGTCTTCCATGCATCTTGTTCTGCAACTCTAACCTGATGATATCCATTATTCAAGTCTAACTTGGAAAAAAACAGCTTCTTTCAATTGATCTAATAGATCATCTATGTAAGGAAGGGGATAATTTTTTTTTATTGTTATCTTATTTAGTGCTCAGTAATCAATGCACATTCTCCATGAGACATCTTTCTTTCTCACCAAAACAGTTGGTGACCCACATAGTGATGTGCTAGGTTTGATGAGCCCCTTCTCGAGCAACTCCTGCACCTGCTTCTTGATTTCTGCATTCTCTAAAGTGGACAACCTGTACATTCCAATGTTAGGCAATGTAGCATCTTGCTGCAAATTAATTTCATGCACTATTTCCTTTTTGGGTGGCTGACCTTTAGGTTCTTGAAACATGATATCATACTCTAAAACATCTTTTTCTAAATCAGCTTGTTGTTTGGCATTACATCCTTCAAATACATTGGTTTTATTAGGTTTCTTTTCCTTTACAACGATCATTAAGAATTGTTTGCATGAATTTATCATTCATTTCATTTGCCCTGAGTTTATGAGCGTAATTATTCTTGAGCTTATGGGCTCTTACAAAGTATTCGATTCCATCTTTAACGAGTAGATACTTGTTCTCAGCTCTATAGGAAATATCTTTTCTATCATACAGGTAGGGACTTCCTAAAACAATTCCACATATATCCAAAAGAATTATGTCTAACTCAACCTCATCTACAAATGCTGACCTAGAAGAAAACTTGAGTTTGCATTGTCTAGTCACCTATAGTTGTGCTATATCACTTAACCATCCTAATGGGTATGGTTTCTTGTGAGGTGTAGTCTATAATCCCAAGTTCTTTACAATTGCTTCAGAAATTAAATTTACTTGTGAGCCACTATCAAACAAAGTATCAATCTTTCGATGTTTGGAAATAACTCGAATATGGAAAATCTCATGTCTTTTTCTCTTATTTTCTTCATCAATAGTAGATTGTGCAGAATTACTAGTAGATGCTTCAGAATTATTACCTTTTATACCTGTGGCTGCAATGGTTGTTTCATCTCCTAAGTCTGACCCCAAATCTTTCTGAATAGCTGCAGCAGTCTTCTTCTTCTTGCTCTTGAACATCTTAGGTCTTAGCTCCGGATGCAGAACCTAACCGTTCTCATCATTATGCCCATACTTCTTACAGTGAGTGCATGAAGACTTGCTTTTCTGTGCATTTTTGGCCTTCCTTGCTTTCCATTTCTATTTTTTTTTCTCCTTATTCTAGCCTGCAGTGGGTTGGGATGATCCCCCAACTTCTAGGTTTCCATTCTTTCCTCTAGTTTCTAGATGTGTAGCTTCAATATATACCTCATCTATACTAGTGGGATTAAACATAAGGATAGTGTGCCTCATGTAGCTGTGTAGACCACTGATGTACTTCAACAGAGTCTCAGGTGAGTCTAATGATATTTCTAGAATCAATGCTCTCTTCCTAAATTCTTGGTGTAACCTTGTACATTTTTCCCTTTCAACTGACGTGTTATCACTCAGGTTGTTCCCTAAGCTCCTCAAAGGGAATACGGCCGAGGTAACCACTAAGCAATATTTTAGCTGCAGGTACTAGCCTACCTGTAACCAGAGAGGGCTCTCTCTTTATGATTTAACTTTGTCTTTTGTTATGTTAGGCTAGATATGAATTGCAGGGTTTTGTTCTAAATTTGGTTGGATGATGATTTCAGGCAGATCTGGGATGCAGTCTCAGAACAGTCTAAACTATTGGGCAATGGAGTCAATGGTGGTGTACTGCTGAAAGTGTTTCATGGAAAAATGTAATGCTACAGAGACAGGCAGGCATCTATGGAACAATCCTTGAAATCTGAGATATGGTGGCATGAAATCAGGGAATAAAAGGCAGTCAAGGATCTTTCACTATGATGATAGAGGGAAAGTGTGAGAATATTATCTAGGAGAAATTAAGAATTCCTAAAGAGCATTCACAATGAGAGAATTAGTGCAAACATGAGCAATTGAGAATTCATATTTATGACCAATTCCGAAGAAAACATAATTAGAGGCAAGGATTGAGCAAAGGGTGTATTTAAACAAGTCCTGAGCTATTCTTCTTATCTGTTTCTAAGATTATGAAACATATACGTGAATTTTGTAAACAAAGAAAAGGCAAAACATGGTTTAGGAAAACTTATTGTTCCGTTAAACGACACAAGAATTCTGTAGCATAACACAGTTGATTTCTTTCACATCCAGACAGTGCAGAGACCATGAACTTCATCGGCCATTTATTATAAAGTCTGAAAATTTACAGTGCAGTGCCTTATAGAGAAAATCACCAACAACCAACCCCAAATATGCTCTGTGGGGCGGTATATATACAAAAAATGAGTTACAAAATATCTAGTTGATGAGTTAATAACTCATAACTTCTTTACCAACTCTTGAGGAATAGTAGATGAAAGAGTAAATGATGCAGTAGATATTTAGGGTATTAGCTATCCGTTTTGTCAGAGAATTTAGACTTTTGGGATCAACTGAGTCGACTGAGGCTGTGCTTTTAATTTGTGTTTTTTGGGCCTGCTACCTTGGTGCTTTGCCGAGTCACAGCTTTCTTATCCCGCTTTCAGTATGCATACTTGGCCTTTTTATAAAATTGTCGTAGTCATATCTTGACTCCGTCTGCCTACAGTCTTTTCTTTAGTTCTCTATTTCCAGCGTTGCCTCTTGCGAAATTTTGGGTTTTGCAGGTAGCCGAGCAATAGGAATCTCCCCTTTTTTAGTAATTTTTCTTTAGCGCGCCATCGAAAACTACCTCTGTTTCTTGATTAAGGCATTCTTTGACGCGATTCTCGCCCTTTCTGCCTTTTCTGTGATGATGTCAGCATGACATCATCGACGGGTCCCGGGTACAGAAGGGTGATGTGGCAGCTGACTGGTTTGACGACACGGCATAGGACACGGTGGCGGGGTAGGGATGGAAGCAGATGCGGTGGCGGTGACAAGTAGCAATGGCGGGTTGACACGCAGGTGACGTAGCGTTGTTGTCAGGGACAGAGGGACAGAAGGAGGTTTGTGTTTTTATCGGACCACCTTCTGTATGAGGGCGGTAAGTGTCAGAGGGGCTCCGATGCAATCACGTGGAGACATGCGTCTTTTGTATGGTGAAGAAACCACTAGGCTATCGAAAGCTAACCGTCGGACGTCGGGGTGGCTCTGAAATCGGTGAGAGCCGTCAGATGGGGAGGGCCCGATCCGATGGTGGATGGAACTGTGAGCTGCGGGTACAATAATGTATGGGGCCCACTAAATATTATATCATTTGTTAATATGGCGGGGGTACAAACCTTTGGGTTTGCGGGTTATAAGTATTATATGCGCTGGAGAGGAGTTTAATGTTTAATAAACATTTAAACACCAAACTTTAAATATGAACGTGAAGGGTGTAGTAGCAAATTTTAATGAATGGAGAGGTGGGCAGCGGTTGTTAATTTAACCAGAGGTTAAACTAACTCCAGGTTAAGGCACGGAAGGGTTCATAATAGTCCCAGATGGACTACTATTTCCCAAGGCTGCATTATAAGGCTATAGTGCCATGGCGTGGGAATATTTATTATTTTTTGGAATTTTATATAACTTTTTGTAGCAATAGGGATAGGAACATAGGTTAGGGAGCTATATAAATAGAATTAGAAGTTAATATGAGTTTGCGAGGTGAAAGAGTAGGGCAGAGGTTAAGTTTATGGACTGAAACTTAGACATAAGAAGTGAATGGAATGCGGAGAAATGATTTTTACACAAGAAATTTGGCTTCTTTTCATTGAAGAAAGTCAAAGCTTGACTTAGTATTTTACAAAAATGAAGTGATAACAGGACTGGTTAGGCAGATCCCAAGGTCCTCAAGGGGATGTTAGTGAGTGATTTATGGTGGAATAGAAGGGGAATTAGACATTCTTTCAAAGTTCTACCATCAAAACAACTGCTTTGACACTTCTGTCATTGATGAGAGGAGCTCTGATTGACAATACATGAGGTGATCAAAACCTTTCTTCTGCAACCTTAACTACCTACCCAGCCTAATACACCTAACATTTTCTTTATCCTTTTGAATGGGTGCACTTAGACTTGCAGACCCTGATTATATTCTTTTCTTTTGATTTCCCTCCTATCTAAATGTACCCTTATCTCTTCCAAGGGCCCAGATTAAGCAGTTGGGCCCCTTCATTTCTCTACCTAGCTACTCATCTGCCAAGCTTAAGTTGTTTGGACAGGCACTTTTTCTCTATTCTATAACAGCAATTTAAACATGGCATGGTCCAGATTGCACTGTTGGGCCACCCATCAAGTGTGAAAACAACAATACTTGCATATTGTGGACCTGTAAATAAGGTAGCAGTAGCATTTTGACTGGCCACATTCCTGGTCTTTCTTTGGGGCTCATTTCTATTATTTTTTCTGACCAATTCATTTTCTTGCCTTCTAATCATTCTTTTAAGGCATACCCTCTTTACATTTTTTAATTTTCTTTGTCTCTTTTGAAATATGGAACCTTTGTAGCATGGAAAGGATGAACATATTTGGCACTTCCCAGTCAATCATGAAAAATGACACCTATTGGTATAAGAACCTAACATGACGAAGAGTTTTCAGCCTCATCATGGCTTGCTACATGTAGGCCAGTGCATAGAACTGCTTTATGATTGCAGAAACAAATTCACTCTAGACAAAAAGAGTCTTACCATGTCTCTTCATGTCAGCTTGGGTCCTGCCTTCCCACCAAACCAAGGTAGTGCCTCCAAGGCATAGGCTTGCCAGCTGAATCTTTCTCTTGTCTGAATCAATACTCTGCACTCTGCAATAAACATCAATTTGTCTGATCCAATTGTACAGCTTTTCTGCATTCAACTCTCCATCATATATTTGCAAATCAAATTTAACATCTAGTTTAATCAAATATGTCTTCTTTTTATGTTTAGGGTTATTAGGAGGTGTGAGAAAGCTTTCTTCTTTCCCTTTGCCTTTTGAGTGGTCATGGAGGAGAGACTCTTCTTCTCCTTTATCTTTTTTGGAGCCTGATGAATCTTCATCCTTGTGTTTTCTATATTCGTTATACAGTTCCCCTACCATGGACCTTATGAGTAGGAAACTATTTATAAATTGAGGGTCTAGCCCCATAGAACCTTCCTCTGACATCGTCTTTTTAGGATAGACTTTCCCTATTTTAGGATTAGTTTTGACCAACTCTCCTTCTCCTAATTTTAGCTTTGATCTAGTTAGCATTCAATAGCCAAATCCAGCACAAGCTTGTCTAACCTTAACAACCTAATGCTCTAATACCACTTGATCTAAATATCACTTGTGAGTGATCTCAATTTGTTAATGTAGGTATTACAGACTCATGTGCTGGTGTGTGCCTATGTTATTTTAAGAAACAGATTGATAAGATTGTGAAATACATAGGCAATTGGAAAACGGTAAGAGAAACACAGCAAGCAAATGCAAAACACAAAAATTTAATAAGGAATTCACCCAATCTTCCTGCGCTACGTCTCCTGGTCCAACTTTCAGTGGTGGCCTTTTTTATTATGTCTTTAAGCAGAGTTCTTACAATGAGGAGCTCAATTTGAGTCTCCTATAAAAGATGGTGCTTAGTAGGGTGGTACATGGATTCCGAAGCCACTAGAGTACACAGACTCCCCCCTTACCAAGTCTTGACCTCAATTGGTCTTAATGGGATGAGTCCAATTTGGTGCTCACTTCCTGACAGATATCCTCATAGGGATTGCTTGAACCTCTCAAGCATTCTCGGTTCTATCTGCTCGATGCTGCCTTAGCTCTGCAAGTTAGCTTGACTTCTATGTTCTTTGCCTCTTGCTTCACTCTCTATTCTGTCTCACTGTCCCCTCTGTTCTCTATCTGTTCATGGTTTAAAGCAAATCTGTCCCTTGACTGTTTGCTTCCTCTTCCAGCCCTTCAGATCACCTACCTCTGTCCACTTGGAATTCCCTACTTCTACGTCATCGCCACTGTGTAACGTTTCTTAACGAGGTGGCCACTTGCCCCCTCATAAACTAAGCGCCAAATCTTCCTCGAACGGACGTTATTTCGGTTACTTTTGGAAATGATTCATCTGCCAGCTTAGTGATCAAATCAGACCCCAAATTTCATATGCCTCAGCTTATTCTTCCATCAAATCTAGTCTCCCATTGGGTGCAATTTCCGCCATTAGATTTGGAGCCTCCAGATCCTACTATCATCGCTTTTATCGCATAGGTGACTTGCTCGACTGTTAGCCCATGATGAGAGTGGTTTTGTCTCTCATCCGCTGGACACGCGTCATTAAATGTATGGCATCACTCGGTCCCCTGCAAAACCTGCTTACTACCCAAAATGCCTCCGATATTCTTGGAGTGCAGGACCCACCTGTCGGTTTTAGCGCTTTCCCCATGGTTTTACCTGTTTTTCACATGTCATGGTGCCAGGAATTTTCCTTTTCTAAGGTTTTTATCCTACGATGCGTGATTCATCAGAAATGGCCTCTCTTTTCTTCTCTGGACTTCCCAACTGCCATTTTTTCACCATGCACAATCCCCATGGGCCAACGGTCAGCGTGCTTTGACCGAAGGTCCTCGTTGCTCTGTGCTGGCTGCAAATTACCATTATTCAAAGGTTATTTCTAATAGTTGTGTGATTTCTTGAAGTTTGTCATTCATTCGTAAGTTTTAACAATAAGGGAATTGTTTGAGGATCCAATTCGAATCACTCAAGGATGCAGGATTGCACTAGTTCATGGGTTTACTTAAAGATAACATCTCAACTTGGGCTCAAATGTAGCAGGCCTTTAACAAAAAATATCGAGACTACTGTCGGTTAAATGATACTAAAGAAGAAATTTTCAGGATGAGCATAGGCCATGATGAATCCTTAGAAGACTACGAAGAAAGATTTCAGCTCAGTTACAAAAAGGCCAGGTGCAAACTTGACCCTGAGTCACTAAAGTTGGTCCTTCTTAGGGGAGTAAGAGAAGATCTTTTGGATACCTTAGATTTCTTAGCAGGAGGAGATATCCACCAATTAAACTATGAGGATATCAAGACTATCTTAAAAAACCATTTTAGGGTATCCAGGAAAAAGGGTAAGGGTAGTCAACCTATGGCCAGTACATCATCTTCTAGCTCATCCATCAAAGGTGAAAATGAAACATGCTGGGAGATTTCAAAATTGAGATGCTACAAACCCTTTCCTTGTAACTGGACACCATGAACATTAAAAGGAAGCAGGAGGAAGTAGAGAGAGCTTTGGCCATACTCTGTCCTAGATGCACTAGGAGGCATCCTAGGAATGAATGTTCATTGAAATCTATTGAAATTTGATCAGTCTGTGAAGAAAACCACTCCATAGAAAAGTTCCCTTATTTACCCATACTCAAAGTTGTATATCAAGGAGCTGAAGGGGTCACTGAGCAGCTTTGCTACATTAACCAAAGGAGACATCCTGGGCCTAGACCATACCAGTAGGGCATGCAAGGGCCATCCCATGCATATTAAAACCCCAACCAAACCAAATTTATACCTTCTTGGGGACCCCCTGCTCATCCTTCCTTGTTTACACCCCCTCCTTGGTCCTTTGCGTCTCAGTATCATTCCCAACTACCCAACCAATCATTTCAACCTTATGCTCCACCAAAACCTTAGTGGAATACACCACTCTATGGGTGGAGGCCCCAATACAACAATTCTATAGCTCTATTGCCTCCACCACCTACCCAACCACAACTCCTACACTCTGCTTCACCCAAGAAACCCCAGACGCCTACCCAGGAAAATCTGAACCTGAACAATAGGTAGGCTTAGCAAGTATACAGTGGAGAGACACCATATCTAGCTTATACTATGGAAATATAGGAGATTAACCTGAGATTTGGGAGAGTTCTCCTAGGTAACCAACCTCCCACTCCACCTAGGGATGTTGAGGAAGAAAGAGAGGAAAGAAACCTTAAAATAAATCCACCCTTTACTGAGAGATTAGCCCAAACAGTCTAGCCTACCCCAGAAGAGATCGAAATTCTGGGAGAATTGAAAAATTTATGTTTAAAGATCCCCCTTCTCGAGGCAATAAAATATGTTACCATTTACAATAAGTTGATTAAAGAGAAGTGCTTCAATCGTCCGAGCAGGTGAAAAATGGATTCCCCTACCATTAATGTCATTCAACAGTTGTCTGACTTAATGATGGGGTAGGTAATATGTCTAAAATATTTGAACACCAGAAGCCCTGTAGTTGATTTGCACATCAATGGCACCATTTTCCCACACACTCTGATCGATATTGGGGCTGCCATTAATGTGATGACCAAGGACACCATGCTCAAGCTCAACTTCCAAGGGTCATTGAGGAAGACCACAATAGTTCTGCAACTTTTAAACCGTTCCACAGTAACCCTTGAGGGAATTGTGGAGGATGTGATGGTCTCCATTGATTCCTAGGAGTACCTTGCATATTTCCTAGTTCTCTGGCCTAAGGCTAAGCTTACTGGTTATACTGTCATCCTTGGGAGGCCATGGTTAGCCACAGTCGATGCTTACATTAGCTAGAGAGTTGGGAATATTACCATAAAGAACAGGCATATGTCCAAGTAGTTAGTCCTATAACCTCCTACTCAACCTTCTCTAGAATATGATTTACCTTTATGGTGGAGGAGGAGGAAGAAGATGAGGTTTATTCCACCCAAATTTATGCTTTGGAAGCAACCATGGGAGGAGGACAATAAGATGAGGATGACTTGATTGAACACCTTTTCCAAAGTCCAACTCTTGGTTCATTACCTTTAGAAGAAGTAACAAAGGAAACCCAAAACAATCATCCAATTAACTTATGCTTGGCTAATCCCAACCCACTCTGTGTCAAAATCATAGAATTCAGCCTAGAGAGAACCTTGAAAATCAATCCATCTCTTTATTCTCTCAAAGAGGAGAAGCTATGCAACATGTTAAAGGAAAATCTAGAAGCCTTTGCCTGGAGTTACAAGGATATCAAGGGAGTACACCCCTCAGTGTGTACTCACCACATATACATCAAAGAAGGTTGAAATCCAGTCTGGAAACCACAAAGGAGGATGAATCCAGCTATTAAAGATATAGTCATAGAAGAACTGCAAAAATTGTTAAATGCAGGATTCATTTTCCCTATCTCCAACAGTGAGTGGGTCTCTCTAGTATTAGTTCCCAAGAAAATGGTAAGTATAGGATTTGTGTCGATTACACGAAGTTGAACAAAGCAACGAAGAAGCACCATTTTCCTCTACCATTCATTGACCAAGTGTTAGATGGCTTGGTAGGAAAAATGTTTCTCTCTTTCCTAGATGGATTCAGTGGGTACAACCAAATCTAGATATGCCCAGAAGACCAGGATAAGACCACATTCACCGATCCTTGGGCACTTTTTCATATAGGGTCATTCCTCTTTTCCTATGAAATGATCCTACCACTTTCGAGAGAGCAGTCTTGAGTATTTTAGCCGAATTAGTCAATCATGCAGTGGAGATTTACATGGATGATTTTACACCTTATGGTCGTGACTTTCGAGAAGCCCTGTCGAACCTAGGCAAAGTACTACACAAGTGCATTGAAATGGACCTGTCTCTCAGTCCTGAAAAATGTGAATTCTTATGACTGCGTAGACCGTGCTAGGTCATTTAATATCTCAGCAAGGATTGTAGGTGGACCCAAATGAAATAGCCATCATCCAAAGGGTCCCACCTCCTCAAAAATTAGAGATATGTTAGAATTTCCCTAACGTTAGATGGATACTACTAAAGGTTCATAAAGGACTTCAACAAGTTGGCCTCTCCTTTATTTGGTTTTTTTACCAAAGATTATGAGTTTATATGGTCAAAAAGTTGTCAAGAGGCCCTAGACATTCTAAAGGATAAGTGAACCACTGCACCAATTTTCTGAGGCCCAAACTCGGCCCTCCCCTTTCATATTCATCTTGATGCCTCACACAAAGCCATAGGAGAAACCCTAGGTTAGGTAAGTGAAAAACTACCTTATGCTATCTACTTTATCAGTAATAACTTGTCAAAGACGGAACTAAATTATACAATGACCGAAGAGGAACTCCTGGCTATTGTGCATTCATTAAATAAATTCAGGCATTACATTACAGGCTATCAAACATTTGTGCATACTGACCATGCTGCAATCAAATATTTAATGAACAAACTAGATGTGAATGCTCGAATTATAAGATGGTTACTTTTATTTTAGTGGTTTGATCTAACCATTGTTGATCAGTCTGGTAAGGAAGATGTTGTTGCAGACATTTTATCTAGGGTAAATGTGCCTGCAGGTGAAGAAGGAATGGTGGATGACTGGTTACTAGATGAGCACTTGTTTGCTATTTCACTTCTCTCTCCATGGTTTGATGATATAGAAAACTATTTGGTATCAGCATAGTTCCCACCAAACTTGTCCTCCAAAGAAAAGAGCAAGATAGTCACGAAAAGTGTGCCCTTCACTTGGATTGGGGGAAATATTTTCAAACATGGCCCAGATCAAATCTTAAGAAGGCATGTCAGGGAAGAGGAAGTATTTGACATCCTTCTGACCTGTCATGATGGGCCTTGTGGAGGACACCTTGCAGCAAAGAGGATAACCTTCAAAGTGTTACAAGCAGGCTATTATTGGCCCACTCTTCATCAAGATGTGAAAAAGTACACTAGTTAGTGTGATTGGTGCTAGAGGATGGGAAGGCATACTCCAAGGGACAAAATGCCTCTGCAGCCTCAAGTGACATTCGAGCCATTTGACAAGTGGAGCATGGACTTCATTGGGCATATTGACCCTCTTTTAAAGAAAAAAAAATACATTATTGTGTGCACTAATTATTTGACTAAGTGGGCTGAAACCAAGGCAATTAAGGCAAAAACATAAGGGAAGGTGGTTGAGCTCCTAAGGGAGAATGTATTCTACAAATTTGGGTACCATAGAGTGCTAGTCATAGACCAAGGCAGACAATTTACCTCCAACATGATCGAAGACTTGCTCAATCATCACAAGATCAAGCATAGCACCTCCACTCCCTATCATCCGCAAGCTAATGGGCAGGTGGAGGTGACCAACAGAGCACTAGAGGGCATCTTAACCAAGACGTTGAGCAATAGTAGGAAGGATTGGGAAAAAAGGCTAGTTGAAGCCACCTAGGCCTATAATACTGCATGGAAGACCACCACCGGATTCACATCCTATGAGCTAGTCTATGGGAAAAAAAGCCTTACTTTCCATTGAATTTGAATATAAAACATTCAGGATGGTAGCCCAACTAGATTTGGATCTCGAAAGTGCACAGAAAGAGAGATTTTTCAAATTGAATGGCTTGGATGAATTTAAAATGCATTCCCTACTACATACAGAGGTAGTTCAACTTCAGAGGAAGATCTGGCATGATAAAAATATTAAGGAGAGGAAATTTTAGGAAGGCAATTGGGCATTGTTATATGATTATAGGTATAAAGACTTCAAGGGCAAGTTAAGGACAAGATGGCTCTAACCTTATGTTTTGGAAAGATGCCATGATAATGGTTCAGTACAAATCAAAACCATAGATGAAGAAGCCATTCCTTTGCTTGTTAATGGACAACGATTGGAAATGTACAAGAGACCTTTATCAAAACAATAGTTTTTTGATGATATCAATAAAACAGAGATGATGGTGGAGCAAGTTCCAGCTCCCCCCTCATCAAATCACTGAGAAAAAAATAAAAATTGAATAATGACTCAGATGAAACCTCCATGAGTTCCCTGAGTCCCATGTTTGGTTTGAAAACCTATTGAGGCATCCCAGTGATGAAAAAAAAAGAGAAGAAAGAACAAAAAGAAAAAGAAAATAAGAAGATCCCTAGGTCAAAATCTTTCTTGAGGCACCGAGGGAAAACATCTAGGGTGAAGACTTCTCTGAGGCGGCCTAGTTTTTTTTCAAAAATAAAAAATAAAATAAAAGTTAAATTTCCATTTGTAGGTGGGCAAGAAGGATAGTCAAGGAGAAAAAGAGGATCCCAAGGGGACCCCTGCCACTCACATATTCATTTTATTCACTCCTTACCATGCATCCATCCATCATTTTTGTCATTTTTCCACTCCATTGATTCGATTTATGCAAATACTATCTTTTCTACATGATCCCTTGTATTCCTACAAGATCCCCTGAAAACCTACGGGATGATCCTGTAGGAATTATAGTGATCTAGAAACACTACAGGAAGCAATCTGAAGGCATATGATGGAATTGTTAGGTCCCTAAAATTTACCCTATTCATGATCTAGCCCCTCACCTCATCCACCATCATCATCCCTACACTCACCTTTCAAAAAAGATCAGTTTCAACAGTTTCTTCCAGTCTTCAAAAGAAAAAAAGAGAAAACAAAGAGGAGTAAAGACCATTACCTGAGTATCCTTTTCTCTCCACGCTTCCGCTCCTTATTTCCATCCATGTCACCATCCTCACAGCCCCAGAAAGAAAAATTATTAAATAATTCTGAGGGAGAAATAGCTAAAGGACATCCTGTAGGAAATCATGTAGAAACCTATCCCACACAATGCCAATCACACTAGAAAAAATTCTTCACCAGGATGATCCAAGATGTCCAAAGCAACAACATTAGATCTTCAACCACAGGTACCTGCGAAAACAAAGAAACCATTAGCATACAATTAGCAGAGGAAGGAGAATGGCATGCAAAAAATATACACAACAATACCTCTGGTCTTCGACTACTGCAACATAGCATTGAAACCATAGGTAAGTATCCCTCTCGCTCTCTCATATGCTTCATGTAGTCAAAAATTGTAAGGGTTACGAGATAGTTGGTTTATAAGTGAAAAGTGTCTAGTTAACTTGGCCACCTTCATGCAGTCAACACATGCACAACCAGGTGTCCTCTCACATGTGGTTGTATTCAACTAAAAGACAGAGAAGGAGTAGGAAAAAAAGCGGTTAAACTACGAATCTACGAGGTGAGAGCTGATTACAAGGATGGGGAAATTATGAGGTGGTAGTGGGGACCAACGTTCCAAAAATGGCAACGTACCTTTGCTGCCAGCACACCACCTCACCCCGAATCACCATAAGAGGAAATAAAACATCATTCCCATGCATTCATGCATTTCACCTCCTCAAAACTCCCTCACTCAGGTCACTATCATAACCCAGGTCAATGATCCATCATTCACTGCATAGGAATTCCTACAGGAGGATGCACAAGAATTCCTACAAGATACACAGAGACTATCTACATGATTGGTAGAGAAGAGTTCGGAAGGGATATCATGGGAATTGGCCACTGCAACATATCTAAAGAGGTAGGCTCTAAAATTACATTCCCCTTTGCAATTAATTGAATTAAGGATACTCTAAATTTGAGTGAATTTAGAAATTGTGTGAAGAAAATTAAATACACAGTCATCTCTATTTTTCTCCTGCATTTGAAAAGTTGTTTCAACCCTCTCATTCTCTTCTCAAGCTTCACCAACAAGATGGTAGGAAGGTTTAATAGGAGAGATCCCAAAAACATTTTGAGAATCCAACAACACCCCAAGTGCTTGAAATCTTCACAAGACATAATTGGATGTGGTTTTTCGAAAACTTTAGAGGGTATGATGTTGAGATGACTGAAGAATTTTCTCTGTCCCTCACTCCACACACCAGAATACATGCCACTATTGTAATAAGGGGCATCACTATAGATCTCACCCCTAATCTCAACAGCAGGGTCACCACACTTCACGTAGGATTTCCATGGAGAAAATAAGACAAAGGAGATAGTAAGATTGCCAAAAGGAAATTATTTTTAGAAGGTGATGAACCCACTGAGGACAAAAATTGAGTAAGGAGGGAAAGTTTGCCATATCCATGGAGTGAGGTAGGCTACCAACTAATCAAATACATCTCGTGTGAGGGTAGATATAGTGTTGTCTATGGCTATCATTTCACGATCCTTGAAGAATCAAGATTTGGAGTAAAAACACCCCCTCACCAAAGGCTCAACATACCATATTTCTTGCTTCAGTCACTCATAGACTCAAGCATAAAAGTGAAGGAGGGGAATTCCCAACAATTAGCTCACTATGATTTTATTAGGATCCTCATTGAAGATTCCTCCAAAACCTCAGAATCCCTATAAAATGGTAAATTTTTAGAGACATGCCAATAGAGGATGACATCAAAGCTCTCACTTGTGATGTTAGTCCTACTGTTAGTGAAGAGGAACTAAAACAAGAAGAGGAAGATACAAAGCAAGGTAAGGATGAAATGGATGAAGAAGGAGCTAACACAAAGGAACGTGATTAATATGAAGAAGAAAAGGGAGAAGAGAAGGAGGATGATGAAGAAATAGAGGAGGAAATTAAAGAGGAAATTGATAGAGATGATGAAGATCTACAAGAAGAAGAAGACAGGAAAAACAAAGAGGAAGAAGGCAATAGAACAGAGGGGAAAAAACATAAGGAGTCACCTGGGGTGTCTCTAGAGGCCACTAAGAGAGAGGAAAAAACTACCCTCACTGCTCTCAGCACCCCAATCAAGCAAAAAGGAAAAAGGCAGAGGCAGACCCCACTGTATTTCAGGACAAGAAAGAGCACAAGAATAAGACAGGGGAAGCCACAAACATGAACCAAAATTCCTACTGAGATTGAATATTCCCCTACACTAAAAGACAAATGCCTTCCCCTAAGTCCCCTATCACCTGTTTGAGGAGGTCTACTACTAGATCAAATTCCTCAAAGTGTAAGGCAATCCTAAAGGATCCACAACAAAATCCATAGGAACAAAAAACAATCCTACAAGATACTCTGCTAAATCTATAGGAGGCACAAAAATTAGAAGGAAAGGCAGTGGAGTAGCAAGAAGCTAAAAAGGAGGACCTAGAGACAAAAGAACCCAGCCCCCAACCTAACTTGGACTCCTATTATAGGGTTATTGAAGGAGGTAGGGTCATCCTTACAAAATTTTCCATCCAACTGTTCTTCGAGCTTGAGAAGGAGAGGGCTAGAACTCATCGATGGATGCAGATTTACAAATCAAAGGGGGTATAAGACATTAGGAACATGGAGGATAAACTCAAAGAAATGGGCAGAGAGCTAAGTGGCTTAAGGGTCAGAGAAGCCATAATGAGAAATAAACTTGAGAATGAAAATGCATGGCTAAGGGGACAACTACAGGAAAGAGAGAACCAACTAGCATGTCTGGCCAGCCTCTCCTTGGAGGCAATCCAGTGTAGGATGCCAATGAAATCCTATGCTCTCTACCTCAAAGAAAAATGGCTACAGTTTCAGATTGAGACACTAGCACAGAGGGGAACCATGCCATTTTAGGACTACACGTAGTTTATTGATCTTTGTGATCAAAGTACACTAGAGGATAGGGCCAGAATGGATGAGTTTTATTTGCACAACATGGCCCTCACAGACATGAATGTTTGGGACCCTAATGCCAAGCTAGGAGATCTACAATTAATGGTTTTGGCATCATGGATGAACCATGAGGAGTCAAGAGCTGCAAATATGAAAAGGATATTGGCCAAAGAGAAAATTGAACCTCTTTTGATCACAGCTAAACAATCAAATCCCTTTCCCTCATCAGTACCCATAATTTGATTGTAAATGATCCTCAACTGGCACCTAGATATCTTGCTGCCCAAGAGCAAGAAATTTCACATTTTGAGGACATGTTTAGGTTGCTAGGAGATGATAGTATACATGCTTGCCTAAGGATATGGAACACAATGCCATACAGCTTAAAGATAATAGAATATCACTCCCCTCAAAGGTTGAGAGAGGCACTCAACAAGACATCTATGTATAATCAATCTATGCAAAGGTTGAAGGTCAATTGGATGGGCGTAAAACTCAGTCCACCACTATTCTTCAGGATTCTAGAAGGGAGAAAAGAAGAAGAAGAAAAGAAGTAGTGGGAAGAGGTATAAAATAATGTAGGCTTATATGAACAGGAAGAGAGGACCACAATAGAGGCATGGGATGTCAGAGAGGCTACTAGAGCCATGAAGGATATGGATATTGGCATGGGATGTCAGAGAGGCTACTAGAGCCATGAAGGATATGGATATTGACTAAGCTGCTTAGAGGATGAGAAACGCTTTTAGTAGGGGGTGATGATGAGCCTCATCATTGGGTAATTATATGGGCCTTAATTCACCTCCTAACTTAGTTAAACCAACTATTCTCATAACTTATTGCATACTTTTGATTATATTTTGTTTATGAGATGAGTTAGAGTTGGATATTTTGCTTTGTGGTCTAATGTGCATTTAATGCAGGATTAAAGGATAAATAAAAGGAATTTTGGCAAAGACCAAGGTCAAAACTTGAATGGGACAAGGGAGAGGGATTATAGGAGGTAAATAATCCTCATTTACTACCCCTCCATTCAAATATTCATCCATCAGCTTGGAGTGCAAACAGTCAAATCATGAGGACTAGAACGCAGCCGAGCAAGTGAAACACAAAGAACCAGTTTATCTTGCGTTTCAGAGATGAGCCTCCCTAATTTTAAGGAATTCGTTGGATACTTCAGATGTATAAGTAGAAAGGCCTAAGACCTCAGTAGGATTTGGATTCTTTTTGTAAAAATCTACTCTATTTTCGAGTTGCAAGACTTGTGACAGTTTTTCACATAATATATTGTTTTGGTAATAAGAATGAGTTTTGTTTTGAGCCAGCACTGAGTTAACTCATAGGGCTGAATCTCTTGGGCTAAGGCCCAACCATAGTAGCCTAAGATCCTCTTTATTGTGCATATATGCTAGTGCAGATTCATAGCTTAATTGTTCATTTGCTTAGTAGATGCATTTCCATTACAACAGTGTAGATTGGATTGGTTGTGTGATAGTTTGCTTCCATTTGTTCCTTCTTTGAAATAGCAGGTTAGCAAGGAGAAAAAGGATCACCACAAGGTTGTCAGTAGGTGTCTCGACCTCACTTTCTCCCTCTGGGATCATCACTTGAGGAAGGGACCCTTTAGCAGCCCCAAAAACACAGATTTCTAGTTCTTGTATGAGCTTTGGAGTTTGTTGTATTTGATTCAGTATTTAGTTAATGTTGTGAGGTAGATTTAATTGTAATGCTTTTCCATCTCCATTTCTACAATAAGATCTCACTCATAGTTTCATTCCCTTCAGAAACTTTCTTCATGCATAATATAGGCATTTGATTCATGCTTTTCTAGTTTATGAAAAATGTATCTTGTTGCATAGTTCTTTTTAGAAGACACACATGTTTTATGTAGAGCAGGTACTTTAGGAGGATACCAAGACTTCATAACTGATAGCCACCTTCCACTTCATCAACCTTAGCCATCCCTTGTTTCACCATCACACTCACTAGTTTTCCATCATTTTTCATTGAAATTTCCCTAAACACATTAAGAAAATCTAGCCATATCTTATCTTGAATATTAACTCTTGAGTGCTCCTAGACCTCTAACACTCCATTCTACCCGTCACACAAATTTCCCAAGCTTTCAAAGACCTCACAATTAGCTCTCGACTATATCCTGTAGGTTTCTAGTACATCCTGTAAGTTTTCCTGAAATGGCTTGTTTTGAGGCTGAATTGATGGGAAACCTATAAGAAGTCACAAAAAGCCTCCTAGGACCCCTCCACACCATCCAACCACTTCATAAACCTTCTATCCATCCTCAAACACCTTCCATTCACCTATCACATCCATAAGAGCAATTAGTTTGTATACTTGATTTTGCCAAAAAAACCAAAAAAAGTGAAAACTTATTTAGTTTAATTTCTTTTCTTGCACATTAGTATGGTTTCATGCTTTTTTACTTTTACAACTTAAATAGTAGCATTTTTTATTTTTGATTTATAAATTCTACTTAGCATAGCTTCTTAAATGGTTAATTAGGGTATGGTGTGGTTTAGCGTTACATGTTGGCCTTTTCCATTACTGCAGTAGAGTAATCCTCTTAGAGTAGATTTTCACTTCTTCCATCAAAGAATGAAGCTTCTTCTAACTCTATAAAAGTCTAGCTTGGAACCCCAGTTGTCTCTCGCTAGCTAAATATTGATAACAGGAAGAGCCATCACTTTTACTTGTGCATTCAACACTGTCACCTCTAAGTTTGTACGAACCCCGAATTGATAAGTAAAGTTGGTAGCCCAGGAGTTGCAACATCCTTGCTGCAATATTGACGCTCATCTGTAATATTACCCAAATTTCCTTTGGACCATATTTTATGAGTCAAGATCTGTGTCAGAAGTAGTAGGGAAGGAAATGAAGAGGAGAACTCCTTGAGACTAGCAGACATGACCACCGAGCGAGGTAGGAACGAGGAATGATGATGAGTATCATTCCAAGGTGGTTTCTCAAGAGAAATTACTTCCATGATACTCTTGTCAGCAAGAAAAGTCTTGGCTAAGGAATGAGGGGATCCTGAAGCACCATTCCATGGGGATTGAGAATATGTATCGAGAGAAGTCCTTGAAACACAAAAATCAGAGGATACAGAACTTGAGGCTGAAAAAATTTCCACGTAATTGATTTCATCAGGATTAAGTGACATAACCTCACCCCATGTAAGAATAAGATCTGGTGAAGGTATGACCCAAGGATTAGATTTGACCGAGATCATGTTGACAGAGGCAACATGAGGAGGTGGGAGTGGAAAAATTCCCTTCAAGGTAGAATCTTTAAAAAGAACTACCCCTACACTCTCATAAGGAGCACCAGTGTGCTTTTCATAGGGAACATTGCCATTCGAGGAGGAAGAGGCAAAGAAGGACAGTTGGTCGACTATGACAATGTTCCCTTGATGGTGAAAATGAATCACGCAAAATAGAGGAGGCTTCACCATCAACAGGATGTGTAGCTTATAACTTTGAAGCCGTGGGATCGGATCATGGCTAGATGCATCGGGTAATAACTCATACAAAGTGCCAAATTGAGAATAAAAAATATCTAAGTATTGGGCATGAGAAATGGCTTGTTCTTCGGTAACACATCCACCCATAGCTATATCACAAACACTTGGAGCAAAAAATGACTTGGTAAACCATTCAGTCATAAATAGACCAACAATCTTGAATTTGATTAGGTAACATCTACGTCTCCATTCATGGATGTGATCGGAGATGTCTGTCGTAGTATCTTGGTTAGGTGATCTGAGAAAATAGGTGCCAGTTTCATAGCAAATTGCAATTGGAAATGCGGGAGGAAAGCCATGGATAAAGAGTTGAAGTCATGGTAAGTACTTCGAGGAAGCTCGATGTACCACTTGGTTGCAACACCTTATAGCGTTCGTTGGAAAATATGAACATGAATAGAATCATCAAGGTAGGAATTTGAAGAGCACCAGAGGTGATATGTCATCACATGGGCTTGAGGGTCTTCTTTTTCGTTCCCATTGAACTTAGGATAATTGCTCAGGATCTTGGATGGAACCATAGGCCAGTATGGCGAATGAAGAATTGGATCATTCGTAAGTCGAGACACATTTGGCAACTCTAGTGTGGAAAAGAACAACAATTGAATACTGAAAGGCATTGGAGCTTGATAAGCAAGTCCAACCGAAGGAGCCCATCCCTATTGGTAAGGATTTTATCCCCATGGTGGAGGGTTCTCGCCATATGGCAATTTATTCTTCCCCCACTGTAGGTTACCTTGGCCGTAGGGAGGATTTTTACCTTGAGCACATTGGAACTATCCGGCCATAGGTTGCTAATAAGAAACATAGGGGTTAAGACGATATTGAGCCTATTGACCTTGGATATATGGATATTGCACCTGCTGTCCCTGAATGTATGGGTTTTGAAAATGCTGCCCCTGAACAAGAGGATTTTGGACTTGTTGTCCTTGGACATAATGACTGTACACTTGTTGCCCTTGCACATTAGGATTTTTGGCTTGCTACCCTTTGACAAAAGGATTCTTGGCATGTTTCCCTAGGAAATTAGGATTTTGGGCCTGCTACTGGAGGACTTGACCCTGGCCTTGTCCTTGCAAGGGTTCAGAATAGTGGGTTACACCGGGACTGAGGTAACGGCCTGTTGGGAGGTTGGTTTTGTAATGAATGGACATGTAGTAGGCATGGTGCTAGATGCCCAAACAGGGTTTTGATAAAGTGGTGAAGAACTAGGTGTACCCGATGTTATGCCCCTATAACAATAGGTGTCATATATCATGATTGAATTGGTTTAGCTTGGTAATATGTTCATACCTTTACTTATTGCAAATATTTTCCATATTTGTAAAAAATAAAAAAAATTTAAAAATGTAAAGAGGGGATACCCTAAAAGAAAAATCAAAGGGTGAAAAGAAATAAAAAGAGGTAAAAAAAGAAAGAAAATGAACCCCACCAAAAGAAAAGACCAGGAAAGTGTGCAAGTCTAAATGACACTACTTTTACTTTCTATAATAAACAATTGTGTGCAGCTTTTCACCTATGCCACAACTCATGAATATTCAAAGAGTTTAAGCTTGGCTAGTTCATATTTTCAATTTCATGTTGTAGAAATAGAGAATAAAAATCTAACCAAATAGTGTAATCTTGGCAGATAAGTAGATAGGTAGAGTGAATAAAGTGAGCTCAATAGTTTAGTCTGAGCCCTTGGATTTAATAAGTGTAGACTTATATAGGCATCACTATGTAAAAGAAAAGAAAGTTTGAAAGGGTTTGCCAGTCCAAGTGCACCCTAATAAATAAGTAAAAATGCTAGGTTAATTAGGTAGGGTAAGTAGATGATGGTTGTAGAATAGTATGTGGTGAATGATAAGTCTAAATGTGTAAATATTTTAATTTCATTACAAGGCAAAGGCATGTATCACATGGAAGGCATATCAGGCAAGCAAAGTAAAAAATAATTAACTTCCCTACTCATTTCCCCTAAATTTTCACTAATTTCCCCTAAGTGCCAAGGTATCTATCAAGTTAAAGGGCTCAGAGAATTTCTCTAACTTTTGGAGGGACAGGACCCTTGGCCCAATAATTTGGAATACCTAAAACACTTAAAGCCCTCTTCATCAACATTTACCCCTTCATAAGTTATTCATTTCCCTAATAAATCTTTTCCTAAGTAAAATCCTATTTTACTTATGGTGATTAAAACATTCTCCATATAAACCCTCATATTCACTTAGCCTAAGTCTTAAATGTGTATGATGAAAATGCTTTCAGAAACATTTTTAACTTAGCACGCATTCATATCTTACAAAATCATATTAACCATTAATTCATATTATGATATAGTTCCCCTATATAAACATTACCCATTCCCATATTATTATAAATAAAACAAAAACCCCAAATTTTACATATCGCGTCCCTCAGTTAAGTATAACCATAATACAGTCAATAAATGGGATTAATTAACTAATCCGTAGTTAATTATGAGCTCGATCCCCGCCATGTTAATAAAAGGATTAATTAACCCCCACAGTTAATTAATAACTTCTTTGACCAATCACATCGCCCCCAATGTAATTAAAAACCTTTAATTATGTTGGGCCCGCCCTCTGTTAACCACCAGTCATTTCAACTCCTCGATAGCCGTCCGATCAGATCCCGCAGATCTGACGGTTATCGCGCATATCGCATGGCCCTCCTTGACCGAACTTTAGCGTGCGATGGTGAGCAGTTTTCTGAATAGTTCCATCGCTACGTGTCACTCATTATGTGGAATATCCCAGTTGCCACCAAATACCACCTCCCCTCCACTGGTCGTGTGATGAAAACCACTTACAACCTCCCTCTACCTACAAAACGTCAAATCATTTTCCCTCTGATGCCATTTGTCCAAATCCCGAACCCACCAAAACTTGACTTTGCATAAAAAACAAGGTTAATCAGTTTTCATCCTTATTTCTAAAAAGCGCATGCATAAAACAACCTGAACATTGAACACGACCAACTTGTACACCCAACTGTCAACCACCCTCAAAATTCTAGTTCGACACCGCTCCAAGTCCGCCACTCGCACTTAGTGAACCTGCATTCCATTGCCCATCACTAAGAACAAGTATTTAATAGTTTCCATCAAGAAACCTTGTAAATACTTGCTTTCTCTAAAATTAATTAGAAAAAACCCAAATTTCACCATAATTTAGTTACTGCATTTTGAATTCAACTTTCCCAAGACCCTCTGCTTCACCAATTTCACATAAAAAACCCGTTTTCCTATCTAAATCCACAAGAAACAGAATGGAAACCCTCGTAGCCCTCAATGTAGAACCTATAACTACCCCTCATGGTGTTTGGATTATCTGCCCCTAGTAGATAAAGATTTTCAAATCAAAGACCTAGACACTGACAAAGACCACCTGAAAGTGTTTTTCCAATGCCGGGAAAGTTACATGAATGGCTATGATACCATAGGACTTTGGGAATCAAATCTCCCAATGTACTTTCTCCCCTCTGTACGCATTTTCCCTGACATTATACATCAGTGTCATGCCAATTATGATCCCAACCTCAGAGCAGTAATGTCCCCAAATAAAATTGTTCTCTTCACAATTACTGCAGGCTCAATCAATGAGATGCTTCGGTTTCATCCCAGTCAAGACCTCACCCCCATTTCCCTTGGAGAGTTTCTTGAGAAATCATCTAAATTTTCCCGGTCTGAACTGAGTCACCTTTTCCAGACTTTTGTAGATAAGCAACATCAACCCAAAAATACCCCTCCTTATTTGGCAGTTTTTTCACAAAGATCGGTAAGACTATAGTTGATATGATAGCTGCAGTCATGGGATTCAATACTAGTGAGTATGTGGGTGAATTGACCCTAGTTTTAATGTCCATATTTACCCCTGGTCAGCCTCCTACTATCAAGTATAACTATGTTGCATTCATTGCTGAGAAGATCCATGACCAGTTCATTACGCTAGAAAATGAAAAAGTATTCAAGTATTATACATTCATATACCACCTTATCCTTTACTATTAGTCTGACAAGTTCCCATTCTCTATAAATAAACTTGATAGAAAGGGTAACCCTAGATCAGTCATTTTTTTGACTTCTATCTTCCACCTTTCATTTTCTTGTCCTTATTCATATAATGAATTCATTGACCAGTTTGTCTACCCAGTGACCACCATTCTCATAGGAAATCCTCCTCCTAGGATTAGTGATGAAATCAAAAGAATCCTTCAGCTATCCAAGCAGTACAAAATAGGTGATTGGTACTTATACTGGAATCACATAGAGATCAAAATATATGGCTATGAACTTCCTCCATTCAAACTACCAAAATATGTTCCAATGAGGTTGTTTGCATTGGAATATTATAGGCAAATGATAAACTTGGATGAGATTCACTTTACCAAGGCCAAGAAGAAAGCACAGTTGAGAATTAAAGATCACTTAGGCCCATTTTTCTGCAACAATAGAGAAGTAGGCAAAGAAGCAAAATAAATCCTAGAACACTTGAAATTAAATAAAATTTTTGGTTGGAGATATGACCCACACAGTTTCATTTGTGATAGGAGAATGAAAAATAATTTATCACCATATTTTCATCACAGAATCTCTGAAATAGAGCAATATGAAAATATGGATGAATGGAGGGAAGGAACTCTAGCTAAGATGGATAGTGATCAGGTCAATGTAGAAAATGTGATGAGAGACCTAGAAAAGAGACTTGACCTAGACTCTTGTGAACAGGTACCCGTTGCAACTTCTTAGAGGCCAACACCAGGAACTAGTGCCTCTACAGCGGATACTTCTCAAAGGTACTCACAAGAAACTAGTGCACCCCTTGCAGAACCATCATAGGGAAAAGAACAGGGGACCAGTCCTTCAGCATTAGGACAATTAGACATGTCAAAGCAGCCTAAATTTTTTGAAGAACAGGCTTAACCATAGACCCATCCAACTCAATTTAATATGGGAGATCCCCTAGTTTTGTAAACTCCTCTGAATGAGGCAAAGAGCTTAAAAAGAGACAGGGAAGTAGCTACCCCTACGAGTGGTCCCTCAGACTAGTGTGGTGCTAAGAGGCACAAGCTAAATCCACACTCAGAAGAAGAATTTTTTGAAGAAACAACAGGGAGTTTGACGAAAGAAGGTGGAGACAGTTTGCATACATTCCCAATAGGTGGGACACCTTCTAGTTCACAAAGACATGAGCTTGAAAGATAGAAACGTACTAAATTTTCATCCTTCAGGTCTTCATATGACAAGACCTTAGACATCAAAGAAAAATTCAAGGAAATAAAGGCAAAAAATGAATGGCTAAAGGCCCAAGCTTACACTCAATACTTGAAAATGGTTTCTACCAATCAAACCAGGTTGATGTTAGCTTATGACACTAAAGAAGGAAAAATGAAGATGAGTTTTTTAAAGCCTATAATACTACAAACTAAATCAATTGCAAACTATCTCAAAACTGATTTTGAGGTCTTGGCGAAGGATATTCATCCCATAGATCAAATAGAATTGCATAAGAAAATGGGGGAAATGGTTTATTCAACACTGACAAGTAAGGTCATGATGGCACACAGAATGGAGAATTCATTGAACAATACCACTATTCAATTGCAGTTAGAAAGAGCCTCCTCAGTGGCAAAGGACAATAGAATCAAATCATTGGAGGATTTGATTATTGGATTGGGCCATAACCCAAAGGATTTCAGAGCTACAGGGGCCCTAATAAAGAAGAAAAATGAAGATATAGTTGCCCTGAGAAAGCAGTTGAAATTGCCACCACTTATGCATCCACAGACTGCTGAAGTAATTGAAAAGAAGAATGAAGAAGAGCTTATGGACTTGGTCCTCAAGTTAAATGAGTAATTAAAAGAGATAGAGCAAGAATTAGAGAAAACACTACAAAGCAGGCAGAGTGAGTCGACCTCTCAGCCTCAAAATGTAGTACCAATGGTTTCTACAACAGTCCCTTCTACATCGGCAACTACTCTAGCACCAAATGTCCCTTTGGCCACAACTGAAACTATTACAAGAATAGGTATAGGTACAAGTATAGCACGGGTAGGAACCTCAAGCCTAAGCACTAAAGAATTGATCAAGTCTATGGAGGAAATGAAACTCCAAGTTTCTGAATTACAAAAGGTAAAGGAGAAATTCATTACCTTGGAACACAAATATGATGTGTCAAAAATGAATTTTGCTGAAGAAGTGAGGAAAAACAAAGGCTTGGCTCAACAAGTAAAAACACTGGAAAAGGATATCACATTTGAAAAGTCATTAAAAGATATCAAAAAACTATTATGGACCAACATCACTCAATCAATCAATGATGTTTGATCATCAATACAAATCATTTTTGAACAAATTGACTTAGTCAAAGTTGCTCTTCAAGAGATTCAAAAAACTAAGAGCTAGGAGGGAAGCCTGAAGAAGCTATCAGGTTTATAAACTTTCTAAATAGTAGAAAAAAGCATCAATTGGAACAGCGGAATATTGAGGATAGAACTGGAACCATCCTAGAAATCAAGAAAGCCTTAACCAAAAGGACTCTAATGTAGAACTTGGAAAGAAAATGTCAGAATATGCAAGAAGACATAGATGAATTTATGGAAAAATTTGGCAACTTATAGAGTAAAGGACTTCCAAGTCCTTTAGTAATCAATGATAAGTTAATAAGGCATGATGATTATATCGACAAATTGGACCAATATGCAAACATCCAAGCTAGTTCCTCTACTAGTTCATCTGCACCTAAAGAATTACCAACAGGAAGAGTTGTCTAAGACAGTTTGGAGAGCCATTTTTATGTTGATCATGAATTGAAACACTTGTTTCCAGTACAACCTAATTTTTTAAAATAAACAGAAGCTGATGAAATCTTCAGAAAGCTAACAAGGAATAGGATACCAAGGGATTATTGGTGGATCGATATGATAAACATCTTATGATTTACCTTGGTAAAAGTAAATTGAAGTATTTACCATAGTCAATTTCGGTAAAAGAAGGTGAATGATGATAAAGTAGGTAAAGAGTATCAGTCACAGGTAAAAGAGTATCAGTTAAAAGATGAAAACAATCAACTAGCACAGAATTATGAGCAAGACAACAAGATGCACAATCATAGGACCTCCCTCCAACAAAAACAGGGATAGCAACCCAGCAGTTCACTCTCAGTTTCTATTTTCAAGACCATCTGTCTCTATATTCATGTAAAATATATTTAGTTTTCCTAGAATATCTCTCTCTCAGTTAGGAGATATTTTGTTGTAAACTTTGTATAAGTACTTCCCCATTCATAGTACTGGGTGTGGATTCTTAGACATTTCTGTAGACTCTCTATTTTGGTATAGAAGTTCTATTGAACAACTATTGTATGGCTGGCTCGACAAAGTAATAAAGCAAAGGACTTTTACAGGATTCATGCGTCAAACGAGAGACAAATAAGTGTTTTGTATCTTATGTTTTTATTGTTTTCTGGTTTAAATATTTCACATGTGTTTCATATCTGAATGATAAACGAAAAAGTATATTTCAGAAAAAGCTTTACTGCACTTTGTCTTTAAAATCATTTATATTATTAATGTTTTATTCTAAGCTATCATAGGTAGGGAATTCTTAATTTCTCCCTACTTCTTCGTTTATCATTGTGGCCATTTAACAAGAAATTCGTAAATGATTTTTTTTAATGATCACCCACTTTCCCTCATTTTGGAACTTTGTTGAAGGATTCTTAACTGCCCTTCCTCCCATTCAAAACCATTTCATCCTTTCAAGTTACCATTTGTCTCTTGTTTAGTTATCTTGCCCTGTGAAGCCCTCCTTTGTTGAATCAACTTGATCCAGTTAAGACATCCTCAATTGACTCCATAGCCCAATGTCCTGAGATACTTTGTTCTATCCATCTGCTCTTGAATTCCACCACCAAACAAAATCAAAACCCCCTAAGCTTTCATAACTAGCCTAATATCCTATAAACAAAGCTAAATCACAAAGAGAGGGCCCTCTCTGAGTACAGATTGGCTAGATTCTATACTTAAAAGTTGGTTTGTGGTTACCTCGGACTCCTTTCCTTCTTTTGACAACTTCAAGGAAAATCTGAGTGATAACATAGTGGTGATTCCACTTGGGAAGACAATTCCTCAGTCAAAATAAATCTTTAAGAAAGTTTAAACCCTAAATCTAAAGCATCTTAAAGAAATCATAGAAGTTGTTTGTTTGATATCAGTTAAGAAAACCAAAAAAAAAAAACACAAAAATCTAGCTTCAGAAAGGACTCATTACACTAGAGCTAATTGTGATCCCAATCCACCAAAAGTGTTTGAGAACCTCAATTTGATCCCCAGAATTTTGAGGAGACAAGAAAGTTCTGTTAGTATTCAACCCACCTTCAAATCTTCATCCTGTCCCGTTAGGTGGCTTTTACCTTGAAGACAAACATTTTGACGAATACTTTGAAACCTCTTTGTTTAGGACTTCATCCGATTCTGAATTAGTTGACCTAGTCCAAGGCCCAGAGTTCATCCAAGAATTAGACCTCCATGCAGCCAATTTTTCAATTGATAGGTATTTGCAGAACTCACCACAATCTGATCTTACCATTGAAGAAACACTTAATCCCTCTGTAATCACTACTGTTTCTGTAAGTTCATCATCATTTTCTCATACATCTCAACCTCAAACCACTCCACATCATACCATCACCTCTAGTTGTCCATCCACAACTCAAACATCCACTATTATTCAAACCCCAACTGTTGTTTCACCATTACCTACAGAAATGGCAAACAGATATGCCCCCTGGTACTACCAACAAACTTAGGTGCTATGCCCCAGGATTACCAAAGTAAGATCGCTACTTTTGATAGCACTGGTACCTATACAACCCAACAACACACCAAGAAGATGACTAATTATTTTGAAATTTATGAAATAGATACTGATGATGTGCACATGAGAATATTTGTTCAGAGTTTATCTGGGGAAGTTAGAACCTGGTTTAGAGGTTTAGCAGCAAATAGTATAGACAACATAGCAACTCTCTATTGACAATTCCTGAATAGACGGGAGAAAAATAAAGACCCTCTTCAGATTCTATCTGAATATGAAAAACTAAAGATAGGAACACAAGAAACTATGTAGGATTATTGCACTAGATTCAACAGTGTGTATAACGTCATCCCTCAAAAACTTAGACCCCCACCTAGTTTAGCCTTAATCAAATTCCCAAATGGATTTAATTCTAATATGGCCTTCCAGCTAAGAGAATTTGAGCCCCTCCTACTTTGGAAGATATACAAAGCATAGCAGTCAGTGTTGAAGCCAAAATGATATCTAAAAGAGCCAAGGCTAGGAGTGAAAGGAGGATGCCATTAAAGGAAGAAATCTCACCCTTTAAACAAAAGTTAGATGCCATAATTAAAGCAATGTATAGACTAGGAGACAGAGTGGAAATAATTGAAACGAAAGCTCCTTGGGATGGTCATCAACCCAACACATGGAGAAATCCTAATTTTAGTAAAAATCAAAACCCGAACACTGTGAAGAATGGTCTTGACCAAAACATTAGACCCCCTTTCCAGGAGAATTATGCAGAAGCTTCCAACTCTGAAGAGCCAGATGAAGATACTCAAATTAATCTGATGGGGCTTGGTAATGAAGGAGAAATTTTCTTGACCCAAGAGGATCAAAAGGCCCACATACCTAAATAGTTTCAAACTCAATTAGGGGAATCATTCGACTTTAGGGAAGGATATGATACAACCATATTTGAGGTTCATAAACAATACAACCTACAAAGTAGGAGAATTGATGTCCTTGAAACGAATAAGAAAAAGGTTATAAATTAGCCCAAAAAAGGTAAGACAGTAACCACACCTGTACATATTCTTTCTAGATCAAACACTAATCCTTCTAACCCCATAATTGAAGATGTCTCTGATAATCAACGAAACAATAAACAACCGTCCATTCCCCTTCCTTCTAAGGGAACTGTGGAAGAACCCCCAGAAGTTTATTTAGGAGAATCAGCAAATCATGATTCCACTCCTTAAAAGGAGAAAAACATAGAAAACACAGAAAACAGAGAGAATAATGTTGCTCAAAATCCAAAAGCCAAAATAGAAAAACCCCTTAATTTGGAAATTGAAGTGGTAAGCTGAAAATTGTTGTCCGACTATCTAAATTAGCTAAACATGATGCCTACCGAACTGAAATCAATAGATCACTGAAAATTACTAGAACTGAAGAGTCAGTTAATATTTTTGATGACCAGCCCGAATTAATCTTTGGCCCAGAAGTGAATGGAAAACCACTGGAAGGAGAAATTCCTCCCTTTTATGTGAGCTTAAACATACATGGTAAGATTCTTCACAATGCCATGTTTGACTCTGGGGCATCTCATAATCTCATGCCCAAGTCTGTAATGGAAAAGCTAGACCTAGACATCAGTAGACCATACAAAGATTTGTTTTCTTTTGATTCTAGCCAAGTGAGATGTTTAGGACTGATAAAAGACTTGTGTGTTCATTGGTTAAGTACCCTGCAAAAACAATTTTAATGGACATAGTGGTAGCAGATATACCACCCAAATATGGCATGTTATTATCTAGATCCCGGGGTGCTAAGCTTCAGGGATCTCTTCAATTGGATATGCCATATGCAACTATATCAGTTTTTGGACAACCAAAGAAACCATATAGAGAAACATTGATGAAATATGTAGTAAGTAGTCAGAAAATACCCCAAAATTTCCCCATCTACTCAGTACACTCTGATATGGACTCGTTCATTCTTTACAACGCAAAAACAAACCCCTCCAATACTTTAGAAGTTTTAGCAGCAGAACCAAAAGAAATTAAAAAAGAAAAATCAAGTGTTCATATTTAGTGAATATCAGATAACAAAGAAAAATCAGTTGAGAACAAAAAACCAGATCCCACTGTTAAACAAGTTCCTACTATGTTATGAAACCAGCTCACAAAAAGATAGAAAATAGAGATCAACGCCTTAGAATTCAGCCTCTTCGAGGGGGCAACCTCCTTTACATTACGCAAATGAATAATTCTTGGATGATTCAAATGAAAAAACACCCTTTCTATTTATAGGAGTCTAAGGAGTCACAATATAACCCAGCGGACCTAACAATAATAATATAAAGCCACAAAAATAACAATAGAGGGATTCTATGGGGCACAGTAATAACAATATGGGGAAAATAGGGGCACAACAATATTAATAAGGGATACAAATACAATAGTAATGAGGTAATCACTAGTATTATAGGGACCCAACATGCCCCTCTCCTTCAAAAAAGTGTTTTCCTCAACGCTTGAGTAGTTCTGGATGCTTCTATATAAAATTCTCATCTTCCCATGTGGAATCTTCAACGGATAAGTTCTTCCACTTGATAAGATACTCTGAAATGAGTCGATTTCGTAACTGTCGAGTTCTTGTTTCTGTGACTGCTTCTGGTTCCAATATAATTTTTCCTTCCTCTTCAAGTTCTGGCAATATTTTTTGATCTGGGAGCTTGTCGCCTATAACCTTCTTTAAACATGAAACATGGAAAACTGGGTGCAATCGAGAAGCTGCAGGAAGCTCCAATTTGTATTCCATAGTACCAATCTTTTGCAACACCTTGTATGGACCATAATACTTTGGTGATAATTTATTGTCCTTCTTAGCTTGCTTGAGGGACATTTGCTTATATGGTTGTAGTTGTAGGAATACCCAATCACCTACATTAAAACTTCTTTTGCTGCGATGTTGATCTGCCTGTTGTTTCATTCCATTCTGTGCCAACACAAGGTTATCCTTTAAGAGTTGGAGGACTTGTTGTTGATGTTCGATGTGATGTTCCACTGCTTGAACCTTAGAATTTTCTCTTAAATATGATGTGATGGATGGTGGCTGATATCCATAAAGTGCCATAAATGGGGTCATTTTTGTTGCTGTATGGAAGGAAGTGTTATACCGCCATTGAGCCAGAGGCAAGAATTTGACCCAATGTGTCTGTTTATCAGATACAAAGCAATGAAGATATCCTTCCAAACATTTGTTTACTATCTTAGTTTGCCAATCAGATTGAGGATGATAAGATGAGCTATGAGCTAACTGAGTACCAAGACAAGAAAACAATTCTGTCCAAAAATTTCCAGTGAAAATGGGATCTCTATCACTTACAATAATCTTTGGGTTTCCATGTAGCTTTTGAATTGTTTCAATAAATGCAGTAGAAACTATACTGGATTTAAATGGATGTGATAATGCATAAAAGTGTGGATACTTGGTAAGTCTGTCAACTACCACCATGATGACACTCTTTCCCTTAGACTTGGGTAAACCTGTGATACAATCCATTGAAACCTCCTCCCAACGTTGGCTTGGAATGGATAAAGGTTGTAAGAGACCCGGTGTCTTAATTGTTTCAACTTTATTTTGTTGGCAAACCAAACATTCCACCACAAAATTTTGAATGTCAGATTTAAGGCCCTCCCAAAAAAATTCCTTCTTAACCCTGTGGTAAGTTTTTACAAATCTTAAGTGCCCTCCTAAGGGAGAAGTGTGCTATTCCATAAGAATCTTTTGTTTTAGCTGGGAATTCTTACAAAGGTATAAGCGATCTTTGTACCATAACGAATCATTTTGCCAGCTAAATGTATCAGATGTACTGGAGTCTTGTTGTAACTTTCGAATAAGTGCCCACACTTCTTCGTCGTTCTTCCATTCCTCCCTTGCTTCATTTATCCAATCTGGTTGGATAAAAGAAATGGTGCACAACAATGCTTCCACATCCTCATCCTTTCTTGAGAGTGCAACTGCCACCACATTTTGCTTCCCTTTTTTGTAGATGATTTCAAAGTCATAACCCAACATCTTTGTGACCCACTTTTGTTGCTCTTCAGAGGATAATCTTTGTTCTAAAAAGTATTTAAGGTTATCAGGATCCATTTTAATCTTGAAGTGTCTTCCCATTAGGTAGGGTGGCCATTTCTTAAGTGCATGGAGTATTGCCAACATTTCCTTCTCATAAATAGCTTTGTGTAAAAACGTTCCCTTGATTGGACGACTTTCAAAAGCAATGGGTCTTTCATCTTGCATTAAAACAACACCAATTCGATTTCCTGAAGCATCACATTCCACAATACAGGTTTTTCTGAAGTCTGGTGTAGCTAAGATCGGTTCTTGGCACATTTCCTCTTTAAGATGCTCGAAGGCCTTTGTTGCTTCTGGAGTCCATGAAAATGCATCTTTCTTCAATAATGTTGTTAGAGGTGCTGCTATTCTCCCATAATTCTTAACAAACTTGCGATAATACCCTTTCAACCCGATAAATCCTTGTAGATGCTTTATGGATGTGTGTATTTTCCATTCCTTAATGGCTTTAATTTGCTAGGGTCTACCTTAACTCCTTCATGAGATACAATATGACCTAGATATTCCACCTCTTGTACTCCAAAGAAACATTTGGATCTTCTTGCATATAATTGTTTCTCCTCCAATAGTTGTAGCACCCTGTCAACATGTTCAACATGATCCTTCCAAGACTTGCTATAGATTATTATATCATCAAAAAATACTAACACAAATTTTCTAAGGAATGGTTTGAAAATGGAATTCATCAAACCTTGAAATGTTGAAGGTGCATTGGTAAGGCCAAAAGGCATGACCAAAAATTCATAATGACCCTCATGAGTTCTAAATGTTGTTTTCGGAATGTCTTTATTCTTTATTCTGATTTGATGATATCCTGAACGAAGATCCAACTTGGTGAAGTAAGTTGATCCATGCAATTCATCCAGTAATTCATCAATGATAGGAATGGGAAACTTATCTTTAATAGTGAGCTTGTTGAGCTCCCTATAATCTGGACACATGTGCCATGATCCATCCTTCTTGTGCACCAATACTACTGGAGCAGAGAAAGAACTTTGACTCGGTTGAATTATACCAGCCTCTAGCATTTCTACAACCATATGTTCAATTTCACTCTTTTGGGCATAGGGATATCTGTACGGCCTAATGTTTGGAGGAACACTTCCTAGAATCAGATGAATAGCATGATCATGATCACGAATATGTGGGAGACCTTTGGGAGTCTTAAATACCTTGGAATGATTGTCCAAGACTTTTTGGAGATCTGGAGAAATATATGATTCCAACGTGGAAACATCTAGCGAATATAATTATGAAATTACACCTCTTTGTTCCTATTTTAGAAGCTTTGTCATATCGTTAGAGCTTCTTATCTTTCCCAGTTTCCCTTCAGTACCCCTTAATTCAACTTCCTTTCCTTCCACCTAAATTTTTTTGAAAATTTCTTGAAAATTAAAAGCTATTGTACCCAAGGATTGTAGCCATTGGATTCCTAGTACAACATCAACACCTCCCATTGGAATGGAAAGCATTGGGCTAGTCAATACATATTCTCCCATGGATAGCTTGATATTATGGCACTTTCCAGAGAAATTTATAGTTCCTCCATTTGTAATGATCACTTGACACTCTGATGTTGGATATAAGAAGCAATTCAATTCTTTTGCTACCTTACAATTAATAAAATTGTGGGTACTTCCTGAATCAATCAACACTATTACATTTTTCTTCTTGATTTGTCCTTCTATCTTGATGGTTTGAGGAGTGGTAATTCCTGCCAAAGCATTACAAGATATGGTCGGATTCATTTCTTCTTTATCTAGGCTTTGTTCCTTGAGTATATCCTCTTCTTTTGACCTTTCTTGCTCATTTTCTTCTTCCTCTTCACAATCTATGTAGAATAATTTATTCTCAGCACACTTATGACCTTTAGTGTATTTGCTATCACAACTGTAACAATGCCCTTTTTCTCTTTTTTCTTCCAATTGTTGTGATGTCAACCTTATAGGTTGTGGAAGACTAGGGGCAACAACACTTCCATCTTTATAGTTGTGAGTGGTATTCTTCTTGGTTGCCATAATTTTGCTTTCCATTTTTTTTGCTAACCTGAATGCCTTCTCTAATGAATTAGGTTCCCAAAGGCGAACATCATGTTGGATATTATCCTTTAAAGTAACTATGAACACATCAATCCTATGCTCCTCTGGAATGTTTTTTACCCTTATGTTCAATTTTTGGAACTCCTCAATGTGCTCCATTATTGAACCCTTTTGTTTGAGACTTATCAATTGGCTAAAAAAAAAGTGTTGTTTTTTGTATCCTCATAATGTGCTGTCAATTCTTCCGTAAAGATTGCCCAAGTGATAATTTGTTTATGAGAGCAAAGCCATTGATACCATACAAAGTGATTTGGTTCCAAATATAAAGTTGCAATACGTATCTTTTGTGTGTTTTTCACATTATTGAGATCGAAAAATTGCTCCATGTGTAATATCCATGTTGTGGGATCCTTGCCATCAAACTTCCTCATATCGATTTTTGGAATATGGTGCATATTCAATCCAACATTAGAGTCTATGGAATCATGATTAACATTTCTTTTGTTCTCATAATGAGTTTCATTTACTACCCTTTCACCATTATTGACCATTTCTTGTAGAAACTTATTCATATTTATCTTCAATTCTTCCATCTTATCATCCATGCCATCAATTTTAACGTCCATGCCATTCATCTTAGCTTCCATGCCATCCATATTAGCTTCCACGCCTTTCTTTAAACAATCCATCTTAGCTTCTACACCTTTCTTTAAACCATCCATCTTAGTTTCTATATCTTTCCTTAAACCATCCATCTTAGGTTTTGTTGCTTTTTGTGCAAGTGACACTTGTTGCACTTGGTCTCATAATTTTAATATATCATGATGAATTTCTTCCTCTTCTTCATGAGTCATGCTAGAGATTTCCGGTTGCTTACTAGGTGTTTGCATTTTCTTTCCTCGGGTCATCAATTACCGATTCAAACTAATTTTTCAAACTAAACTTATGAAAAAATTAAAAAAAAAAACTACACACCTTTTTTCACTTTGTAAAATCTCGATATTGAATCTGATGTATCTCTGCAATTTCGGATCATCCAGTTCTGAAATTGTGATTTGTAGTCGCCCTCTATGTCCTATTTCCAATGCCACCAATCTGATCCAAATTGGATTCTCCAAGGAAGAGTTATCCACAATCCCCCAAGATGACCTAATTATAGACTAGTTTAGTAGAGATAACTTGTACGATGTGCCATGAGTCATTGTTTCGACCTTTAGCTCTAAAAAATATATACAAGACACTACAATTTGTCCTCTTTCTATACCTTCTTACTAAATTTCAATCTGATGCTCAGAGAGAAAGTTATGACGATTTTCCCCAGGTCACTTGTTTGGAATGTAATTCAGGAGTCTACAAAAAGACCAACTTCCTCAGATCATATTTCCACAAATATAGCACGAAAAGCTCTGAAATTTGGACCCAAGATTTAGTGCGATTTCTTCTCAAATGGGGTTTTTTTTAGCTTCTAAAACATCGTAGAAAAAAATTTATAGCAAAAATGGCATGATGACCTATTTGGAGCAATGAAACCCTAGCATCCAAAGCTCTGATACCAAATGTTATGAAACCAGCTCACAAAAAGATAGAAAAGAGAGATCAACGCCTTAGAATTCAACCTCTTCGAGGGGACAACCTCCTTTACATTACAAAAATGAATAATTCTTAGATGATTCAAATGACAAAACCTCCTTTCTATATATAGGAGTCTAAGGAGTCACAATATAACCCATCCGACCTAACAATAATAATATAAAGCCACAAAAATAAAAATAGAGGGATTCTATGGGGCACAATATTAACAATATGGGGAAAATAGGGGCACAACAATATTAATAAGGGATACAACTACAATAGTAATGGGGTAATCACTAGTATTATAGGGACCCAACATACTACCCCAAACACAAATTATGAGCATGCATCCTTTGGCATTTAGAATTTGATGGCTCAGTCAATACACTAGGGGTAGGAGCAAGAGTTTGGGTGTACAATTTAGAAAATGATAATGCTTAAGGCAATGCCTACAGATTAAATTTTAAGTGCACCAATAACATAGAAGAATATGAGGCTCTCTTATTGGGTCTTAAACTTGTCAAAATATTAGGAGTAATCAAAGTGTCTATCATAGGAGATTCAGAATAATCAAATAGATTAAAGGAAATTACTCAACTAGGGATCCTAGGCTAGGATATTATAGAGGAAAAATCATAGAAATTCTCAATACTTCTTTGGAAACTCAGCTTGCAACTATTCCTAGAAAACATAACATGAAAGCCCACGGCCTGGCCATGTTTGCCAGGACCTGAAAATTACCTTTTCAACCTAATCATCAGTATACTACTGAGATTAGACACAGACTAGCCATCCCTGATAATCTGAAGAACTGGAAGGTTTTTGATAGTGATGAGCAAATCAATAACTTTTTAACTTTAGATGAAGAGTTTTCTAATAGTAACATAGATGTTGATACAGTTATTAATTCTAATCAAATAGATGAGGTAGAAACAAACATTTTCGAGGTAAGTTCAATAAATATGCTTCATCCCACAAAATTCACTCAACAAGAAATTCAAGACCTGAAACAAATAGACCTAGATGAGATAATTGAAGAAGAAACAGAGGTTATCAACCTAAAGGAAAATCATCTAGCCAAAGGATTGACTCCTCTAGAAGATTTGTTTGATTCCAATGACATTCCCAAGAAACCTAAAATGGAACCATTAAAAGCAGATATTGAAGAATACGATTTAGGAACTGAGGACAATCCAAAAATGATAAAACTATCAAAATCTTTACCTCCCAATTAGAAGCTAAAGTATGTTGAACTTATGAGGGAATTCTAGGATGTCTTTGCCTAGAGTTACAAATATTTGAGGTCCTATGACACCTCTATTATTCAGCATACTATACCTATGAAAGAAAATCAAAAACCCTTTAAGAAAAAACCCAGAAGAATTAACCCTGTGTTATTACCATTAATTGAAAAAGAAATCAAACGCATGTATGAAGTAGGGATTATTGCCCCTATTAGGTTTTCAGAGTGGGTTTCTAACTTGGTACCTACTAGGAAGAAGACTAGGGAAATAAGGTTATGTGTTCATCTGAGGAATGTGAATAAGGTCTCTCTTAAAGATAACTATCCTTTACCCAAAATGGATCATATTTTGCAAAGGGTAGTGGGTTCTTCTAGAATTTCACTTTTAGATGGGTTTTCAAGATATAACCAAATCTCGGTTCATCTTGATGACCAAGAGAAAATTGCTTTTACAACACCATGGGGCACTTTTATGTACATCATAATGCCATTTGAACTAAAAACCGCAGGAGAAACCTTCCAAAGGGCAATGGACATTGCCTTTTCCAAATAAATTCATGATTTTCTTGTTATAACTCTTGATGATCTAACTGTTTTTTCTAAATCATATCAACAACACTTAGACCATCTCAGGAAAGTCTTTTTAAAATGTAGAAAATATGGCATTTCTTTGAATCCAAAGAAGTCCTTGTTCAGTCTGGAGGAGGGTAAACTTTTAGGTCACATCATTTCCAAAGATGGTATTCGAATTGACCCTTCCAGGATCGAAGATATTCTATAGATATCTCATCCAAGAAGTATTAAAGAACTTCAAGCTTTCCTAGGGAAGATAAATTTTTTAAGAAGATTCATTTCTAACTTAGTTGAACTCACTAGATTACTAAATAACATGCTAAAAAAGGATTCAAGTATCAAATGGATAGTAGAGGCCAAGCAATCATTTGAAGAAATCAAAATGGCCTTAACCAGAACACCGGTCCTCACCAATCCACAATTTGATAGAGACTTCATCATTTTTTCTTTTACATCAGAACACACCATAGTTGTAGTTTTATTACAAAAGGATGATCAAGGATGTGAAAAACCTATAGCCTTTCTTAGTAAAGAACTTAGAGATGCATCATTAAAATATAAAATAATGGAGAAACAAGCTTTTGCATTGGTAAAAGCCATTAAAGATTTCAGAGTTTACATATTATACTCTCATGTGATAGCTTATGTTCTTAAGGCAGTTGTCAAAGACATCCTAACTTAGGATGGAGTTGATGGCAAAAGAGGTAAATGGGTAGCCACCATATTAGAGTATTATATAGAGATAAAAGCTACAAAACTAATAAAAGGTGAGATATTGGCCAAACTCATGGCAGAAACTAATTTTCAAGCCCTGGACATAAATGAACTGGATAACAAGCAGGAGATGGCGACTCCACAAATCAGCGAAGCCTTTTCAGACTCACCTTGGTATGTGTTATAGACATTTTTGGGCACTGCAACCCCAATCATACATGTCCATAAACCAAGGGCTCCTAATTCCATAAAAGTGTTGTTCCATACCCTAAAAGAATAAGGTCAACTGATTACATCATCTCCCAGAAGTTCTCCACAGGAAATTGCTCAAAACTGGTCAAAACTGGACCATGCAGTTTTCTCAATGCTAAGGGTGTGATGCATCCCACCTGCCCAATGTAAAGGGTGCGATGCATACTGAAAAGGCCTTCTGTAGGGTGCGATGGGCGAGAGTGGACAAATGGCAGAGACAGTTTGTGAAGTGGATGATCATAGAATCTTCTAGAAACTTCTCCTATGACACTTGCCTCTCTGAATTTGGCCCAGGATGAGTAGGAGATCATCAATCTCCAAGTGGAATCAAGAACTATCAGGGAGAGGACACTAATAAAAATCCCAAAAGCTGACTCACCCCCCTACAATCATCTATATATGGATCCCTCATCCCAGAGATCCAGAGGCTGGAATTTTGTATCTTGTAAGGAAGTGTTGTTGGTTTCTCGATGGAATATCATAGTGTTTGGTGATCTAATATTTTCATGAGGTGAAAGAAGGGTTTTCATGCTGGAGGATGACGCTGGGTCAGAACAATTGGTTGGAATCCTCTTTGCTATTCTTGATATTAATAAAGTTGTTCAAGTTTTCCTCCACATTCTTGTATGTTTGATGATATATGCATTTGTGTGATCAATATATATCTGGTCCTATATTGTTTATGATTGTAGATCTTTGTTCTTCAATAGTATTATGTTTCTTGATTCCACAGGTGCTCTTTGAAGCTGGGTAGACAAAGGAGAAGCGACAAGGATTTGCCAGAAGGGAGAGGAACCGAGTAAGAAACCAAGCGCAAGACTGAGGTTGGTGTCTTGCATTCCCCTCTTATCTACTTCCCATAAAGGAAAATGAAAGTAGTTTTAGTTTGTTTGTTTCTAAGATAGCTACCAGTATTAGTGGGACTAGCAGCTCCGAGTGGACACTAGATTTCCTGATAACAAAACGGTGATTCCACTGGGGAGCGAATAGATTGTTTTCTTGTCTATATTTTTTTTTTTATAAACTTACATACGGAGCCTGAAGTCAAGCCAACTAGCCTTCGAACTGCATTTTCTATGCAAGTGCAAAGTAGATCAATGCTACTTCAGTCTATCTCCAGGTTTTGTTTATAAACTAAATAATCGATTTGAAAACCTTCTAATTGCCCTAGTGGTGGCTCTAGTAACCTCATTAGATCAGCCCCTATGATTTCTATTTACTGTACATCACTTGCTCAGCCTAAATCCCTGAACTGAGCTGCAAATTGTGACCCAAAACCTAGTTGAAGTCTCGTCCCTGGACCATCGGACCTTCTCCTCTTGTAGAATCGCTAGGAAACCTTTTGGATAGACTAGATATGTCTAAAAAATCGTCGACATCTAGGACTGTGTCATCTGACACAGCAGTAACAAAACTTCCTATTGCCACTCTGACAATGTTCCTCGGCATACCATTTGTCACAACTAGCTCTCAATCGCTGGATGGAATCCGTCTAGAGGTTGTTTCGATAGTATGGTATGTTCCCGTTAATTCATCTGGAATAATATCTGGAATCTCTTATGTTGAGTCTCAACAAATTGATTCTTCGTAGTGTCAATTTGGGCAGTCCGATCTACAAAGGCAAATCATTCCATTAAGCACCGAACTACCACTGTATGGGGGGAAATATGCCCTTTGATTGTCTCCTCCGAGAGGTCAAACAGATGAGGGTTCACAACAGAATTCAAGTTATGCTAGAATTACATCCAGTGGTTGGATACCAATACTGCCTCAACAACCAAGAGTTGTATACTCAATGCAACAAAGTATGCCTATGTCAAATATCCCCACTACACCAGCTATTGTGACGGTGTTGCAAGTACAAGCGTTAACTGTTGTATGCCAACCTCAAGTCTTTCAGGTTGCAATCCAATAGCCCCTTGTCCCTACGATGCCACCACAATCATCGGTTAGTGGCTCCTTAACTGGAGCGACCCGGGCTCAAACGAGTACCATTACCCCTCATCTCAGTCAAACAACCAGTATTGGACAACAACACATGGTCTCACAACCATGGCTGGTGCAATATCAACAACCACAATTCCAACAGGTTTACCAAGGATCTGAGCACCAAGTCTTTGCAAGTAATGGGCAGCCATATATTCAAAACGGACAACATCAACCATTTCATAATGGTTATTCCCGTCAACCATATCAAAGTAATCAGCATCAAATGCACTATGCTGGTACGAAAAGACCCACTGCTCACGCAATCCCATCTTATCCGGTGTATGCTTCGCCAAACCTGAATCAACAGTTGCCCTTCGTGGCAACTTTAGAGTTACCAGATCTAAACCGGCTAACAAACGATCCAATTGCTTACGCCCCTTGGTGGCCACTAATTCCTCATAAACTTCCATCAGATATTCCTAAATTTAATGGAAATCTGGGTGAAGATCCGTCGAATCATGTGATGACCTTTCATCTATGGTGTTCATCTAACACTCTAAACGATGATTCGATCAGGCTTCACCTTTTTTAGCGAATGTTAACTGGTCCGAAAGCAAAATGGTATATCGAATTGCCTAGAGCTTCGTTTGATAACTTCAGTACCCTAGCCACAACCATTTTAACCCATTTTCAATTACCCATAAGGTACGAAATGGGAACAGAGCTTCTTACCAATTTCAAGCAAACGATAACCACTCACATATCCGATCATATTCATGAGTGGTGACATCGTTGTAGAATGGTAAAAACATATGTTCCTGATCAGCTGTTGGCTGAATGGTTTATCAAGTCATTGTTACCTTCTATTACGTAAGATGTGGCAAAGGGAGGAGCCTATGTTTTGACCTAAAACTGTACGGGCCTTCTTCGACTTAGCCTTTACGATTTTTGTTCTGGTCGTTCCTATGACACCATCCCTGGCATGAGAGTCTTTATTTGATTTAGGAGAGGGAGGAATAGAAAATTCCAGTCTAGGAGCATCAGGGATTTTATCGTAGAGCGTGCCAGACTGAGTATAGATCAAGTCTAGATATTGCGCATGAGAAATTACTTTCTCTTCAGTATAGAAAGTAACAACAACTTAATAAACCATTTAGCCAATAGCTAATCAAGAACATATGTTTTTACCATTCTACGACGATGTCGCCACTCCTGAATATGATCGGATATGTGAGTGGCTGTCGTTTTCTTGAAATTGGTAAGAAGCTCTGTTCCCATTTCATACTTTATGGATAATTGAAAATGGGTTTAAAAGGTTGTGGCTAGGGTACTGAAGTTATCAAACGAAGCTCTAGGAAATTCGATATACCATTTTGCTGCCAGACCAGTTAACATTCACTGAAAAAGGCGAAGCCTGATCAAATCATCATTTAGAGTGTTAGATGAACACGATAGATGAAAGGTCATCACATGATTCGACGGATCTTCACCCAGATTTCCATTAAATTTAGGAATATATGATGGAATTTTATGAGGAATCGCTGGCCACCAAGGGGCATAAGCGATTGGATTGTTTGTTAGCCGGCTTAGATCTGGTAACTCTAAAGTTGCCACGAAGGGCAACTGTTGATTCAAGTTCAGAGAAGCATACCCAGGATAAGATGGGATTGCCTGAGCAGTGGGTCTTTGCATACCAACATAGTGCATTTAATGCTGATAACTTTGATAAGGTTGATGGGCATAACCATTATGAAATGGTTGATGTTGTCCATTTTGAATATACGTCTATCCATTATTTGCAAAGACTTGGTGCTTAGATCCTTGGTAAACTTGTTGGAATTGTGGTTGTTGATATTGCACCAGCCATGGTTGTGAGACCATGTGCTATTGTCCAATACTAGTTGTTTGACCGAGATGAGGGGTAATGGTACCCATTTGAGCCTGGGTCACTCCAGTTAAGGAGCCACTAACTGATGATTGTGGTGGCGTCGCAGGGACAAGGGGCTGTTGAATTGCGACCTGAGAGACTTGAGGTTGGCATACAACAGATAACACTTGTACTTGCGACATCGTCAAAATAGCTGGTGTAGTGGGGATATTTGACATAGGCATACTTTGTTACATTGAGTATACAACTCTTGGTTGTTGAGGCAATATTGGTATCCAACCACTGGATGTAATTCCAGCATAACTTGAATTCTGTTGTGAACCCTCATATGTTTGACCTCTTGGAGGAGACAATGAAAGGGCATATTGCCCCCCATACGGCGGTAGTCCGGTGCTTAATGGAATGATTTTCCTTTGAAGAACGGACTGCCCAAATTGACACTGCGAAGGATCAATTTGCTGAGACTCAACATAAGAGATTCCAGATATTATTCTGGACGAACAAATGGGAACAGACCATACTATCGAAACAGCCTCTGGACGGATTCCATCTAGCGATTGAGAGCTAGTTGCAACAGATAGTACATTGGTGAACATTGTTGGAGTGGCAGCAGGAAGTTCTGCCACTACTCTACTAGATGACACAGTCTTAGATGTCTATGATTGTTCAGACATATCTAGTCTATCCAAAAGGTTTCCTAGTGATTCTACAGGGACTTCCGATAACGGTAGACTAATTTGTGATGAAGAAAGATATAGAGTGATCCCAACTCCAAAATGTGATAGAGTATTAGATGGTGGATCCTCCACAATCTCTTCTATAACAATCAAACCAGGTGGAAGAGGTAGACCGTCAAGTCCGTAAAATATTTTAGGTGTCGAAGAAGGTATAGATTTTGCAGTGATTGATGTTTTGGGAACAACACCTCTTGAATCAGCTATAGATGGAGCTAGTTCAGGTATACTAGGATCAGCTCTACTATCCTCTAGTGGCTACATAACTTTTTCTGTAAAGGCAAGGGTACCAGAAATGTTTGGAGTAACCGAAGTCTCTGAGGGTGTTGGAACACTTGTCCCAACCAGACCAGAGGATTTTTAGCCGGTTAAATGAGTTCACTTTGTCTGGAATAGTTTTGATTCTGGGGACAAAGACGGTTGACTCGTAAGTCTGCGTGAATGACATGGTTTCAATTGACTTTCTTCCACAATTGCGGATTACTCGATCAACTAAAAATAAATGGGAAAATGTTTACCAAATAGTCCATGCCTTATATGTGATTAAATGAATTAAGTGGAGTCACCATTTTGTTATCGAGAAATCTGATGTCCACTCGGAGCTGCTAGTCCCACTAATACTGGTAGCTATCTTAGAAACAAACAAAATAAAACTATTTTCATTTTCCTTTATGAGAAGTATATAAGATGGGAATGCAGGACACCAACCTCAGTCTTGTGCTTGTTTCCTTGCTCAGTTCCTCTCCCTTCTGACAGATCCTTGCCGCTTCTCCTTCATCTACCCAGCTTCAAAGAGCACCTTTGGAATCAAAGCAGCATAATACTATCAAAGAACAGAGATATACAATCATAAACAATATAGGACCAGATATATATTGATCACACAAATGCATATATCATCAAACATACAAGAATGTGGAGGAAAACTTGAATAACTTTATTAATCAAGAATAGCAAAGAGGATTACAACCAATTGTTCTGACCCAGTGTCATCCTCCAGCATGAAAGCCATTCTTTCACCTCATGAAAAGCTTAGATCACCAAACACTATGATAATCCACCAAGAAACCAACAACACTTCCTTACAAGATACAAAATTCCAGCCTCTGGATCTCTGGGATGAGGGATCCATATATAGATGATTTTAGGGGGGTGAGTCAAATTTTGGGATTTTGATTAGTTTCCTCTCTGATAGTTCTTTATTCCACTTGGAGATTGATGATCTCCTACTCATCCCTGGGCGAATTCAGAGAGGCAAGTGTCATAGGAGAAGTTTCTAGAAGATTCTATGATCATCCACCTTGCAAACTGTCTCTGCCATTTGTCTACTCTCACCCATCACACCCTACAGAAGGGCTTTTTCATTATGCATCACACCCTTTACATTGGGCAGGTGGGATGCATCACACCCTTAGCATTGAGCAACCTGTATGGTCCATTTTTGACCAGTTCTGAGCAGTTTCCTGTGGAGAACTTGTGGGAGATGATGTAATCAGCTGACCTTGTTATTTTAGGGTATGGAACAACACTTTTAGGGACTTAGGAGCCCTTGGTTTATGGACATGTATGTTTGGGGTTGCAGTGCCTAAAAATTTCTATAACAGTTGCCCCCTAAAGCATAAGGTCGTTAATCTTTTGATAATGGGTGAAATGCTTTATCATGAGGATCTGAAGTTTTTCTGAGCTGGAAGGTGACCTGTAATAAGATACAATACAATACATTATCTTCATAATATTTTTCATGATCTAGCTGAGGTGGGCATTCCCATGCTTAGCTTTATAAATTCATTTTCATGTACATAAGACAGACAATCATCTGTGTGGTAGACTGATGATTTTGATAGAGCCATCATCCTTTGATTCAAATGATCATCTGTGCAGTAGTGACGTACATTTGATTTCTTTATTTTCCTGAATATATCGCCAGCCCGGATGGATGAAACTAAATCTGGGGTCTTCAAACTCATCCAATCTTCACTCGGAGTACAAGTTGATCCATCCGAAAGATGTTCTAGAGTCGAACATGGAAAGACATCACCTGATTACCAGCCAATAATGTAAGATGTTAACAGGCGCGAGAGGAATCACCGATAATGATGATGATCCTCAAGGTACTACAGTGCAATTCACATGGTGTGAAAAAGGGACTTGGCATCGAACACCACGCAAAATCTTTCAGTCGAATGCCATTGATGTAAAACTGTCACTGGAAGTGAGAAACTTGCCATTGAGACATGTAAGCTTCAAAGTACTGAAAGGGTTGTTCCTAAGTCGGCTTCTTGGATAATGAGTTGATGTCGACAAGACGTGACCTGTCGTAGGAAGGCCTTAATGAATCCAACATCTACGACACAGAACAGAGTAAATTATTTTTGGAGGTGAAAACGATCTGATGATACAGGGTTCAGGGTGGCGGTCATGAAAGAATGGAGAATGTATTGCAGCGGATGAGACACAGGTGAATTCTCTGAGTGACTTCTCTTGAACATACCGGTGACACTGACATGGATTGGTAGCGTTAACCTAAATATGGATGGTGTGATGGACCAATGGTGATATGACCGGTGAACGGAATAACCCAACCTGACTCGGATGTGGAGTGAAAGTGTCATGTTCAAGAGCGGTTTGCTACCAATAAAGTTTCTTCAAGTTTTCTTCCCAATTTTTCCCCAACCATTGTTGATCAGTACCTCTTTATTTTTATCAAGCTTGAGGAGGATAACATACGCTTTTTCTATAATCTGCCCTTTGGGCAAACCCGTTGCTATGTTTTAACGAGCCTAGTGACAGTGAAACTCGTTCTTGTCTGTATGGACAGGTTTGTCGCTATTTGGTTTTAATGAGTTTAACGACAAAGATAACTCAGTCCTTTTCAATTTTAGAGAGTCTGAAAGGGACGTAAAGGAAACTCCAATAATCCTTTTTCATCATATAATCCCTTAAGTCTGAAAAAGTATAAGATAATACGAAAGGGATGAATTTTCGGTAATTTTAACGAGCTGAACAAAACAAGCGCTCCATCTTTTCGTGTAATAATCCCTCAGGTCCAAAAAGATTAAAAACTAGAGGAGGGATAGCACTTCTGGTAGCTTTAATAAGCTGGAGAGGCCAATTTCTTGGCAATATTTTCATATTTTACGAGTTAGATGAAAAGAGCTTAAAGGAGACTCGTCTTTTGAGGAACGAGTGATAATTTCATGTAGCAGCTAATTCTAGGTAAGGTTTGGAATTTTCCAATCATGGTAGTGTCACAAGGATGGCTAACAAAATCACTCATCGTAGCTATTCCTCAAAAGGGTAAACAATCAAATGGAGTTGTATGATCGGCTAAAATAGAGTGGAGGTGATGATGAGAACACGACCAAGGCTCAAAAGCTAATGATAAGGCATTCAAAATGGTTATTTATCGGAGATTGGTTCATTTTTTAATGAGCTTAAACTCTAGGGGAAACATTTGCCCATTGCTTAGGTTTAATTTTTAACGACCTTGAACTTCACATAAAAATTGCTCATGGCGGGTTTATTTTTTAACGAGCTTCAACCCTGTGGTAACACTGCTCATGATACGTTTGCATGCCCCCAGCATAATAACGCAAATCGAGGTGCATGCCCTCCAAGCTTCATTGCATTCAACACAGTGGTTGGAATGAAGGTTTACCTTCGAGATCTTTGAAAGACTCGATTTGGATTTTACGAGATCGTAATAAAAGACTCGATTTGGAAAGGGAGTTATTTCATTTTTAACGAGGTTGACACAGGATAGGAACTGTCCTCAGAATCCACCATATTTACAGTATTTGATAGAAAATAAAAAACTGAAGGATGATTAAGGTCACTGGAACTATCTTCCTTACAATCTAGAAGATGGGAATGATAGTGGTAATCTTCCCATGGCGCCCCATCAATCATCATTGACTGAAAAATTCCTTCGTCTGTAGAATGTACTTGTGACCAAGGATTTGAAGGGGTGTCATATTCCTTAGACCTATCTATCAAAACGCTTGATGAGCGTTGATTTGGGTTTGCCCCCGAGGCCAAGAAAATTGATTGCTACAATATTTCTAAAATGGCCATGATCCATGCTAACAAAATGTTCAGGAATCTTCTGAATCTGTTAGATATAGAAGATATCATATTGTAGGTTCCTACCGTGGCCACTTGTTGAGTCTTGAAAATGTCATTCATTTCCATTACACTTTCACTATTATGTCCATTATATCACCTCCATTTCACTACTATGTCACCACATTCATCCCACTTTCATTATCATTAGGGTCACATTTATGTTTTTCCAATATTTATTAATTCTAATTCTTTTAAGTGAATTTGTGGTTTAAAATTAGAAAATAATGTGCATATGCTTATACCTAACAAATGGGTTGAGATTGTTGACATGTGTAGGTTGAAATAAGGCTTCTAGAAGATCCTTATGTGGCACTCTAAGGCCAAATTCGAATTTGAGTGGAAAAAATCATGGGATCATGAGGATATGTGTCACATCTCCTAATTGTATTGTAACTCTAAGAAGACATGTGTCTTATCAATTCCTATTTTGATTAGGACTCTAGAGGTAGAGGGAGAGATTCATGGACTCTCATTAATAAGATGGCTTCTCATCTTTTTTGTATAAATAGGAGATGTCTCTCCTTCATTTGTTAGTCTTTTAGCTTGTAAGTTATTTAGCTTGGAGTTTGTAGTTCTTCCTTGATGGCTTTTGAAAGCTTTGGAGATCTTTTTTGTACTTTGTAATTTTGAAGAATTTGAATAAAGCTTTGATGTTCTCAACATGGAAGGAGATGTGAAGTAGATGTCATGGAGCATATTAGAATGTAAGGTAGAGTAGATTTTATTTTGTAAATTTTGCTTTGATTTCATTATGTCATTTGATTGCTTTCAAGTTTGATAGATTAGATTTTTCATTCATGCAATTTTAATTCATGCAAGTGTGTTCAACCGGTTGATTGTAGATTAGTAATGCACATAGCTTTTTAATGACTAATGACATGATGGAATCATCTTGTCCTTATGCTGATTTATTTTCTAAGTTCTAATTCCAGCATTGTTATTTCTTTCAGTTTTGTTTTGTTCATTTACTTTTCTGCAAGATAGATATTAGACTGCTCATGTCATTTTCAGTTACCTCCTATAGCCAGAGTGACTCAAATGGTGAGGGATTGAAGTATGAATGCGTAGTTTGATATTAGTTTATTTTTCTGCAAGTTAGTTATTGAATTTCTCGTCATTTTCAGTTACCTCCTATAGCTAGAGCGAGTTGAATGGTGAGGGATTGAAGTATGAATGTGTAGTTTAATATAGTTTCATTTTATGCAAATTAGATATCAGATTGCTCAATTTGTTTATGATTACCTCCTATAGCCAGAGCGAGTCGAATGGTGAGGGGTCAGAATATGAGTTGATTTAATATGATTTAGTTTACTTTGCTTACAGTCTTTGAATTGCTTTAAGTTTAGTTTTCTTTTTATACAACAGCAAGGACACTGGGTTTCATAGTCACTAACTCATTGATTGGTTGTTGCATTCTATTTTGATTGAAGTAGTTTCATATTTACACTTTAGTTTAAGTACTAATTCCATTAATAACATGTTTTGAGATCTTTTGAAGTGCTAAGTTTTGGAAGTTACCACTAGGGACATAGGCCTTGTCTTGAAATCTATATCCATACTGGTCATTTAAAAGTATTCTTAAGACCTTAGCATAGGATTTCCATTTGCATTAGAAACTTTAGGAAACCAACAAAAACCAAACCCCAAAACAAAATAAAATATATAAAAGAACGAAGTAAGAAAAAGGTTAACTAAGCACATATGGTGCACCACACTTCATCAGTTTACGATACTCGGATTGATAATTTATGTAGAGCAATTTAAGATGTTAAATTGACTAGACATTTTGGCGCCATTGCCGGGGAAGTGTAATTAGGAGACCTTATTTCTTAAATCTGAAAAAAAAATTAATAATTCTTGAGTATGCTCTCCTCCTGCACTTTGTGTGATCTGGACGATCAGAAAAAGGATTGTTAAGTAAAAAAAAATTATAATTCTTGAGTATGCTCTCCTCCACTTTGTGTGATCTGGAGGATCAGAAAAAGGATTGTTATGTAAAAAAGAAAAAGAAAAAAAAAGGAGACAAAATAAACTTCATCATTTCAATTCATTCAAAAAAATGGAACTCAACTTCTTTGATAGGTTCAAATTGTCCAAAATTGACTGGTTATGGTTTGTAGTGGTCTTCAAAACACTGTATCCTGTTTTAATAAGGTTTTGTAACTTAGCTGCGGAAAGTGCCCTGATTCCGCAGCTAGTTGAGAATTCCGCAGTTGTTTCAAGGTTTAACAGGTTACAAGCATCCAATAAAAAAACCGACCACATGGGCATCTATAGAATTGTCCCGACATGGATCCTATCCTAGTCACCTAGCCCAGACTGATAAAAATGAGCTTAAAACCTCAGTCAAAGTCCTGTTTTTAACATGTTTTTCTTGAAGTCTTTGCTGCCTGAAATTGAAAATAATTAATCCTTCTTATAAAATTTTACAATTTCAGAGAAGAAAAAAAAGAAGGGAAAAACAATCTATGGCTATCTTGAATCCTAGCTTTCACTGTGACTTCAATGGAAATTTGCATCCCTGTTCAAGCTTTGGCCTGAAACAAACCTGCACAATCATAAAAAAAAAATGCATTTAGAAGTAAGTTTATATCATAACGATGGTGGAATATGCATTGAAAGCTTGCAAAGTCTAATTGAAAAATCTGATCCCAAACAAAATCCATGACTTTGAAGTCGAGACAAAGTGCTGGCAACCATAACCTTCATATGTTGAAGAGATCTTGCCAACAACCAAATCCCAAATTGCAAATGGTGAAGTTCAAATTCTAGAGAACATGAGCTATTTAAATAAGGGCAAACAAAGTTGTTTTAGGAAAGAATAATGAAGATGCAAAGATGATAGAATTTGTGAGACATCTTTACAATCTGTTGTTGTCTAATTTAAGCTCTAAAGGTCACAGGGAACTGCACGCTGATGGCAGGTCCTCAGGTTGCACTGAAGGAAGAGCGAGAAGGAATATTATTACTAAAGAAATTGAAGAAGATACTGAATAATGGTTACATCTGTCTGTGTTGTGATCGCATCTAAAAAAATTTCAAAATCAATTTCACAGCCGAATGTAGCAACTCAGAAAAACGTAAACAGCAAAAAACGTCAAACTTTGAGAGCACGATTTGGCCAGACAGAGTCGAATTTGAAAAAAAGAAAACCTGGGTTTTTTCGCCAGTAGGGTCAATTAGATAACCTAGAAAGTGTTTGAAGAAATTTGTGGCGGTATGAGGGAAATCCTCGGTTCTTTGGAGCCCATTTTTGCCTGCCGCGTGTATAAAACGGATTTTTGAATAGATTGTGATTGAATTCGGCGTGCCTGAGAAAGGGGAATTCTAATTTGGTTCTGTGTTGGCACCTACTCTACCTCTACCATGTCTTCCACCCTTTGCCACCATGTCTTCTGCCCTTAATGCCACCCGTTTGCAATTCATTAACGTTTGTTAATGACAGTTCTGATTTAAGACGGCTTCCCATTATGTGACTTATCCTAATTGAACACGACTCTCTGTCATTAACAATTGTGAAATTGTTGCCACCCATATGTGCTTGTTTAGCTACTTCTTGTTTAACAATAAGGGGATCAAACATGGCACTAGAATTATATGAAAAGGATTATAGTTTGTCAATGTTTTGGTTATTCGGGGGATTCCTTACAAGGCGTACGGTAGCATTGTTCAAATTTATAAAAAGATGAGTTCTGCTTTAAGGCCTGCGGTAGTGGAAAAGGTTACCAATCAATAAATAAGGCAAGCTATTGAAAATGTATGACAGTGGCATCAGCAAGACCTTTTGCTACAGCACGTCTGAATGACCCATCTCTCAGAGATGTAGAGTCGAGTAGGTAGTGCACATGCACGTTAAACTTCCCAATTATTTTGAGATTGACTTGGGTGTTTCTATTACAACATGCATAGGAATTGTTGGTGACAAATACTAATAAAAAAATAGGAGCAGCATAAGAGTTGGTACTCTGATCTATTTCCATCTTTAAAACTGTTTTGCTTCATATTTCAAAGTTTTTATTTTTCAAGCAAACAGAAAAAATAAATATAAATAAATAAATAAAAAAATAAAAATAAAAATGATGGGGCTCATTGGGAGAGCTAAATCAGTTGAAATTTCTTTAGCTAGATAAAAGGGGCAGTCAGGAATATGCGTCTGATCATTGACTCTTTCAGGCACTTTCCACAGCTAATTCAACTTTCTGCAGCTGGTTCAACTTTCCGCAGCTGTTTTGTTAAACTCTAGGTTGCAGGTGTCATCAAGCAAAACAAGCCACATGGTTAGCTGAGGGAATGCCAGTACATGGATGATGTCCTATTCATTTGGTCAAATTCGATGAAAAAGACCCCGGTCAAAGGGAAGTCAAGTTGTGTGTTATCACTAAGTCGCCACACTGAGTCGCCACACTAAGTCGCTGCATGTCAAGAAAATAATAAGAATAATTTTGAATCAAAGAAATGAATAAGTTATTTTCTCACTTTTCTGAAGGTATTGATTAATTTTAGACTAATGATGAGAGATGAATGGCTAACTTTTTATTCAAGATTTTTAGCTACAAAAATTGTTTACATTCCGCAGCTAAAGTCCAATTCCGCAGTTGTTCTCTAATTCCGCAGCCAAAAAAACCTCATTGTTCAAATCAGCCCATCTTTCTCATACAAAATCAGATTTTGATGATTTAAGTACCATTGGAAAGATCTCAACAAGATCTACACAATGAGAAATCCATCATTTGAGTTTAAAATGGCAAATAATGAAATAAATTGCTGAAAAAGAGCAACATCAACTTGAGGCACTAATTCCAAATCAGGTATAAATTCTTTTGATTTTTCCTTTGAGAACTTATTTCATTAATACAAATTCTTAGTTTTTTATGTAAATATCATAACTAGAGAGATTGGCCATCTCTCTCCTTTGATAATCTTACATTCCATTGCAGAGGAAGTATTAGTTTTTTTGCAAGTTCCAGGAGGAAGGACAAATGACTACAAGAGAATGGTGTCTCTCTAAAAGACCAATTTGTTTCATAAAAGGATGATCAGCAACAAAGAGGAAATATGCTTATGCAAAATCAGATCCAAGCACTTGAAAAGCTTTCATATACTATTGTCTCCATCACATCCATACTTCATAATAAACCATTCACTCCATATTTTCCATTTACATTCACATACACTTTCCATCTTTTTTTTTATCCATTCATAACCCACAAATAAAAGCAAGAGGCTCATTCATATGCTTATTGCCCATTGCCATTTCTACTCTCCATTGTCGTCTTCCATTTTCATCTTCCATTTCCTGTCATTTTCATTCCGCAAATAATCCCTTCTTCAATGCAAATTATTGAGTCCATAGTCTTTTGATCTAAGTTCTTTGTAAAAACACCTTGAGGCTTGCATGCCTTAATGGCAAGTCCTCATGCTGACAAACAATGGGAATACATTAATGTCCCTTGTTCGTTAGATATTCTAGGTGACTCGAGATCGGTAAATTCATTTGTACCTACCAAGATGTGTTTGGGCATCTTGACTCTCATTGTGATCAATGGTGAGAGTTCTCCTGTTGACTAGTGGCATCCATTAATGGCCACTAAGCCAACAATTTCCTACTATGTTCGACATCAGAACATCTTTTCACATAGTAGGAATTGTGCCAACGAGTTTTGAAGACATGAAGACTATTATTTTCAGCATTTTGGAGCAGATTCAACAAGTTTTAGTAGAAGCAATAAAAATTCATCTTATCTCTCTATCCATGACTCCTCTTGTTCAACCACTTGAAGAAGAATATGATCAGAAATTTTCAGCCACTACACATACAACTCATCCATTCCAAAGGGTAAGTGAAGGTACATCATTTTATAACTTTTGACCATAGAATTCCATAAAAAGCTAGAATGATAATTGTTGGAAAAACATTTCTCTTACTCATTTCATAAAATTTCCAATACCATTAGTTGGGGGGGAATACATTCATCTTCATATTTTTCCATGTCCATATCATATTCAGGAGCCCACATACTTCCAACATATATTAACCATTACATTATTATTATGAGCATACAATGGCTTTTCAACAAAATGCTTAAAGGATAAATTGGATACAAACAAAATCATGGTTGTCACACAAGAACCAACCATCATGCAATCCAATAAAGATATACTTTGCAACAATAATCAAAATATCATTATGCAAAGTTCAGAGATCAAAATAGAAGGCAACAACAAAAAAATGGTTGTAACACAAGAACCAACCAGGGTGCAATTCAAGTAAAACACTTTGCAGAAATAAGAAGTTATCAAATGATATCATGCAAAGTTAAGCCAAAGCTCAAGGATCAAAAGAGTTAATGTAATATATATTGCATGAGGACATGCAATAGCTTCAGTTGGGGGGTATTTTGAGTCTTGAAAATGTCATTCATTTCCATTACACTTTCACTATTATGTCCATTATATCACCTCCATTTCACTACTATGTCGCCACATTCATCCCACTTTCATTACCATTAGGGTCACATTTATGTTTTTCCAATATTTATTAATTCTAAGTCTTTTAATTGAATTTGTGGTTAAAAATTAGAAAATAATATGCATATGCTTATACCTAACAAATGGGTTGAGATTGTTGACATGTGTAGGTTGAAAGGAGGCTTCTAGAAGACCCTTATGTGGCACTCTAAGGCCAAATTCGAATTTGTGTCATAGCTCTGATACCACTTGTTATAGATCTGACCCAAAAATATGAGATAATATAAACCCAATAAATAACAAGATAGAAATGATTCACTTTATTGATATCAAACCCTTAAGGTAGGGCAACACCATACATTCACTCCTTAAGGAAGGAGAACACTCCACAAGCCATATGCTTGTTCATACAATAATCCTTCACAATATTCCTTGACGTGGAGTCTCTAGCCTCTATATAGGCCTCATGCACACAATACCATGTGTCATTACCATGGTTCCCTCATACCATCAAACTAATACCATAGGCCCATTACATTATTACTAACTACTTGTGGTCCCTTACATGATATGGGTTAACCACCTTATTTATTACTATGGCCCATCCCATTATTACATTATTTCCTTGGGTACCTCTCTTGGTATCCCATATTATCCCCCTAGATATATAACATTCCACCCTCCTTAGCTGTTTCGTCCCCGAAACATGAGAATAACACAAATAATAAGATCTACTCAAAAGAGTAGTCCACTGGTACCATGCACGTGCATCTAGCCATCAAAGAGAAAGGTGAACCCTCGATCTCGCTGGTGTCTTGCTCGCTTGAGATGGAAGTTGACCGTGGCAGCTCTTCTGTGTTGATGTGTAGTAGGTGGATCTTCGCTTCTCTTTATCTGTCCTGTGGGGGTTGCTGTCCTTGTGGCTAATTGGTTGCCATCTTGATGGTTGTTGTCTTGCGGGGTGCTGTGAGTGATGATATGTTGAAGTCTTAACCCACGGTATCTTTTTCTTTAATTCACCCCTTACTAGAGCCTGAATGTTATCCGGTGCATGTTGTGGTGCCTGCTGTGGTGTCTTATCTTCTAATATTACTTCAACCACTGAACCCTCATCAGATGTGTCAGCACCTGTTACCTTTTTGGCTTCAGCCTCTGTTTCTGTTTGATTGTCGACCATCAACTGCTCATCATCTGATATGTCAGTCCTTGGAACATCTTATGCATCAATCTCTGTGGACTCTATCTGTTTATTGATGGAAATATCCTATAATGTAATTTTCTTCTTTTTATACCAGAGCTTCAGGAATTTCTTCTGCACATTAATATTGATAGTACCCACAGATTCCATCCAAGGGTATCCCAAAACAACATCCATATTATCCATCTCTGAAGTATAAAAATCACCATGCAACACATACTTATCCATAGAAATCTTCAAATCCTTATACACTAGAACATCCTCATTATCCACTTGTGTGTTTTCAATGTGTTTTGCTGGAATTTGCAATTTTTTTGCCAAGTTGACATTTATGAGATTTTGTTTGCAACTCGGATTTATAGACACAATGATTTTCTCCTTCTGAATCAATCCATGTACCTGTAATAAGAAGATACTAGTTAAAATTAACACATGTTTTTCATTATCTTGTTTTCTAGCATAAGACCATCTGTCTAAAAGGAATTTTTCAAATGCTTCATCAGGCAAGTTGTAACACTTCGTTTTGTTAAGTAATTCCCACCATGTGGCCGCCTCATCTCTAAATTTCTGCACTACCCACCATTTCCAATTGTGTCTAAATAACCTCTTGTATTCATTTATGTATTCTTCAATAGTAGGATCCTTATCATTCCCTATAAAAAATTTCGTGCTAGAAGCCATGAAGGTTTGGAAAAAATTCACTTACTTGGCGAAAATTTGAAATTGTTACAGTTTAGTCAATATTGATTAGAATCCCTATTATGACATATTTTTGGAAATGGAACAACAATTCTGCATCTACCCATGTGATAGAAATCTTGATCCAGACACTGGAATTTTAGATCTACGTTGCTACTCTCCCGCTGTCACCACAATTTTTGCAAAAAAGAGCTAATTTTAAATCAGCGATATCTCCCTTATCCAGACTCCGATTCGACCGAATTTTTTTTGAAATCGAGTATTTTTTCACATAGAATCTAGATCTACAATTAAAGTTTGCAGATCTTGCACCAAGATATCCAGATCTATGCCGCAAATTCGCTGCCCCGAAAAATTGTCTGCAACACCCTGATTTTTAGATCAGTGATATCTCCTTCATCTGGACTCCGATTCAGTTGATTTCTTTTTTCAAATCGAGTGTTTTTCCACACAGAATCCAGATATACAATGAAATTTTGCAGATCCTGCACCAAGACATCCAGATCGGTGCCGCAACTTCGCTGCCCCGAAAAATTGTCTGCAACGCCACTGATTTTTAAATCAGCGATATCGCCTTCATTCAGACTCCGATTCAACCGATTTTTTTTTTAAATCAGTGATTTTTTCACAGAGAATATGGATATACAATTATATTTTGCAGATCTTTCACCAAAACATATATATCTGATCTGCAAACTTGTCGCCCTTGAAATCCTGCAAAAAATAAAACAAATTCTCCACTTTGGCCCAAGAAAGTGCTCTGATACCACTTATTATAGCTCTGATACCACTTGTTATAGATCTGGCCCAAAAATATGAGATAATATAAACCTAATAAATAACAAGATAGAAAATTAGAAATAGATAGAAATGATTCACTTTATTGATATCAAACCCTTAAGGTAGGGCAACACCATACATTCACTCCTTAAGGAAGGAGAACACTCCACAAGCCATATACTTGTTCATACAATAATCCTTCACAATATTCCTTGACGTGGAGTCTCTAGCCTCTATATAGGCCTCATACACACAATACTATGGCCCATCCCATTATTACATTATTACCTTGGGTACCTCCCTTAGTACCCCATATTATCCCCCCTAGGTATATAACATTTTGAGTGGAAAGAATAATGGGATCATGAGAATATGTGTCACATCTCCTAATTGTATTGTAACTCTAAGAAGACATGTGTCTTATCAATTCCTAATTTGATTAGGACTCTAGAGGTAGAGGGAGAGATTCATGGACTCTCATTAATGAGATGGCTTCTCATCTTTTTGTATAAATAGGAGATCGCTCTCCTTCATTTGTTAGTCTTTTAGCTTGTAAGTTCTTTAGCTTGGAGTTTGTAGTTCTTCCTTGATGGCTTTTGAAAGCTTTGGAGAGCTTTGTTGTACTTTGTAATTTTAAAGAATTTGAATAAAGCTTTGATGTTCTCAACATGGAAGGAGATGTGAAGTAGATGTCATGGAGCATATTAGAATGTAAGGTAGAGTAGATTTCATTTTGTAAATTTTGCTTTGATTTCATTATGTCATTTGATTGCTTTCAAGTTTGATAGATTAGATTTTTCATTCATGAAATTTTAATTCATGCAAGTGTGTTCAACCGGTTGATTGTAGATTAGTAATGCACATAGCTTTTTAATGACTAATGATATGATGGAATCATCTTGTCCTTCTACTGATTTATTTTCTGAGTTCTAATTCCAACATTGTTATTTCTTTCAGTTTTGTTTTGTTCATTTACTTTTCTGCAAGATAGATATTAGACTACTCATGTCATTTTCAGTTACCTCCTATAGCCAGAGCGACTCAAATGGTGAGGGATTGAAGTATGAATGCGTAGTTTGATATTAGTTTATTTTTTTGCAAGTTAGTTATTGAATTGCTCATGTCATTTTCAGTTACCTCCTATAGCCAGAGCGAGTCGAATGGTGAGGGATTGAAGTATGAATGTGTAGTTTAATATTAGTTTCATTTTATGCAAATTAGATATCAGATTGCTCAATTTGTTTATGATTACCTCCTATAGCAGAGCGAGTCGAATGGTGAGGGGTCAGAATATGAGTTGATGTAATATGATTTAGTTTACTTTGCTTCCAGTTTTTGAATTGCTTTAAGTTCAGTTTTCTTTTTATACAATAGCAAGGATACTAGGTTTCATAGTCACTAGCTCATTGATTGGTTGTTGCATTCTATTTTGATTGAGGTAGATGCATATTTACACTTTTGTTTAAGTACTAATTCCATCAATAACATGTTTTGAGATCTTTTGAAGTGCTAAGTTTTGGAAGTTACCATTAGGGACATAGGCCTTGTCTTGAAATCTCTATCCATACTGGTCCTTTAAAATTATTCTTAAGACCTTAGAATAGGATTTCCATTTACATTAGACACTTTAGGAAGCCAACAAAAGCAAAACCGCAAAACAAAATAAAATCTATAAAACAACAAAGTAAGAAAAAGGTTAACTAAGCACATATGGTGCACCACACTTCATCAGTTTACGATACTCAGATTGATAATTTATTTAGAGCAATTTAAGATGTTAAATTGACTAGACACCACTTCCGCCAGATTTTCTAGAGGTGGTAAGGCAAAATTTCTCATTAATGTGGGGTCTTTTAGTAGGCCTAATCCGATATTTTGAAGCGAATGAGGGCTTCCATGGATCATCGGAATGCTTCCCATAACTTGTGAATTGTTGGGGAGAAAAGTTTGTTGGTCGACAACCATAATTCCTCCTTGGAAGGGAAATGATACCTTCCTGAAGTACATCAACACAATGATAGCCATAGCATATATCCAGGGCCTTCCCAGTAGGATATTGTAATCGAGGTTTCCGTCGATAATTTTAACATCAAGTTCTACTATTTTTCCCCCTAGTTCGACTTGTAAGTTACTTAAAATACCATATGGGGTGTATGTTTGTCCATCAAATGCTTTTAATGTCGTCGAAGATTGTGACAAGGGTGGAGATCCTAAAGTTTCCCAACAACTCATCGACATAATACATGTAGATGCCCCATCATCAATAATTGTTCGATGAACAGTTTTGTTGAGGGCTTTCACTTGAATCAGGAAAGCTAGTTGAGCTGGTAACTAAGGGTCATATCCTTTATGATTAAAGGACACAAGATTGGAATCCATTAGGTCAATCCCACCTATCGCTGATAATAAAGCCTGCTTTCGGGAGGGGCAATTTTGCAGTACCTCAAGTGTTGACATAACGGATGGCGATTGGGCCAGATTTTCCACTATATTATAATGTTGTGCTGCTCTGGCATGAGGATTAAATGTTGATTTGTGTACCACTCCCTTTGGCGGCTTTATCGTTAGTTCAGGAATGATGGGTGGCACAACTTCAGTCGAAGTTGTTGTTGAACTACTAGGTTGATCATTAGCCTTGTTGTCCGATAGTTGTGGATCTGTAATCTTTATTCCTTGTCGATATCAAAGCATCATTTTGCTTCTTCGAAACCAACAACATTAGCACTTGGGATGGGGAAGCATTGTCACTAGCAACCAGATTTGTTCCTAGACTTGGAAACGGATTAGTCAATACTGCTGAGGTTTTTGAATTCTTGAATAATTTTCTAACCTCAGCTTTATACAGACACTCTCTTGTCCAATGATCCTCATCACATATAAGGCATGGATGATTTGATTTCCTATCTCCAGAAGGGTTTGCAGAAGGTTTTTCAGGGGACGACTCCTCCTGTTTCTTCTTCTTCCCTTTCTTTTTCTTCTTGTCTCCTGGTTGCTTGGTTTCTTTTCCTTTGTCAGTCGATACAACATTTACTTCCAACGTGAGATGTTCTTCATTTTCATTTTGAATTGAAACCGTACAGGCCTTCTTTGACTTACCTTTACAATTTTCGTGTTGGTCATTCCTATCACGCAATCCCTGACATGAGAGTCTTTGTTTGATTTAGGAGAGGGAGGAAAGGAAAATTCTGGTCCAGGAGCATCAGGGATTTTATCGTAGAGCATGCCAGACTGAGTATAGATCAATTCTAAGTATTGCGCACAAGCAATTACTTGCTCTCCAGTGACAACTCCTCCCTTTGCCACATCTTCTGTAATAGAAGGTAACAATGAATTAATAAACCGTTCAACCAACAGCTGATCAGGAACATATGTTTTTACCATTCTACGATGATGTCGCCACTCATGAATATGATCAGATATGTGAGTGGCTATCGTTTGCTTGAAATTGGTAAGAAGATCTATTCCCGTTGCGTACCTTATGGGTAACTGAAAATGGGTTAAAAAGGTTGTGGCTACGGTATTGAAGTTACCAAATGAAGCTCTAGGCAATTCGATATACCATTTTGTTGTTGGAACAATTAATGTTCGCTGAAAAAGGCGAAGCCTGATTGAATCATCGTTTAGAGTGTTAGATGAACACCATAGATGAAAGGTCATCACATGATTCGACGGATCTTCACCCGGATTTCCATTAAATTCAAGAATACCTGATGGAAGTTTATGAGGAATCATTGGCCACCAAGGGGCGTAAGCGATTGGATCGTTCATTAGCTGATTTAGATCTGGTAACTCTAAAGTTTCCACAAAGGGCAACTGTTGATTCAGGTTCGGTGAAACATACCCAGGATAAGATGGGATTACCTGAGCAGAGGGTCTTTGCATACCAGCATAGTGCATTTGATGTTGATAACTTTGATAAGGTTGATGGGCATAACCATTATGAAATGGTTGATGTTGTCTGTTTTGAATATATGGCTTCCCATTATTTGAAAAGACTTTGTGCTCAGATCTTTGGTAAAATTGTTGGAATTATCGTTGTTGATATTGCACCAGCGATGGTTGTGAGACCATGTGCTCTTGTCCAATACTGGTTGTTTGACCGAGATGAGGGGTAATGGTACCCGTTTGAGCCTGGGTCACTCTAGTTAAGGAGCCACTAACCGATGATTGTGGTGGCGTCGTAGGGACAAGGGGCTGTTGGATTGCAACCTGAGAGACTTTAGATTGGCATACAATAGGTAACACTTGTACTTGCGACACCATCACAATAGATGGTGTAGTGGGGATATTTAACATAGGCATACTTTGTTGCATTGAGTATACAACTCTTGGTTGTTGAGGCAGTATTGGTATCCAACTGCTGGATGTAATTCCAGCATAACCTGAATTCTGTTGCAAACCCTCGTATGTTTGACCTCCCGAAGGATACAATGAAAGGGCATATTTCCCCCCATACGGCGGTAGTCTGGTGCTTAATGGAATGATTTTCCTGTGAAGACCAGACTGCCCAAATTGACATTGCGAAGATCAATTTGCTAAGACTCAACATAAGAGATTCCAGATATTATTCTAGATGAACAAACGGGAACAGACCATACTGTCGAAATGGCCTCTGGATGGATTCCATCCTGCGATTGAGAGCTAGTTGCGACAGATGGTATGTCGGTGAACATTGTCGGAGTGGCAGCAGGAAGTTCTGCCAGTGTTGTGTCAGATGACACAGTCCTAGATGTCGACGGTTGTTCAGACATATATAGTCTATCCAAAAGGTTTCCTAGCGATTCTACAGGAATTTCCGATAATAGTAGACTAATTTCTGATGAAGAAGGATATAGAGTGATCCCAACTCCAAAATGCGATGGAGTACTAGATTTTGGATCCTCCACAATCTCTTCTATAGAAATCAAACCTGGTCGAAGAGGTAGACCGTCAGGTCCGTAAAACATTTCTGGTGCTGAAGAAGGTATAGATTCTGCAACAACTAATGTTTGGGGAACAACACCTTCTGAATTAGTTATAGATGGAGCGAGTTCAGGTATACTAGGATCAGTTCTACTGTCCTCTAGTGGCTGCAGAACTTCTTCTGTAAAGGCAGGGGTACTGGAAATTTTTGGAGTAACCGGAGTCTCCGAGGGTGTCGGAACACTTCTCCCAACCAGACCAGGGGATTTTGAGCCAGTTAAATGAGTTCCCTTTGTCTGGAATAGTTTTGATTCTGGGGAAAAAGACGGTTGACTCGTGAGTCTCCGCAAACGACGGGGTTTCAATTAACTTTCTTCCACGATTGCGGATTACTCGATCAACTGAAAATAAAGGGGAAAATGTTTCCGAATTAAATGAATTTTAGACGCTTTGACACAATTGTTTTTGCAATTTTTAAGAGTCGAGAAAAAACAAAACATGACTCTAGTCTCCTTCGATTTTTAATGAGCCTGAAGTGACAAGTGCTCAGATGGACCTTTTCCTTTAAGGATTCTGAAAAGGAATGAAAGAGACTACTTTGGAAATCTAGACAGAGGGATTACCAAACCAATCACAAAACTACAGAATAATTTTTACGGTACGACAGTCAATCTTCCTGAATGTTGTCTTCAGTGCATTGCGATCGATAGGGCGACAGACACGGCTTCCTATGGATAAAGGATATAGCCTATTGTGGTCTCCCAATATATAATTGATGGTACGTGGGAGCACAATTTTATACTGGCACTTGTCGTATCAAAGAGGAGGAATCACCCAACCAATAGTGAAAGCAATAGTTACCAGGCTTTACGACGCCAGAATATGTCTCTAGCCTAGACTTCTAGATGTTGTGCGTTAGGTTCCAAAGAATTTTTAGGTTCATTAAATTTATTTTAAAGTTGATCTTTCTTAAGAAATTTTCCTTTCAGGTTCGCCGTGTGATGTAGATATAATTCCTAAAATGCAATCTAAGATGATAAACAATCGTTTAATCTTCTTTTTGCAATGAAAATCCTAGCTACTTAAGAAAGAGAGATGATATTCTTTCAACATAGAGCAAAGAGCACACACTAGATGCACTGTCCTAAATCAAACCAACAAGTAGTCTACATGCAAATGCACATGCATGTATTTGTTTTTAGCTTTCTTAATCTGTGAATGACAAGAAGAATGCTAAGTACAAATCTGAATTATCTTTTCAAAGCGACAGTACTTACAAATTTCTTTTCAAAACTGAAAGGAAGATAATGACGACCCTTTGCTATTTTGAATTGATAATTGCTTTCGAAACTTGAAAAATTAATAATTCAAATCAAATACAAGAGTAACCGTATAATCGATCATCTAGAACAATAGAATTCTTTTCTTTGACTGAAAACGACACTTGCGACACTTTCAAATCAGAAGACGATAGTTCGATTATGCTACTTCTTTGTAAAAGAGAACTGAAAATGGCACACAATACATAAAATCATTCACAGTTCTTTGCACAATGGAGGCGGAATGATGGAAAGGAAGGGAGTTTCCACAGTGGTATATTGATCACATACAGAAAAAATCCTGAATAAAGCTGAAGAGAGTGAACAAAGAAACCAAAATCTGAGATCAGAAGAGGTCTTGTCTGATCAACGTACTTGTAACATAGGGAAAGTGTGATGCAGCGCACCTACTACGCACGGGAGGTGTGATGCATCTAGATTCCCAAGAGGAGAAGGTGCGATGGTCCAGGGACGAGACTTCAACTGGGTTCTGGGTCACAGTTTGCAGCTCAGTTCAGGGATTTAGGCCGAGCAAGTGATGTACAGTAAATAGAAATCATAGGGTTGATCTAATGAGGTTACTAGAGCCACCACTAGGGCAATTAGAAGGTTTGCAAATTGATTGTTCATTTTATAAACAAAACCCAGAGATAGACTAAAGCAGCATTGATCTACTTTGCACGTGCATATAAAATACAGTTCGAAGGCTAGCTGGCTTGACTTCAGGCTCCGTCTATACGTTTATGAAACAAACAAATATAGACAAGCAAACAATCTATTCACTCCCCAGTGGAGTCGCCATTTTTTTATCGGGAAATCTAGTGTCCACTCGGAGCTACTAGTCCCACTAAGACTGGTAGCTATCTTAGAAACAAACAAACTAAAACTACTTTCGTTTTCCTTTATGAGAAGTAGATAAGAGGGGAATGCAGGACACCAACCTCAGTCTTGCGCTTGGTTCCTTGCTCAATTCCTCTCCCTTCTGATAGATCCTTGTCGCTTCTCCTTCATCTACCCAACTTCAAAGAGCACCTGTGGAATCAAAGCATCATAATACCATCGAAGAACATAGATCTACAATCATAAAAAATATAGGAACAAATATATATTGATCACACAAATGCATATATCATCAGACATACAAGAATGTGGAGGAAAACTTGAACAACTTTATTAACATCAAGAATAGAAAAGAGGATTCCAACCAATTGTTCTGACCCAGCGTCATCCTCCAGCATGAAAGCCCTTCTTTCACCTCATGAAAATCTTAGATCACCAAACACTATGATATTCCACCAAGAAACCAACAACACTTCCTTACAAGATACAAAATTCCAGCCTCTGGATCTCTGGGATGAGGGATCCATATATAGATGATTGTAGGGGGATGAGTCATTTTCGGGATTTTGATTAGTGTCACCTCTCTAATAATTCTTGATTCCACTTAGAGATTGATGATCTCCTACTCATCCCTGGGCGAATTCAGAGAGGCAAGTGTCATAGGAGAAGTTTATGGAAGATTCTATGATCATCCACCTCGCAAACTATCTCTGCCATTTGTCCACTCTCACCCATCGCACCCTACAGAGGGGCTTTTCAGTATGCATTTCACCCTTTACATTGGGCAAGTGGGATGCATTGTACCCTTAGCATTGAGCAACCTGTATGTCCAGTTTTGACTAGTTCTGAGTAGTTTCCTGTGGAGAACTTCTGGGAGATGATGTAATCAGCTGACCTTGTTCTTTTAGGGTATGGAACAAAACTTTTAGGGACTTAGGAGCCCTTGGTTTATGGACATGTATGTATGTTGACTATCTGGTCGCTAGTGCCACTAGATTTCCCTAGTGGAGTCGCCATTTTGTTCAATGCAAACCCTTCTAGAGATAGGAAACCAAATCGTCCATGCCTTATATGTGATGTCCTCTTTCGAAAAACTACCATTCTGTCAGATTGCAACCCCATGACTTATATATTGTCGCGAAAGTTGTTGGGGGTCAAATATTCAAAATGGATAGAAATTCTACAAGAGTTTGATATGGAATTTATAAAATCCAAATCAAATAAATCCCTAGTTTTCGCGGAGTTACTATGCGATCTCCCATCGCCGTTCAATGATGCAACATTAGAAGAAGCAATTGTGGATGAATGTTTGTTTCTTATATCTTCAAGTAATCTGTGGTATGGAGACATAATAATCTATCTCCAAACCCAAACATATAGGTCTAATACCTCCCGTTCAAAACAACGACGCATTCGATACCAAGAAAAATACTACATGATCGTCGATGATACACTTTACCGTCATGGTGTCGATACAGTTCTGAGGAGGTGCCACACCCACGAGGAGGCCGAAAAAGTCCTGAATGATTGCCATTCAGGCGCGTGTGGGGGGCATCAATCTGGTTACGCTATGGCGCAAAATATTTTACGAGCAAGATACTTCTGGCCATCAATGTTAAAAGATTGCATAACCGCGGTGAGAAGTTTCCATGCATGTCAAATCTTTGATCGAAAAACCAGAATACCACCCACACCTCTGCAGCCAGTAGTTGCTGTTGGGCCATTTGCCAAATGGGGCATAGATTTCATGACATGTAACCCCACCTCAGCTGGGGAGCATGGGTATATCATAGTCACGGTAGACTATTGTACCAAATGGGCCGAGGTGATGCCTACATTAAACAACAACGGCGAAATGGCTGCCCTCTTCTTTTTCAATAATGTAGTCTCCAGATTTGGCCTTCCATGGGCCATAGTCATAGATCATGGATTGAATTTTCGCAATCACATGATGGTTGAATTCGCTACCAAATTAGGGTTGTCCCACGATAGCTCTACTCCATATTATCCGCAGGCCAACGGACAAGTTGAGGCAATCAACAAGGTCCTGAAGCGGATGCTGCAAAGGATGATTGGAGTCCATAAAAGGAATTGGCCCCTGATCCTGTACTCAGCCTTGTGGGCCTATCGAACATCGGTGAGGAATGCAACTGGGTTTACACCCTTTCAACTGGTGTATGGCCTAGAAGCAATCTTAACGGTTTAGTGTGAAATCTCATCCCTCAAACTCGCGGTCGACCTTCTCCCTAGAACTTCAGAAGAGGAGGCTCGTTTGTTGGAACTAATCCAATTGGATAAAACCCGTTGTGGTGCCGCTTTGGCTAATGAAGCCCATAAGAAATGATTTAAGGCATAGTTTGACAAGAATGTCAAACCCCATGTCTTCTCAGAAGGTGACCTGGTCTTACTTTACAACTAGGAATCCGATAAATTGGGAGCAGGTAAGTTCAAGCCCTTATGGATGGGCCCCTATATTTTTAAAGGTTTATTAGAAAAAGGAGCCTATGATTTAGTAGATTATGATGGGATTCCACTAGCGCAACCTTGTAACGAGTTGTACCTTAAGCATTACTATGATTGACTCAAGATAGTGACCCCTATGCTTTTGTTACATTTTTGTTTTCGCTAAGGGTAATTGTTTTAGTTAAGTGATCCGATTTTATGTTTGTTGCAGATGTCGGACCTATTGGAATCATTTGTTGGATATGCCAACGGAGCGAGTCATAGTTCGTAGAACCTATCTTCTGCAGTCTCGGCCATCTTCGATCCAAGCGGCGAGTTAGTGAGTTCAAGAGGGGTATGTATTGGTCAGTCAACGAACAATATTGTTGAATACAGCACATTGATAGAACTCCTCTCTGATGCCATTACACATGACATATGCCAACTCGTCGTCAGGCTAGACTCACAACTTGCCATCCTACAACTCACTGGTATCTACTCCATACGGAATCCAGCTATCTATCACATGTTCCTAAGGGTCAACATTTTGGAAAGGTAGTTTGATTCTATTCAATATCAGCATATTTCCAGAAATTTAAACACATTAATGGACTCATTGGCAAATTATGTGTTAGATAGACATTTGCAACATTTATAAAAGAAGCACTTCATCAAATATTTGCATCAAGATCATGTAACTCAACCAAAATAAAGCTCCGAAAATCAAATATATATATATATATATATATATATATATATATATATATATATATATATATATATATATATATATATAACTGTTTATGGTTCATACGTAATGTTCTGTAACCAGGACAGAACTGGTCAAATGACCCAAAACTCAAAATACCGGGGGGCACCCTAGTCTAATGATGTTGGTGATAACAAATCATCGTCTGTGCAATCATGCGTAAAAGCCTAGTCCATCGACTCGGTATGCCAGTGGTATGTCGCTGCAACCTCAGAGGCAGCTTGTCGGTCCTCACGTCCAGAATACTGAGAGTGAGGCCTTTGATCTAATCCTACAATGTTGAAAGAGTCTCGGCCACATCAAGGTCGTGAAGGATAGCCCTCCCTACAGCCTCTCCTGCTGGAGCGGCAGCTGGTACTCTTAGACGTACTATTGGCCGAACTGGTCCAATATCTACATGAGCACATGAGTTTTGGTTAGTCCTGATAGAAGAAAGCACAAGAACATTATAAAAAGAAATGATAAACAGAGATATGGTCAGAGAATTTATCAATAACACCCCACTACTCACCAGCTGGCAACACTAAATCTGGGTCACCCCGTATATCGATACCAGCATATGGATACTCAGAAAAAACCATCTCCTGGCGGTTGAACCACTCGAATAAGGTATCATAAAAGGAAACCTGGGACTGACTAGCATGTCGGGCCATAAGGTTAACCATCTCTACATCCGTGGCTCAGTCGGTGGAGGTAAGCCAAGTGAAATGTATTGCGGCTACATCAGTGGGATCTTTTCCAAGGCGAAAGTGGTCAAAATAGAACCATAGCTGAAGTTCTTGGATTTTCCGCTTTTTACCTTGGTCAATTGTTCTTTCGTCATAGGGAGTACTGCGTCACACCAGTTTAACACCTTTGGTTCAAGGAATTCCAAGGCATACTGCATATAAGACCTGTTAGCCACGTGAAGAGCTGAACTACCAGCCAGTCTAGCAAAAGTGAATAGAATCTCCCCGAATCAGCTGGTGAAAGTCAAGGGGGAAAAGCGCCTCTAGAGCTCCAACAAACCAAAGTTCGAATGAAATGGTAAAATGAGGGGTAAAAACCACTTTTAAATTACTTTTCACGTAATTCGAGTAAAAATTAGTGTTTTAGCTCAATTTTTAAAACATATATTGTTCATTTCTAATCAGTTTGATGAAGAAATTGAACAGGCAATACAACCTTTGAAGGAACAAAGTGGTTAGCGGTGAAATTAAATCGATGACCATTATCACGAGCAGTTTTTATGCAAAGTTCAAGCTCGTTAAAAATTAAACCTTAGTAATGAGCAAGCGCTTCCCCAGCGTTTAAGCTCATTAAAAAATGAACCAATTTCCAGTAAATAACCATTGTGAATGCATTATCATTAGCTTTTTGAGCCCTGGTCGTGTTCTTACCATCACCTCCACTCTGTTTTAGCTGATCATTCACCTCAATTTGATTGTTTACCCCTTTTTAGGAACAGCTGCGAAGAGTGATCCCGTTAGCCATCCTTGTGAAACTGCCGTGATTGGAAAATTCCAAACCTTACCTGCAATCAGCTACTACCTGAAATTATCACTCATTCCTCAAAAAATGGGTCTCCTTTAAGCTCTTTTCATCTTAATCGTAAAATATGAAAAGATTTCCGAGCAATTGGCCTCTCTAGCTCATTAAAGCTACCAGAAGTGCTATCCCTCCTCTAGATTTTAATCTTTTTGGACCTGAGGGATTATTACACAAAATGATCGTGCACTTGTTTTGTTCGGCTCGTTAAAATTACTGAAAATTCATCCTTTTCGTATTATTTTATACTTTTTCGGACTTAAGGGATTATATGACGAAAAAGGATTATTGGAGTTTCCTTCACGTCCCTTTCAGACTCTCTAAAATTGAAAAGGACCGAGTTATCTTTGTCGTTAAACTCGTTAAAACCGAATAGCAACAAACTTGTCCATGCAGACAAGATCGAGTTTCACTATCGCTAGGCTCATTAAAACATAGCGACGGGTTTGCCCGAAGGGAAAATTATAGAACAAGCATATGTTATCCTCCTCAATCTTGACAAAAATAAAGAGGTACTGGTCAGCAATGACTAGGGAAAAATTGGGAAGAAAACTTGAAGAAACTTTATTGGTAGCAAGTCGCTCTTAAACATGACACTTTCACTCCACGTCCAAGTCGGGTTGGGTTATTCCGTTCACTGGTCATATCACCATTGGTCCATCACACCATCCATATTTTGGCTTAACACTACCAATCCATGTTAGTGTCGCCAGTATGTTCAAGAGAAGTCACTCAGAGAATTTACCTGTGTCTCATCCACTGCAATACATTCATGCTGCATTCTTTCATGACCGCCACCCTGAACCCTGTATCAGCAGATCGTTTTCACCTCCAAAAATCATTTACTCCATTCCATGTCGTAGATGTAGGATTCAGTAAGGCCTTCCTACGACGGGTCGCTTCTTTTCAACATCAGCTCATTATCCAAGAAGTCAACTTAGGAACAACCCTTTCAGTACTTTGAAGCTTGCATGTCTCAATGGCAAGTTTCTCACTTCTGGTGATAGGTTTACATCAATGGCCTTCGACCGTAAGATTTTGTGTGGTGTTCGACACCAAGTCCTTTTTCACACCACATGAATTGTACTGTAGTACCTTGAGGGTCATCATCATTATCGATGATTCCTTTCTTGCTTGTTAACAACTTACATCATTGGCTGGTAATCAGACAATGTCTTTCGATGTTCGACTCCAAAACATCTTTCACATGGATTGACTTGTACTTCGAGTGAAGATTGGACGAGTTTGAAGACCGTAGATCTAGTTTCATCTATCCGAGCTGCGATATATTCAGGAAAATAAATACATCAAATGTACATTGTTGCTGCATAGATGATCATCCAAGTCAAAGGATGATGACTCTATCAGAATCATCAGTCTGCCACACAGATGGTTGTCTGTCTTATGCACATGAAAGTAAATTTATAAAGATGAGCATGGGAATTCCTGCCTCAACTAGATCATGAAAAATATTATGAAGATAATGTATTGTATTGTATCTTATTACAAGTCATGTTCTAGCTCAGAAAAACTTCGGATCCTCATGATAAAGCATTTCACCCGACATCAAAATATTAATGACCTCATGCTTTAGGGGGCAACTATTATAGACATTTTTGGGCATTGCAACCCCAATCATACATGTCCATAAACCAAGGGCTCCTAAGTCCCTAAAAGTGTTGTTCCATACCCTAAAAGAACAAGGTCAGCTGATTACATCATCTCCCAGAAGTTCTCCACAGGAAACTACTCAGAACTGGTCAAAACTGAACCATACAGTTTGCTCAATGCTAAGGGTGTGATGCATCCCACCTGCCCAATGTAAAGGGTGCGATGCATACTGAAAAGCCCTTATGTAGGGTGTGAATGGTGAGAGTGGACAAATCGCAGATATAGTTTGCGAGGTGGATGATCATAGAATCTTCTAGAAACTTCTCCTATGACACTTGCCTCTCTGAATTCACTCGGGGATGAGTAGGAGATCATCAATCTCCAAGTGGAATCAAGAACTATCAGAGAGAGGACACTAATCAAAATCCCAGAAGCTGACTGACCCCCCTGCAATCATCTATATATGGATCCCTCATCCCAGAGATCCAGAGGCTAGAATTTTGTATCTTGTAAGGAAGTGTTGTTGGTTTCTTGGTGGAATATCATAGTGTTTGCTGATCTAAGCTTTTCATGAGGTGAAAGAAGGTCTTTCATGCTAGATGATGACACTGGGTCAGAATAATTGGTTGTAATCCTCTTTGCTATTCTTGATAGTAATAAAGCTATTCAAGTTTTCTCCACATTCTTGTATGTTTGATGATATATGAATTTGTGTGATCAATATATATCTGGTCCTATTTTGTTTATGATTGTAGATATCTGTTCTTTGATAGTATTATGCTACTTTGATTCCACGGGTGCTCTTTGAAGCTGGGTAGAAGAAGGAGAAGTGGCAAGGATCTGTTAGAAGGGAGAGGAACTGAGCAAGGAACCAAGCGGAAGACTGAGGAAAACGAAAGTAGTTTTAGTTCGTTTGTTTCTAAGATAGCTACCAGTCTTAGTGGGACTAGCAGCTCCGAGTGGACACTAGATTTCTTAATAACAGTATGCTAATGTAATTTATGTTTTACAAAACCTGCAAACTCCTCCAGGGTTATCCAGAACCAAGAATAGTTTTTTAAAAATGAAAGCTTCAAAGTTTTTCATCTTAGATAATACTCTTTTTTGGAAAAATCATGAAGGAATTTTATTGAATTGTTTATTAAAAGATGAATCTGACAAGGCTCTCCAAGAATTTCATGCAGGAGACTATGGTGGACATCTCTATTGGAAGTCAATTGCAGATAAGATCCTAAGGGCTAGATTCTATTGGCCAACCTTGTTTGCATATGTGAAAATATTTGTAACTTCTTGCCATAAATGTCAAATATTTGAAGGCAAAAGAAAATTGTTACCTTTACCCTTAAAACCAATTTCCACCTAGAAACCTTTTCAAAAATCGAGTCTTAACTTCATTGGAGAAATCCATCCACCCTCTTCAGGCCAACACAAATGGATACTCACTTCCACTGACTATTTTACTAAATGGATAAAGGTCATTCCTTCCAGATAGGACAATGAGACAGTGATAATAGGTTTCCTAAATACCAATATATTGTCCAGGTTTGGTTGCCCCACTAAAATTATTACTGATAATGTTGCAACTTTCAAATCAAAGAAAACAGTTAGTTTCTGTAACAAGTATCACATTACACTGGGCCATTCCATAGCCTACTACCCTCAATGGAATGGACTGGTAGAATCTTCCAACAAGAGTCTGATTAATATCATCAAAAAATTGTTGGAAGAAACAAGAAAACTTGGAACAAAAAACTGATAAATGCTTTGTGGGCAAACAGGCTTACAACCAAAAAATCCATTGGAACCAGTCCTTATGAGTTAGTATATGGCATGGACGTTGTCTTTCCTTCATCATTAGGACTTCCTATCTTGAAAATACTCCAAGAAGCCCAAGTGGAACCTAATGATATTCAAAGAAGGATAAACTAAACTATCAATTTGCAGCAGACCAGGGAGGAGGTGTACCAAAGATCCCAAGTGTTGCAGGAGAAGCTTAAGAAGATATTTGACAGAAGAACTAAGGTAGAATATTTCTACCTTGGAGGTAAAGTGTTAATATGGGATTCTAGAAGAGAGGATAAGGGGAAACATGGGAAGTTTGACTTCCTATGGAAAGGACCATACATCATCTATGCTTTAAAAGGAAACAATGCATATTTTCTTAAAAAGTTAGATGGTATAGAAGTAGAAGAAGGACCAGTCAATGGTCATATGTTGAAGCATTACTATGATCCTACTTACTAATGTTACCATGTTCTCTACAGTACATATTATATCCTTTGTAATGTCATAGTGTTGATTGGAAAGTAAAGTTTTGGATTTGAAGCCTGAAGAGAAGGCCCTAAGCTTCAGAAATATCACTGTCATATGTACAATAAAGTAGCAAGCAAAATAATATTGTAGAGCATAGTCAAAGTCATTAAGAGGCCACTGATCTATTGTTCTTGACTTTCCACCAGGAAAAGCCATCCCCAAGTGGAGCCACTGTTATGCCCCTATACCAATAGGTGTCATATATCATGATTGACTTGGTTTAGCTTTGTAATATGTTCATACCTTTACTTATTGCAAAGGTTTTCCATATTTGTAAAACATCAAAAAATTTAAAAAATGTAAAGAGGGTATACCCTAAAAGAAAAATCAAAGGGTGAAAATAAATAAAAAGAGGTCAAAAAATGAAAGAAAATAAACTTCACGAAAAGAAAAGACTAGGAAAGTGTGCAAGTCTAAACGCCACTACTTTTACTTGGTATAATAAACAATTGTGTGCAACTTGTCACCTATGCCACAACTCATGAATAATCAAATAGTTTAAGCTTGGCTAGTTCATTTTTCAATTTCATGTTGTAGAAATAGAGAATAAAAATCTGACCAAATAGTGTAATCTTTGCAGATAAGTAGATAGATAGAGTGAATAAAGGAGCCCTACAATTTAATCTGAGCCCTTGGATTTAAAAAGTGTAGACTTAGATAGGAATCACTATGTAAAAGAAAAGAAAGTTTGAAAGGGTTTTCCAGTCCAAGTGCACCCTAATAAAGAAGTAAAAATTCTAGGTTAAGTAGGTAGGGTAAGTAGATGATGGTTGTAGAGTAATATGTGGTGAATGATAAGTCTAAATGTGTAAATCTTTTATTTTCATCACAAGGCAAAGGCATGTATCAGATGGAAGGCATATCAGGCAAGCAGAGTAAAAAATAATTGACTTCCCTACTCATTTCCCCAAAATTTTCACTAATTTCCCCTAAGTGCCAAGGTATCTATCAAGTTAAAGGGGCTTAGAGCATTTCTCTAACTTTTGGAGGTACAAGACCCTCGACCCAATAATTTGGAATACCTAAAACACTCAAAACCCCCTTCATCAACATTTACCCCTTCATAAGTTATTCATTTCCCTAATAAACCTTTTCCTAAGTAAAATCCTATTTTACTTCAGGAAATTAAAACATTCCCCATATAAACCCTCATATTCACTTAGCCTAAGTCTTAAATGTGTATGATGAAAATGCTTTGAGAAACATTTTTAACTTAGTGCGCATTCATATCTTACAAAATCATATTAACCACTAATTCATATTATGATATAGTTCCCCTATATAAACATTAACCATTCCCATATTATTATAAATACAACAAAAACCCCAAATTTTACATATCCCGCCCTTCGATTAAATATAACCTTAATACAGTCAATAAACAGGATTAATTAACTAATCCATAGTTAATTAAGAGCCTGATCCCTGCCATGTTAATAAAAGGATTAATTGACCCCCATAGTTAATTAATAACTTCTTTGACCAATCACATCACCCCTGATGTAATTAAAAACCTTTAATTTTATTGGGCCCACCCTCCATTAACCACTAGTCATTTCAACTCCTCGATAGTCATCCAATCGGATCCCGCAGATTCGACGATTGTCTCACATATCACACGGCCCTCCCTGACCAAACTTTAGTGTGCGATGGTGAGCGGTTTTCTGAACAGTGCTCGCTACGTGTCACTCATCGTGTGGAATCACGCGGTCGCACCCGAATACCACCTCCCCTCCACTAGTGGTGCGATGAAAACTACTTACCGCCTCCCGCTACCGACAAAATGTCAAATCATTTTCCTGCTAACACCATCTGTCCAAATCCTGAACCCACCAAAATTTGACTTTGCATAAAAAACAAGGTTAATCAATTTTCGTCCCTATCTCTGAAAAGTGCATGCATGCAACAACCTGAACGTTGAACTAGACTAGCTCGTACACCCAACTGTCAACCACCCTCAAAATTCCAGTTCGACGCCGCTCCAAGTCTGCCACTCGGACTCAGTGAACCTGCATTCCATTGCCCATCACTAAAAATAGGTATTTACGAGTTTCCATCCAGAAACCCTGTAAATACTTTCTTTCTCTACAATTAATTAGAAAAAACCCAAATTTCAGCATAATTCAGTTACTGCACTCTAAATTCAAGTTTCCCAAGACCCTTTGTTTCACCAATTTCACATAAAAAACCATGTTTCCTATATGAATCCACAAGAACTAGAATGGAAACCCCTGTAGCCCTCAATGTAGCACCTATCACTACCCCTCACTATGATTTGGATTATCTGCCCCTAGTAGATAAAGATTTTCAACTAAAATACCTGGATACTGACAAAGACCACCTGAAAATATTTTGCCAATGTCAGGAAAGTTACATGAATGGCTATGATACCATGGGACTTTGGGAATCAATTCTCCCAATGTACTTTCTCCCCTCTGTGCTCATTTTCCCTAACATTATACATCAGTGTCACGCCAATTATGATCCCAACCTCAGAGCAGTAATGTCCCCAAATCAAACTATTCTCTTCACAATTACCGCAGGCTCAATCAATGAGATGCTTCAGTTTCATCCCAGTCAAGACCTCACCCCCATTTCCCTTGGAGATTTTCTTGAGAAATCATCTAAATTGTCCCAATCTGAATTCAGTCGCCTTTGCCAGGATTTTGTAGATAAGCAGCATCAACCAAAAAATCCCCCTCCTTATTTGGCATTTTTCTTCACAGAGACCGGTAAGACTATAGTTGATATGATAGCTGCAGTCATGGGATTCAATACTAGTGAGTATTTGGATGAATTGACCCTAGTTTTAATGTCCATATTTACCCCTGGTCAACCTCTTGCTATCAAGTATAACTATGCTACATTCGTTGCTGAGAAGATCCATAACTAGTTCATGAGGCTAGAAAATGAAAAAGTATTCAAGTATTCTACATTCATATACCACATTATCCTTTACTATTAGTCTGACAAGTTCCCATTCTCTATAAATAAACTTGATACAAAGGGTAACCCTAGATCAATCATTTTTTGGACTTCTATATTCCACCATTCATTTGCCCTTCCTTATTCATATAATGAATTCATTGACCAGTTTGTCCACCCAGTGACCACCATGTTGATAGGAAATCCTCCTCCTAAGATTAGTGATGAAATCAAAAGAATCCTTCAGCTATCCAAGCAGTACAAAATAGGTGACTGGTACTTATACCGAAATTACACAAAGATCAGAATATATGGCTATGAACTTCCTCCATTCAAGCTACCAAAATATGTTCCAATGGGGTTGTTTGCATTGAAATATTATAGGCAAATGATAAAATCGGATTAGATTCACTTTACTAGGGCCAAGAAGAAAGCACATTTGAGAATTAAAGATCACTTAGGCCCATTTGTCTGCACAATAGATAAGCAAGAAAAGAAGTAGAAGAAATCCTAGAACACTTGAAATTAAATAAAATTTTTGGTTGGAGATATGACCCACACGGTTTCATTTGTCATAGGAGAATGAAAAATAAGTTATCACCATATTTTAATCACAAAAACCTTGAAATTGAGCAATATGAAAATATGGATGAATGGAGGGAAGGAACTTTGGCTGAGATGGATAGTGATCAGGTCAATGTAGAAAATGTGATGAAAGACCTAGAAAAGAGACTTGACCTGGACTCTTGTGAATAGGTACCAGTTGCAACTTCTCAGAAGCCAACAACAGGAACTAGTGCCTATACAACAGATACTTCTCAAAGACACTCACAGGAAATTAGTGCACCCCTGCAGAACCATTAGAGGGAAAAGAACAGGGGATCAATACTTCAGCATCAGGACAATTTGACATGTCAAAGAATCTTGAAATCTTTGAAGAATAGGCTCAACCATTGACCCATCCAGCTCAAGTTAATATGGGAGATCCCCCAGCTTTGTAGACTCCTATGAATGAGGAAACGAGCTTAAAAAGAGATAGGGAAGTAGATACCCCTGCCGGTGGTCCCTTAGACCAGCCTGGTGCTAAGAGAGACAGGCTAAATCTAGACTCAAAAGATTTTTTTTTTTGAAGAAACAACAGGGAATTTGAGGAAAGACAGTGGAGATAGTCTACATACATTCCCAGTAGGTGGGACACCTTCTAGTTCACAAATACAGGAGCTTGAAAGACAAAAAAGTACTAAAGTTTCATCTTTCAGGTCTTCATTTGACAAGACCTTAGACATGAAAGAAAAATTCAACGAAATAAAGGCCAAAAATGAACAGATAAAGGCCCAGGCTTACACTCAATACTTGAAAATGGCTCCTACCAATCAAACCAGGTTGATGTCAGCTTATGACATTAAAGAAGGCAAAATGAAGATGAATTTTCTAAAGCCTACAATACAGCAGCGCAAATCAATTGTAGACTACCTCAAAACTAATTTTGAGGTCTTGGCCAAGGATATTCACCCCATAGATCAAATATAATTGCATAAGAAAATGGGGGAAATGGTTTATTCAACGCTGACAAGTAAGGCCATGATGGCACACAGATTGGAGAATTCACTGAGCAATACCACTGCTCTATTGCAGTTAGAAAGAGCCTCCTCATAGACAAAGGACAACAAAATCAAGTCATTGGAGGATTTGATTATTGGATTGGGCCATAACCCAAAGGATGTCAAAGTTGTAGAGGCCCTAATAAAGAAGAAAAATGAATATATAGCTGCCCTGAGAAAGCAGTTGAAATTGCCACCACTTATGCATCCATAGACTGCTGAAGTAATTGAAAAGAAGAATGAAGAAGACCTTATGGAATTGGTCCTCAAGCTAAATGAGCAATTAAAGGAGACATAGCAAGAATTGGAAAAAAAACTACAAAGCAGGCAGAGTGAGTCGACCTATCAGCCTCAAAATGTAGTACCAGTTGTTTCTACAGCAGTCCCTTCTACATCGGAAACTGCTCTAGCACCAAAAGTCCTTTGGCTACAGATGAAACTATTACAGGAATAGGTACAGGTACAGGTACAACACAGGTAGGAATATCAAGCCTAAGCACTGAATAATTGATCAAGTCTATGGAGGAAATGAAACTCCAAGTTTCTGAATTGCAAAAGGTAAAGGAGAAATTCATTACCTTGGAACACAAGTATGATGTGTCAAAAATTAATTTTGCTGAAGAAGTGAGGAAAAACAAAGGCTTGGATCAACAAGTAAAAACACTGGAAAAGGATCTCATATTTGAAAAGAATTTAACAAATATCAGAAAAATAATATGGACCAACATCACTCAATCAACCAATGATGTTTGGTCATCAATACAAATCATTTTTGAACAAATTGACTTAGTCAAAGTTGCTCTTCAAGAGATTCAAAAAACCGAGGAAGAGCTAGGAGGGAAACCTGAAGAAGCTATCAAGTTAATAAACTTTATAAACAATAGAAACATGCATCAATTGGAACAACTGAATATTGAGGATATAACTGGAACCATCCTAGAAATCAAGAAAGTCTTAACCAAAAGGACTCTAATTCAGAACCTAGAAAGAAAATGTCAGAATATGCAAGAAGACATAGATGAATTTATGGAGAATTTTGGAAACTTACAAAGTAACGGACTTCCAAGTCCTTTAGTAATCAATGAAAAGTTAATGAGGTAGGATGATTATATTTACAAATTGGATCAGTATGCAAATAGCCAAGCCAGTTCCCCTAGCAGTTCATCTGCACCTAAAGCATTACCCACAGGAAGAGTTCTCTATGACAGTTTGGAGAACCTTTTTTATGTTGAGAATGAATTGAAACACTTGTTTCCAGTACATCCTAATTTTGTAAAATAAACAAAAGCTAATGAAATCTTTAGAAAGCTAACAAGGACCAATATACCAAGGAATGATTGGTGGACTGATATGATAGGCATCTTATGATTTACCTTGGTAAAAAGTAAATTGAAGTATTTACCATAGTCAATTTTGGTAAAAGAAGGTGATGATGATAAAGCAGGTAAAGAGTATTAGTCATTGGTAAAGGAGTATCAGTTAAAAGATGAAAACAATCAGCCAGCACATAATTACGAGCAAGACACTAAGATGCACAATCATAGGGCCTGCCTCCAGCTCCTCCAACAAAAACAGGGACAACAACCCAACAATTCACTTTCAATTTCTATTTTCAGGACCATCTATCTCTATATTCATCTAAAATGTATTTAGCTTTCCTAGAATATATCTCTCTCAGTTAGGGGATATTTTTTTTTAAATTTTGTATAAGTACTTCCCCATTCGAAGTACTGGGTGTGGATTCTTCGACATTTCTTTAGACTCTCTATTTTGGAATAGAAGTGCTGTTGAGCAACTATTGTATGGCTGGCTGGACAAAGTAATAAAGAAAAGGACTTTTACAGGATTCATGTGTCAAACAACAGAAAAATAAGTATTCTATATCTTATGTTTTTACTGTTTTCTAGTTTAAATATTTCACATGTGTTTCATATCTGAATGATAAATGAAAATGTATATTTCAGAAAAAGGTTTACTGCACTATGTCATTAAAATCATTTATATTCTTAATGTTTTCTTCTAAGCTATCATAGGTATGGAATTCTTAATTGCTCCCTGCTTCTTAGTTTATCATTATGGCTATTTAACAAGAAATTATTAAATGCTTTAATGATCACCCACTTTCCCTCATTTTGGAATTTTGTTGAAGGATTCTTAACTGCCCTTCCTCCCTTTCAAAACCATTTCATCCTTTCAAGTTACCATTTGTCTCTTCTTTAGCTTTCTTGCACTGTAAAGCCCTCCTTTGTTGAATCAACCTGATCCAGTTAATCCATCTTCAGTTGACTCCATAGCCCAATGGCCTGAGATACTTTGTTCTATCCATCTGCCGTTGAATTCCACCACCAAACAAAATCAAAACCCCAAAAGCTTTCATAACTAGCCTAATATCCTATAAACAAAGCTAAATCATAAAGAGAGAGCCCTCTATAAGTACGAATTGGCTAGATGTTTTACTTAAAAGTTGGTTTGTGGTTACCTCAGACTCCTTTCCTTCTTCTAACAACTTCAAGGAAAATCTTAGTGATAACACTTGAGACAAATTGTGCTAAAGTCACATAGTTAGGCGACAAATCCTTATACACATTGATGGAAATTCTCCCCATGCAGGGGAAACCTTCAGGAGGAAATTGATATTATTCCTCTTCAATATTGTTTGGAGTAGAAACTTCTGATTGATCCAGAGAGATAGCTGTAAGATCAACTTCAGGTTCCATAGTTGGGAACAAACGAGAATGAATGAACGAAGATGTATGAGGGGATAATTCCAAAGGAACACTTGGCTGATTTTACAGACTGTATGTATGCTATGGTGATATGAAAAGAGGGTCAAACAAAGGATTCAGAGGATATATAACTATTCCAAGCTAATCGTCAGTGGTCAGTGAACTCTCAGGAGTGTTGACGGATTTTTCAGAGATTCTCGGTCAATATCAGTAGGTGACCCAGTATCCGAACTAGGTAGAGGATGAGATGACAAAGGTTGAATGCTCAAAATGATTCCTATTTCAACACCTTGGTCCATGAGTGACTCCGGTAATTCATGAAAGGGCTCCTCAAACAATCTTTTAGACAGAGGAGAGGAAGAGGAACTAGGTGAACTTGATGGTTCAGCCACAATGACCTTGTCTTAGTTAACAGGAAAGGAGAGATAAATTTCAAGACTTTAAAATGTACTTTAGGGAAAAATCATGATTTGGTCTAGAAAAGACTAACAAGATGTTATAAGATCATGGGCAATCAATTTCTTAAGACGCATAAATAAACTGGTGCTCTTTCATGTTTTAAGAGTCGAGAAAGAAACAAAGATGACTATATCACTTTCGATTGGAAACGTGCTCGAGAGGACAAGTGCTCAAATGATCATTTATGTTTAATGAGTCAAAAATATCAAATGACTACTATGGATGATAAAGGTAAAAAGCATTAATAGGCAACCGTGAACTGCAGAATACCTCTCGACGAACCGAGAAGTATGGGTAGGCTATCTCCCCCAATGTTGTGTTCGGTGTATCACATTTGCAAGGTGGCAGAATCAGCTTCCTATGCATAAAGGATTGCAGCCTAGAGCAATCTCCCGTTATATACTTGATAGTACAGGGAGCACAAATCTGTACTAGCGTTTTCTACTGCCAAAACTAATGACAACTGCTAGGTTTAAAGACATTGGAACATGTCTCTAGCCTATACCTTCTAAATGTGATTGTTAGGTTTCAAATGCACCTTAGGTTAATTGAGTTCATTTCAAAGTGTATCTTGAATTATGTCTCAATTTTTCAGGCCTTAGCGATGTAACTCAAAAATCCCTAAATGCAACTAAATGAGACAAGACCCTTTCAATTTGATGAATAGTCTACACTAGAGAGGGTAGAAAACATACTCAAATGCAAACAACCAATCAACCAAAAGAAAAAATGATTTTTCACTACTTCATTTTTCGAGAAAATAAACTAATGAAAAATACATTCCAATTCCTAATTTCCTAACAAGTACACTTGAATAGTGCTTTCAAAAGTGAAGAGAATTCCTTTTAGTTTGAAATTCTAATGCAATCCTAGTCTTCAATGATGCTAACTACCGTAACATATTTATGCAGCAAGCTATAATTTTATACTTTTCATGAAATTACAAAATGAATTTATCAAAAAATACTTCAATGAAAACGTTTCAAGCCAATCGATTCTCAAGCAAATGAAAAACACAAAAAGAGAATCTCTTTCAAAATAATGACACAATGTCTTTACCAAAAACAATACAAACAATGTGATCTATGCCAAAAAAGAGACGTTTATGCAAGCAAACAATTTTTTTTCAAACTTGTGTAATGGAGGTCAAATCCATAGAAGGACCATAAACAAAATGCAAGGAGTAAATGCACCAACAACTTGACTAACTGAGTTCACAATCAGCTAAATGAATGACAATCTAGATGCCCTAGTGTCGCTAACCATCCAATGACCCAAGAAATCAAGTGAAAATATGGAAAGTCAATAAGAAAATAAACCAAATGAAAAGCAACTTTCCAGTCAGGGAGAAGACAGTCTAAACAACCTACAAGGTAGAAATCATGAGAGAAAAACACATTGTCCAAGATTTGGGGTGAACCCTAATCTTCACTTATAGGCATCGGTGTGACTTCCTAACTGAAAACAAGTGCCAGAAGGGGGTCGACGCGACTATTTCTCAGCATATCACACTAATTGGTGCAATTTTCAGTGAAATAAATGTGCTGAGTGCGAATGAAAAGAAAAAAATTTAAAAATTTAAAAGTTGGGACCAAACTTGCTACTATGAATTTCAAACCCAGCAAAACAAGCAAAGGAAAGCAAACATAACTAAAGGGAAGTGGCGAAACTAGAAAAGTTCACACAAAACCATGAAATTCCAAGCAAACAAACAGAAGGATTGATTCCCCAATGGAGTCACCAATTTGTGGTGAAGTAAATTTATAACTGTGGACACAAATAATTCCTTTACCGTAATAGTAGGTCTAGACACTAACAAGACATTATATAGAATACTTCCTTAGGTTATAACCAATTAATAGTACCTACCTCTTAGTACACTTATCCCATTGGCGATGACCTTGCTTTCTCGCTCCAACTATCTCTCGTTTCCTTCTTCGAACACCTGAAACAAGTAAACAACAACTGCGATAATAGACAAATTTTAATTCAACCTGCTTAACAAGTCAAGAAGCATTAAGCTGTAAACATTTAAGATGACACAATATGTAGGAAATCAATCAATAGTTTCATATATATTAACTCAAGAAGAGATTACAACCAATGTCCTGGCATTGTTGTTCTCCTTTGACAAAACTAGGTTCCCACACACTGAAGATGAACCACCATTTCGGGTTCGAAACATCGATTATAAAGAATCCTAATGTGATGTATCCGGAAGATATGCTACATAATCATGAAACTCGCAGAAACCTCAAAGACAAAATTCCCACGCAGTTCTGTTAGCATTCCATGATGGCCTCAACAATGATAATTTTAAGGCTCTTCCCTCTAGTCTTCACACTAAACCATAATTTACACTTCTCCCTCACACACAACTAGAGAGCTACAACTATGAATAGCTTGTTGTTTACTCCAAACTTAATTAGCACTAGCACACCCACATTAACACTACAAGTGCTTGGGAAAAAGGGAGGTTTATATAGCATGAATGGATGGGAGATGGTTCCTCTTCTCATGGGATAAGGTATTATCTGTTAAGGTAGTTCCATCCTTATAGGGGAAAGGATCCCAAACTGACATCCTCAACTCCATCCAGCCCAACCATTTACCAGACTTCCATTACGAAGCTTCTAGAGCTGGAAGCTTTGGCTCCTTATTTAAAAAACTTTCCAAAAGAGGATCGGTGTGAATAGAACAAGGCTTAGTCACTTTGGTCGATGCTAGGAATAGTTCTAACCCCTTCATATCGACACGATGAGAAAAAGGGTCATTAGCACCAATCTTGTAAACTAGGAAAAACATAAGATTTTTTGGAAATGATGAAAAAGGGAATTGTTCTGCTCATAAAGAGGGACACAATGGGAGTTTCTTCATGAAAGGGAAGCATGTAGGGTTCACTTTAAAGGTCCTCCAGGATCATGGAATTGGGAGTACATGGACCGTGACAAAATGTTGTGTAATAGTGTGGACCACACAATAGATAACTAATGACAATATAAATAAGGTGTAATTAGTTACCACTCTGTAAGATTGCATGCTAACTTGGTATATCAAGTATTGTTTTGATAATCCTCTTGCATCGCTAGCAGAAACTAAGGTGTCATTAAAAAAAGAGTTTATTAATCCTAAGTATAACTGGTAGTCAGTAGTTTGATTTAAGGAAATCATGATGAGGGTCGATGAGATGCCTTGGGAATTATATCAAAGGTTGAAGTGTCAGAATCAAGAAGCTAACATGTAGCTCACAGATGGTCAGCATTGCGAATGGTTTATGGCTTCACTCCTATGCCACCTGATAATTTCTCTGTCACAACAGAAGGTAGGAACACAGGAGGAATCCTCAAAGATCACAATGAGCTTCCATGAAATTCCTATTTAGGATGCGACCTTGGGGGTACAACAAATCCACTCTTTGTTATAGAGCCTCTGCTTAGAATTATAGAGCTTGAATAAATACAAGGAGACTAAACCATAGGTGCACATGGAAGTCTGGTGTTTGTAGTGCAAGAGCTAGGGGCACGATAAAGACCACTCTCATGTGTACTGAAATTATATTACAGGAGGGGGGACGAAATCCCCTGAATCTAGAAGCCCCAACAGGGCCGAGCGTGGGGCCTGCACTATGGTGTGCTATTTTTTAGTTTTTTGGACAACATGCAATGGATAATTTTCATTTTCTTCAAAATTTTGTCTAGACACCTCAATAACTGTTCTATAACTTCTGCAAATATATGGGCCATGATGAGCACCACTGTTGCAACTATGAGCTGATGATGGAACAGACACCTACATATTGGATGAAGGCAAAAACTTGGCCTCTAGAATAGGGCATTGGAGGAAAGCATGGAGGTTATCAAGGATGAGGACGGGCTAAGGAGGATGAGGGGCTAGTAGAGGCTGGGGTTAGGCTACCTATTACAATTGCGGAATTCCAGGGTACTGTGCGCAAGAATGTCAGAATTAGACATGCATGTCATGTCAATACTATAGCCAGTTTGACCATAGCATAGGAGAATGCCCGGTGCTGATAAATAAGATGCAAGAGAAGAAATCACAGCCTTAGTAGCCTATGCAAAACTTACAGATGATGAGAGATGAGCCCTATGAAGAAGATCAAAATGTTAATATAGTGATTAGAAGTGGAATAACAACTAACGATGATAAAGGTAAACAACCTGAAGAGGAAGGATGGGTTTGTAAGACCCCAAATAAGGAAGTGAGTTTTGATATGAATCATGTTAAGGAAACATTTATGGATGCCACAAAAAGTTTCACTGATGCATCCACCTCAGGAAGTCAGGACAAGGTGCAAGAAACCAACGCGCCTAAAGAGGTTGATCCCTATATGATTACTACCTTTTTGGATACCTGCATAAAGCTACTACATGATAGAAAATATGTGGAAGGCTTGCAGGAATTAATACATAAATGCCCAACAAAGAGAAGGTCCCTGGTGGACACTGGGTGGTCAGAAAAATTGGAAAACATAAGGCAAGAACGGGGCGCAAGATGAGGCAAACCATGCAAATAGGTGATTATGAGATGGACTAGTTCATTTTGGATCTGGGGTATGATGCGAAATTTTTCCCAAAACAAACATGGGAAAGAATAGGGGGACCTGCACTACTGTGGTCTCCGATTCAGCTCAGAATGGAAAACCAACAAAAACTCATATGTATGGGATTATTATATGGAGTAGCTGTTGATATCGAAGGTGTGAGCGTGATGGATGACTTTTAGGTAATAGATATCACTAATGAAAGTAATCCATACCCTGTGCTCCTAGTAATTGACTGGGCCATTAATATGAATGGGGTCATCAATTTTAAGAGGAGGACAATGTCGTTTGAAATGAAATTGCATTGACTTGTAGTACCATTGGACGCTGTAGAAGGAGCGCACTATATTGAACCAGTCTATGAATATGAAAAAAGTGAGGATGAAATGGATCAAATCTACAAAATAATAGTGCGAGATCGGGACTAGATCAATCCAATGGAAGATGGATGGATTTCATGGGACCAGGAGATTTCCTACACCTCTGATTTGGACAAAGAGTTGGAACATTGGTATAATCGATTGCATGAAGTATCCACACTACGGTGTAATATGATCACCACTTCTAAGCATTAGATTTGGCTTCGCGCACTACGCCTACATGATGGTGGGATATACATAAATATAGTGTTTATGAATGGAGAGATTATAGAAGAATGATGAGATTACGATTTGGGTGTCCTAACACTCGATTCACTAAGAAATATAACAGGAAGGATGATCCACGCGATCACTTAAAAGAATGGACCAAATCATAGGGGACAGAACCACAGCTAGAATGGGTACACATATTTTTCCATACTTTGGATACAATTCCCATGAACTGGTATCTAGAAATGGAGCTCCGCCATGACACCTCAGAGTGGTATATATTGAGGGAAAATTTCCTATTGACCTTTAGCTTTGAAGAAGGATTTGCAAGCATCTATGAATCCCTACAAGAGATTAAGGCAATTGTATTTAGAATGCCACAAGAACCTATGGAATGAATCCAACTAGACTAAAGCACCCAGTTGTGCCATGTGCTAGAATGCTATAATGTGGCTGCTGAAGAGGAGCATGAACATCCTAGAAACATTAATATTCTGGAGGCAAAATGACAATGCGATGTTGAAGGCCCACAAATAGAGAGCTTGGACATCACTACACCATTGAAGACAAATCAAGTAAACATTGGCACTGAAGCAGAGCTAAAGTTTGCAAAAATTGGAGATTATTAGGATGACACTACTGTGGATAAAATTATAGAGTTACTCTATGAATATCAGGATCTATTCCCTACTAAGTTTTTTGATTTGAAGGGTATATTAGGAGATTTGGGCATTATGAAGATCACTCTAAAGCTAGACACAAAACCTATTAAATAAAGGTTGTATCGCCTTAATCCTAAATACAAGGAAAAGGTTCACCTAGAGCTAGATAAGATGTTCGAAGCATGCATCATAGAAAAATTGAAGAATTTGATTGGGTGAGCCCGACGGTGGTTCAAGAGAAGAAGTAGAAGGGTGAGATAAGGATTTGCATAGATCCGTGGAATATTATTGATGCGTGTGTCCATGATCCATTCCTGGTACCATTTATCAATGAAGTATTAAATAATGTTGGAGTACAGGAGGCCTATTCATTCACTGATGGGTTTTGAGGGTATCATCAGATCAAGATCACACCTGAGGATAGGAGCAAAACAACCTTCACGATGGAGTGGGCTTTCTTTCAATACACTGTGATGTCATTTGGACTAAAGAATGTGCCTACGATATTTTCTCATGTAGTCATCACAATGTTCAAGGAGTTCATTCATAATTTCCCAGAAGTATACTTTGATGACTGAACAATGTTTGAATTACTAAAGCGCCATGTAGAAAATCTGTGCCTAATGTTGGATACGTGTCACAAATAATAGATTGTGCTGAATTTGAAGAAATGCATCTTCTGTGTTCCCTTTGGAATCTTGTTGAGTCACATGGTGTGCAAGCAAGGATTGGCAGTGGACCCTTAAAATATTGTAGTAATTATGAATTTGGAGGCCCCAAGGAATGTCAAGTAGTTGTGTGTGACGTTGGGACATACGATATATTACAGAAAATTTATCAAAGCATGTACTCAAATTACACGCCCATGGAGAAACTATTGAAGAAGGACGCAAAATTATTTTTGGACGAAGAATGTCAGCACAACTTAGATATATTAAAAGAAAATATGGTCACTACATCAATCTTGGTTTTCCATCATTGGAAGAATGAATTTCATGTACATGTGGATGCCTCTTGGATTGTGTTGGGTGTAGTGTTAACACAAGCCTATGACAGAGAAATGGACCATCCTATAGCCTTCATGAGTAGGAAATTATCGAAGGCTGAGAAGAATTACTCAACAACTGAGTGTGAAGGATTGGACATGGTGTATGTGATGTAGAAATTACGGCACTATTTGTTAGGAGGGAATTTCAAGATTTAAACGGATCATTCTGCTTTGAAATACTTGGTCAATAAATCTGTGTTGGGGGGAAGATCTACAGATGGTTACTACTATTCCAAGAGTATGACTTTGAAGTAATTGTGAAGCCAAGGAGGTAAAATGTGGGACCTGACCATCTGTCACGGATCAAAATAGGAGAGGAGCCTAATAATTTGGAGGAAGGGTTTATGCACAACTCTTTATGGTGCACGTAGTGGACAATAATTTTGCAGATATTATTCACTTCTTGACTAGGGGGTGGCACCGGAAGGGTATACAAGTCAACAAAAGAAGGAAATAGTAGTGCGTGCAATAGATGTTTCAGTTATTGCGGGACATCTATTTAAGATGGGTACAGATAAAATATTGCGAAGATATGTGCCAGATTTTGAGAGGGATAACATTCTTGCTAAAGCTCATGGAGGGGCTACAGGAGGTCATTATGCAGGAAAGGAAACTTCATAGAATATTTTGCACGCAGGTCTATGGTGGCCAACACTGCACAAGGATTCGAAGGTGTATTGTAAGGCATGCGATGCATGTCAGAGAACTGGCAGACCATTACGAAGGGATGAATTGCCATTACAACCTAAAGTACCCTTGTAGCCTTTGAGAAATGGGATATTGATTTTGTTGGGCCAATTCAACCCCTAGGAAAGAAAACTGGTGCGCGTTATATCATCATTGTGATGGAATATCTCACCAGATAAGCGAAAGAACAAACAGATGAGGATTGTACAGGGGCGATGACAACAAAGCTTCGGTTTGAATATCTCTTAACTAGATTTGGCTGCTCGAAAGTGTTGATGAGTGATAGGGGTACGCACTTTCTGAATGAGACGATCAATGCCCTAACTAAAGAATTCCAAGTCTACCATCAGAATAGTAGACCGTATCACCCACAAGACAATGGAACTGTTGAATCCTTCAACAAGATTTTGGAGAACATGCTAACAAAGATCTGCAACGTGCAATGAAATGACTGGGATGTGCATGTAGCATAGTACTATGGAATTATAGGACTACTTACAAGAAGCTAACACGGAAAATGTCGTTCAGATTGGTATATGGTGTCGAAGTTGTAATGCCGATGGAGTATATTGTAACTATTATGTGCACAGTAGCTCTCACAGGTATGGTGGATCGTGAAGCCTTGGAGGAATGACTCGTGCAGCTGATGGAGCTCGAAGAGGATCGATTTTTGGTAGGATTTCAACAGCAAGTACAAAAGGAACGTGAAAAAGAATGGCATGATATCCACATCAAGCTTCACATGTTCAAGGTAAACGATCTTGTCTTGTTATATGATAGTAAGTTCACTAAATTTTTGGGTAAATTTTAGATGCATTGGCTTGGGCCATACATTATTAAAGAAATTACTTATGGAGGCACAGTTCAGCTCGTAAGCTGAATGGAGAACCTTTTCCAGGAAGAATGAATGGGATTTGATTGAAGCTATATGCATGGGATCCTGCATAATGACTATTTTATGGTAGGATAGTATTAGTTCTCCAAGCAGTTACAAGGTTGCGAGGGACTATAAACTACACTGCCCAACTTAGAGGACAAAGCAACAAGGAAGCTCCACGAAAAGTGATAGAGAGGCAACCTATGAAACTACATGCAAGAAGCTGTGCCATGGAGGGATGTGTCGAGAAACAATACGGAAAAGTGACCGTTGGAGTCACTATTCATGACATGACATCCAAAGTATGTGTTACACAGCTATTTGTCACTGTCTCCCTGTCAGTTACCCTGCTGTGTCAAGAATTCACACATAATCAAGTTCATGCATTCTGAACTGGCCCAAAACCCACTTTTCCAAATTTTTTCTCATCAGCGCGTCTGTCTCTAAAATATCCGCACTGACCGGCGGCTCTTAGTGTATTCAGTGCGCTGCCAGCGCGGAAGCACACGACTTTTCCGCGCTGGTCGCCAGCATGCCTCTGCTTGTATTAAGTCGCGCTGACATGAATTTCCCAGTTATTGAGGCGCGACGTCAGCGCGTCAGTTGCCTTATAATCCGCGTTGATCCTGTTTGGGCGAATTTGTTCCAACAGCCAGCCTTCCAGATTATTCCAGGCCTGGTTGTTGGCTTTGTGAGTATCGACTCCCTTCTATGGCATGTCTGTTCGACTCTTTGCAACCACTTCCCTCAAAGATAAGCTCATCCTTCCATCTTTTAGGAGACTCCTTCTCCTATATAAACTGCCACCATTACCATGAGCAGCTAGTTTTGGAATAGCTTGGATTGTGTAGAGCTTATAGTGCTCAGATTGCTGCTACTATAGGTATTTGGTGTGCTAAGTGTGGAAGTGATTGATAGCTTAGGGAAGGTTGTTTTGTGTTGCTAGTGTGAGAGAGAGTTTCTTGTCTTGGGAGAATCATTTCCAAAGGTGAATGCTTGAGACGCTTGCTGACTAGCCCCTCCGGAGAAGGATACCGACGTCAGAACATTTGGTTGTACTCTTCTCTATTTTGATTAATAATAGATGACTGCTACTATTGTTCCATTCTCGTTTGTCTATGCAATGGTTAAATGTGAATTACATCTTTTCTGACTGATGTATGGTTGCTTTTACTAGATTTCACGCTTGTGTTTGTTTCCTCTTCGTGTGTGCAGGTATCTATTCGCGGAGATCACGGAGGATTGTGACCAGCCGAAGCGAAGGAGCGAAGGCAACATCTCTTAGTCAAACGACATCGCAGGAATCCAAGTAGGTGCCCTTTACCTCTTGTTTAATTGTAATTAGGAACATGCATAGCAGCATTGTGTGATTGTTGCTAGACCCTCGCTGGGCTAGTAGGGATTGCCTCTATCCGTAGAGGGGATTTACCTCTCCAACAATTTGGCGACTCCGCTGGGGATCAGCCTTCTTGTCTCTTGAGTCCATCTTTGTGTTGAAATTTGATTGTTCTCTCTTGTCGAGATTCTGGGATTGTTTCTCTACCTGCAAACTTTCTGGGTGCATCTGAGAAGTGTTTTAACTGTCAAAAGGTCTTTACCTTTGGTTTGGGAAGTTTTTTGTTTTGGCTTTATTGGTTTTTTCCCTCAGCGCGCTTTAATTAAAAACAGACGCGCTGACGTCGCGTCCCTTCTTCTGTGTTGCCTTTGTCATCGCGCCTGTATCATCCATAGTCGCGCTGACCTCGTTTTTAGAGACAACGCGCTTTATACGTGTGCTTCCGCGCTGACGTCGCAGGCTTGCTTCTTTTTCTTTCCCATCATCGCGTCTGTGTGATTTATAACCGCACTGACCTCATTTTTCCGAGATAGCGCGCTTTATCCGTGTATTTCCGCGCTGACGTCGCAAAGTTGCTACGGGACCCCTCCTGTCAGCGCCAAGTTGCTGAAGGCCACCCGCGCTGATCCTGTAAAATTTGATTTTGTCCAGATCAGCCCACTGAACCTACTCTGTTAACTTTCCCCTCTTCTCTCCCCTTGGTTTGTGGCTTGTTTTTCACTTTTTGAACTCTTAGCTGCTTGCTTACGAAGTCTTGTTCCGCAGGGTTTCGTTTTGCTCATCTTTTCGGTTTTGGAAATACCTTCCTCTTTGCTGTCGCTGCTTGGTTTGTGTTTCCATCTTTACTTTTATAGTTGTTGGATTGTGTTGGGTCTCTAATTGACTGGTTGTGACTCTCATCCTTCGGGTGTTTGCTTTTCTCCATTGATTCCGCACTCTAGCCCTAGGGCATCTAGAGGCCGTGTGTGTGTCAAGCCTTCCGTAGGGATCTTGTTTGCTTGTTTGACCAGCCAATTTCAGATTTGTTTATGCACTGGTTCAGTGATTGTTGAAGTGTTTTGGGTTTTGTTTCTGAGTAGTTTTCGCTTCCTCCTTGCTTGCAATCCTTGCTTGTCTTGCCGAGCTTAGATCACGTAGCTCGTGCAGAACTTAGTTTTCCTTTTGATTTGAAAGCTTTTGTTGGGTGTTTTGGGAACTTTGTGTGCTTTCATTAAGTAATTTGCTTGGTGTTCCGGTTCCTCCAAATTCATTTAGATGCTTTGTTCCATTGAAAGGACATCAAACTAGTAGCTTTGCTTAAAAGAAATTGAAAAGGAAAAGAACATTTCGTTGATTCGCATTTTCAAAAGAAAAAGTTTCCTTTCCTCGCTTTAGCTGCATTAAGTTGCTTGTTTGCTTGTATTTGTTTTGTTTGGTCAAGATTCTCTACCTTCTCATAGCTAGAATTCATCGAACAAAATGAAATTCTTTGGCATGTAGTTCGCATCTAGGTAATTGTGAGAGAACATACGATAGAGCCTGAAATCGAAACTTAATCTCAAGATCAACTGTAAAATGAACCAAATGAATCTAAAAACGCATTGGAACTAAACGCAAATATCTAGAGGTCTAGGTTAGAGACGTGTTTCGGCGTCTTTAAACATAGTCACTGTTGTTTCACATTAGGTTGGGTGATTCCTCCTTCTGTGACTCGATAGTGGTCTAACACGGACTGTGCTCCCACGTACCGTCGCGTATATAGGGAGACCCACTAGGCTTTTATCCTTTATCCATAAGAAGCCGAGTCTGCCGCCTTGTGAACCGTAACGCACCGAACACAGCATTCGGGAAGATTGACTGCAGTACGGAAAGTCCTTGGCTCTCATACGATTGCTGAGGTGTATAAGCAGTTTCACGGGTTGCTTGGTAAACCTTATACCTAGAGTCTCCAGAGCAGTCACTTTTGATCCTTTTCGGACTCCCTAAATGAAAAAGTGCCTGTGAGCGTCTTGTCACTTCATGCTCATTAAACATTCGAAGGAGACTGGAGTCATCTTTTCGTCCTTTTCTCGACTCCTGAAACATGAAAAGGTCAAGTTTGGTTCTTGTGTCTTAAAATTAATTTGGCCACGATAACATCACCTGTTTTAGATCTTGTGTGCGATAGTTTTGAGTAGGGTTTTGTCGTTAGTTTCCTTTAGGTTTCCTAAGGGGTCTGGTCATCCTGGCTGACCCATCAACTCCTGATCCAAGTGATCAAGGCTCTCCATCTTCTGTTGCTCCAGAGGTACCAGTTGTAAATGGTACTCTCCCTATTGTTCCGAGTATCCAGCCTATCAACGTACGTGCCCCAGGCGACGAAGATTACATAGAAGATTGGAATCCTATCTGGGAGCCCGATTATACCCCTCGTACCCCTCGTACCCCTCTCGGTATGTCATCTACAATGTCTACTTCCCCCATGGATGAGACAGCTTCCAGCACCGGTGAGACGCCCGTGGTGATAGACATCGAGACCCCGATCCCGGCTTCCTCCCCCCTCCCTCCACGATATCAATCAGTGAGGGACAGGATAGCTGCTAGAACGACTTCTACGACTATATGGGATCCTAGTCTTATTGCCTCCACCGAGCCCTTTGTTTCGCAGCCCCTTAGTACACCCCTTACGTCAGGGCTTAACACGCCTGTCACCTCAGTTCCCACTAGACCTACCGTCTGTGTAGCACGTCCGACTCCGGTTGTCAGTGCTGAACCGGCATCCTCGTCTGCAAACCCTCAAGCTGGTCCCTTTTCTGGTGGCATTCCAGGAGCAGGGCCGTATGATGCTTTTGGGCAACCCATAACGGACCCAGATTACGAAGGTCCCCTCTTTTACTATGATGAAAACGGTGAGTACCTTGAGACCATTTCGGTCCTTCCTCATCGTCCTTTCGAAGAAAACGAGCAACCGTTGAACGTTACCTATGATCCCGCTACTCACATTCTCCATGGGAACCGGGATCCTCCCAGACAACGCCAAGGACCACCCAATCAAGGCCAGCCACCCTATGTGCAAACCCCTCAGGGGCAACCACTTTATGGCCCGCCTTACCCAGGACAATTTGGGGGCCCACAGGGTCAACCTTACCAGGGACAACCCACGGGCATTGGAGGTCCGTCATATTCACATCAGAGTCAACCTACTGGACAACCAGGGCAGCCTTCCATTCAGCAAGGCCAACTCGGTTTCCAGCAAGGGTACCCATCTGGACAAACTGGGTCAGTTTACAATACTCAAAATCAACCAGTAGTCCAGCAGGGGTATCTTCCTCGGCAGGGTGGACAACCCTATGTTCAATAGGGCCAACCCACCGCTCAATTCATGAATCCTTTTTGGCAAGGGGGGTAGCCTACTATACAGCAAGGCCAACCCTCTGCTCAGCCCATGCACCAAGGAGGGCAGCCTGCCATGCAGCAAGCCCAGCCCTCTTCTCAATCTGTTCACACTGGGGGGAAAACGGGCCAACCTTCTATACAGCAAGGTCAACCCGTTGTCCGCCCTAATCGTCAATCTGGACAAGCTGGCCAACCTCGGCGTCAACCAGCTATCCAGCCAGTTCAGTCATCCGTTCCGCAAGGACAACCCTTGATGGCGCATGGACAACCTGGTGCCCAGCAAGGCTATCCTGCTGGCCAACTAGGTCCATCTCAAATCCAACCAGGTCAACCTTCGGGACAAATGGTTCAGACTCAGCCGGTTCAAGGACATTACCATGGGCCTCAAACTCAAACAGGTTATCAACCTTCTTATCAAATGCAGCCTGCCTACCAGGCTCCGTATGGGGCCCAGCAGTCATATGGCTACCAGCAACCCCAGGGGCAAAATCAGTTTGCTCCTTATCAAAATTATCAGCAACCACAGGTCACCCCTTATCAAAATTACCAATATGGTGCACCTGTCGGGCAAGCTGCTGGTACATGGGGAGCTGGGGGGCAGACACAGGGACAGCCGTCCGCATATGGCCAGAATCCATACGGACAGAACCCCTACGGACAAACTCCCTATGCGCCAGGCCCTTTTGGACCAGGTCCATCGGGACAAAATTCTTACGCGCCAGGCCCTTTTGGGCCGGGTCCGTCCGGACAAAGTTCGTGGGGGCAACCACATTCTGGGTGGAACCCTAATGTCGCCTCGAATCCGTAGCCACAGATGTCCTTTAACCCGCAGCTACCATTTTTAGCAACATTGGAACTGCCTGATGTGTCCAAGTTAACAAACGACCCTATTTTGCATAATCCGTATTGGTCACCGGTTCCAACCAAAATACCAGGTGACTGTCCAAAGTTTGACGGCAAGGCCGGTGAGGACCCTCAGGCCCACGTAATGACTTATCACCTTTGGTGCTCATCTAACTCGTGGCTTGATGATTCCATCCGGCTTCGCCTCTTTCAGAGGACTCTCACTGGTTCAGCTGCTAAATGGTACATTGAACTCAATTGCGGTATGTTTTCAGATTTCAACTCGTTGGCTATGGCCTTTTTGACTCATTTTCAGTTACCCATTCGGTACGAGACTGGGACCCATCTTCTCACGTCTCTTAAACAGGATACGGCTACGCACATCTCTGATCATATACATGAATGGAGAAGGCGTCGTCGCTTGATTAAATTTTGGATTCCTGATCAACTCCTGACCGACTGGTTCACGACTTCCTTTGTCCCTAAAATTGCAAAAGATATCGCAATGGGGGCGTGTGTAACTGAGGAGCAAGCGATCGCGCGAGCTCAGTACCTCGACTTAGTGTATTCTCAGTCAGGTACTTTGTATGAGTATTTGCCAGACGCCCCGAGGCCCAGACAACCCAAAGCTCCACCAAAGCCTTCTGTTGATGGAGTCATTGGTTCTGTAAATTCATCATCTAAGAAATCGGCCGCGAACCCTGGGAAGAAGAAACAGAACGCCTCTAACGAGAATGCTCCTCAGGGCCAATCTATTTCTTGGAATACCTCCGAGGTAAACGCCGTTCAGTCCACCGCGGCAGACAAATCCTCGAAAGGCAAAAAGAAAGGGAAGGCTAAAGATAAATCTGGAAAGCCCAAGCAGAACCCTCCTAAACCTCCCTCTGAGGAAGGAGCCAAACGGAAGCCTAAGTATCCTTGTCTCATCTGCGAGGAGGATCACTACACCAAGGATTGCCCTAGGCAGTCCAAGGTTAGTCGGCTTTTGAAAGGTGCTCCAGGGCCTCCTGCTGTGCTTAAAGAGCCTTTCCCGTCCCAGCAGACACATCAGGTGGCAGATCCCTCTCAATCCTCTTCCTCGTTCTGTTCTCAAGTGTTCATGGCTGGAACGATCCCCATCCATGTTTCAAATCGAGCGAAAGATTATCCATCTCCAGCCGTGAAAGAGCCGGAGGTTCCCTCCAGCGCTCCTCCGTCCATTTCTGGTCCCCTTCACATCGAACGGCCCAGCACCGAGACGATCCCCCGACCCCCTCTCAAAGGTGTACTCAGGAAGTCATCTTATAACCCCAATGCTTGTGCTGCCCAGCATTATAGCATTGTCGAGGACTTAGCTCAGGCTCCGTCTGCTATGTCCGCATTAGAAGTCCTCCAGAGCTGCCCCTCCCAGAGGAAGTCCTTGCTATCAGCGATTGGTGGCATAGACCCGGCAGATTCGGATTTAATTTCTTTTGATCTCGAGGGTTTCACACAGAGACTGCCTCATCAAGTGGCCTTCCTTATACAGGTTCTCATCAACGGCAAAACGATCCATCGTACAGTCATTGATGAAGGTGCCTCAACCTGCATCATGTCTGTTGCTTGCTGGAAGGCTATTGGTTCTCCTGCTCTGAGCCAGTCTCCTACGACCCTGGAGGCTTTCGATGGAAGAGAATCTCGTCCATATGGTATCCTCCCGCGATTGCCTATCTCTTTAGAAGGGAAAACCGTAGAAATAGAGGTTGAAGTCGTTGACGCTAATCTCACTTACAACCTCCTCCTTGGACGAAGCTGGACATACGCCATGCAAGCCGTGGCTTCCTCCTTGTTCCGTGTCATTCGCTTCCCCCATCAAGGAAGAATCGTCATGGTGGACCAGCTGTCCTTTTTTGCTTCCTCTTCTGAAGGGAATGTGCCATTCGTAGAGCATACCTCCAAGTCGTTAGTGAGTGTGGGTGCTGGATTATTCAAAGATCCCTCCTTGATGGGAGTCTTTCCCCTCCCACCTCCGAATCTCGCCTCCGTTAACATGATTACAGTGCGTTCTGATCCATGGGTTCTCCCTCCCTTGAATCAGGAAGACTCTTGGGGTGAGATGATGCCGTTGAGTCCTGCCGAGCTCAACTACATCGAGATTGTCGCTGCATCGGCTACCCCTCCTGAACCTGCTTTTCCAAGAAGCGTTCCCGATTCATATGACCACTTCCCTTGGTTGGGAGAGGAGGCCACTTCGGATCCCCTGAAGGAATCATTTCCCTCCGATGAGGCTATCATTGAGACAATGTCTCTCGAGGAGCCCCCTTGGTTAGATCACCACCATCGCTCTTCGTTTCTCCCTCCTCATTCGGAAATGGTCGCATGTCTCGAGCGGTTTGCTTCATGTGTCCCATCTCCGCCTCTCCAAACGCCTGTTCAGTTATATCAAGTGTCCTCGGAAGGCAATATGGGTAACATTACTCAAACCCGGCCTATCGACATCTCTGTCAAACCAGGGATTGTCGAGAATATTTTCATTGGAGTCACATGCACTCCTGAGGAAGTTCAACTTTATACCGCTTTATTTCGTGAATTTCGTGATGTTTTCGCATGGTCTTACGAGGAAATGCCCGGCATCGACCCTAGTATTGTGGTGCACGAAATACCTACTTATCCTGGCGCTAAGCCTGTTCGTCAGCGTTTACGCCCAGTGCACCCTCGAAAGGCTGCAGCCATCAAGGCCGAAGTTGAAAAGCTCCTTCGAGCTGGTTTCATCTATGCCATTCCCCTCACGGAATGGGTATCCAATATAGTCCCTGTGAATAAAAAGCAGGGCACTATCCGGGTCTGTGTTGATTATCGCGACATCAATCGCGCCTGTCAAAAAGATAACTTTCCTACGCCTTTTATTGATCAGCTTATTGATGATTGCGCAGGAAGCGAGATTTATTCGTTTATGGACGGCTTCTCTGGTTACAACCAGATCAACATAGCCCCCGCAGACCAGCATAAGACTGCTTTCATTTGTCCTTGGGGCACCTTCGCTTATGAGAAGCTACCTTTCGGTCTTAAAAATGCCGGTGCCACTTTCCAGCGCGCGATGTCGTATGCTTTTCACGATATTAGACACATCGTACAGCCTTACCTGGATGACCTTCCAGCTCATTCAGCTAAAGTCAAGACCATTCATCTCATCTACGCGAAATCTTTCTTCACTGTCGACACTACCGTATTCGACTCAATCCACATAAGTGTGTCTTCTGCGTAGAATCTGGCCGACTCCTCGGGTTTATCGTCTCCCGGGAAGGTATCCGTCTGGATCCCCTTAAGGTCGAGGCCATTTTGAATCTTCCTCCCCCTGCCTCTCTACAGCAGTTACAGAGCTTGCAGGGAAAAGCTAATTTTCTTAGACGATTCATTCCAAATTATGCCGAGGTGGCTAAGGGTTTCACACGGCTATTAAAGCGAGACACGCCCTTTCGCTGGGACGCTATCGCTCAGGAATCTTTCGAGCGTCTTAAATACCTTCTTGTCTCAGCCCCGCTCTTAAGACCTCCGAATTACCACCGTGACTACACCCTCTATCTCGCCGCCGCTAACACCACCATCGGCATGGTTTTAGTGCAAGATGATGATGCTGGCACCGAGCATGTTGTATACTATCTTAGTCGCAACCTTCTGGATACGGAAACTCGCTATGCATATGTCGAGAAGTTGGCATTGGCAGCTGTCTGTGCCGTCCAACGATTCCGTCATTATATCCTGTTGCGCACGACGACCGTGATCTCTGATTGCAACCCCATGACCTACATTTTGTCACGTCAGTTGCTGGGGGACAAATACTCGAAGTGGATCGTAATCCTCCAAGAGTTCGACTTGGAATTCACTGCAGCCAAGTCTAAGAAATCTCTGGTCTTTGTTGAACTGATCTGTTCCTTACCATCTCATTCTGCACCGTCTCGTTCAGAGGAGCATATCCCGGATGAAACATTGTTTCTCATCAGCACCCTCGACCCGTGGTATGGGGATATTATCGTATATTTACAGACGTCTTCCTTCCGTCCGAATGTATCGAAAGATGCTCGACGGCGAATTCGTCACCAAGCTCAACCTTATCGCATCTTGGGCGATGCCCTGTACCGCCTCGGCGTTGACTCTGTTCTCCGCCGGTGCTTGACTCTCGAGGAGGCGGAGCGGGTTTTGAATGACTGCCACTCCGGCGCTTGTGGCGGCCATATGTCCGGCTATGCTACCGCTCAAAAGATACTCCATGCTGGTTATTTCTGGCCTTCCATCTTCAAGGATTGTATCCTTGTTGTACGAGCATGTCACGAATGCCAGGTTTACCACCGGAAGATGCGTGCACCCGTTGCACCACTGCACCCTGTTGTCACCGTAGGACCATTTGCCAAATGGGGCATCGATTATACATCCTGTAACCCTCGTTTGAACGGGGGGCATGGGTACATTATCGTTGCTGTGGATTATTTCACCAAGTGGGCCGAAACGATGCCTACATTAAATGAACACGGTTACACAGCGGCGCAGTTTTTATTCAATCATGTCATTACTCGTTTCGGAGTCCCTCAGGCTATTGTCACAGATCACGGAAAGCATTTCCGTAATCACATGATGACAGAACTAACGACCCAACTAGGCTTGCGTCAGGATAGTTTGACACCGTACTATCCACAATCTAATGGTCAAGTTGAAGTTGTGAACAAATTTTTGATCACTATGCTTCAACGCACCGTCAATACACACAAGTCTAATTGGAATCTGATGCTGTTCCCAGCCTTGTGGGCCTACCGAACTTCCGTGAAGGACACCACCGGTTTCACTCCATTTCAATTGGTTTATGGACTGGAGGCTACCCTTCCTGTCGAATGCGAGATTCCTTCGTTGAAATTAGCTGTCGAGTTGCTCCCCAACACCACTCCGGTGGAGGAACGGCTTCTGTACCTAGAACGGTTGGACGAGACTCGTTGTTTAACTTCTCTGGCCATCGAAGCGCAAAAGAAGAGAGTCAAAGCTCACTTTGACCAGAATATTCATCCTCGTTCCTTCATTGAGGGAGATCTAGTACTGCTCTACGATCAAGCTAAAGATAAGCTGGGGGCAGGAAAACTCGAGTCCATGTGGCTAGGTCCCTACATCGTAAAAAGAGTTTTACAAAAGGGCGCATATGAGTTGATAGATTACGAAGGAAACCCTCTTGACAAGCCCCGCAACGGGCTGTATCTGAAGAAATATTACGCGTGACTTCATGCACTCAGTTTGTACATACGTGTGTTTAGTGTGTTTTGTGTGCATGATTTCATGTTCTGCTTGGTGTGAAAGCGTGTTTGCCTCTTATTCTGTTTTCTTCTTCTCGTGCAGATGTCTAGTGCACCTTATGTTGGTTTCGCTAATGGCACCTGCCGTAGTACCTATAATTCGTCTTCTGCAGCATGGGCGATCTACGATCCCCACGGAGAGTTGCTAGATCTTCAAGGAGTCTGTCTCGGTCGTACCACTAATAATGTTGCTGAATACAGTGCCGTAATTGAGCTACTAGCCGAAGCAGTTGATCTCGGCATTCGCGAAATGATGGTAAACCTGGACTCCCAGCTGGTCATTCATCAACTTAACGGGCGATATTCCGTCAGAGACCAACGTATCCTAAGGTTGTATCTACGTGTCAGATTGTTGGAAAGGAATTTTGACTATATCACATATCAACATATTCCGAGACGATTAAACACGTTGACTGATGCATTGGCAAATCATGTGTTAGACAGACATTTGCGAAATAGATAACATCATACAAGAAGACATAGAAAGCATAATAGAGTAAAGCATATGTAAATATTTTCTCAAGCATAGTTTGCATGCGTGCTGTGTGTGCTTTTAAGCTTGCATTAAAAACATTAAAAATGTATGGGTCATCTGTTGTGCAATTCATACATAAGATCACTTTTGTACTGAACATTTGCATGACATAAGCAAAGAATCATCACATGTAAACAAGATCCATCCAAAAAATCGGTATGTATATATATATATATATCGTGTGGCGCACTAAGGCGCTCAAAAAATAAGTGTATGTGTCGAAGTATAAAGTCACTGTTCTCCATACATCGAGACAGATGTCTCGCAAAACATCAAAAAGAAACCTAGGCGACTACTGTGCTGGGTTGTGCTCTCTATAGCACACAGCCGCTCGTGCCACCCGCCTCAACAGGCGGTGTACCCTGGGTGCTACCCCCACTGTATGGATCTGGTGCTCTATGGGAGCCTCCTCGACTCCCTGATAGTCTGGCACGCCCACCAGCAACCCCTCAACGTTGCGAGCTATGGTCTCGGAAGTATCTACTCCGGGAGGGACCAAGGCAAGGACATCGGCTCCCTGCCCCTCTCTCCGTGCCTCTGGGGCTAAGCCGACGGGTCTGACAGGTCCCACATCTGCACACGGTGACATTTGTTAAGGCATATGCATTAAAATCAAAAAAACATTAAAAAACTCAGAAAAATCAAAGTGTCATACCTCCATCATCCCAGTGGTCTCCCGGCGGTAATGGCATGTCTGGATCGTTGCGGAAATCCATACCTGCGTATGGCCAATCCTCAACGAAAACAATCTGATGCTCTAACCACTCTCAAAAAACCACTCCCCAATGAGCTGGCCGGCCACCACCCCCGCGTGGCATGATGCGAGCCCATCGAGTGGCCCGCGTCTCCTGATGACTCCTGGGAGGATCCACGGCTATAGTCTATAGCCGCATGACTAGTACCCGCTCCAGAATGAGTGGGAGTAGGATCGACCCATAGCCAAACTGTTTCGAATCTCCACGTCGACAGTTGTTGAGCTGCCTCTTCATGCTGTTGGTCACTGCAGTGGCCCAATCAAACACTGTAGGCTGTAGACAGTCAAGAGCTAGCAGCAGGTGGGTCTTCGAGGCCTCATGGTTGGCCAAGCTTCCCACTGCCCGGGTCACCATAAACAGGATGGTGCGAAGAACTATGTCTCTCACCGTGGGAATTGCCACCTTCCCACTCCGCGTCTTCTTCGCCAATGGACATACTCGAGCCATGAGTTCGTCAAGAGTCTCGCCGCTGGGCCGCTGCCCCTCCAGAATGGGCCTCGCACCCCGGCGTGACAAACCGGTCAAGAAATATATTTCCATGAAGTCGAACTCGATGTCTTTACCACGGATGGTAAATTTACCGTCTATATGGTTCCATGACCGGATCAGGAACTCCAGTAAGTCGTGATGAGCTCTTAGGCGTGGAGTCAAGAAGAATTTTAAAAATCCACATGCCCGCATTGCGTCTCGACAATCCGCTCTTGCAAAAGCGGCGATATCCTCAACATCGTGAGCCCTCTCTTGCCACTGGAAGGCCATTGTGCCCTACATAGCCAATAAGAACAATTAGAATCCTGGTAGATAAAAATTTCATGTCCAAATTATTAAAACAATATTTAGCTGCGCCAGCGCGGCTGTTTCTAAAACAGACGCGCTGAAAATGGCGGCCCTTTGTATTTTCTTCAGGTCAGCGCGGAAGAACACAGGTTTTCCGCGCTGCCCCGAAATTTGGTATGTGTTATTTTCATCGGTCAGCGCGGTCCCGAGCGGGAAACCCGCGCTGACCAAGAGCGCACCCATGGCTCAAAAACTTGCCCAATTGGGCCAATCCAACCGTTAAATTACGAACAAAAATGCTCAAAAAAGGGCGCGTGGCAAGAGGAACCTACCTGGAGCAAGCTGTTCGCCAAATGGTGTCCGCACGAGGAAGAATTGGCTCCGTCAACTTCACAGCTTCACAACGTTCTCAGAGGCTCAATTTGGTAACAATGGTGAAAATGACTATTTACCTTTCTATTTATAGTAAAAATGGCTTAATTGACTTTAATTTTTGCGAATATGGGTTTATGGTCATGTTTTTACCATGGTTTTTACGCTTTTGTAATGTTTCATACATGTTTTCATATGTTTTTGACATATCGAACGGATTTATGCGGGTGTTTTTTGTTGTGTAGGTCCTTCGAAACGGTGAAAATCATAATGATCTTAAAATCAATTGATCGCGAACTGTCGTCTTTGAGCTCTTTTCCGACACAAAACAAGAAAAGATGGCCGAGTCTCCTTTCAGCTCGTTAAAGGGAACGAGAGGCGGTCATTTTAAGCTCTTCTTCTGACCGTGTAACTTAAAAAGATTGCCGAGTGTTTGTTGTTTCGCACCCGTTATTGGCTCTAAAACGACATGTTTCCGACCGCTTTTTTACTTTTTCAGGTCGAAAGCACTATTTACGAAAAGTACTCCTCGATCGTAATGGTCGGGCGGTTCTTTCGGGCATTGTTTTATACTTTTTCGGGCTCGAGAGACACAACTGCACGAAAAAGGACCCCCCTTGGAGTCTCCTTTTCCGCTGTCTTTTCAGACTCTCTAAATAAGAAAAGACGCCGAGTTTTTCCTTTGTCAGGCTCGTTAAACACTTGATGACATCGGACATTGTCAAAATGACACTCTTCAAGCATATGCTATCCCCGTCAAGCTTGTCATCCAAAAATAATCGGGGTACCTACCAGAAATGGTGGGGAAAAAGGAATAGTAATCGTAGTCGTGTCGGCAGTATGTCGCTCTTGAACATGGCACTCCTCTACTTCGTGTCTGGGTGGGACCATCTCATCTCGCTTTTCACTGGCTTCCGTGGGTTTGGGTTATCCTATTTGGCTTATCATCTGCTCATCGCCATCGTTATCATACCCTTTGCTCATTTGATGTCAAAATACTGCCAAATCCGCTATAGTGCCGCCGATATGTTCAAGAGAAGTTGACCCCTGCAATCATACAACCTCATCTGCTATCTCACACAAATCATGTTACCTCTGTCTCGTGTCGATGATGTGGGAAACATTATGGCCCACCTTCGGTCAAGGTCACTTCCTGTCGACTTCAGCTCATTATCCGGGAAGGTGACTTAGAGACTCCCTTTAGGTGCCTTAGAGCCTGCATGCCTCAATGGCAGGTTCTTCGTGTTCGACGCGAGGTTTTCATCATTGGCCTCCGATCGGATGATTCCGTGAGTGTTCGACACCAGCTCATTGATTCACACTCCACGGGTTGTGCCTATAGTACCTTGAGGGCCATTGACATTACTGGTGGTACCTCTCGCGTCTGTTAACAGTTTTCATCATTGGCTGGTAATCAGACGATGTTCACGCATGTTCGACCTCAACTCATGTATTCACATGTTTGAACTTGTACTTTGTTCGGGTCGGGACGGAGTGCAAGACCCTGGATCCCTGTCTGTTGTGGTCCAGGCTACGATTTTGTGGATGATCATTACATGACTCATTAATGGATGGCCGTGCCCATACCTGAGTCTTCACGGATGGCTGCGACCATACCTTATCATTATTCTGGTCTCTTTAGCTGGGTGGATGCGTCCATTCCACAGACCTTTTTCACATGTCTTTTGGATGGCTGCGCCCATGCCTAGACTGCATGTACTTGATTATCAGAGATATTCGGTCCTTCCTGGTGATGTTCCAGTTCGGCAACGTGTTGTAAAGCATTTCACCCCTCCCACTCTCTCGGTCTTCATGCTTTAGGGGGCATCTGTTACACAACTATTTGTCACTGTCTCCCTGTCAGTTACCCTGCTGTGTCAAGAATTCACACCTAATCAAGTTCATGCCTTCTGAACTGGCCCAAAACCCACTTTTCCAAAGTTTTCCTCATCAGCGCGTCTGTCTCTAAAATATCCACGCTGACCGGCAGCTCTTAGTGTATTCAGTGCGCTGCCAGTGTGGAAGTACACGACTTTTTCACGCTGGTCGCCAGCACGCCTCTGCTTGTATTAAGTCGCGCTGACATGACTTTCCCAGTTATTGAGGTGCGACGTCAGCGCGTCAGTTGCCTTATAATCCGCGCTGATCCTGTTTGGGCGAATTTGTTCCAACAGCCAGCCTTCCAGATTATTCCAGGCTTGGTTGTTGGCTTTGTGAGTATCGACTCCCTTCTATGGCATGTCTGTTCGACTCTTTGCAACCACTTCCCTCAAAGATAAGCTCATCCTTCCATCTTTTAGGAGACTCCTTCTCCTATATAAACTGCCACCATTACCATGAGCAGCTAGTTTTGGAATAGCTTGGATTGTGTAGAGCTTATAGTGCTCAGATTGCTGCTACTATAGGTATTTGGTGTGCTAAGTGTGGAAGTGATTGATAGCTTAGGGAAGGTTGTTTTGTGTTGCTAGTGTGAGAGAGAGTTTCTTGTCTTGGGAGAATCATTTCCAAAGGTGAATGATTGAGACGCTTGCTGACTGGCCCCTCCTGAGAAGGATATCGACGTCAGAATATTTGGTTGTACTCTTCTCTATTTTGATTAATAATAGATGACTGCTACTATTGTTCCATTCTCGTTTGTCTATGCAATGGTTAAATGTGAATTACATCTTTTCTGACTGATGTATGGTTGCTTTTACTAGATTTCACGCTTGCGTTTGTTTCCTCTTCGCGTGTGCAGGTATCTATTCGCGGAGATCGCAGAGGATTGTGACCAGCCGAAGCGAAGGAGCGAAGGCAACATCTCTTCGTCAAACGACAGCGCAGGAATCCAAGTAGGTGCCCTTTACCTCTTGTTTAATTGTAATTAGGAACATGCATAGCAGCATTGTGTGATTGTTGCTAGACCCTCGCTGGGCTAGTAGGGATCGCCTCTATCCGTAGAGGGGATTTAACTCTCCAACAGTATGGTTAAGAGGAGTGGAATGGTAGAATTTAAGGAAAAACTCTTTGAATATTTGTCGCAAAAATAGCATTAATTCTCAAAAATTGGGGGGGAACAGTTAGATTTGATTTCAAAAACCCCTATAAATTATGCGTGCTAGTACAACCGAGAACACTTTGTGCTCATAGAATTTTTAGTGAGATTTTATGTCTGTAGCCTATAAATTGATCGTATTGGGAAGATTTAGTCGCAAGCCTCGCATTCGCTAAGTTGTATGTGCAGAACTAGAAATTTATCCTAGAGAAAATGATTGGCCCACATCCTGCTAAAAATGTGAGTACGGGCGATGTTGCCTTTGAGGGAGCTGCCCTGAAAGTCTTAAGTATGGAAGCTTGGGCTCCTGGCATAGACACCGAGGTTTCATAAGCTGAAGCCTATGCTGCAAGAGAAACCCAACAGCTAAACCAAATAAGGACAAGCAAAAGAAGCCAGTGTCGGTGCGTGCGTTCCCAAGGAAGCATACTAGAGTGCAGAAATAGAAGAAAGATAAGAAACTAAAGAAAGTAGTCAACCTGGAGGTAGAAGAAGGCCATGGAACAAAAGATATAGATGCTAAAGGAGTGGAGCCCATAACTAGGCTACCTAAGTATTTCCCTCTGCGAAAGGGAAAGGCAAAGGTCATGAAGGACCTAGACTCTAAAAAATTCACAATTTCCATGCCCTTGCTACTTGAGCAGGTTCCTTTCGAAGGTTAGTGGCTCATACGAATCCTGTTGTTAAAAATTGAGGATTGGGACCTCATAGATCACACTAGGTTTCCCCATTTGGCCACAGATAAGTATATGAGAATATTTTACTATGCATAATCAGGTGTGACAACATTAGAGATGGAGAAATGGATCCACGGGGTGGAGCATTCGAGGTTACTCAATCTGTTGTGGGTACTGCATTATCATCGCACCCCTATTAACACAAAAAGTGTGCAACAAGTACTCACTCTGGTGCATGATGGGTGCCTATGGATAGGAGGGCCTATACCCATTACAAATATGCTCATCCAGAGAATCACGCACCTCAATTATAAGGGCACAAACCCAACTGAGGAGTTTGGCAAAAAGACTGGGAAAAGGACATGGCTGAAAGAATGAAGACAGATTATGACCTCATGAGGAAGTCATGAGGGTATTCAATTATATCTATATCAGACCTCGCAGTTCAAATAGCCACCTAGATCTTAGTAGGGAAGGTGTTGAGGAAATGTCACACAAATAAAGTTTTAGTGCACGTAGTTTCCCTAGCTGCCCAATGCAGGGAGGGCGTATAATTTAACAGGTCAAGATACCTCTGTTAAGAGTTCCTAGTGAACTACTGAGAGGCACAAGATGAAACCAGGTCATTCCAATATGCTTGGTTGTTGCTGGAAATTATGTTATTGCATGGGAATTTCCATAGGACAACCAATTTCCTCCATTTGAGGAAGGATTTCTAGAGATAGCGCAATTCACTTCCTTATGGGCTACAAAGGATCTCACACACATTACAGAAACAAATATATTTTGGGTCCTTATGGAATCAATTCTCCGCATGGCCATTAACCAGCATCCAAGGTTGTCCCCAACCTTGTTCACACAGCTGTTAGCCTACACAACATTCAAGTCTGACTTAAACAGGGTGTTTGTCTAGGCGCGAAAGGATCCAAAGCAAAAGTGGCATGACTTTCCATATTTGGTCAGAGAATCAGATGTGTAGGAGGTCATCACGAAGTGGTCTATAGGGTGGCGCACCCTGTCAAACTTAGCTGCAGGACTAAGCAGGGGTGCGGAGAGTTCTGCTTCCTGGAAAAGGAAGGAGGCAGCTAAGAAGGTTGCATGTAACCTGGCTACGTAGAAAACAAAGGAAGTCACAGAGAAGGCTCGAGTGGAGAAAGAGCACGCTTCCAAGGAAGAGGAAGAAAAGGAGCAACACGAGTCATAAAAAGGTGATAAGTCTCCTTTGCTGGAGACAAAGGAGGAATAAATTTCAGGGCAAGGCAACGAAGGAGATAGAATGATGGAGTACCTCCCATCTTCCTCACCATATAATAAATAGAGCAAACATTGCAAGGGGAACCACATGCACACACTCAATGTGTCTAAATGCAACTTTATTGCTTTCTTGTTTTATTTCTTTCTGATAGTTTTACTGATTTTTTTACTGTTTTCTTGTTTTATTTCTATTTATTTTTATTTAGAGCTTTAGTATGGTTATTTTTATTTATTTTTTGATTTTCTTGTTTTGTTTCTATTTTTATTTTTATAATTTTTGTATTCATTGTTTATTATTTGTTATCTTGTATTTTTCTTTTTAATATTATTATTTATTATTTATTATTATTATTATTATTATTGTCCCTCCCTTAATAATAATAATAATAATAATAATAATAATAATAAATATTAAAAAAATACAAGAAAATAAATAATAAACAACCAATAAAAAAATGATAAAAATAGAAATAGAAATAAAGCAAGAAAACAAAAAAATAAATAAAAATAACCATACTAAAGCTCTAAATAAAAATAAATAGAAAAGAAAACAAGAAAATAGTAAAAAGATTAATAAAACTATCAAAAAGAAATAAAACAAGAAAGCAATAAAGTTGCATGTAGACACATGGAGTGTGTGCATGTGGTTCCACTTCCAATGTTTGCCCTATTTATTAGATGGTGAGGAAGATGGGAGGTATTCCATCATTCCAAGATTCTATCATTCATTCTCTTGGGAGAATAACGTTCGAGGAGAGAGGTTTCACTAGCAGTAGTATGTTGATTGAGGGTTCAGGGGTGGCCAGTTGTAGCAAGACCTTGTGCAATTGAGCCTACGGTTGGGTGGAGAGTCGTCCCTAAAACCTTGTTGCAGTTAGCAGAATTCAATTGAAATGCAGGCATCTCCCTTCGAAATATTGTATGGAAGACCATGTCGTACTCCATTAAATTGGGATCAATTAGAGGATCAAGTCATGTTGGGACTTGAAATGCTCCAAGAAATGGAAGAACAAATGGCCACAATTAAACAGAGACTAAAAGAAGCTAGGGATCGCCAGAAAATTTATGTTGACGCAAAGAGATTTGATAGAAACTTTGAGGAAGGAAGCTAAGTTTTTATTAGAATCAAACCCTTTGAAAGTCCCTTTAGGATTGGTAAGGGAACAAAGTTATCACCTAGATTTGTTGGGCAATTCACAATCATAGAGAGGATTGGACCAGTTGCTTATAAGATCGAGCTGCCATTCCATCTAAGAAGAATGCATAAAGCGTTTCATGTTTCTATGCTTAAAAAATATGTACCCAACCCATCCCATGTTTTGAAATTTGAAAAATTGCAGGTTTTCGAGGAAGGAGTCCTTCAGGTTGAACCATTCTGTATACTGGACCGCTGGGTTTGTCGATTCAAGAACCATGAGTTTGAACAAGTCAAGGTCTAGTGGGACCAATATAGCCCAGGTTAGCTACCTGGGAAGATGCAGATGTTATTTTTAAAGACTTTCCTTATTTACTTGATTAAATTGTGTGGTAGTGCTTACTTAGCTAAGACAGATATTTTTTTTATCCAACAACTAAATCAAGATACATCTAAATTATGATTTTAGTTTAGTTTAATTGACTGATATGATGTTGAGTATAATGGTAGGAGGATAATGATGCACATGCGGTTCTTATAGTGATGATGTATCCTTATGATGATAGTGATATGCATAGGTATTACGATGTTATTGACATATTCATTTACTACGTGATGATAGGTATTTAATGTTGAATACTCATGATGGATATGATATGCATAACATGGCATAGGAATTATGATGCTATAATATGAGGTTATTGACATGTGGTTCATTTATTATGAGAAGTCATGATATATCTTTGATTCAATATGTTCATGTTATAACCTATGATGGTTTCATGAGGTAAAGCATGTAATAGTTGCATACAAATTTATGACATGCATGAGCACGTAGTTCACAATGATGAATGTTCTCATAATGACATGCAAGACTTGGCATGTGGATTATTTTCTATGATACTATGATGGTATAGCTAATTCATTGTTGCATGTTGAGATGTGATGATTGACAGGACTCCACAATGGGCCGTGAGGGCTAGTTTATTTGATGATCTCGTGCGAGCCCATATGCACGAGGGAGAATAAGTAACACCACATGGGCTGGGGACAAACTCAATCAACACTATATATGCCAGTGGTTCCTTTGTCTTGTGTAGCTCTTGAAGGATAGCTATTGAAGGGCTATGGGACCATCTTGAGGAGGCCAAGTGCCTGATGTTCTAGGCTAGGTGCCTGTTATTGGATTGGGATGCTGAAGTCTGGTGGGGGTATAAAGACTTCTATGCCTAGGGTTTTGTGCCTTAGTAGTTTTGGAGGGAGTGGGATAGCCTTGCGAGATGCCCGGAGACATTGAGTACCATACTGGATGCCTACCTTGGGGCAGATGAGGTCTAAGTAAGGCACGAGCCTTGGGGCCAGCCTTGGACTAGGATACAGACCGAGGAGGCTTATGCTTGGTTCCGAAAGTGGGAAAAAGGAAAGAGATTCCTTGAGATTTCCCAAGCGTTGTGAAACTTTTGATGCCTGCTGGTTATACTATTCAGCAGAGGGTGTTGGGTGAACATGAAGTAATAAACAATAATAATAATAATAATAATAATAATTCAACTTAACTTCGGGATGAAGTTCCTTAAAGTGGGAGAGTATGTAATGTCCCTCCCTTAATAATAAATAATAAATAATATTAAAAAAATACAAGAAAATAAATAATAAACAATGAATAAAAAAATAATAGAAATAAAATAGAAATAAAACAAGAAAACAGTAAAAAAATCAATAAAACTATCAAAAAGAATAAAACAAGAAAGAAATAAAGTTGCATGTAGACACATGCAGTGTGTGCATGTGGTTCCCCTTCCAATCTTTGCTCTATTTATTAGATGGTGAGGAAGATGGGAGGTATTCCATCATTCCAAGATTCTATCATTCATTCTCTTGGGAGAATAGTGTTCTAAGATAGAGGTTTCACTGGCAGTAGTATGTTGATTGAGGGCTCAGGGGTGGCCAGTTGTAGCAAGACCTTGCGCAATTGAGCCTACGACTGGGTGGAGAGTCGTCCCCAAAACCTTGTTGCAGTTAGCACACTTCAACTGAAATCACAGGTAAGTGTCTCTACTCATAGTTTTGAACTTTGATGTTAATTAGTTGATAATTTCATGTTGATTATAAATTACTTGATTAATCTAATTAATTACATGTTGATTTTGGCTGTTACACACACTTAGTGTCAAACTCTATACCTTTGACAAGTGCTACATACAATGCTCCTTATAACGCTCAATATAGCATGGTTAGCGCGGGTCCCCTCAACCAACAATATGGTTGGCATCCATTGTATAGTTCAAACCCATAGATTCAAGTATTTTGGGGCACTCCCAGTATGCATATACCGATTGGGAACGTAACATTCCCCCTACATTTTTAGGCATGCATGGTCAGTCACTAATTGACATGAGTTCTCCTTATGTCAACCAAGGACATATGGTTAGTTCTGTGGCAGGTAGGAATCCTCAAGGGGGTCCCAACCAATCCATGGTGGCACCTTACTCAAAATTTCAAATGAGTCAAGGGGGCACTGCTTATCCTAGGGGAAATTCTATACCCCAACATCACAATCCCCATGGAAATCCACATACGCCAAGGCAACTACTATACCACACAGCCTATGTATAATATTGGGACTCAAGCGATGGGAGAACTACAAGGATCCTCAAGTCATATGTCATCGCCTTGGTCTACATCGGGGCCATCACACACTCTACCTTGCTTGGCAACGTTGGATATCCCCAACTTGTACAAACTTACAAATGACCCCATTTACCATAACTTACTTTGGCCTCCAATCCCGCATAAAATACCAATAGACATCCCCAAGTTAGAAGGGAAACAAGGGGAGGATCCGGGCACCCATATCACCACCTATCATATTTGGTATGTTTCTAACTCCATGGTGAATGATATTGTCCAGTTATGTCTTTTTTCCTGCACCCTCACAGGCAACGCAGCCAAGTGCTACATTGAGTTACCATGCGTGTCAGTAAATACCTTCGACACTCTAGCGATGGAGTTTTTAAATCACTTCTAGCTACCCATCCGCTATGAGATTGGGACAGATCTCCTCACTTCATTATGTAAGGATACCACCACCAACATCTCTGATCATATACATGAATGGAGACATAGGAAGAGGTTAGTCAAAGCTCCCCTCTCAGACTATCTCTTAGCAGACTTGTTTTACAAGTCCCTACTCCCTCAAATCGATAAGTATGCCACCTTAGGTGGTGTGGTCACAGAAGACCAATCCATACATCGTGCCCAGCACTTAGATCTGATATATTCACAGTCTAGCACTCTTTATGATGTAATCCACAATTCCCCTCGCAACTCCAATTCTTCTGTTACTCAGCACCCGAGAGTGCATGCTGATGGGATTATCGATCAACCTCTAGGTATGCTGTAAAAAAACTCAGCAGTCACATTGCCAAGATGTCAGTGGACCCCTTTACCAAATCAACTGCTCTTCCTACCACTGTGATAAAATCTGTGTAGTCTACACAAAAACCCGGTGGTAAGAACAATAAGAATAAGAAAGAGGCTGCTCCTTCTAAGGAGCAGTCAACAAAGTAGTAAAACCCAAAGAAGAAGGTCGATGTGCGTCTTAACAGTGGAAAGGATAAACCCACCAAATTCCCTTGCAAAATTTGTGCTGAATACCACATGACCTATCGCTACCCACATCTTCAAGAATGGACAAATTTCATTGCTAAAAAGGATACTAGTAGGACTCCCGCTGTCCTTCATAATCCTTTCCCCACTCAGCAGTAGTAACACCTCATTGCAAACCAACCCCAACCCCCATAAGGGGGCAATGGTGGTTCAAAAAATCCTTTAGCTGGTAAAGGATCTTCTACTGCTTACACCTTTGAAACGGTAGATCTACAAACAAGAGCCAAATCCTATGGAGTTCCTATCACTCCATCTACCCATGCCACCCAATACATCTACCATTGGGTAGATGTATGGCTTGTATGACTTCTATGTCCACCGTTACTATTTTCCCATACAAAGTGATGGGGTAGCTAGCTAGGTAACCTTTTGGGATGAAAGTGCAGTCGTTGAAAGCTTTAAGGGAATTTGATGGAGGGGATAAGGTTGGAGAACCCAAAACGAGGCAACATGAAGCCGACATGATGCAAGTAGAAGCACCTTATTCGATGATAATTCTATGTATACCTTTACCTTTCGAAAAAATTTGCACTTGAAATGCAAGTTGGTGGAAAAGGGGAGGTTTAAACTTTTCCATGTCAAAAATTGCAAGCATGGAATCCTATGGATCGATACCACCAATAGCTGAAAGCAAAGATTTCCTTTGTGATGGACACATTTGTAATACTTCAAGCGCCGACATAGCTGACGACACTTGTGCCAAGTCTTCTACAATGCTGTAGTTTTGGGTGGCATGGGTAGATGTATTGTGCATTGTGCAAGCAATAGTTGGGCCTTTGTTGCAACGTGGGGACTCTTTGACCCCACCAAACACACAATCAACCATAAAATAGCCCTCATAGACCTGGAACTTATCCTTTCTATGGGGACTCTATTTCCGATTAGTCTGTTCTCAGGGATGCAGTAGGATTGCACCAGCTCTAGGGTAGATTGTGGATCTGGCTTGCCCCCGGTAAGGTTTTCTTGTGCCCCTTAGCACGAAAAACTAGTTAAAGAGTATATTTCATCACAATTAATAGCCATCTCATGATCTGCAACCCTGAACACTTACTCGTGGTCATCCCAATGCTGGATAATCCATCTCAATAAATCCTCCTACCCTTTCAAGAACTCCAACTTTGCATGCTTCAATAAACCGCAACGACACAAAGCAAGTATGCATGCTGAATCATTTCATATTAGCAATTCCTAGCTATCATGGGCCCGTTCTCTCCATAGGCTAGTCATTATGGCCTGAAACCTATGGAAAATAACCCAAAAATCAGTGAAAATGGGGCAATACAACTTCAGGAATCACTACATGAGGTTTTATACTATGCCCTCAAGCTCTAATGCCCCCCTAGTGGTACACATGAGGATTAACGCCCTCCAGTAGGTCATATAGGGAGTTTAACGCTCCCTACAGGACAGTCAAGGGGCGTTAGTGTGCAAATACTACTTTAGGGCACCTCAAATCTGCAAAATTCTACCCCAAAAAATGATAAGTAAGGTTAAGCAATGCATAGGGAAAGGTTTTTTCCTCTACTTGGGACTAAAGGCACATCGAATGGTTTCCCAGATCTCCTGCAATGGTCTGCGGAAAATCTGGTCTCTTTGGCTCCAAAACGCTCTCACAATTCTCAAATAGTGAAAATGGTGAATGTGAAAGCTCAAAAAACTTCCTTGTATTTATTTTAAGAGACATTATTTTTTCATATCATTAAAGAGGAAGTAGTCCATTCACTATGATTTTTTATCATTCATGCACCCATATGGATAGGAATTGCTGCCATTTTATATCTTTTTCCACTTTTGATGAAAGTACCCTCAGGAATGAAAAGTAGTAAAGCACTGTATGCAATTCTCAATGAGCGCTTTTCTTTCATGGGATATTTTCTCGCTCACAAAAACTGAAAAACCCCTGAGTTTGTCATCATTGGGCTCATTAAACACATATGACGATGGTCCGAGCAACTCTCTTTCACTCTTTTTTAGCTCATTAAACTAAAAAAGATCATTAGAGCATTATTTTTAGGCACTTTTTTCTCGCTCATAAAACTGAAAAAAATCTCGAGTTTTTTCTTCAGGTTTGTTAAACATTTATAAAGATGACCCGAGAATTCTTTTAGATACTTTTCTTGCTCGTTAAACTGAAAAATCTCGAGTTTTTGTCACTGGGCTCATTAAAAATGTATGGCAACAATAAGAGCACTTGCTTTTTTGGGACCATTTCTCGCTCTTAAAATCAAAATATCCCCGATTTTTTCCCCCTCTTCGTTCTCATTAAGTCTATGAAGAAGGAATGAGAAGCTATTTTACCTCATTTTCCTTGCTCAATAAACTAAAAAAGATACCTTGATTTTTCTTCATTTGACTCGTTAAAATTTGATGAAGGTATTGAGTTTATTGTTGTGCGACTCATTAAAAATTCATGACAAAAAATGAGTTTAGTCCATCTCCTTGTACTCGTAACAAAATGAGGTCAAAATCTATTGAACATGGGTTTCTCTTTATCTGGATTCAATAGATTAACTCACGGAAAAGTAACTAATCCAGGTATACTCTTAACCTATTGTTGCACCCGATTAACAACTATGACAAAGGGACCACCCTAGAGTCGTTCTTTATGATCTTTTCAGACTCTATAAATATGAAAAGACCACTAAGTTATCTCGTATGGAATCATTAAATTAAACAGACGAGGTATAGAGTCGCTCTTTTTTATGATCCTATTCAGACTCTTAAAACATGAAAGAATCGATGAGTTTTCATGTCTGGACTCATTAAAATAATCAGATAGGGCATAGAGTACTTATTTTTGTGATCCTCTTCAGACTCTTAAAATATGAAACGATTGACAAGTTTACCCGTCTGGACTCACTAAACTAATCAGACAGGTAAAGTAGACAATACAACTGCATTCAATATTAGAAAGTGTGGTTTGGCAACAGTCGTTCCCTTGAACATGGCATTCCCTCAGTGTTATAGTCGTTTTTGTGCCTTACAACTTTGAGCATGAAATGTCCATAATCCAAGGGATCCAAAGTCCCTAAAGATGTTGTTACAACTCCTAAAGGAACAAGGTCAACCAATGACAGCTTCTCCCAGAAGTTCTCCACCAAAAACCACTCAGAACTAGTCAAATCAAGATCAATTCAGAAGCTCCACTAGCTGCCTGCGTTGCAAAGCACCAAAATACACTGGCTAGGTGCGTTGCAACGCACTTGAATGCACTACCCAAGTGCGTTGAGCGGGAAATGACAAGTGGCAGAGTCATTCAACAAGGTGGAAAGACCATGGAAGCTTCCAGAATCTTCTCCAATGACACTTGCCTCACTGAATTCGACCAAGTGATGAGTAAGAGGCTCTCAGTCTCCAAGTGGAAGCAAGAACTGACAGAGAGAAGCCACAAGTCAAAACATAAGTTGACTCATCCTCTCTGCTTACATCTATATATGGATCCCTCATCCCAGAGATCCAGAGGCTGGAATTTTGTACTTTGCAGAGAATTGTTGTTGGTTTGAGATTGAGATTAGTACATTGGGTGATTTATGCTTTGTTGGAGGAGAGGAAGGGATTCCTTTGCTGGGAGGTAGATGCTGGATCGGGACTCACTTGGTTGTATCTCCTTTTGGACTTTCTTATCATATCAATAAAATTATTTGAGTTTCTCCTACATGCTGTGTATCAATGATGTTTTGTTATATTTGCACGTTTAGCTTAATCTGATCCTGAGTTTTTTATGAATGTATATCTATATCTTCGTGTAGTTTCTCTCTCTTGTGATCTTGCAGGAATTCGGTGAAGCTGGACCAGTAAGGGAGCAGGGAGCTGGGAGCTATTGAAGAGAGGAGTGATTGGATCAACAAACTAGAGAAAGCCACAGGTTAGTTACATCCTTTCTCCTCATTTACATTTCATAAAGAAGAATACTCAAGTAGTTTTCCTTATTTGTTGCTAAGGCACTATCACACCTTAGAGTGGGATAGGGGCGTTCTGAATAGATACTTTTCCCAACAAAAAATTGGCGACTCCACTGGGGATCGTATCTAGTTAGTTTATTTGTGTTTCTATTGTTGTTCTTCTCATAAACTTAGGAGTGGTGAATCGAACTGCATTTGCCATTTACAAATGCAAAGTAGAGATTTGCTACTCTAGTCCATTCACTGGGCCTGTTTATGATCTGAACAACTGATCCACAAATGCTCTAACTGCCCTTTGTGATAGCTCTTAGTCCTCCTTTAAATCGTCCTCCTAATTGTACCTTATTGATAGCCTTTATCTGGCCAAAAACCTTAGATCAAACTGCAAACCGTGACCCAGAACCCAGAGACAATTCTCATTTCTGCTTCAGCGCAGGCTCTATGAAGAGACTCTGCATTTCAACGTAGGTCCTGAGAGGGCTACCTGCGCTGCAATTCAGTTTCTCTGTGCAACAGGTGCGCTGATCAGCCTTTGCCCTGTGCAGTTGTGGTTCGTTGCTTCAATTTGTTCAGTTTTATCTCTGATTTTTGCAGCCTGTTATTAGTGTGTATACCTATCTGAAAACCCCTTTTATTTGCCTTAATTCCACCCCAGTTGTATAAAAGAAACTGTATTTTTTTTGTGTATTTATTACATCATTTGCAGTTTCCCATTACAAAAGTAAACTAGTCATACGGTCGCCCTTAGATCTAGACATGTCGTAAGTGTCATTTTGATCTTAGGAGAAAATTTGTTTGTTGTTGACAGTTGATTGTGCTTTTACTTTTGTATTTTGGTTTGAATTTGTGAATTTCTAGTGTCGAAACAAGTGTTTACTTCAAAATCATAAAGTGTCGTAATCATCTTTTTGATTCCAAAAAGAAACTTGTTTGTGTTTTCACTTGAAATCGAATTCAAATTTGTACAATAGCTTTCTTTTTAGGCATCAATATTAAGAAAGTGAAAACAAATACATGCATATGTGCATTTGCATAATGATAGTTTGTATGGTTTGATTTAGGAAAAGTGCATTTACAGTGTGCTCTATGCTCTTTGAGAAAAGATTGTGTCTTTCTTTTCCCCTTTGTAGCTAGGATTTTCATTGTTGAAAAGAGATAAAAGCTTGCTTATCATCTTTAGACTGCATTTAGGAATTGTATCTACATCTCGTGGTGATCCAAAAAGGCAAAATTTTAAGAAAGATCAACCTAAAATAAATTGAATGAACTTAACAACGCTTTGTAACTTAACGCACAACATAGAGGTATAGGCTAGAGACGTGTTCCGACATCGTAAAACCTGGTGACTGTCGGCCTCACTGATGGTTGGGTGATTCCTCCTGAGAGACGATAAGCGCAAGTACGGATAGTGCTCCCACGTACCGTCGAGTATATATTGGGAGACCCCTATAGGCATAAAACCTTTATCCATAGGAAGCCGTGTCGGCCACCCTACTGATTGCAATGCACTGAACACAGCATTCGAGAAGATTGATCGCCCGTACCTTAAAAAGTATTCTGCGGTTTTACGATTGGTTTGGCACACCCTCTACCTAAAACTCCAGAGCAGTCCTTTTCGTTCCTTTTCAGACTCCTTAATGGAAAAGGTCCATCTGAGCACTTGTCACTTTAGGCTCATTAAAACTCGAAGGAGACTAGAGTCATCTTTTGCTTTTTCTCGACTCTTTAAAATTGAAAAAGCAAGTTGTGTCCAAAGCGTCTAAAATTCATTTAATTCGGAAACATATTTCCCCTTTTGTATTTTAGTTGATCAAGTAATCCGCAATTGTGGAAGAAAGTCAATTGAAACCCCATTGTTCGCAGAGGCTTACGAGTCAACCGTCTTTGTCTCCGAAATCGAAAACAGTACGGACAAAGCGAACTTGTTTAACCGGTTCGAAATCTCCTATCAAAGTTAGAACAAGTGTTCCAACAACATCCGAGATTCCGGTTACTCCAAACATTTCTGGAAACCCTACCTCTACAGAAGAAGTTCAACAGCCACAGAGGGACAGTGATACTGATCCTAGTCTGAAAGTAAACACTTGTGTTACTGAACCAGTTCCATCAGTAACCGGTTCGGAGAGTCTTGCTCTTCAAACATCTGTCGCTGTCGATTCAACCCATTCTTCGGCACCAAAAATATTTTACGGACCTAACGGTCTTCCCCTTCCACCTGGTTTGATTGCGATAGAGGAAATTGTAGAAGATCCGTAAGCAAGTACTCCAACACATTTTGGAGTCGGGGTCACTCTATTTCCTTCGACATCAGAAGTTAGTCTACCACCAGTGGAAGTTCCTGTAGAATTTCTAGGTAATATTTTGGATAGACTCAAAATGTCTGAACAAACGTCAACATCTAGGACTGTGTTGACTGACACAGTGACAACAAAACTGCCTGCCGTCACTCCGACAATGTTTGCCGGCGTACCATCTGTCCTGACTAGCTCACAACCATTAGAAGGAGTCCATCCAGGGGCTATTTCGACAGTATGGTCCGTTCTTGTTTGTTCCTCCGGAATAATATCCGACAACTCTTATGTTGAGACTCGCGAAATTGATCCATTTGGAGGTCAATTTGGGCAATGCAGTCCCCAAGGGCACACAATCCCCTTGAGTTCCATATTACCACCGTATGGGGGGCAGTATGCCCTTTCATTATCCCCTTTGGGAGGATATCCATACGGGAGTTCACAACAGTATTCAGGTTATACTGGAGTTACATCAAGTGGTTGGGTACCTATACTACCCCAACAACCAAGATTTGTGTATTCTATGCAACAATGTGTACCTATGTCGAACATCCCGACTACACCAGCTATTGTGACAGTGTCACAAGTTCAAACGCTGCCTGTTATATGTCAACCTCATATTTCCCAGGTTGTAATGCAACAACCCCTTGACCCTGTGACTCAACCACAATCATTGACTGGTGGGGCGACACAGGTCCAAACGGGTACAATTACCCCACACCTTGGTCCAGCGGTTAGTATAGTGCAACAGAACATGGCTTCACAACCATGGTTGGTGCAATACCAGCAACCAAAATTCCAACAAGTATACCAAGGTTCTGAGCAGCAGATCTTTGCGAACAGTGGATAGCCGTACATTCAAAACGGTCAAAATCAACCACTTTACAATGGTCATGTCCACCAACCATATCAGTCATACCAGCATCAACTACATTATGCTGGTATGCAAAGGCCAACTGCTCAGGCAATTCCATCATATCCTGGGTATGCTTCACCTAACCTGAATCAACAGTTACCATTCGTGGCAACTTTAGAGTTACCTGATTTACACCGTTTAAAAAATGATCCAATTGCTTACGCCCCTTGGTGGCCAGCGATCCCTCATAAAATTCCATCAGATATTCCTAAATTTAATGGAAATCCAGGTGAAGATCCATCGAATCACGTGATGACATTTCATCTATGGTGTTCGTCAAACACCCTAAACGATGATTCGATAAGGCTTCACCTTTTTCAGAGGACGTTAATGGGTCCAGTGGCAAAATGGTATATTGAATTGCCTAGAGCTTCGTTCGACAACTTCAGTACCTTAGCCACGACTTTCTTAACCCATTTTCAATTACCGATAAGGTATGAAACGGGAACAGAACTCCTTACCAACTTCAGACATACAACGACCACTCACATATCTGATCATATACATGAGTGGCGACGTCGTCGTAGGATGGTAAAAACGTACGTTCCCGATCAGCTATTAGCTGAATGGTTTATCAAGTCGTTACTTCCTGCCATAACGGAAGATGTGGCAAAGGGGGGAGTCATAACGGAAGAGAAAGTCATCGCTCGTGCGCAATATCTAGACTTGGTCTATACTCAGTCTGGCACGCTCTACGACAAAATACCTAACGCCCCTAGAACGAAATTCTCAATTCCTCCTCCTCCTAAATCAAACAATGACTCTCACGCCGGTGATGGCGTGATTGGCACGACAAACACGAAATCGACAAGGGCTACATCCAAGAAAGCCTATAAGATTTCAGATCAAAATGCAAAAGACAAAATTCTTGCTTCGAAGTAAATGCCGTATCGACAGATAAGGGCAAAGAAACTAAACAACCAGGAAGCAAGAAGAAACAGGGCAAAGGGAAGAAGAAGAAACAGGGTGATTCATCTCCTGAAAAAAATTCTTCAAACCCTCCTGGAAATAGGAAACTGAAATATCCATGTCAAATATGTGATGAGGATCATTGGACAGGAAAATGTCCGTACAAAGCTGAGCTTAAAAGATTCTTTAAGAGTTCGAAAACCTCAGCTGTGTTAACTGATCCGTTTCCAAACCCGGGAACCAAACTGGTTGCTAATCAAAATGCTTCCCGATCCCAAGTGCTTATGTTGTCTATCTCAAAGCAGCAAAATGATGCTTTGACAAGGAATAAAGATTACGGGAATCCACAGCTGTCGAATAACAAGGCTAATGAACAACCTAGTAGTTCGACGACAACTTTGACCAAAGTTGTGCCACCCATCATTCCTGAACAAATGATAAAGTCGCCAAAGGGAGTAGTACACAAATCGACATTTTATCCTCGTGCAAAAATAGCACAGTATTATAATGTAATAGAGGACCTGACCCAATCGTCGTCTGCTATGTCGACACTTGAAGTACCGCAAAATTGCCCCTCCCAAGAGCAAGCTTTATTATCAGCAATAGGAGGGATTGGCCCAATGGATTCCAATCTTGTGGCCTTTGATCATAAAGGATATGACCCTCAGTTACCAGCTCAACTAGCTTTCCTTATTCAAGTGAAAGCCCTCAAAAAAACTGTTCATCGAAAAATTATTGATGAGGGGGCATCTACGTGTATTATGTCGATGAGTTGCTGGAAAAATTTAGGCTCACCACCCTTGTCGAGATCGTCAATGACGTTAAAAGCATTTGATGGATGATCATACACTCCATACGGGATTTTAAGTAACTTGCAAGTTGAACTAGGGGGAAAAATAGTAGGAATTGATGTTGAAGTAATTGATGGAAACCTCGATTACAACATCCTACTGGGAAGGCCCTGGATATATGCCATGGCCGCAGTTGTGTCGACCTACTTCAGGAAGATTGCATTTCCCTTTCAAGGAGGAATTACAGTCGTCGACCAACAAACTTTCCTCCCCGAAATTTCACAAGTTATGGGAATAATTCCAATGATCCATGGAAGCAATCATTCGCTTCAAAATATTGGAGTAGGCCTCCTAAAAGACCCTGCCTTAATGGGTACTTTTGCCCTACCGCCTCCGAGTAATCTGGCGGAAGTGGCCACAGTAGAAACCTACAATATGAAATCTTCTATATCTAATGAATTCCAAAGATTCCTGAACATTTTGTCAGCATGGATCATCGCCATTTTATAAATATTGTAGCAATCAATTTTCTTGGCCTGGGGGGCAACCCCAAATCAACGCTCATCAAGCATTTGGATAGATAGATCTAAATAATATGGTACCCCTTCAGATCCTTGGTCGCAAGTGCATGTCACCGACGAAGGAATTGTCCAATCAATGATAATTGACAGGGCACCATGGAATGATTCCCACCATCGTTCCCTTCTCCCGGATTGTGGAGAAGATACTCAAGATGACCTTTATCATCCTTCAATTTTCGATTTTCTATCAAATACTGTAAATACAGTGGGCTCCGAGGATGGTTCTTATCTCGTGTTGACCTCGTTAAAAAATGAAACAAGGAGTCTTGAGGATGGTTCTTCTACTGTGTCAACCTCATTAAAAAATGAAACAAATCCCCTTTCTCAAAGGTAAACCTTCATTCCAACCACCAAGTTGAATGCAATGAAGCTTGGGGGGAATGCACCTTGATTTGCGTTATTATGGTGGGGGCATGCAAACTTACCATGAGCAGTGTTACTGCAGGGTTCAAGCTCATTAAAAGATAAACCCGCATCGAGCATTTTTAGCACATAGTTCATGCTCGTTAAAAAATAAACATAAGATCGAGCAGTTTTAGCGCATAGTTCATGCTTGTTAAAAAAATAAACATAAGATCGAGCAAGTGTTTCAACCCGCGTTTAAGCTCGTTAAAAAATGAACTATCTTCCGGTAAATAACCACCGTGAATGTAACATTATCAGCCATTAAAGCCTTGGTTGTGTTTGCACCGTCACCTCCACTTTTCCATTGGCCGATCATTCACCTCCATTTGATTTTTTACCCATTTTGAGGAACAACTGCGAAGAGTGATTTCACTAGCCATCCTTGTGACACTGTGGTGCTTGGAAAATTCCAACCCTTACCTAGAATCAGCTGCTACCCATTTTATCACTCGTTCCTCAAAAGACGAGTCTTCTTTAAGCTCTTTTCATCTGACTCGTAAAATATGAAAAGATTGCCGAGTTTTGGCCTTCCAGATCGTTAAAGTGACAGGAAGAGCTATCCCTCCTCTAGATTTTAATCTTTTTGGACCTGAGGGATTATTGCACAAAAAGATCGAGCGCTTGTTTTGTTCGACTCGTTAAAACTATCGAAAATTCATCCCTTCTGTATTGTTTTATACTTTTTCGGACTTAAGGGATTAGATGACGAAAAAGGATTTTCGGAGTTAACTTTACGTACCTTTTCAGACTCTCTAAAAATGAAAAGGACCGAGTTATCTTTGTCGTTAGACTCGTTGAAAACATTAATAGCGACAAACTTGTCTTTAGACGAGAACGAGTTTCACTATCGCTAGGCTCGTTAAAACATAGTGATAGGTTTGCCCGAAGGGAAAATTATAGAACAAGCATATGTTATCCTCCTCAAGCTTGACAAAAATAAAGAGGTAATGGTCAGCAATGACTGGGGAAAAATTGGGAAGAAACTAAAAGAACCTTTATTGGTAGCAAGTCGCTCTTGAACATGACACTTCCACTCCATGCCTGAGTCGGGTTGGGTTATTTCATTCATCGGTCACATCAACATGGTCTCGCCAATACCATCCATCATTGGGGTAAATGCTACCAATCCATCACACAAGTGTCGCCGATATGTTCAAGAGAAGTCATCCAGAGAAGTCAACCGTGTCCCATCCACTACCATACATTATACTTCATTCTTTCATGACCACCACCCTGAACCATATATCATCAGATCGTTTTCACCTCCATCAAAATCATTTGCTCCGTTCCGTGTCATTGATGTGGGATACATCAAGGCCCTCTGACGGATCGCTTCTTGTCGACATCAGCTCATTATCCAAGAAGTTGATCTAGGAACACCCCCTTCAGTACTTTGAAGCTCGCATGCCTCAATGGCAAGTTTCTCACTTCCGGCGATAGGTATACATCAATGACCTTCGACCGAAAGATTTTGTCTGGTGTTCGACGCCAAGTCCTTTATTCACACCACGTGAATTGTACTGCAGTACCTTGAGGGTCGTTATCATTATCGATGATTCCTCTCGCGCTTGTTAATAGTTTACATCATTGACTGGTAATCAAGCGATGTCTTTCCATGTTCGACTTCAAAACATTTCTCACATGGATCGACTTGTACTTAGAGTGAAGATCGGACGAGATTGAAGACCCCGGATCTAGTTTCATCCATCCAGGCTGCGATATATATTCATGAAAAATAAAAACATTGACATGTACAACACTGCAGAACAGATAATCATCCTACCAAAAGGATGATGATTTCATCAGAATCATCAGTCTACCATCAGATGGATGTCTATCCTATGTACATAAAAATGAATTTATAAAGCTAAGCATGGGAATGCCCGCCTCAGCTAGATCATGAAAACAGTATGAAAAATAATGTATTGTATTGTATCTTATTACAGGTCTCCTCCCAGCATTGAAAGAACTTCGGATCCTCCTAATAAAGCATTTCACCCGATAAACGGCCTCATACTTTAGGGGGCAACTGTTATAGACATTTTTGTGCCTTAAAGATTTGAGCATGAAATGTTCATAATCCAAGGGATCCAAAGTCCCTAAAGATGTTGTTACAGCTCCTAAAGGAACAAGGTCAACCAATGACAACTTCTCCCAGAAGTTCTCCGCCAAAAACCACTCAGAACTAGTCAAATCAGGATCAATTCAGAAGCTCCACTAGCTACCTGCGTTGCAAAGCACCCAAATACACTGGCTAGGTGCATTGCAACGCACTTGAATGCACTACCCAGGTGCGTTGAGTGGGAAATGACAAGTGGCAGAGTCATTCAACGAGGTGGAAATACCATGGAAGCTTCCAGAATCTTCTCCAATGACACTTACCTCACTGAATTCGACCAAGTGATGAGTAAGAGGCTCTCAGTCTCCAAGTGGAAGCAAGAACTGACAGAGAGAAGCCACAAGTCAAAACATAAGCTAACTCATCCTCTCTGCTTATATCTATATATGGATCCCTCATCCCAGAGATCCAGAGGCTGGAATTTTGTACTTTGTAGAGAATTGCTGTTGGTTTGAGATTGAGATTAGTACATTGGGTGATTTATGCTTTGTTGGAGGAGAGGAAGGGATTCCTTTGCTGGGAGGTAGATGCTGGATCGGGACTCACTTGGTTGTATCTCCTTTTGGACTTTCTTATCATATCAATAAAATTATTTGAGTTTCTCCTACATGTTGTGTATCAATGATGTTTTGTTATATTTGCATGTTTAGCTTAATCTGATCCTGAGCTTTTTATGAATGTATATCTATATCTTTGTGTAGTTTCTCTCTCTTGTGATCTTGCAGGAATTCGGTGAAGCTGGGCCAGTAAGGGAGCAGGGAGCTGGGAGCTATTGAAGAGAGGAGTGATTGGATCAACAAACTAGCGAAAGACACAGGTTAGTTACATCCTTTCTCCTCATTTACATTTCATAAAGAAGAATACTCAAGTAGTTTTCCTTGTTTGTTGCTAAGGCACTATCACACCTTAGAGTGGGATAGGGGAGTTCTGAATAGATACTTTTCCCAACAACACTCAGATAAACCTTCCTTGTGACGGCCTCTCAATATGAATCCTACTGTCCTATGAGTTTTAGCCTAAATACCCCGATGTTCTTGCATCTCTATATCCTAACACTTTTTGGTGTTCATGAGTCTAGTGCTGCATGGTTAAAACCATTGTCATGCCTTCTATCGTTCAAGGGTTAACCTTTTGTTTCCTCCATTAACCCATCAAACATATCTTTTCATCATGCCCTCTGTCATTTAGACCCAATGCTCAAAGATTCCTCAACAAGCAAATCATTCTTGCCCCAATTCTTGTCAATTGATGTAGGACACATTATTTCCTACCTTTCAACAGGTATCTTCCTATCGACTTCAACACTCTATCTAAGAAGACAACCGAGAAACATATTCAGTGCCTTGGTACTTGCAAACATTAGTGGAAGGCCACCTTGTGTTTGATTAGGGGTTCTCATTATTGGCTCCTGGTTAAGAGATTCTACAGGTGTTCAATGACAAAAACATATTTCACACTCATTATATTCTACTGTGCATCTTGGAGACCATCACCATTATTGGTGGCCACTCATTAGATTGTACTGTGCATCTTGGACACCATCACCATTTTTGGTGGCCTTCATCACGTCATTTAATAGTCTCCGTTATTGAGTGGTAATCAGATGATTTTGTGCATGTTCGAAATTAATGCATATATTCACATGTATCAATCTATGATGTTCGGTGAAGCGAAAATAAAGACCTTGGGTAGAGGCTTGCATCACTCAGCCTTGCTTCCTCCCCCAAGTTGCATATATTGTTGTTTGGAGATAGCTCATTAGTATGATCCTATTATGACACCATATCCACATTGTGCTTATTGGCGACCAACATAGTCATATCTCTTTTATCAGAAAATCACTCTAAAATAGCTACTGAGAATGGGAATGCCCGACTCAGGACATGATTTTAGTTGTTTTATATATATGTGTTGTATCAGGTTTACCATACCACCCGAAGCTCTGATACTCTCTCTTTTTGTTGAAGAAGGAAAATTACAGTTAAGTATTTCGGCCATCATCATAGCCTCTGATATCACACTTTAGGGGGCATCTGTTATACCGAAAATTGACCCCCTCATCAGTTCAAAGGAGAAAGGCATGATAGCTGAAGCAAATACCAAAATCACAAGCCTTGTTTCCACACTAACACTAGCTAAACAATGACAACCTACTTTATAAAGCTTCTCTGTAAGCCTAAGGGAGTGTTAGTGACCCTACTAACTCTAGTTGTTAGTTTGGGAACAACGTTAGTGGATCTTAATGAAGTTCTAAAGGTAAAAGGAGCGAACTGACTCATAAATATTAGATATTTTCTCCTAAATTTACTTAGAAAAGAAAGGAAAGATCTCAAGTTCAACCTATTTGTGGGATTTCTAATCCTAATGAAGGAGGAAAATGAGAAAGAACTCAAAAGCATGGAAGCATCATTTCTTTTACCTTAAGGAAGTCATGGAGGAACTTGGCAGCCCTAACTTGAATTCTACATAAGCAAAGCTAGGGCTATTGTGATAGAGGTCAGATCATTTTAAAGGATAGCTTACTTGATTGTTGAGCATAGTCTCAAACATAAACATTAGAGGTTGGTCAGAAGGGGGAGAGAGAGAGAAGCTGGAGGGGTAAAGGAAGGCTAATGCAATAGATGGTTGTAATCACTCTTCCGACATTAATCTAGAACTGCAATTGTATTGTCTACTCCATGGTGTTGGTACTATCATTCATTTTCTTGTTTGTCCAATACCTTTTAGCATGAGTAGCTTAATTATGTGTAACTAGATGTCTTTTATGTATTCATGTATTAGTTATCAAGGTTTTTTGACATCTTGTATCTTCTATGTGTAGGACTTGATTTGGAGCCGGCTCAAGGGACTTCCACCTAGCTGCATTGTGCTCTCCAACAAATCTACACAGAGGCTTGAGGTAATCAATCTGTCTTTCTTTGATAGTTAGTTATTGTTTATGGACATGCATGTAACTTTGTGACAACTGTAGATAATCTTGAAGTTTTCCAAAGGTCCTGGGAATACCTTTGATGATATCTCCATTCTCCATACACTATGCATTTTATCCTATAGCAGGGGTTTTTGAATTCAAATCTGATCGTTCCCCAAAAAAATTGATCATTATTTCTATTTTGGTGGCATATCTTCAAAGATTTTAGCATTAAATGCTGCCAACCCACTCCTCTTAACCATATTTTGGATGTTAAATCATGAATAGTGACTCCAATAGTCACTTTACTACTATTCTGCATGACACCTCCCTTCATAGTGCAACACCCTTTGTGCAACTTCTTATACTGTAACTTCACTATTTTCCACATAACTCGCCTACCGCGGAGCCCTCCAATCTTGGTAATGTAGTTTATAGTCTCACGCTCCCTTAGAACTAGCTAGAGCACTAAGACTCTCCTATCATCATATAGTCATGATATGGATCCCCTGTATATGGTTGCAATCGGCTTCCGTTCACCCTTCCTGGAAAAGGTTCTCCATTCAGCTTCGCGAGCTCAACTCACCTCCATCTGTAATCTCTTTGATAACATATGGACCTAGCAAGTGCATCTGAAATTTCCCCAGAAACTTAGTGAACTTGCTATCATATAATAAAAGCATATCATTTACTTTGAATGTGTGCATCTTGATGTGTTGATTGTTCCATTCATTTTCATGCTCTTTCTGTAATTTTTTATGGAAGCCAACCAAGAATTTGTCTTCTTCAAGCTCCATCAACTGCGTGAGTCGTTCCTCTAAGGCTTCACGATATGCCATACCTATGAAAGTTGTTATGCATAGACTAGGCAGGATATATTCCATAGGCATCACAACGTCTATGCCATAGACCAATCTAAAAGGTGTCTGTCCTGTCAACTTTTTTCAAGTAGTCATTTACGCCCATATCACTACAGGTATGCACACATCCCAATCATTCCATTGTGCATTAAAAATCTTCGTTAGCACATTTTCCAAAATATTATTAAATGCCTCAACTATTCCATTAGCTAGAGGATGATACAGTGTGCTCTTCTGATGATAAACCTAGAACTCTTCAGTATATGTGTTAATCGTTTCATTTCACTCATCAACACTTTTGGGCAGCCAAATCTGGTTAACACATACTCAAACAAGAACTTCGCTACTGTAACCCTATACAATCCTTAACCGAATGTGCCTCTACCCATCTGGTTAGATACTTCGTTGTGGTGATGATATAGTGTGCACTTGTCTTCTTTCCTGGGGCTGAATTGGCCTGACAAAATCAATTGCCCATTTCTCATATGGATGCAATGATACTTGAGGATTCATTTGTAACTCATCCCTTGTTACACTAAAAAATGTCACCATGGCTATTTACAGATGGTATGGCTCTATCAACAGTCATACTACCCTCTTAAGCAAGTCTTATGCCTCTGCTATCCATGTCAAACTCCAAGAAAGAGAGAAAGTCTTTATAAATATGTTTATCTCTGGGTACGCAGGTTCTCTCAAACCTTGCCTGCGGGTACGCACCTATTGTTCATAAGGTCTGCATCCAAAGACGCTCTGTATCTAAAGGGGCAGGTGCGTCCCTCTGAAAAGGTTAAAATGCGCAAGTTTTATCTTCAAAAACTTACTTGTGGTCATTTCTAGAGCATTCTAGAAGGTTGTTCGACGTGTATTGAGCGCCTCCAGATGGTTCATGCACCCCTACCAAAGAGGAACTTATCCCATCAATAAGGGAGTGATCCCATCCAAAGAGGGGACTATCCCATTGATGGTGGACCTGATTAACTTCCTCTTGAGCACTATAAATACAGGCATTGGGCCAGAAGGAGGGAGGATTTCTAAGGGTAAATGCTGCAGGAATTAGGACTCCCATTTAGAAGCTTGTGAGGAGAGATTGCCATCTTTGCTTGTTCTATTTGGAAGTGGGTGAGCTTTGTCAAAGTAGAGGAAGACTCTTGTGGACCCTGGAAGGAGCTTGCACAACACCAAGGCTCAGGTTGTAATGGTTCCTTTTGATTACCTTTAATGCAAATTGGTCCATTCTTCTCAATAACTTGTTGTTTATGGGTTATTTCATGTACTCCTTGGTCTATATGTTGAATATGCTTTGTTTTATGTTATAATCAGGTGCTATTTAATTGTTTGACTGTTGGTGATTGCAGGTTTTGGAGAAAAGGAGGAGCTCATCCAGATCAACAAAGCTTGGACTTCTACAACAGCGTTTGGACAAAGGTAAGAACGAAACACTTGATTTCTCATATCATAATGCATGTTTAGAGAAGGATAGCTCCAGTTTGTTTTGTTTGTCATTAGAATGTCTTAGACTTCTAGGAAGGTCGTTTGTGTCCCCACTCTTGACTGATCCTGTGTGACAAATTGGCGACTCCACTGGGGATAGATTCCATTGATGAGAAGAGTCTTTTCTTTTGTGTGAACTTTGCTTTGAGAAAATTGGTTTATTTTTATGGTTTTGGCTCTGTGACCTTGTCTCTGGGTGGGTTAGCTTAGGATTAGTTTTATTTTGGTTTTTCTTGAGTTTTTTAGTAGGACACACCCTCTGAGTGCTGCACAGTGCGTCCCTGGACACACTTTTGCTGCGTGCACAGAGCGGGCCCGCACCTGTGCTAACGGGTTGCCTGCGTCCCCTGCCAAAATTTGAGAAAATTCCATTTTTCCCTTTTTTGCTCTTAGATTTTGTTTTTTCTGCCCAGATTCATTAGTCCCTTGCCCAGAATCTTCACCTGAATTTGTTTCGATAGCATTGAGTGTTTTAGTGGATTTCATCGAAGTATAAGCCCTAGGGTTTGATTTTGAGTAGGTCTTGTAGTGACTTTGGCGGTAGGAGTTGTCAAGCCTTAGATCTCTCTGGTTTTGTCAGCATTCTAAGAAGTCAGACCTGTCATAAAGTCTACCTGTGAGAGAAACTTACCATCGAGTTGTCTCTTGGGCCAACTTCGAAGTTCTTGTTGTTTAAGTCTTGAATTCCATTTTACAAAAGAACAAAAAGATTTGAGTTTTGTTTTGACTAGTCTTTTGATTCTGCATTAGCTGGTCCTTGATTTGATTTTGATCAAGTAAAACAACCTAGAATCATCTTTGTGAGCTTTTTCCTTGTTAGGTTTGCTTAGAGTAATCTCTCTTTTGATTTGCTTGTGAGTCAAGTTTTCATAGTTTTTGTAGCTTTTGAGATTATTGTTTTGTGTTAAGATAGGTTTATATGCTTTATTAAAAAGAGAAAATACAAAAAACATCTCCTTTGAAAAGTTTTGTTTCAAGTAGCTTTGAAAGTTTTAAAAGAAAAAGAGTTTTTTCGTGCAAGTAAAGAGTGGTTATGTTTGTGTGCTTGAAAAGAAAAAGAGAATTGTTTCTTTGATTGTCTTTTCTAAGGAAGTTGTTTTCTCTAAAATTTGCATTCTCTCAACTCTCTTAGTTAAGAATTTCATTGAAAAAGCAAAGTAGCGTAAATCATCTTAGGTGCATCTTTGTAGTGGTTGGAGTCGAGTCTACACACCATTGGTTTCACTTCCACTACCTTGTGACTTTAAAGAACAACCATAAAAGTAACGCTTAAAGTAAAATTGAAATAGTAACTTTTATTTACTAATGGCTCTGAAGCACCAATTTAGATCAGGCTAGTGTCTTGGAGTAGGTGAGTAATTAACTCTCCAAGACAAAAAAACCAAACAAGTAGCTTATCTTGTGATAGAATAAATCCAATTGTCTCACTTGTACTCTGGGAAAGCTCCTCTTAAAGGAGAAGCACGAGCTCGTGTCCGAACCAGTGAGGGGATCATTCCCCCCTCATTGGGAACGACGCCAGACACGCACGTATTACAAACGGTAAACCTCGGATTAACCATTGTCGAGGAGCCAGGGGTCACTTGTCGATAAACCTTGGATTATTTTCAAGGAGCTGGCAAGGGGATTGAGCTTGCTACTTTGCCCTTGCGTGCTGTCGGAGTTTAGACTGTTCCCCCAGGTGCATTTGTTGCGGTTGGTAACCTTAGTGACCATTTGTTATAGACATTTTTGTGCCTCGCAGCATGGAGCATGAAATGTCAATAATTACAGGGATCCTCAGTCCTTAAACATGTTGTTCTTACCCCTAGAGGAACAAGGTCAGCAAACCACAACACTTCCTATCAGTTCTCCACCTGAAAACACTCAAAAACAAGCTATTTTTGGATCATGTCAGCTGCTCCACTGAGCATCTGCGCTGAATGTCAACTGCTCCTCCTTGTACCTGCGCTGAAAGTCAAAACCAATGAAGGCTACCTGCGCTGGGCGAGATTGGCCAAGTGGCACAGTCATTCTGCAAGGTGTCAACTGCCCAGGAAGCTTCCAAACTGACACTTGGTTCAAGGAATTCGCCCTATGATGAGTAAGAGGTACTTGATCTCCATGTGGAAGCAAGGATCTCCAAGTGGACTCAAGAACTAAAGTTTAACTGAAGAGGGAGAGGACGCAAGGCAGCTTTAGGTCAGTCTCAAGCTGACTCATCCTTTCTCCAAATCTCCTATATATAGAGCTCTTCTATGAGGTCTAGAGAGGCTGGAATTTTGTGCAAAGCAAGGAAGTGCTGTTGGTTTACAGTTAGAGCTATTGGGTGATTGCTTTTATAGAGGGGAAGAGGAGATTTCTTGCTGCTGGGGAGGTGCTGCTGGATTGGAGCCATTTATGGTTGTAACCTTCTCAGAACCTTTTTCTTCTATCAATAAAGCTTTGATGTTCTCCTATATACTTGTATTGCAATGATGTATTGTTTTTATCTGTATATTTGATTCATTCTAATCCATGCATCAGTTATGAGTACATGTTTCTTTTAGTTTCCCTCTCTTGTTTTTACAGGATCTTTGTGTAGCTGGGCCGGCAAAGGGAGCAAGGAGCTGGGAACAAGAGGCAAAGAGAGAAGACAGGATCGACAAAAGCGAAAGACATCGGTTGGTCAATCTTTTCTTCCTTCTCTGTACTTTCATAAAGGAAAAATATCAAAGCTTTACTTTTAGTTGTTGCTAAGGAACTATCACCCTTAGAGTAGGGATAGGGTCATTCCGAGTCGGATACTTTTCCCCACAACACCATTATCTTTAGGATTCTACCGAGGTGACGGTGGAGGGAAGGTCCCACTGTACCTGGAGCAGACGTCGGCTATACTCACTTGGATTTTCTGGGGGGTTCACTTCACTCGAGAAGGTTAAAGTGGAGGAACTTGGTCCAGTCTATTCATTAAGCAGGTTGTCGGCGTAACTGTTCCACCCGCCATTTCTGTACTGAATCCAGCGAGGTTGGGCTTCATCACCAACTAGCGCTTTTGGTCCAGAAGAATACTGTTTGTGTTTGGTTTGACGCCCTAGATTCTTTAGGCGTGTGATTCAAATTTGTTTGGTTCTTTAGAGACTTTAGGTGGTTTGATTTGAAATTTTATTTTGTTTTCGTGTGTAGTAGTTAAAAGCTTTTAGCTGTGGCGGAATTACCGAGACAGTCCCGTAGACTTTGGGGCCAGTCTCCTGAAGTTGTTTCTGTGGCCGAATTGTTGAGAAGATCCCATAGACTTAGGGGAGAACCTCCACAAGACGAGTCCAGTCATTTAGAAGGTTTGAAGGTCCTTGTAACTCCTCCTAGTGGCAGTAGAGTAGGTTCACCTGAAGAAGGAGAATCTTCCTTGGTGGTCCATCCAGATTACCAAAGTTTAGAGACAGGTTATAATCCCGAAGCTGTTACAGTTTCTGAGCTTGTTGGTAGTTTTTCGTCTGCTAGTGATACAGGCGAAGAACCAGAAATATCCGAACCTGTTACTCCGACTTCTAGTGTTCCTGATTCACCGAGAATAGAAAGAATTATCACCGAAAATCTTCCTGTTGGTTTGATTGCTATTGAAGAACTTGTTCCAGAGGAAGAAATAGGCGTCTTTGATCCTGAAGATCAAATTACCCTTGATCTAAGGGAGCGTGAATCTATCTTTTACAGTCCTCCTAGAAGTACTACTTGGTACCTTTCGTTAACCAATTATTTAGACAACTTTGGACTAGGTTTTTCCACACCTCGTACTCCTTTTCCACCTGGAGGTATTCATACTCCTGTAAATATGTCTGATCAGTCGTCCGTGTTTACACAAAGTCCTGAATCTTTTTTACATGGCGGTCCTTCTGTTCCTACTGGGTATCAATCTCTTTCTGGTACCTTTGCGGGAGCATCTCCTCAACCCGTTGATCATGGGTTATTAGTTGGAAACAGTGGTAATGTACCATTGGGTGTAGGAGACATTTACATGATGTCAGGTTCAGTTCCCGTTTCCCAACCTCAAGGTGGCCAATTACCGCCTTGGGGGCAGCCTCCGTTAATGCCTGGGGGGCAACCTCAAGGTACTTCATTCGTGTCTGGGGGGCAACCTCAAGGTCAGTACGCTCCTATGGGGCAATACATACCTCAAGGTCAACCCCAGCCTCAATATGTACCCCAAGGTCAACCTCAGTATCAATATCAACCTCAAGGATGGCAACCTCAAGGATGGCAACCCCAAGGGTATCAACCCCAAGGGTATCAACCTCAAGGATACCAACCTCAAGGTCAAGGTCAACCCCAGTATCCGTATTTACCTCAGGGTTATCAAACTCAAGGTCAATACTCAAGTCAAGGTTATCCACCACCTCAAGGTCAATCATATGGTCAAGGTATGGGAACTGCACCTTACAATTATCAATCCTATCCTCAATCCGGCTATGGATCTCAGTATCCTCAACCTGTTATGGGTCAATACCCTGGAATGTTAGTGTGGGATCCGTCACAGGGTCAACAGGTGTTGCAGCCAAGTATACAGTCGGTACCTCAAGCCGGACAACCTGTAGTTTCTGGTCCACCCCAGCAACCGCAAACTGTCCAGTCAAGTGTTCAAACCTCTGTAACTTCGGTAGTTACTCAGCCGCCAATTGCACCTAGTACTCCATCTCAAACGACTACTGCAACTACCGCCACATCTACCATACTTACTTCTGGAGTATCGACGGCTCCGGTTTCTACTGTCTCTGTAACCACTCCTCAGACATCTGTACCGTTGTCCGGATCTACGATTCAAACCACGGTCCAGATGCCTGTAGGCCAGCCTGGTATAAGTACGGTTGTCACTACTCAACCTCAATTTGTTCAACCTCCGTACCAGGGACAGTATCAACCTGGGCAAGCTGTCCAACAACCGGTTTACCAGTATCAACCGTATCCTGGGTACACTTATCAACAACCTCAGCAACCCCAGTACGGTCCGGTTAATCCTGGTTTTCCAGGAGGATATAATATCCCAAATGCAACTCCTGTTCCTAGTTATCCTGGATATCCTGCTCCTGGGGCCGGTATTGTGACCCAGAGTTTTAGAGATCCTAACCGGCAGTTACCGTTTATCGCAACTTTGGATTTACCAGACTTGACGCGCCTAACGAACGATCCAATTCAATATCTTCCGTTCTGGCCGCCAATGCCAAATAAGTTGCCCAGCGATATACCCAAGTTCGAAGGTAAGTCTGGAGAGGATCCATCCAATCACGTGATGACTTACCACCTCTGGTGTGCTTCAAATTCTATCTCGGATGATTCGATCCGCTTACGTCTTTTCCAGCGTACACTCATTGGGCTCGCGGCCAAGTGGTACATTGAGTTACCACGGGCCTCTTTTTACAATTTTAGCCAGTTAGCTACCTCGTTCTTAACTCACTTTCAGTTACCGGTCAGATACGATAACGGTACGGAGTTATTAACTTCACTAAAACAATCAACCTCCACGTATATTTCCGATCACATTCATGAGTGGAGACGTCGAAGAAGGCTAGTGAAAGTTTTTATCCCGAACCAAATCTTAGCTGAATGGTTTGTTAAATCATTATTACCAAGGATTACTGAAGATGTAGCTAAGGCCGGAGTAGTTACTGAGGAGCAAGTCATTGCTTAGGCGCAATACCTTGACTTAGTTTACACTCAGTCGGGTACATTACACGAGAAGATTCTGGATCTTCCAAAGTCGAATCAAATCGCTGCTGCTCCTTCGGGATCTCATGCCGCTGATGGTATGATTGGTATCGTGAATACAAAGAGCAAGAAGAAGTCTTCCAAGGCTTCAACTACTCCTATTATCACTTTGCCCGATTCCCCGACAGGAGAGTCTTCTCCTGAACTTACCGCCGATATTCACGCTGTAGAGTCATCTACGGCCAAATCAAAAAACGGTGGAAAAAAGAAAGGAAAGAAGAAGGCTAAAGCAGACAAGGCTCCGAAGCAGAAAACAGAAAAGTCGGAAACCAATGACGAAAAGCGCAAACCTCAATATCCTTGTCTTATTTGTGAAGAGGATCATTTTACGAGAGATTGCCCTCATCGGGCCGAGGTAGTGAAAATAGTCAAAGGTTCTCCCACTCCTGCTGTGTTAAAAAATCCATTTCCGGAGCAGGAGAATAAGATGATAGGTTCTTCCTCGAATGCCAGTGAAGAACCCATTTTGATGATGTCTCATGTGAGGATTGCAACTCGATCGCAAGATTATGGTAGTAAGAATCCTGTTGATGGTAAGGAAGCAGAATCTTCTCACTCTAACCCATCAACCTCAGCTCCTGGTTCCGATCCACTACAGATCGAGAAACCTAACCCAGACTTAGTAATTAAACCGCCCGCCAAGGGTGTACTTCGAAGGTCTGCTTTCAATCCACATGCGAGAGCGGCCCAGAATTACAACATTGTTGAGGACTTAGCTGTTTCACCCTCCGCGATGTCGGCGTTAGAAGTGCTGCAATCATGCCCAGCACAACGAAAATTGCTTTTGTTGGCTATAGGAGCTGTTGATGTTCAGGATCCGAATCTAATGATCTTCGATATAGAAAATAGTACACCGCGTCTCCCCCATCAAATGGCTTTCCAAATTCCAGTGATAGTCAAAAACAGGCCTATTCATAGGACTGTGATTGATGAGGGAGCTTCTACGTGTATTATGTCGATTCAATGTTGGAGATCCCTTGGTTCTCCTTCGTTGAACCAATCCCCCACCATCCTTCAGGCCTTTGATGGCCGTGGGTTCCGTCCGTTTGGTATTCTACAGGAATTGCCTATAGGGGTAGAAGGTAAAACCGTTAGTCTGGATGTGGAAGTGGTTGATGCCCCTCTAGACTACAACCTTCTTTTGGGTCGAAGTTGGTCATATGCTATGACAGCGGTCGTTTCATCGGTCTTCAGAGTAATTAAGTTTCCACATAACGGTAGGATCGTGACTATTGATCAGCTGACATACTTTTCATCCGACCCAGCCTCTTCAGAGAGTATCCAGCATGTCGGTAAGACGACAATCCCTTATAGGGACGTTGGTGTAGGTTTAGTTAAGGATTTCGGTTTACTGGGAACTTTTCCTCTCCCTCCACTCAGCGTAGAACCTTCGTTTGCAACAATTCATATGATTACATCAGAAAACATTATTTATGATGATCCTTGGTATGTCCCATCTGACTCTGAGATAGACTCATTCGGTAATGCTATGCCCTTGAGTCCATATGAAATTGCTTATGAAGCTCTCATGTCTTTTACCGACTTTCATTCAACCGAGGTCGACCAAATGAATGTGGTCAGTGAAGAATCACTTTTCACCTCAACCTTAGAACGGATAGCGTTTCCCGAAGTCGTGTCATCTGACGAACAACTTCGCGAAATCCTAAGTGTAGACGATCTACCATGGGAGGATCTCCATCACAGATCTTCGTTTTTACCTAAGGATGATGCATTTGAAAATGATTTTTCATCTATCTTTACCGCTGAATATGTCAAAGACGCTCAGGATCCAACGAAACATTCTGATTCAGAGTTGAATTTAGGGAATATTTCTCGTACTATTCCCATTGATATTTCAGTGAAGCCCAGAATTGAGGAGAACATTCATATAGGTGCCGCATGTACAGAAGAAGAAATCCAAACTTACAAGGCCCTATTCCAAGAATTCCGCGATGTGTTTGCCTGGTCTTACGAGGAAATGCCGGGAATCGATCCTGCCATTGTTGTTCATGAAATAAAGACCTACCCGGATGCTAAACCCGTCCGGCAACGGTTGCGTCAAATTCACCCTCGAAAAGCGGCTGCGATTAAAGCAGAAGTCGAAAAGCTGTTGAAAGCAGGTTTCATTTATCCGATCCCGTTAACGGATTGGGTATCGAATATTGTTCCGGTCAATAAGAAACAAGGAACAATAAGAATCTGTATCGACTATAGGGATATCAATCGAGCTTGTCCAAAAGACAACTATCCTACGCCTTATATCGATCAAATTATTGATGATTGTGCCGGAAGTGAAATGTTTTCCTTCATGGATGGTTTTTCGGGCTATAATCAAATCAATATTCTACCTGCCGACCAACCAAAAACGGCATTCATTTGTCCATGGGGGACGTTTGCTTACTGCAAATTACCTTTTGGGCTTAAGAATGCCGGGGCCACTTTTCAACGGGCGATGTCTTACGCATTTCATGGCATCAAGCACATTGTGCAACCGTATCTCGATGATTTGCCTGCTCATTCTTTATGTCGAGCTGATCACCTTGTCCACATACGAGCAATCTTTATGAGGTGTAGGCATTATCGAATTCGGTTGAATCCCCACAAGTGTGTTTTCTGTATAGAAACAGGTCGATTGCTGGGATTTGTTGTTTCAAAAGCCGGCATTCGCGTCGATCCCTCGAAAGTCGAGGCTATCATCAAATTGCCTCCTCCTTCGAGTTTGCGCCAACTCCAAAGTTTGCAAGGGAAAGCAAATTTTTTACGCCGATTCATCCCAAACTATGCCGAGGTCACTAAAGGTTTTACACGGTTGTTGAAACAGAACATTCAATTCTTTTGGGACGAGATTGCCCAACAATCTTTTGATGCACTTAAACACGCGTTGACCCATGCACCGTTGTTGCATCCTCCCAACTACAACCAGGATTACTTCTTATACCTCGCCGCTTCGCATTCCACCATTGGAATGGTGTTAGTTCAAGAAGATGAATTCGGAGCGGAGCATGTGATATATTATCTCAGTCGGACCTTAAATCCCACTGAGCTAAAATATTCGCATGTGGAGAAATTGGCCCTGGCAGCCGTTCAAACTGTCCAGCGTTTTCGTCACTACATTCTTCTCCGTAAAACTATAGTTATTTCGGATTGCAACCCTATGATTTACATTTTGACAAAACAACTGCTAGGGGGCAAGTACTCTAAATGGATCGTTATCCTGCAAGAGTTCGACTTGGAATTCGAGAAGTCCAAGTCTAAGAAATCCTTAGTTTTTGCGGAATTGATGTGTGATTTCCCGCGTACTGACACAGAGACTGTGGCAGAAGAGTCCATTGCGGACGAATCTTTGTTTCTTATCAGTACTTTAGATCCGTGGTTCGGGGATATAATCATCTATCTCCAAACCCAAACCTTTCGGCCTGAAGCTTCAAAAGCGGAACGTCGAAAAATTAGGTTTCAATCCCAGCAATACAAAATTATTGGAGATACACTTTATCGCCGGGGGGTAGACTTAGTTTTTCGACGTTGTCTAACTCACCAAGAGGCTGAGAGAGTTTTAAATGATTGTCACTCTGGAGCATGTGGCGGTCATATGTCTGGGTATGCCACAGCTCAGAAGGTGTTGCGCGCTGGTTACTTCTGGCCATCTATGTTTAAAGATTGTATCATTGCAGTCCGGAAGTGCCACAACTGCCAAGTGTTTGATCGAAAGATGCGTGCACCACCTGCTCCTCTCCACCCTATAATTGCCGTTGGTCCATTCGCCAAATGGGGTATCGACTTTATTACTTGTAACCCTCACTCGGCCGGGGGGCATGCGTATATCATCCTCGCGGTTGATTATTTCACTAAATGGGCCAAGGCGATGCCTACATTCGACGCAAGCGGCAAAACAGCTGCAGTTTTCATATTCAATCATATAATAACTAGGTTTGGTGTCCCACAAGCAATCATTACTGACCATGGGAGCCATTTTCGAAACACCATGATGACTGAACTTACAAGCCAGCTTGGTTTGCGCCATGACAGCTCTACTCCTTATTATCCGCAAGCCAACGGTTTGGTTGAGTCTATCAACAAAGTTCTGGTTATCATGATCTGACGAACCATTGGTATTCATCGGTCGAATTGGCACAACATGTTATTTTCGGCGCTATGGGCATACCGAACCTCAGTGAAAACCTCAACAGGGTTCACTCCTTTCCAGCTAGTTTATGGCTTGGAAGCGGTGTTACCCATTGAATGTGAAATCCCATCACTTCAAATGGCTGTCGAATTACTCCCAGCTACTTCCGAAGAGGAGAAACGTTTATTATACTTAGCTAAATTAGATGAGACTCGACGTGACGCTGCATTGGCAATCGAGACTCACGCGAAACGAATGAAAGCTCAGTATGATAGAAATGTGACCCCTCGAAGTTTTTCGGAGGGAGACTTAGTGCTTTTATATGATCAAGCTAACGATAAGCTAGGTGCTGGAAAATTCGTTCCTATGTGGCATGGACCCTATATTGTAAAGCGAAAGCTAGAAAAAGGGGTTTATGAGCTGGTAGATTTTGATGGGGACTCTTTAGGTAAACCCAGAAATGGACTTTACCTAAAGAGGTATTATGCTTAAATGGTGGGTATGGAGAATTTTTTAGTTAGGTTAGGTTTTCTTTCTAGCTAGTATGATTGTTAGTTAGTCAGTGTGCTTAGCTTAGTGAGTGTGTTTTTCGTCGTTATTCTGGCTTATCTTGGTTTTGCTCTTGATATTGTAGATGTCGACGCCCCTCCAAACATACATTGGATTTGCTGATGGTGCTTGTCGTAGTACACGGAATATCTCTTCCGCAGCTTGGGTTATCTATTCACCCTCTGACGAGTTAGTTTCTATGCATGGGGTAAGCCTCGGTCAAACAATGAACAACATTGCAGAATACAGTGCAGTGGTTGAATTATTATCCGAATCTATTTCATTTGGAATTCGACGTTTGATAGTGAGGTTAGATTCTGAACTTGTTGTATTACAGCTTAATAGAGTTTATGCCATTAGAAATCCTGTATTATTAAGGTTGTTTTTGAGAGTGCGTCTCTTGGAACGTGAATTTGATTACATTGAATATCAGCATATTCCAAGGTCCTTAAATACATTAGCAGATGCAATTGCTTCTCGAGTGTTGGACAGACATTTACGATAATCATGCAAGTAAATTTAAAAACATTTCATCATACATGTTAAACAAGATAAGCCGGTAATAGTCATATATATATATAGATAGGAGTGTGTCAAAAAATATACATCGTCTTCCATCATAGGTTGAAAAACACCTTATGATCGGAAAAAATGATAGAGTACAAAAAGTCAAAAATATCACATGTGTCTACAAAGTGACTAGCCAATCACTGGTGGTGCTCCCTGTACGACACCACTGCATGGGCTACCTTGCGCAAAAATCTCCTAAACGGTCCAGGGACCGCGACTACATAGCGCTGAAGTCTGATAGGAATATCATCCATAGTAGTCTCAGGTATATCCGCCGTCAGACGCTGTAGATCATGCTCCAACTCAGCTAGTACCTCTGCGGCCGCCGTGTCCTGTGGGGCCGGTACCGGTGCAACTGGATGTCTCCTCTCAAAAGGCCGGAGGTTGGCTGGACGCTGTGGACCAACATCTGCATTTTGAAAAATTTTACTATCAGTTTTGAGACGATATATATAAAAAACCAAAAACAAATACATAATTTGAAAACTCGTGAAAAATAAAGTACCTCTGTCATCCCATTGTTCTCCCTGTGGAAGAACCATGTCCGGATCACCTTGAAAATCTACTCCGGCATACGGAAAGTCCTGAATCGCAAACACCTGGTCCTCTAACCAGTGAAAATAACTGTCAGTGAATCGAACAACTGCCGCACCCTCGTCCGGATGCCGGGCCATCACCGCAACCCATCGTACCAGCTTTGGCTCCTGAGGACCCAAAATATCAACAGTGAGATGCTGAGGGATCAGCATCGAGATTCTCTCTAGGGCAAAGCTCACGACTATAGGCCCATATCCAAAGGTCTTTAGTCTCCCGGTCTTTGCCCTGGTAAGTTGAGCTTTCAAGTTAGCCGACACCGCATCACACCAGTTGAAGATGGTGCCTTGGAGACAGTCAATTGCCATCCGCATTTGGGACCCAATGGCAATATGTAAAGTGGCTGAACCACAAATCCTGGTCACAGTGAAAGCTAAGACCATGAGTTCAGGCCGAGAGACGTATTTGATCTCTATGCCTTTCGCATGGTGTCGATCAGGTAGGCACCAATCTGCTCGGAGACTATCAAGGGATTGGCCACCCGGCCTAGTCCCAGCCAGATTGAGTTGCTCACCTCTATTCGGCAAGCCAGTGAGAAAGTAAATATCAGAGGGCTCTATCTCGAGTTGTTGCCCCCCGATATAAAAGCATTGCTCTTGAACGTTCCATCTCTCGACCAGCCACTCCAAGAATCTTACCTGAGCCCTCATGCCAGGTATGGCCCAGTATTTGTATAATCCACATCCTCTTAGGGCATCGAGGGAAGGTTGATGATTGATTGCAGCTTCATCAACCTCCTCATGCTCTCTTTCGCTCCAATCCAGCATGATAAGTGCCCTACACATGAATAAACAGGCATTAAAATAAATTTTGGGTAAATTCAATGGTTAATTTGGGAGCTTGGGGTTTCAAAATCCGCGTTTTGCGGAGGACGCACCCCGCGTTTGGCACACAGTGCGCCGGGACGCAGGTGGCTTGAAGGTAGCCTGCGTCCCCCGACCTTTTCCCTGTGTAGGAAAAAGTCGAGGGACGCAAGCCAGCCCTTAGGGAACCTGCGTCCCCCGCAGAGCGGTTTTCAAGACCCAAAACCCCCCAAAAATAAAAAATGAAACCTAAAATAAATTTCTAAACGGATGAAATTGACAAGGAGGATGTTGTGAAATACCTGGAAGAGACGGCGTTCGATTCTAACGGTCGGATTTTCCGCAGCGACCACGGGAAGTTTCTTGTCAAAAGCTCCTTTTTCAACCTCAACAGTCAAACGGTAAAAATGACATGGTAAAAAGTCTTTTTATAGGTTTTTTGGATGAATTTGTTCATTTTTCACCATGGAAAGATGTTTTTCGATGTATTTTTGCCTATCTTAAACAGGTATGAGTAATGTGTCGCTTTTGTGTAGGACAAAGGGACTTAGAGGGAAAATTGTCATTTTTTCACGAACAAAATATCAGAGTCATCTTTTAAGCCCTTTTCTGACTCCTAAAACATGAAAAGATTGCCGAGCGTTTCTTTTACACTCGTTAAAACGGAATTAAAAGACGGTCCCCTTATAGCTCTTTTCTGACCGTAAAATCAGGAAAAGATTGCCGGGTTTTTGTCATTTCAAACTCGATACGGAAATAAAACGACGTTTCCTTGATCGCTTTTTACTTTTCAGGTCAGTGGCACTAATTATGAAAGTACTCCTTGGTCGCAAGATCAAGCGGTTCCCCCAGGTATTATTTTATACTTTTTCGGGCTTGAGGGACACAAATTTACGAAAAAGTTCAACTTGGAGTTTTCTTAAGTTTTTCAGACTCTCTAAAATTGAAAAACACCGAGTTTCTCCTATACTGGGCTCGTTAAACATTTCACAGTAAAGGACCTGTTCAATTACAAACAGGAACGAACCACTCCTTCCTAGGGTTCGAATCAAAACTGGGTTGGACTCATCCGAAGGATGAGCTTATAATCAAGCATATGTTATCCTCCTCAAGCTTGTTAAAAATAAAGAGGTACTTGCCAGAAATGGTGGGGGAAAAGAGAGAAGAATGAGCCTATTTGTTACCTTTTGTCTCAGAAGAAACTTTATTACCACTCTTGGACACGACACTTTTCATTCACCTGGGTTGGGAAATCCTTTACCTCACAGTTGATCAAACCAATTTTGAAAGTCTTCAACCGGGTTCCGGGGATTAACTTTGAGTTATTTAGCACCAAACCATCTGTCGTGTCGTTATGTGTCCAAGAGGTCTGCAAACAAAACTTTCATCTGCAAAATACTTGTCATCCATTTGACCATCCCTGAGTCAGTCCTTACAGCAACATTTCTTCAACTTGAACAATGATTTCGTGTTGTGGGCTTGCCTGCAACGGGTCACTTTCTATCGAAATCAGCACATTATCTAGAGAGATGACTTAGAAATCGTCAGTGCCTTGAAGTCTGCATGCATCAATGGCAGGTTTCTCGCCTTTGACGTTAGTTTACATCATTGACTTTCGATCGAAGGATTCCATGAAATGTTCGACATCAACTCATTCATTCACATCTCATGGATTGTACTGGGTACTTTGAGAACCATTGACATTACTGGTGGTCTCTCTCACGCTTGTTAACAGTTCACATCATCGACTGGTAATCAAGTGGTTTCTACCATGTTCGACATCGACTCATTTATTCACATGGCTAGGATTGTACCAATTCGAGAAGTAGGAATGAAGACCCTGGATCGAATCTTTACCATCCAGGCTGCGAGGAGTTTTGTATTCATTATCTAAGTAGACTAACCATAAATAGATGGCTGCGCCCATAATGTGTCTACAAAAGTCTATGATTAGGATGTACTGCAAAATCATTCCTGTATCAGAGTAGTTAGTCTGTTAGTTAAAGTTTTAATCTGAGTATGGGAATGCCTACCTCAGTGATGATATAATCTTACGCATGTATTTTGTGTTGAAAATTGCAGGTTCTGACCAGGTTCTCCACGAGATAATCCTCGAAATGATAAAGCGCTTCACCCTTTCTAGATAATACAAAACCCTAATCTATTCCAAGCTTCGCACTTTAGGGGGCAATCTGTTACACTAAAAAATGTCACCATGGCTATTTACAGATGGTATGGCTCTATCAACAGTCATACTACCCTCTTAAGCAAGTCTTATGCCTCTGCTATCCATGTCAAACTCCAAGAAAGAGAGAAAGTCTTTATAAATATGTTTATCTCTGGGTACGCAGGTTCTCTCAAACCTTGCCTGCGGGTACGCACCTATTGTTCATAAGGTCTGCGTCCAAAGACGCTCTGTATCTAAAGGGGCAGGTGCGTCCCTCTGAAAAGGTTAAAATGCGCAAGTTTTATCTTCAAAAACTTACTTGTGGTCATTTCTAGAGCATTCTAGAAGGTTGTTCGACGTGTATTGAGCGCCTCCAGATGGTTCATGCACCCCTACCAAAGAGGAACTTATCCCATCAATAAGGGAGTGATCCCATCCAAAGAGGGGACTATCCCATTGATGGTGGACCTGATTAACTTCCTCTTGAGCACTATAAATACAGGCATTGGGCCAGAAGGAGGGAGGATTTCTAAGGGTAAATGCTGCAGGAATTAGGACTCCCATTTAGAAGCTTGTGAGGAGAGATTGCCATCTTTGCTTGTTCTATTTGGAAGTGGGTGAGCTTTGTCAAAGTAGAGGAAGACTCTTGTGGACCCTGGAAGGAGCTTGCACAACACCAAGGCTCAGGTTGTAATGGTTCCTTTTGATTACCTTTAATGCAAATTGGTCCATTCTTCTCAATAACTTGTTGTTTATGGGTTATTTCATGTACTCCTTGGTCTATATGTTGAATATGCTTTGTTTTATGTTATAATCAGGTGCTATTTAATTGTTTGACTGTTGGTGATTGCAGGTTTTGGAGAAAAGGAGGAGCTCATCCAGATCAACAAAGCTTGGACTTCTACAACAGCGTTTGGACAAAGGTAAGAACGAAACACTTGATTTCTCATATCATAATGCATGTTTAGAGAAGGATAGCTCCAGTTTGTTTTGTTTGTCATTAGAATGTCTTAGACTTCTAGGAAGGTCGTTTGTGTCCGCACTCTTGACTGATTCCGTGTGACATCCCTCCATGATGATCTGCACATTTGTTGACATGCATCGCATGACCTACAATATTCTTTAGAATATTTATTAGTGTCGGTCACCATAATCCTACGCGCAAAATCTTCTGTTTTGTCGCCTTTCCTACATAATTTCCTCCCACGGCTCCTCCATGAGCTTCAGTGAGGATGTTATTATGTTCAAAATTTGGCACATATCATCGCATTCTTGTCTGCACCCATGTTATACAAATGTCTTGTAATCACTGAGAAATCCATTATATGCACTACTAATTACTTCTTTTGCTGACTATTATATCCTTCTGGTGCGTCCCTGTAGTCAAAAACTGGATAATGCCTGCAAAGTGGTTATTTGCTACGCGCACTGCGAAGAGCTATGCATTAGTTAGTCCTCCCTCCAAATTAGTAGGCTCCTCTCCTGTTTCAATCCATGATAGATGGTCAGGTCTTGTATTCAACCTCCCTAGCTTCATAATCACCTCAAAGTCATACTCCTGGAATAACAGAAGCCATTAGCATAGGCTTATTGACCAGGTATTTCAAGGAAAAATGATCTATGTACATTTTTGAAATGTCTGCAAAAAAAGTAGTGCCTAAACTTTTGAAGCACGTACACCATATCCAATCCTTCGCACTCTATCATTGAGCAATTCTTCTTGGCCTTTGATAATTTCCTACTCGCGAAAGCTATGGGGTGGTCCATCTCTCCCTCACTGGCTTGTGTTAGCACTGCTCCCAACGCAATTCAAGAGGCATCGACATGTACGTGGAATTCATGTTGAAAAGTGTGCAACAAGAAATGCTAAAAATAGAAAATGCTAAAAATAGAACTGCTATAAATAGACCAGCTATAAATAGTAGTTTAGCCATTGGTGATCTTAGCAACAATGGGTGAAAAGTTAAAGCGTTAAAAATAGCTTTTCTAAGAATAGAATTTCAGGACCCCTTCTCATTTTAGTTAGTCCCTGGACTAAACATAGGAAGTAAAATTCAAATTTGATATCAACAACAGTTTGAAAATTAATTAATTAATTCATCTTGAGTTAATTAGTTAAGGAAAATCAAACTTGAAGTCTATGTGAGGACATGCAATAGTTTCTCCATTAATTGAGGAATTTAACCTTCGATTAAAGAGATAAGGATGAGTTGTAATATTGAGTTGCAATTAGTTGACTTAGTTTAACTTAGTCAAGTCCAATTAGATTAATTTAATAGTTTTTTAAATTAATGATAGTTCAATTAGTTAATGCTTGCATGCATGTAACTACTATATTTCAGATAATTGAGTATTCACTCATGGATAACTCATGCATGTCACTTCAGTCAGAGACCCAGTTGAGATCAGATGGAGGGATAGTGTGCTATCAGTTTCTAGGATATTCCTTGGTGAATATTCCTTGCATGCAGATGGAATATTATTCCTTATGGATTGTGTAGTTGGACCTGAGGTTACAATGAGTGTGATGAGGCCAATTCACACATGTGATATCATTGGACCCCAATAAAAACTGCACAAGGAAATAGGAGGCTTGGAGGGCTTTAGGAAGATATATTCTATGTCTATTGAGTATGTGAGTTGTATTGCTTGAGTGCAGAGAGAGCAGGATAGCTTGAGAGCTGATTCCTTTTATAACTTGAATAAGATTTCTACTTGTATGATAATACAGAGTTGGGATTTTAGGCTGGTGCTTTCCCCAGTGATATATCTTCTGTGTTATGATTGATTACTTCTCATTCTTAGTTATATTTTTTCATGCTTGATGTTGCTCATGTTCAATTAAAATTCCACTAAATTGGTTGTAGAAGTAGATCAAGTGTTTTTCTTTAGTATATTGCATTATTAGGTGATCTACAGTGGGAATTTCCATATGGTATCAGAGAAAAGGTGATCAAGGAAGAAAAATATACAAGCAGGAGAAGTACGAAGTTTGGGTTCTGAATATTGAATTGAGTTCCTATCACATCTATTTCACTTATGTCGTTTAGTGGTTTAAGAGTCAAATACGCCCTTGATGGAAGTTTGAATTATATAGCCTGGAAGGATCACATGGAGGCAATATTGGAAGATAACGGTCTCAAGGACTTCATTGATCAAGAATTCCAAAAGCCGACTGATGCTACTCAACTGGCAGAATGGAAAAAGTATGTGGCTAGAGCAAAGAGAATTCTCCTGGAGGGAGTTCGAGATCACATTTTCTCGAGCCTCCATGGGAAGGAGACTCCATTTTTGATGTTTAAAACATTGAAATATCTTTATCAGAATAACAGTGATCAAAGGAAGCTAGAGTTGAAGGACAAACTTCGAAAGATCAAGTGTGAAAAGGGAGATACAATCTCTACATTCCTAAACAAGCGCACCACCTGTAGGGATGAGCTTGCAGGTGTAGGGGTTGTGACTGCTGATGACGACATGGTGAGTCCAGCACTCCTCGTTCTTCCTAAAAGATGGCATAGCTACCAAGACTCGGTTAATGGAAGAGATAAACTTCTAGATTGGGAACGACTTTGGTCAGACCTAATGCAGGAGGAGACAAGGCGGAGCACCAAGGATGTATCTTCATCAAAACAAGATGATGAAGAAAAAATAGATTTAGCGAGTAAAGATAAGAAAGGGAAAGGGAAGGCATCCCAATACAAATCTTCTCATGCTGGGAAGAAGGTTGACAAGTCGAAGGTGTGATGCTTTCACTGTCATGAAGTGGGCCATTATGCTATGAATTGTCCACAGAAGAAATCCAAGAAGGGTTCCTCAAAGGGATCTGATGGTGATGCACTAGCTTCACAATTTGAGCTATATTTCTCACTTATCACATGCATGGTTTCATCCATGATGGGATGTGTTTGGTACCTAGATAGTGGAGCTTCTTTCCACATGTCGAGTAACAAGAATCGTTTTAGTACATTGGAGGAGAAGGATCTCCAAATGCGGATCAAGATGGGTGACGATGAAAGGTACTGTGTCTCAGGTGAAGGTACAATTGTGTTTCATAGGGAGCATGGTGCTCCTCTCACCCTATCTACTATTAAATATGTACCAGGTTTGAAAAATAATCTTGTGTCTATTTCTATGCTAGAAGATAAAGGCTATGATGTAGTCTTTAGTAAAGGGAAAGTTTTCCTGAGGCATATCAGCACTGGACAGACCAAGCGAACTGGGATTTGACTAAAGAATCTCTACAAGATGGAGGTAGATGACTGTGCTACACTAAGTTCCAAAGTAGAGGTGGTGCAAAGCCAAGATGTTGGTGAGCTGTGGCATAGAAGACTGGGCCACTTGCATCACGAGGCCTTGAAGATCATGCAACAAATTTCTACTGGCTTACCGAAGGGAAAACTAGAGCAAAAAAACACATTCAAAGGATGCACCCTGGGTAAGTATGAAAAAGCTTCCTTTCAGGATCAGGATAGTAGAGCTGGAGCAATCCTGGAGCAAGTTCACTTAGATGTATGTGGACCATTCTCTACAGCCTCCACCACTAAGCAAAGGTACTATGTTATTTTTATTGATTATTTTTCTTGTAGATGTTGGATCTACTTTATGCAAAAGAAGGATCAGACCTTCTTGAGGTTTTATGAGTTTAAAGCCTCAACTAAGAAAGAATCTAGGGAGAAAGTAAAAGCTTTGCGTAGCGACAATGGTGGAGAGTATGCTTCCCAACAGTTCAAAGACTTTTGCGCTGCAGAAGGAATTAAAAGGGAACTGATGGCACCCGATAATCCACAACAGAATGGGGTGGCCGGAAGGAAAAATAGATCTATTGTGGGAGTAGCTCAAGCGATGTTGCATGACCAAGTCCTACCACTTCATCAGTGGGCTGAGGCATGCAATACAATAGTGTACCTTCAAAACAAAAGTCCTCATCATGTTTTGGGGATGAAGACACCTATGTAGGCTTTTTTATGGAAGCAACCAGATGTGAGTCACTTCCGCATTTTTGGATCACCAGTTTTCTGTCATGTGACCAAAGATGCTCGGAAGAAGCTAGACCCAAGAGCGAAGTTGGGGATACTTGTGGGGTACACAGATACACCCCACAACTATCGTGTGTTTCTGCCTGCCAGTCAGAGGACCATAGTGCCTAGGGATCTAAAGTTTGACAAGAAGAGAGCCATGCAAGTGTCACTTGAGAGGGAGTTCAAGTTGCATGGTGATGAGGAACTTTTAGTTCCAAAGGAGGAGGAGCATCTTGATGATGTGGATCAGCCACATGCAGAGGATCTAGTAGTGGATACCACCACTCATGGAGAGTCTTCTAGAGATGGGTGAAAACAATCACGGGAAGCTGACAGATTAATGCAAGATGTGAGAGAGAGTGTGGGGTAGCCATCCTCTCAGCGCGAACAGAGGAGATCTCTCGGGAGATACAATGGCTACATGGCCCTGCTTGGGGAGTGTGTAGCGACCGAACCTTCTTATTTTCAGGAGGTAGTGCAACTACCAGTCTGGGTTGATGCAATGGTAGAAGAGTACGATTATATCATACTAAAAAATGTGTGGGATGTTGTCCCTAGACCTGCAGACAAGTCAGTGGTTAGTTCCCGATGGCTTTACAAGGTAAAGTAGGAAGCTAATGGCATTTTTTAAAAACACAAAGCAAGATTTATTTCTCGAGGTTTCTCATAAGTTGAGGGGATTTACTACGATGAGACCTTTGCTCTCATAGCAAGGTATTCATCTATCAAATTGATGCTAGCTCTATTAGCCCAGATGGATTGAAAGATCCATCAGATGTATGTGAAGACAACGTTCCTCAATTGGAAGATTAAGGAAGAGGTATACATTGAGCAGCCGAAGGGTTTGAAACCTTCGATCGTGAGTTGCATGTTTGCCTATTCAAGCAAGCACTGTATGGGTTGAGGCAAGCACCCTGTGCTTGGTATACCAGAATCGACAGCTATTTCATCGGATTGGGCTTCACCAAGAGTGAAGTAGATGCAAACCTATACCATATCATGGTAGATGGTAAGCCATTGATTATGGTACTTTATGTCGATGATTTGATTTTGATAGGTGATGACCAGCTGATATAGTCTCGCAGGGGGACCTTGCAAGAGAGTTAGAGATGAAGGACATGGGACTCATTCACTACTTTATAAGCATGGAAGTGTGGCAAAAATATGGGGAAGTATTTGTGTCTCAAGGCAAGTATGACAATGAGATACTCAGGCGCTTTCACATGGAGAAGTGAAAACCTATGCAGACTCCTCTAGTTGGGAACTAGAGGAAGGAAGATGCTACTTTAGGTGAGGTAGTAGCTACTACTGTTTATTGGCAGCTGGTGGGTTCACTTATGTATCTGGTGAAAAAACGACCCGACTTATGCTTTGCAGTGAACCAGCTGAGTCAAGCTATGGTTCAGCCTACCAAGCTGTTTTGGAAGGTAGTGAAGCATGTGCTGAGATATCTCAGAGGCACAAAACAGTACGGATTATGGTACAGATGGATAGAGGGAGTGAAGCTGCAAGGCTTCATGGATGCGGATTGGGCAGGTAGTCCATCAGATAGGAAGAGCACTCCTAGAGGAATCTTCAACCTTGGTTCAGTTGCATTTTCTTGGTATAGCAGAAAACAAAGATCAGTTGCACTTAGCTCAACAGAGGTTGAATACATGGCTGCTACTCAAGCAACATGCGAGGCCATTTGGATGCAAAAGATTCTAGTGGGATTATTTGGTTAGATGATGGATCCTACAGTGATAATCGGAGTTGCATAAAACTCTCTAAGAATCCATTGTTTCATGACAAGTCCAAGCATATAGATATCTATTACCATCATCTACGGGATTGTGTGGTCAAGAGGATCATGATGTTGTAGTATGTTTCGACCGAGGAGCAGGATGCAGATATTTTGACTAAGGCATTGTCAAAATGCAAGTTTGAGTTCCATAGAGACAGGATCAGAGTTTTTGATAATCCCTTTCTTGTTGAGAGGGAGTGTTGAAAAGTGTGCAACAAGAGATGCTGAAAATAGAAAATGCTAAAAATAGCACTGCTATAAATAGCCCAGCTACAAATAGTAGTTCAACCATTGGTGATCTTAGCAACAATGGGTGAAAAGTGAAAGTGCTAAAAATAGCTTTTCTAAAAATAGCATTTCGGGATCCCTTCTTATTTTAGTCAGTCCCTAAATTAAACATATGATATCAAAAGCAGTTTGAAAATTGATTAATTAATTCATCTTGAGTTAATTAGTTAAGGAAAATCAAACTTGAAGTCTATGTGAGGACATGCAACAATTTCTCCATTAATTGAGGAATTTAACCTTTAGTTAAAGTGATAAGGATGAGTTGTAATATTGAGTTGTAATTAGTTGACTTAGTTTAACTTAGTCAAGTCTAGTTAGATTAATTTAACAATTTTTAAAATTAATGACAGTTCATTTAGTTAATGCATGCATGCATGTAACTACTGTATTTCAGATAACTGAGTATTCACTCATGGATAACTCATGCATGTCAGTTTAGTAAGAGACTTATTTTAGATCAGATGGAGGGATAGTTTACTATCAGTTGCTAGGATATTCCTTGGTGATTATTCCTTGCATGCAGAAGGAATATTATTCCTTATGGATTGTGCAGTTGGACCTGAGGTTACAGTAAGTGAGATGAAGCCAATTCACACATGTGATATCATTGGACCCCAATCAAAACTACGCAAGGGAATAGAAGGCTTGGAGGGCTTGAGGAAATATATTTATATGTTTATTGAGTTTGTGAGATGTATTGTTTGGGTGCAAAGAGAGAAGGATAGCTTGAAAGATGATTCTTTTGTAACTTGAACAAGATTTCCACTTGTATGATAATCCAGAGTTGGGGTTTTAGGCTGGTGCTTTCCCCAGTGATATATCTTTTGTGGTATGGTTGATTACTTCTCATTCTCATTTATATATGTTCAAGCTTGATGTTGCTCATGTTCGATTAAGCTTCCGCTGAATTGGTTGTAGAAATAGATTAAGTGTTTTGCTTTAGTATTGCATTATCAGGTGATCTGTAGTGGGAATTTCTACAATTCATTTATCCAATCTAGGAAGACCAAAATAGGCATGGTGACCATCTTCTCCTTATTTTCATCGAAGCTGTACTAACATTATTTATCCCAACAGAAGGTAGCATCCTTCTTCAGCAGTTTCTCCATGGATGCGGTAATATGAGCATAAGCCTTTATGAACTTTATGTAATATCCTGTATTTCTGAGCATTGTGCGCAACTGTTTGACACTTCTTAGGGCCTCCAAATTTAATATCACTACGATCTTGGTAGGGTCCACCATCAACCCTTTCTTGCACACCACATGACCCAGCAATATCCCAAAGGGGACACAGAATAGAAACTTCTTCAGGTTCAGCACGATCTCGTATTTGTGACATGTATCCAACATAAGGAGTATGATTGCTACATGGCACTTTACTAAATCGAACACTGACCAATCATGAAAATAAACCTCCAAGAACTTATGAATAAACTCCTTAAACGTTGATATAACTATGGGAGAGAATATGGTAGGCACATTATTAATTCCAAATGGCTTGACAGTATACTGAAAACAACCCCATCCCATCATGAAGGTTGTTTTTATGCTATCCTTTGGGATGATCTTGATATAGTGGTACCTTAAAACTCCATCAGTGAACGAGTAGGCCTCCTTCCCTCCAATGTTGTCCAATACCTCATTAGTAAATGGTGTTGGAAAAGGATCATGGACACAGGCATCATTAAGCTTCCTTAGGTCTACGCAAATCCTTATTTCTCCCTTCTATTTCTTCTCCTAAACCACCATCGAGCCCACCCAACCATATTCTTCCATAGGTTAGATGATGTCTTCTTCTAGCATCTTATCCAACTACAAGTGAACCTTTTCCTTGTATTTGGAATTAAGGTGATACGACCTTTGCTTAATAGGCTTCACGTCCAGTTTCAAAGTGATTTTCATCATGCCCAAGTCACCTATGATGCTCTTCAGGTCCGAAAACTTGGTGGGAAAAAGGTCCTAGTACTCGAGGAGTGTTGAAAATGCAACAAGATGATGGAGCTTAGTGTAAAGGAGTCGCCTTCACTAAGTGGGCCCGTAGGCTATTTTTGGCGCAAAGTCTATTTTTAGACTATGTCTACTTTTAGACATATGGATCATGGTCTATGAGTTGCAGGATGATATTTGTGGATGATTGGTCATGTTGGTAAAAATAGATGGACTTCTATTTTTAGACATATGGGTGGAGTTTATTTTTAGACTGCCAGGCTAAAAATAGAACAGTCGAATATTATTAGCTCTTAATAATATTTGGACTATGTTGTGGGGAAAATGCCTATGCAGGACAATCCTATCCACCTAAGGTGTGACAGTGCCTTAGCAACAAACGAGTACAGCTATTCTGGTTTCTTCCTTTATGAAATGCGAAAGAAGAGAGATCAATAGACTTACCGGTGTCTTCCGTTTGTCCCTCGATCCGGTCTCTCTTCTCTTTGGGAGTTCACAGCTACTTGCCTTCTTGCTTATCCAGTTTCTTCCAGCAAGATCACAAGAGAACTGCTACTTGCGACAAGAGAACAGCTACTTGTGACAAGAGAAGAAAACTACACAAAGATAGATATTCACATTCATAACTAGTTTAGGATTAGAAATAAACTAAATACACTAATGCATTCATACATCAAAAATACATCAGCATATAGGAGAAACAAAGATAGCTTTATTGATGAATAACAAGGTTCAGGAAGAGATACAACCCAGAGGGCTCCAATCCAGCATCTCCTTCCCAGCAAATGGAATTCCTATCTTCACCCCCTTCAAAGCATTAAGCACCCAATGGTTCCAGTCTCAAACCAACAGCAATTCTTTGCAATAATAAAATTCCAGCCTCCTAGATCTCATGGAGGAGAGATCCATATATAGATATTTGGAGAGAGGATTGTTATAGACAATTTTGTGCCTTACAGCAACAGGCATGAATTTTCAATAATCCAAGGGATCCAAAGTGCCCTAAACATGATGTTCCTACCCCTAGAGGAACAAGGTCAGCAAACCAACAACTCTCAGATCAGTTCTCCACCTGAAAACACTCAAAAACAAGCAATCCTTAAATCAAAGCAGGTGCTCCACTAGGCTTCTGCGCTGAAACTCAGATCCTCCATGGTGTACCTGCGTTGCAAAGCAAGTGGGACAAAGGCCACCTGCGCTGAGCGAGATGGGACAAGTGGCACACTGAGTCATTGCTCTGGAATCTTCCAAAAATGACACTTGGATCAGGGATTTCGCCTTGTGATGAGTCAGAGGCTCTGTTTCTCCAAGTGGAAGCAAGGTTCTCCAAGTGGACTTAAGAACTGAAGATCAACTGAAGAGAGAGAGGACACAAGGCAGCTACACATCAATTGCAAGCTGACTCATCCTTTCTCAATTCATCTATATATTGAGCTCTCTCCTATGAGCTCAAGAGGCTGGAATTTTGTGCAAAGTAACGATATGCTGTTGGTTTCACTATAGAGCTATTGGGTGATTGTTTGAGAGAGGTGAAGAGGAGAAATTCTTTCTGCTGGGAGGTGTTGCTGGATTGGAGCCTTCAATGGTTGTAATACTCTCAGAACCTTTACTTCTTCATTAATAAAAGCTATTGAGGTTCTTCTATGTGCTCTTGTTCCAATAATATATTGTGATAATTGCATGTTTGGTTTACACTAATCCTTGAACCAGTTATGATTGCATGCCTCTTGTAGTTTCCTTCTTTGTCATTTTGCAGGATCTCATTGTAGCTGGGCCAGCAAAAGAGCAAGGAGCTAGGAGCAAGCGGCCAAAGAGAAGAGTTTGGATTCGACATTAAGCGCAAGGCAACGGTTAGTGCATTTCTCCACTCTCTTTTGCTTTCATAAAGAAGTAAACCTTCAGTAGTTTTCTTTACAGTTGTTGCTAAGGTACTATCACCCTTAGAGTGGGATAGGGTCATCCGAGTCGGATACTTTTCCCTACAACAAACTGGTGACTCCGCTGGGGATCGTATCCATTTGATTGTGTTTGTAGTATTTTGCTATTCATTTCCTGAACAAAAGAGTACCAAATCGAAAAGCTTTTGACTATATCAAAAGCGAAGTAGAGGGCAGCTACTCTAGCTCATTTCTGAGCATGTTCATGATTTGAAGAGCTGATCTACAAGGATCCTTGTAAGCTCTTGGTGATAGCTTTTCACCTTCCTTATCATCCCTTTGAGTGTGCTTGACTGATTGCTTCTGATTTGAGCAAAAACTGTGCATTTTTGAGAAAATTATGACCCGGAAACTGTGAAAACGCAAGTCTCGTTTTCCAAAGCAGGTAGTACACAGGCTACCTGCTTTGCAACGCAGGTCCCGAAGGGACTACCTGCGCTGAGAGCCATATTGGCTGTGCAGCACCTGCGTTGGCCCAAATTTGCCTAGTGCATTTGGGGTTTCCTCCCTTTCTCTTGCCTGTTTTCACTTAGATTTTGCTGCTAGGTGTCAGTCTTGTACCTGTTCTGAAACCAATATTACTTGCCATCATTCTGCCTCTGTTATATAACGAAATTGTACTTGTTCTTTTGTATTTCTTAATCATTTACAATTTCCCATAACGAAGAGTAAACTAGTCTTGCTTTTGGCCTCTTAGATCTGAACCTGTGTTAGGCATTTTGCTGGTCTAAAGAGTTAGCTTGTTGGCTGTCCATAGCTGATTAGTCATTTTACTTTCGTCATTATGGTTTGATTTCATGTATTTCCAGTGATTAAACAAATGAATCTTAAGGTGTCTTTTGATTTTGGACAAACTTGTTTGTTTTCGCTTTAAATCGAAATCAAAGTTATATAACAACTTTCTTTTTGTAAAACATCAACATTAAGAAAGGGAAAAGAAAATACATGCATTGTGCATTTTGCATTTGAAAAAGTTTGCATGATGATTTAGGAGAGAGTGCATTAGTTTGTGCTATATGAGCTGTGTGAAAAGAATTTGCCTTTCTTCTCCCTCAGTAGTTAAGATTTTCATCAGTCAAAAAGATTTGAAAAAGCTTGCTTCTCATCTTAGGCTGCATTTAGGAATTTGTCATATACATCTCGTGGTGAACCTTGAAAGGCAAACTTTAAAAATATCAACTTAAAATATACTGAATGAACCTAACAACGCATTGTAACATAACGCAAACATATAGAGGTCTAGGTAGAGACGTGTTCCGGCGTCGTTAAACATAGTGACTGTCGATCTCTACGAAGGTGGGTGATTCCTCCTGAGAGTCGGTGGCACTAATACGGACTTGTGCTCCCACGTACCGTCGCGTATATATTGGGAGACCCCTATAGGAACAAAGCCTTTATCCATAGGAAGCCGTGTCGACCGCCCTACTGATCGCGATGCAGTGAACACAGCATTCACGAAGATCGACCACCCGTACCGTAAAACGTATTCTGTGGTTTCGCGAAACGTTTGGCACACCCTCTGCCTAGAACTCCAGAGAAGTTTCTTTTGGCCTTTTTCAAACTCTATAACTGAAAAAGTCCATCCGAGCATTTGTCACTTCGGGCTCGTTAAAACATCGAAGGAGACTAGAGTCATCTTTAGCTTTTTCTCGACTCTTAAAACATGAAAAAGCAAGTTTGTGTCTAAAGCGTCGTTAATAAAATTTATTTTAATCGGAACATAATCACCTGTTATTCCCACGTTGATCTTTCAGTTGAAAAGTATGGAGCCCACCAACCAAGGAAGTAACCTTGGTGGAAGTCAAAATCCCTTCTCCTCTTGGGGAGATGTTGGTGCGCCTCATATGGCCACATTGTCACTTCCAGGATTGACAATTGGCCTACCTGTATGGCTCTTTTCAACTAATGTAGTTCAGATCGCCACTAATCCTGAGCAGTCGAATCAACAGTCAGACCAGTCTAGAACTACCCACCAGCCTTCCACTTCTTACAATACTTCCTCTGATCCTTCATCTTCGCAAGGTAGAGCCGGCAAAAGTCAGCCTCCCATGGAGAAGAAGGAAAAGAAGAAGAAAGAAAAGAAGCAGAAGGGGCCTCTGGCGAAGGCGACTGGGGGCAAGCAAAAGACATCTGACAAAAATCCACACACTGCACCGACCGGGCCTAAATCGCCATGTGTCATTTGCAAAGGGACCCATTTCCATCGTGATTGTCCTTGTATTCCCCGGATACTAAGGGACTGGTCCCCAAGGTTGCACAATTCGGTAGCATCAACCTCTGGTAGTCATGTTGATTGCAGTCCGTCAACTAGCGAGAGTGAAGGACGAAGAGGGAGACCAAGATCACCCTGTATGTTGTGTGAAGGCGATCACGCCATCCACCGATGTCCATTCTTAGATGAGGCAAAGAGAGTTTTGGAAGATCGTCCGGTTTCACCGTTACGACTTCCTCCTGGATACCAAAAACTCGCGCCTAATCCCTCGATAGTTGAAAATCCAGCTGGCCCGCTCAAATGGTCAGCTGAAGTGTCGGTCATTGAGAATGAACCTACTGAATCCAGACCAGACGAAAGTCTAAAGGTCGAAACGGCAGTTGACCCGGTTCTTCCTTCAGAGGTTTCATCCTCAAATGACACCGTCATTGAAGATTTATCTTCAAATGACACCCTCACTGAAGAGGATAAGGATGACACCGTCCATATTCTTTTCATCAACACAGACTCTGATGAGCATCAGGGCAATGCGCCCATTCCTTTATCGCAGGAAGGAACATCGTCAGGGTCGTATCCGGCCGTATATTCGGTCCCACCACCAAGCAACCTAGTTGTATCCTTTGATTGGAATCAACTAGGCAGACCCCGGTTACCAGCCAGTATCCCATTCAGAATCATAGTCCAAATCTACAGAATGGTGATGGCTGGAACTATCATTGATGAAGGGGCATCTGTGAGTATCCTTTCCTCTATTGCTTGGAAAGCACTGGGTTGCCCGGCGCTTTTACCTGAGATGAGAAATCTATCAGGTTTTGATAAAGGAACCAGTCACCCGTTAGGGATTCTCCCCAATGTTCCAATTACATTGAAAGGGAAGACAGTTCATATGAACATCATGGTCGTCCAGGGACCGTTGGTTTATAACTTACTCCTTGGACGAGACTATATATATTGCATGGAGGCAATAGTGTCCTCGCTCTTTAGAGTCATGTGTTTTCCGCACGAAGGAAGAATGGTCAAGCTCGTAGACCAACTTTCATTTCCAGGATCACGCATCGCAAATAGTCAAATACCATCCCTTAACGGTTTATTCACTCAAGGAATGCCACCACCCCCGGTTCTACTTCCCGATGAATGCGAGTAATTCGGAAAGAAAGAACTGGGACCCAGGGGGCATGCACCCTGGCCTGCCTTGGGCAGAGGAAACCTTGGGTATAAAGTTAATTTCCGCAGAAGAATGGACTAGTCCGTACCCCGTCTGAAAAAGGAAGAGAGGGTTGTTCTAAGATAAAATTCTTTTGTTAAAGTTATGTGAAGCGGAAAAATTGCTCCCTTTGTCTAAAAAAGTAGGCTCTCCTAAGGAGGAGATCCATTTGTGGCAGCAAGTAACCACCATCTTTGAATGTCAAGCCTCACCCATTAAAACAATATGTTTTGAAAGAGAGTAGGGGAAGTCTTCAAAGAAAGAGATGAAATTGCTGCAACAAGTAGTCACCATCCTTAGCAACCTAATGATAGACATCGCCGAAAGGAGAGTTTAGTTTGCGGCAGCAAACAAAACCAGTTTTCGGATAATAAGTAAGAGGACAAAATCTCGAAATTATACTTTATACCTGGGGGCATGCAAACCTTTTGGAGTGCAAGCACGGGACGACTATTTTTTTTTTTTAAATTTTTAGGTCCTCCCTTTAAACCTGTAGGTCTAACCCGTTAAACTCGTAGGATTAACCGTTTCCAGCTTGCATAAAGAAAGGATGAAAGGCAAAAGTTAAAACCTGCCAAATTGGAGTAATTAGTGAGGTATCGCTCCTTAAATAAGATTACCTCACCTAAGGCATTCCTTGTATTAAGACTGGTATAATTGAGCAAGGTTTGAACGCATTCAAGCTCGTTAAAAAATGAACTGCCCCTTAAAGTTCAGAGGGCATATGCCTCATATGCATTATTATGCTGGGGGCATCCATAATCGAGCAGTTTTAGCAATGTTCATGCTCGTTAAAAAATAAACGCAAAAATTCGAGCAGTTTTTGTACAGAGTTCATGCTCGTTAAAAAATAAACATAAATTGTGAGCAATCTTTCCCTACAGTTCAAGCTCACCCAGAAAAAATGAACTGGTAAATAACCTCGAGAAATGACAGCCATATTAAAAGCCCTTGGTCGTGTTTATATGCCATCACCTCCATCCGTTCATTTGGCCAATCGTTCATCTCCATATGTTTGTTTACCCATTTTGAGGAACAGCTGCGAAGAGTGATTTCACCTAGCCATCCTTGTGACACTGCTGTGATTGGAAAATTCCAACCTGTACCTGGAATCTGCTGCTATCCCTGTTTATCACTCGTTCCTCAAAAGACGAGTCTTCTTTGAGCTCTTTTCACTGACTCGTAAAATATGAAAAGTTTGCCGAGTTTTGGCCTTCTAGCTCGTTAAACGACCGGAAGAGCTATCCCTCCTCTAGATTTTAATCTTTTTGGACCTGAGGGATTATTGCACAAAAAGACCGAGCGCTTGTTTTGTTCGGCTCGTTAAAGAAATCGAAAATTCATCCCTTCTGTATTGTTTTATACTTTTTCGGACTTAAGGGATTAGATGACGAAAAAGGAATTTTGGAGTTAACTTTCCGTACCTTTTCAGACTCTCTAAAAATGAAAAGGACCGAGTTTTCCTTGTCGTTAGACTCGTTAAAATGATTAAATAGCGACAAACTTGTCTTTAGACGAGAACGAGTTTCCCTATCGCTAGGCTTGTTAAAACATAGCGATGGGCTTGCCCGAAGGGCAGGTTATAGAACAAGCATATGTTATCCTCCTCAAGCTTGACAAAAATAAAGAGGTACTGGTCAGCAATGACTGGGGGAAAATTGGGAGAACCTCACAGCTTTAATGGTAGCAAGTCGCTCTTGAACATGACACTTTGTCCTACGTATCACATCGGGTTGGGTTGTTTCATTCACCGGTCTCATAACCATGGTCCTCGCCACACCATCCACATTTGGGGTAATGTTACCAATCCATCACATCAGTGTCGTTAAATGTTCAAGAGATGTCGTTCTGCAAAGAGTCAACCGTGTCCCATCCACTGCCATACATTGTCCTTCATCCATTTCATGACCGCCACCCTGAATCATACATCACAGTTTGTTTTCACCTCATCACAATCACTAGCTCCGTTCCGTGTCACTGATGTGGGATTCATTAAGGCCCTCCTTTGACGGATCGCTCCTTGTCGACATCAGCTCATTATCCAAGGAGTTGATCTAGGAACACCCCCTTCAGTACTTTGAAGCTTGCATGCCTCAATGGCAAGTTTCTCACTTCCGGCGATAGGTATACATCAATGACCTTCGACCAGAAGATTTTGCATGGTGGTCGACGCCAAGTCTTTTATTCCCACCATGTGGATTGTACTGCCGTACCTTGAGGGTCATCATCCTTATCGGTGATTCCTCTCGCGCTTGTTAATGGTTAACATCATTGACCGGTAATCAAGCGATGTCTTTCCATGTTCGACTTCAAGAAATTCTCACATGGATCGACTTGTACATCGAGTGAAGATCGGAAGAGATTGAAGACCCCGGATCTAGTTTCATCCATCCGGGCTGCGATATATATTTAGGACATAAAGACATTTGATATGTACATCATTACAGTAGATGATCATCCTTCTCAAAGGATGATAATTTCAGCAGAGAATTATCGATCTACAATCAGACGATTGTCTGTTCTATGTACCAAAATGTATTTATAAAGCTGAGCATGGGAATGCCGGCCTCAGCTAGATCATGAAAATGTATGAAAAATAATGTATTGTATTGTATCTTATTACAGGACACTTCTCAGCAGATTGAATGAACTTCGGATCCTCTCAATAAAGCATTTCACCCGATAAATGACCTCATACTTTAGGGGGCATCTGTTATAGACAATTTTGTGCCTTACAGCAACAGGCATGAATTGTCAATAATCCAAGGGATCCAAAGTGCCCTAAACATGATGTTCCTACCCCTAGAGGAACAAGGTCAGCAAACCAACAGCTCTCAGATCAGTTCTCCACCTGAAAACACTCAAAAACAAGCAATCCTGAAATCAAAGCAGGTGCTCCACTAGGCTTCTGCGCTGAAACTCAGATCCTCCATGGTGTACCTGCGTTGCAAAGCAAGTGGGACAAAGGCCACCTGCGCTGAGCGAGATGGGACAAGTGGCACACTGAGTCATTGCTCTGGAATCTTCCAAAAATGACACTTGGATCAGGGATTTCGCCTTGTGATGAGTCAGAGGCTCTGTTTCTCCAAGTGGAAGCAAGGTTCTCCAAGTGGACTTAAGAACTGAAGATCAACTGAAGAGAGAGAGGACACAAGGCAGCTACACATCAGTTGCAAGCTGACTCATCCTTTCTCAATTCATCTATATATTGAGCTCTCTCCTATGAGCTCAAGAGGCTGGAATTTTGTGCAAAGTAACGATATGCTGTTGGTTTCACTATAGAGCTATTGGGTGATTGTTTGAGAGATGTGAAGAGGAGAAATTCTTTCTGCTGGGAGGTGTTGCTGGATTGGAGCCTTCAATGGTTGTAATACTCTCAGAACCTTTACTTCTTCATTAATAAAAGCTATTGAGGTTCTTCTATGTGCTCTTGTTCCAATAATATATTGTGATAATTGCATGTTTGGTTTACACTAATCCTTGAACCAGTTATGATTGCATGCCTCTTGTAGTTTCCTTCTTTGTCATTTTGCAGGATCTCATTGTAGCTGGGCCAGCAAAAGAGCAAGGAGCTAGGAGCAAGCGGCCAAAGGGAAGAGTTTGGATTCGACATTAAGCGCAAGGCAACGGTTAGTGCATTTCTCCACTCTCTTTTTCTTTCATAAAGAAGTAAACCTTCAGTAGTTTTCTTTACAGTTGTTGCTAAGGTACTATCACCCTTAGAGTGGGATAGGGTCATCCGAGTCGGATACTTTTCCCTACAACAAGGATGAGTCAGCTTGAGACCTGACTAGTGTCCTCTCCCTCTGTCAGTTCTTGAGTCCACTTGGAGGTTCTTGCTTCCACTTGGAGATTTGGAACGTCTTACTCATCACCATTCGAATTCCCTGAGGCAAGTGTCATTTTGGAAGCTTCCTGGGTTTTGACACCTTGAGAAATGAGCCTGCCACATGTCCACTCTCGTTTAGCGCAGGTAGCCAGTGTTCCAGTTGACATTCAACGCAGGTAGCCAATGTTGGCTTTGACATTCAGCGCAAACAGCTAGTGTAGTCACTAAAATGATCCTGAATTGACTTTTTTTTGAGCAGTTTCTGGTGGAGAACTTCTGTGAATTGCTGTGGTTTGTTAGCCTTGTTCCTCTAGGGGTAGGAACAACATGTTTAGGGACTTTGGATCCATATATAGATGTTTGGAGAGAGGATGAGTCAGCTTGAGATCTGACTAGTGTCCTCTCCCTCTGTCAGTTCTTGAGTCCACTTGGAGGTTCTTGCTTCCACTTGGAGATTTGGAACCTCTTACTCATCACCAGTCGAATTCCCTGAGGCAAGTGTCATTTTGGAAGCTTCCTGGGTTTTGACACCTTTAGAAATGAGCCTGCCACTTGTCCACTCTCGTTCAACGCAGGTAGCCAGTGTTACAGTTGACATTCAACACAGGTAGCCAGTGTTGGCTTTGACATTCAACGCAAACAGCTAGTGTAGCCGCTGAAATGATCCTGAATTGACTTGTTTTTGAGCAGTTTCTGGTGGAGAACTTCTGTGAATTGCTGTGGTTTGTTAGCCTTGTTCCTCTAGGGGTAGGAACAACATGTTTAGGGACTTTGGATCCCTTAGATTATGGAAATTTCATGCTCAATGCTGCAAGGCACACAAATGTCTATAACAGTTGCCCCCTAAAGTATGAGGCTATTTATCGAGTGAAATGCTTTATCAGGGGGATCCGAAGTTCATCCAATGCTGAGAGGAGACCTGTAATAAGATACAATACAATACATTATTTTTCATACTGCTTTCATGATCTAGCTGAGGTGGGCATTCCCATGCTCAGCTTTATAAATTCATTTTTCTGTACATAGAACAGACAATCGTCTGATGGTAGACTGATAATTTTGATGAAATTATCATCCTTTGAGTAGGATGATTATCTGCTGCAATGATGTACATGTCAATGTCTTTTCCTGAATATATATCGCAGCCCAGATGGATGAAACTAGATCCGGGGTCTTCAAACTCGTTCGATCTTCACTCTAAGTACAAGTCGATCCATGTGAGAAATGTTCTGAAGTCGAACATGGAAAGACATCGCTTGATTACCGGTCAATGATGTAAACCGTTAACAAGCGCGAGAGGAATCACCGATAATGATAATGACCCTCAAGGTACTGCAGTACAATTCACGTGGTGTGAATAAAAGACTTGGCGTCAAACACCACGCAAAGTCTTTCGATCGAAGGTTATACCTGTCGCCGGAAGTGAGAAACTTGCCATTGTGGCATGCAAGCTTCAAAGTACTGAAAGGGTTGTTCCTAGATCAACTTCTTGGATAATGAGCTGATGTCGACAAGAAGCGATCCATCAAAGGAGGGCCTTGATGAATCCCACATCAGTGACACGGAATGGAGCTAATGATTTTAATGGAAGTGAAAACGATTTGTGACATATGATTCAGGGTGGCGGTCATGAAAGGATGAAGGACAATGTATGGTAGTGGATGGGACATGGTTGACTTTTCTGAACGACTTCTCTTGAACATATGTTGACACCGATACGATGGATTGGTAGCATTACCCCAAATATGGATGGTATGGCGAGACCATGGATGTGATCGGTGAATGAAACAACCCAACCCGAATGTGGTACGGAGGAAAAGTGTCATGTTCAAGAGCGACTTGCTACCATCAAAGTTTTCTTTAGTTTCTCCCAATTTTTCCCCAGTCATTGCTGACCAGTACCTCTTTATTTTTGTCAAGCTTGAGGAGGATAACATATTCTTGTTCTATAACCTGCCCTTCGGGCAAGCCCATCGCTATGTTTTAACGAGCCTAGCGATAGTGAAACTCGTTCTCGTCTAAAGACAAGTTTGTCACTATTTAATGATTTTAACGAGTCTAATGACAAAGATAACTTGGTTCTTTTCATTTTTAGAGACTCTGAAAAGATACATAAAGTTAACTCCAAAAGTCCTTTTTCGTCATCTAATCCCTTAGGTACAAAAAAGTATAAAACAATACAGAAGGGATGAGTTTTTGATAGTTTTAACGAGCTTAATAAAACAAGCGCTCGATCGTTTTGTGCAATAATCCCTCAGGTCCAAAAAGATTAAAATCTAGAGGAGGGATAGCACTTCCTATCCCTTTAACGAGCTGGAAGGCCACGGACTCGGCAATCTTTTCATATTTTATGAGTCAGTTGAAAAGAGCTTAAAGAAGACTCGTCTTTTGAGGAACGAGTGATAAACAGGGTTAGCAGTTGATTCCAGGTACAGGTTGGAATTTTCCAATCACGGCAGTGTCACAAGGATGGCTAGGTGAAATCACTCTTCGCAGCTGTTCCTCAAAATGGGTAAACAATCATATGGAGGTGAACGATCGGCCAATGGAAAAGTGGAGGTGACGGTGCAAACACGACCAAGGCTTTAATGGCTGATGATATTACATTCAAAGTGGTTATTTACCAGGATAGTTCATTTTTTAACGAGCTTAAATGCGGGTGGAAACATTTGCTCGATCTTATGTTTATTTTTTAACGAGCATGAACTATGTGCTAAAACTGCTCGGATCTTGCATTTATTTTTTAATGAGCATGAACTTTTTGCTAAAACTGCTCGATAATATATGGTCAAATTTATTATTTTTACCATAACTAGCTTTGCCCTTTTCAAAGATAGTACTGTATCCTCAATTTTTGCATCAAACTAGTTAGAAATGAATAACATTTGCATGAAAATGAGATGAGAAACCTAATATTTCACTTTGAACTACGTAAAAAGCCATTAAAAGGTGTTTTTACCTCTCATTTTACCATTTCATTTGAAATTGGTTTGTTGGAGCTTTGGAGGTGCCTCTTCCCCCTTGATTTTCACCAGCTGATTCCGGGAGATTCTGCGGACGATTTTCGGCGCCGTCTGGACCAGGTAGGAGCTAAACTCTAGCTCTTTCTTTTCATGTTTTCCTTTTTCCATTCTGTGCCTGTTTTCTTGTTCCCATGAGCCCCTGGGGTTTTTCTAGGGCGCTCTGCCATCAGCGCAGGCAGTCCATTCGAAACCTGCGTTGAATGTCAAGCTGCATGGAGGCAGTTTGACCTTCAACGCAGGTAGGACACTAGCTAGTTTGCGTTGAGCATAGAAAAACAGTCCTGTTGCATAGTCTTTGATGAAATTTTGCCAATTTCTCATCAAATCCAGGATCTTACTCTTTCTCTTGTTTGTTTTGCAGGGACTTTTGAGCAAAATGACCCTCACATGGTGAGAACGAGAACATGAAGAAGAGGACATGATTGCCCTCCATGACCCTGTCACGGTGAACACGTTGCGGAACTGTGGCCTGCTGAAGTTCTTCCGTATCTCTAGTATGAGAGCACAAATCTCTTTACTGCAGTATATGCTTGATGCTTGGGATCCTATTAACCAAGTATTTCATATCAGGACAAAATCCATCCCTTTGACCGTGGTAGATATTTACTTCTTGACTGGTTTGTCGAGGCGGGGTGCCCCCATTTCTTTGTCAGGTTCGGCCCGAGGGAATGACTCCGTCAGAGATTATGTCCGCCAGTATTGCAGGGAAGGATCCCAACCGAGTAGAGACGACAAGGTTGTTATCCATGAGATTACTGACAGGTCTCTCAGGTCCATTCTGTATACTATTGGTAGGATGGCCGGTAGCGCATCTCTACATCTTGCCAACAGATCTTATGTGCAGCACGCCTTGGAGTGTCTCGAACCGAAAGTATTCAACTGGTGTGATGCAATACTTCTTCAGATGAAAAGTCAGTTGAACAAGGTAAAGGACGGGAAGCTAAGGAACTTTGGATTTGGTTCTATTCTGACTGCCTTTGCCTTGGAGAAAATACCACTGATACAGCCTCAGTATATCGCACTCGACTTGCCTTCTCCTACCGAGCCACGCATGCAGAGATGGGTTGATCACATGTCTAGGCATGCTGGTCAATCTCAGATTTCTTTCACTGATACCTTCTTCAGGTGGTTCGAGCGTCAGGAGATGGTCTATTCCGAGTATCCATATGTTGGTATGGATTTCCGAGGTGATCCGGACTTGGTACTGCCGGATGGCGAACAGTGGGGCGCTATTGGTAAAATCTTTGACCATATTACTGTTTACTATTTTTATTTATAATGTCCTTGTGCTTTATTCTATCAAGACTTTAATCAAACTCATGTGTGCATGCAGATGTTGGTCCTATTCGTCCAGCAGTTCGCCCAAGAGCGCCAGTTGCTGCCCCAGCAGGGGAGACTGCTGGGAGAGTTATTCTCCACGACCTTGACGTAGCCGAGACCCTTACAGCTGTGCAAGAGCAGGTTGAGAGCCTTACTCTTGGCATTCCAGATTTGAGGATTGATGAGTTACCTTTAAAGTTGCAGCGGCATACTACTGGTGTGCCTAGACGATGGACTCGTCTCTTGCGCATGATTGCACAGGCCGTGACGTGCTATCATGAGCATCACTAGACTAGGGTGCCCCCTAGCATTTTGGATTTTTTGGGTCATATGACCAATTTTTGTCTTGGTTACAGAACATTATGTATAAACAATAAACAGCTTATATATTTATTTTGATTTTCGAGTTTTATTCTGGTTGAGTTATATGATCCATATGTACAACATTGATGATGTGTCTCTTTTTATAAATGTCGCAAATGTCTATCTAACACATAGTTTGCTAATGAGTCGGTTAATGTGTTTAAGTTTCTGGAAATATGCTGGTATTGAATTGAATCAAATTGTCTTTCCAAAATCTTAACCCTTAGGAACATGCGATAAATAGCTGGATTTCGAACGGAATATATACCATTGATTTGTAGTATTACGATTTGTGAGTCTAGCCTGACAATTAGTCGGCGTATACCATGGGTGATGGCATCAGAGAGTAGTTCTATCAACGCGCTATACTCAGCGATGTTATTCGTTGATTGCCCAATACATACACCTCTGAAACTTACTAACTCGCCGCTTGGATCAAAAATGGCCTAGGCTGCGGAGGATAGGTTCCGCGAACTACGACTCGCTCCGTCGGCATATCCAACACATGTCTCCAGAAGGTTTTACATCTGCAATAAATGTAAAAAGGAGGATTACTCGACCAAAACAAATACTTTAGCGAAAACAAAATACAACAAAAGCATACAGGTTACTATTTAAGCTTAGTAACGCTTGAGGTACAACCCATTACGGGGTTGCGCCAGTGGAATTCCGTCATAATCTATTAACTCGTAGGCTCCTTTTGCTAACACTCATTTAACAATATAGGGGCCCATCCATAAAGAATTAAATTTACCTGCTCCCAATTTATCGGATTCTTGGTCATAAAGCAAGACCAAGTCACCTTCTGAGAAGACACGGGGTTTGACAGTTTTGTCGAACTCCGCCTTGATTCGTTTCTTATGGGCTTCATTAGCCAAAGTGGCGTCACGACGGGTTTCATCCAATTGGATTAATTCCAAGAAACGAGCCTCTTCTTCTGAAGTTCCGGGGAGGAGATCAATTGCGAGTATAAGAGACGAGATTTCACACTGGATTGGCAAGACTGCTTCCAGGCCATACACCAATTGGAAAGGTGTGAACCCGGTCACGTTCTTTACCGATGTTCGGTAAGCCCACAAGGCTGAGTACAGGATTAGGTGCCACCTTCTTTTGTGAACTGCGATCATCCTTTGCAACATACGCTTCAGGACCTTGTTGATTGCTTCAACTTGTCCGTTAGCTTGCGGATAATATGGGGTAGAGCTGTCGTGAGATAGCCCTAGCTTGGCAGCTAATTCAACCATCATGTGATTTCGAAAATGCGACCCATGATCTGTAACTATGGCCTGTGATACGCCGAACCTGGCGACTACATGATTGAAAAAGAAAAGGGCAGTTGTTTCACCAGTGTTATCTAATGTAGGCATCGCCTCGGCCCATTTGGTAAAATAGTCAACAACGACTATAATATACCCATGCCCCCCGGTCGAGGTGGGGTTACATGCCATGAAATCGATGCCCCATTTGGTGAAAGGCCCAACAGCAACTATTGGCTGTAAAGGTGTGGGCGGTCTTCTGGTTTTGCTATCAAAAATTTGACAAGCATGGCAACTTCTGACTGCGGTTATGCAATCTTTGAACATGGTTGGCCAGAAGTATCCTGCTCGTAATATTTTTTGTGTTGTAGCATATCCAGATTGATGCCCCCCACACGCGCCTGAATGACACTCATTCAGGGCTTTTTCGGCCTCTTCATGGGTGAGGCACCTCCTCAGAACTGTATCGATACCACGACGGTAAAGCGTATCACCGACGATCATGTAGTCTTTTGCTTGGTATCGTATACGTCTTTGTTCTGAGTGAGAGGTGTCAGGCCTGAATTTTTGGGATTGGAGATAAATTATTATATCCCCATACCACTCATTGCTTGCAGATATCAGAAACAAACTTTCGTCCACGATTGACTCTTCTGATGTTTCATCGTTGGATGACGATGGGAGATCGCACAATAATTCTGCGAAAACCAAAGCTTTCTTTGATTTGGATTTTACAAATTCCAGATCAAACTCTTGAAGGATCGCTATCCATTTTGAATATTTGCCCCCCAGCAACTGTCGCGACAATATATAAGTCATGGGGTTGCAATCTGATAGAATGGTAGTTTTCCGAAAGAGGACCTAATGTCGAAATCTTTGTATCGCTTGAGCAGCAGCGAGTGCTAGCTTTTCAACATAAGAATATTTGCTTTCTGTATCATTCAAGTTTTTACTTAAATAATATATAGGATGTTCAATTCCATCGACTTCTTGAACTAAAACCATCGCAATGGTCGTATCCGCTGCAGCCAGATACAGGTTAAAATCTCTTTGATAGTCCAGGGCATACATTAATGATGCTTTTACTAGAGAATCTTTCAGAGCATCAAAGGAAGCTTGCGCCACCTGATCCCAGACAAAAGGTACATCCTTTTTCAAAATACGAGTATAACCTTTAGCAAGTTCGGTGTAATTTGGAATGAACCTCCTGAGAAAGTTTGCTTTCCCTTGGAGTTTCTGAATCTGAAGTAAATTTGAAGGTGGAGGAAAATTAATGATTGCCTGAACCTTGCAAGGGTCGAGCCGAATCCCATCCTTAGAGACTACAAAGCAAAGTAAACGACCAGAACCGACGCAAAACACACATTTGTGTGGATTGAGTCTTATCTTGTAGTGTCGGCAACGTAGAAATATCGCTCTTAAATGCTGCGGATGATCATTCTGCTTTCGCGAATGAGCCGGAAGGTCGTCGAGATAAGGTTGAACGATGTTCTTCACATCATGGAAGGCATAATTCATTGCTCTCTGAAACGTCGCCCCTGCGTTCTTTAAACCAAAGGGTAATTTTTGATAAGCGAATGTGCCCCACGGACAGATGAATGCAGTCTTTGACTGGTCCTGTGGGCGGATATTTATTTGATTATACCCGGAAAATCCATCCATAAATGAAAAGATTTCACATCTGGCGCATTCATCAATTATTTGGTCGATGAAGGGTGTAGGGTAGTTGTCTTTCGGACAAGCTTGGTTTACATCCCTATAATCGACACACACTCTAATTGTCCCCTGTTTCTTCATAACAGGGACAATATTCGATACCCAATCGGTTAGAGGAACCGGGTAGATGAAACCAACATGGAGGAGCTTTTCAACTTCTGCTTTAATGGCAGCGGCTTTCTTGGGGTGCACCTGCCGAAGCTGTTGTCTTACTAGTTTGACATCAGGATACATTTTAATTTCATGTTCAACGATACTCGAGTCAATGCCTGGCATTTCATCATATGACCAAGCAAAGACATCTCTGAACTCGCGAAAAAGAGTGTTATATATTTCCAGTTATGAAGGAGAACATCCTTTGCCGACATAAATATTCTCTACAACATTTGTCTTAGTCGAGATATTTATGGCTATAGTCTCTTCAATATTGGATAAGTTTCGCTCGGAATCCATCGTATTTACAGTATTTGATAGGAATTCAAAAACCGAAGGGTGGTAAAGGTGATGCCGAGTATCTTCTTCATATTCCGGAAGAAGGTAACGATGGTGGCAATCATTCCATGGTGCCCCCTCAATCAACATTGATTGTAGGATTCCTTCGTCAGTCCCATGTACTTTCGACCAAGGATCTAACGGGGTACCATATTCTCTAGACCTATCTACCCAAACACTTGATGAGCGTTGACTTGGGTTCGCCTCCCATGCTCGAAACATTGATTGCTACAATATTTCTATATGGCTTGGGGGCGAAACCATTGCATGATCCATGTCGACATCGTCTTTTGAGATCTTCGTGGAAGATATCATGTTGCAGGTTCTTACCAACGCTACTTCTCCTATATAGACTGGAGGTGGAAGTGCGAAAGTTCCCATTAATGTGGGGTCTTTCAGTAGGCCTACTCCGATGTCTTGAAGCGAGTGGTTGCTTCCATGGATCATGGGAATGCTTCCTGTAACTTGTGAACCATTAGGGAGGAAGTCTTGTTGGTCGACGATCGTAATTCCTCCTTGAAAAGGGAATGCGATCTTCCTAAAATAAGTCGACACTACAGCTGCCATGGCATATATCCACGGTCTTCCCAGTAGGATGTTGTAGTCCAGGTTTCCATCGATGACTTCAACATCTATTTCTACTGTTTTTCCTCCCAGTTCAACTTTCAAGTTATTAAGGATACCGCACGAGGTATATGTCCTTTCGTCGAATGCTTTTAATGTCGTCGAAGATCGCGACAAGGTTAGAGATCCTAAAGTTTTCCAGCAACTCATCGACATAATACATGTAGATGCCCCCTCATCAATAATTGTTCTATGAACAGTTTTGTTGAGGGCTTTCACTTGGATAAGGAAAGCTAATTGAGCTGGTAACTGAGGATCGTACCCTTTGTGATCGAAGGATACAAGATTGGAATCCTTAGGATCAACCCCACCAATAGCCGATAACAAAGCCTGCCTTTGGGATGGGCAATTTTGTAGTACTTCAAGAGTCGACATAGCAGATGGCGATTGGGCCAAATCTTCCACTATGTTATAATGTTGCGCCGCTCTGGCGCGAGGATTAAATGTCGACTTGTGTACTACTCCCTTTGGCGGTTTTATTGTTAATTCAGGAATGATTGGCGGTACAACTTTTGTCGAAGTTGTTGTCGAACTACTTGGTTGATCTTTACCTTTGTCGTTCGACAACTGTGGATTCCCGTAATCTTTGTTCCTTGTCGAAATCAAAGCATCATTTTGCTATTTTGAAACCGACAACATGAGCACTTGCGACGGGGAAGCATTTCCATTACCAACCAGATTTTGACCTGGATTGGGAAATGGATCAGTTAACATAGCTGAGGTTTGTGAACTTTTGAAGAACTTTTTAAGCTCAACTTTGTATGGGCAATCCTTTGTCCAGTGATCCTCATCGCATATCTGACATGGATATTTCCTATTTCCAGGAGGGTTTGAAGAAGTTTTTCCAGGAGATGACTCACCCTGTTTCTTCTTCTTCCCTTTGTTTTGCTTCTTCTTGCTCCCTGGTTGTTTGGTTTCTTTGCCCTTATCTGCTGATACGGCATTTACTTCGAAAGCAAGAATTTCTTCTTTTGCATTTTGATCCGAATTCTTACGGGATTTCTTAGACAAAGCCTTTGTCGATTTCGCGTTTGCCATTCCAATCACACCATCACCGGCATGAGAGTCACTAGTTGATTTAGGAGGAGGAGGAATTGAGAATTCCGGTCTAGGGGCGTCAGGTATTTTGTCGTAGAGCGTGCCAGACTGAGTATAAACTAAGTCTAGATATTATGCACGAGCAATGACTTGCTCCTCTGTTACGACTCCCCCCTTTGCCACATCTTCTGTTATAGCAGGAAATAACGACTTTATAAACCATTCAGCTAACAGCTGATCGGGGATGTATGTTTTCACCATCCTACGGCGACGACGCCACCCATGTATATTGTCGGATATATGAGTGGCAGTTGTCTACTTGAAGTTGGTTAATATTTCTGTTCTCGTTTCATACCTTATTGGTAATTGAAAATGGGTTAAGAAAGTCGTGGCTAGGGAGCTGAAATTGTCGAACGAGGCTCTAGGTAATTCAATATACCATTTTTCCGCCGGACCCGTTAACGTCATTTGGAAAAGGCGAAGCCTTATCGAATCATCATTTAGGGTGTTTGATGAACACCACAGATGAAAATTCATCACGTGATTCGATGGGTCTTCACCTGGATTTCCATTGAATTTAGGAATGTCAGATGGAAGTTTGTGAGGAATCGCTGGCCACCAAGGGGCGTAAGCAATCAGATTGTTGGTTAACCGGTGTAAATCGGGTAACTCTAAAGTTGCCACGAATGGTAACTGTTGATTCAGGTTAGGTGAGGCATACCCAGGGTACGATGGAATTGCCTGAGCGGTGGGCCTTTGCATACCAGCATAATGTAATTGATGTTGGTATGACTGATATGGTTGGTGGACTTCACCACTGTAAAGCGATTGGTTTTGACCGTTTTGAATATGCGGCTGTCCACTGTTCGCAAAGATCTGTTGCTCAGAACCTTGGTACACTTGCTGAAATTGTGGTCGTTGGTATTGCACCAGCCACGGTTGTGAAGCCATGTTCTGTTGTACTATACTAACCGTTGGACCAAGGTGTGGGGTAATTGTACCTGTTTTGACCTGTGTCGCCCCACCAGTTGGTGATTGTGGTTGTGTCCCAGGGTCAAGGGGCTATTGCATTACAACCTGAGAAATCTGAGGTTGACATACAATAGGCAACGTTTGAACTTGCGACACTGTCACAATAGCCGGTGTGGTCGGGATGTTCGACACAGGTACACACTGTTGCATAGAATACACAACCCTTGGTTGTTGAGGTAGCATAGGTACCCAACCACTTGATGTAATTCCAGTATAACCTGAATACTGTTGTGAACTCCCGTATGGATACCCTCCCGGAGGGGGTAGTTAAAGGGCATACTTCCCCCCATACAGTAGCAATCTGGAACTCAAGGGGATTGTTTGTCCTTGGGGACTGGATTGCCCAAATTGACCTCCAAATGGATCAATCTAGTGAGTCTCAACATAAGCGTTGTCGGATATTATTCCGGATGAACAAACTGGAATGGACCACACTGTCGAAATAGTCCCTTGGTGGACTCCTTCTAGCGGTTGTGAGCTAGTCGGGACAGATGGTATGCCGGCAAACATTGTCGGAGTGACGGCAGGGGCTTCTGCTGTCGCTGTGTCGTTCGACACAGTCCTAGATGTTGACGGTTGTTCAGACATTTTGAGTCTATCCAATAGATTTCCTAGCGATTCTACAGGAACTTCCACTTGTGGTGGACTAACTTCTGATGAAGGAAATAGAGTGACCCCGACTCCAAAATGGGTTGGAGTACTTGCTTGCGGATCCTCTACAATTTCCTCTATCGCAATCAAACCCGATGGAAGAGGAAGACCGTCAGGTCTGTAAAATATTTCTGGTGCTGAAGAAGGGGTTGAATCGACAACGACAGTTGTTTGAGGAGCAAGACTCTCTAAACCGGTTACAGATGGAACTGGTTCAGTAACGCAAGTATTTGCTCCCAGACTAGGATCAGTGTTACTGTCCCTCTGTGGCTGTTGAACTTCTTCTATAGAGGCAGGGTTTCTAGAAATGTTTGGAGTAACCGGAATCTCAGATGTGGTTGGAACACTTGTTCTAACTTTGATAGGAGATTTCGAACCGGTTAAACGAGTTCGCTTTGTCCGTACTATTTTCGATTCCAGAGACGAAGACGGTTGACTCGTAAGCCTCCGCGAATGACGGGGTTTCAATTGACTTTCTTCCAAGATTGCGGATTACTCAATCAACCAAAATACAAAGGGGAAAGTGTGTTTCCAAATTAAATGAATTTTTTAGACGCTTTTAGACACAACTTGCTTTTTTAGTTTTAAAGAGTCGAGAAAAAGCTAAAGATGACTCTAGTCTCCTTCGATGTTTTAACGAGCTCGAAGTGAGAAATGCTCGGATGGGCTTTTCCCGTTATAGAGTCTGAAAAAGGCCAAAAGGAACTGCTCTGGAGTTCTAGGCAGAGGGTGTGCCAAACTTTTCGCAAAACCGCAGAATACTTTTTAGGGTACGGGCGGTCGATCTTCCTGAATGCTGTGTTCAGTGCATTGCGATCAGTAGGGCGGTCGACACGGCTTCCTAAGGATAAAGGTTTTATGCCTATAGGGGTCTCCCAATATATACGCGACGGTACGTGGGAGCACAATCCATACTGGCGCTATCGTCCCTCAGGAGGAATCACCCACCATCCACGAGATCGACAGTCACCAGGCTTAACAACGCCGGAACACGTCTCTAGCCTAGACCTCTATGTTGTGCGTTATGTTGCAAAGCGTTGTTAAGTTCATTCAATTTATTTTAGGTTGATCTTTTTAGAAGTTTGTCTTTCAAGGTTCACCACGAGATGTATGATACAATTCCTAAATGCAGTCTAAAGATGATAAGCAAGCTTTATATCTTTTCAACTTTGAAAATCCTAGCTACTAAGGGAAAAGAAAGACACCATATTTTCTCAAAGAGCAATCAGCACACTCTAATGCACTTTTCCTAAATCCAACATGCAAACTATAAAATGCAAATGCACAATGCAGGTGTTTGTTTTCCGCTCTATTAGTATTGATGCCTACAAAGAAAGCTTTTTGTACAACTTTGAATTTGCTTTTAAATGATCAATACAAACAAGTTTACTTTTTCGAAATCAGAGAAGATAGAAGAGATTACAACACTTAACAATTTTCGAAATGAATACTTGTTTTGACACTTAAAAGAGACAAACGCAAACCAATAAGCAAAAGCAAATGTATAATCAATCTGCAAACAGCCAATGAACTCTCTTCTAAGATCACAACCAACAGATCTGAATCAAGGGCTACAGGATGACTATTTCACTCATGCAAAGGAAAACTGTAAATGATGCCACAAACAGATAAAAACACTCACAGTCTTTTTGTACAAAAGGAGGTGGAATCTAAGCAGAGAAAAGGAGTTATCAGACTGGCACCTATGCTAGTTATAGGCTGCAAAAATCAGAGATCAAAACAAGGCAAAATAGAGCAGAGAACCCCAGCTGCATAAGGACAAACTGGTTCAGCGCAACCTCAACACAGGGGTTTTGACATTCAGCGCAGGTAGCCTTCACGGGACCTGCGTTGAAATGCAGAATCCCTTCACTGGGTCTGCACTGAAGGAGAAACTCTCGTTTCCCTCAGGTTCTGGGTCACAGATTGCTATTTAATTCAATGTTTCAGGTCAAATAAAAGCAACAAGCAAGGTGTAATCAAAGGGATGCTTTGAAGGGTTACTAAGATCTATCACAAGGATCATCAAATCATTTGTGAATCCATTGTTCAGATCATAGACCAGTCCAGTAATTGGATCAAAGCAGCAACTTTCTACTTTGCATCCGGGAAAGATGCAGTTCGATTGTTGCTGTCAAGTCTATGATGCAAACAATGATAGAAAAACAAATAAAATGACTTAAACAGATCTCCCCAGTGGAGTCGCCAATTTGTTGTGGGGAAAAATGCCTATGCAGGACAATCCTATCCACCTAAGGTGTGACAGTGCCTTAGCAAAAAACGAGTACAGCTATTCTGGTTTCTTCCTTTATGAAATGTGAAAGAAGAGAGATCAATAGACTTACCGGTGTCTTCCGTTTGTCCCTCGATCTGGTCTCTCTTCTCTTTGGGAGTTCACAGCTACTTGCCTTCTTGCTTATCCAGTTTCTTCCTGCAAGATCACAAGAGAACAGCTACTTGCGACAAGAGAAGAACACTACACAAAGAAAGATATTCACATTCATAACTAGTTTAGGATTAGAAATAAACTAAATACACTAATGCATTCATACATCAAAAATACATCAGCATATAGGAGAAACCAAGATAGATTTATTGATGAATAACAAGGTTCAGGAAGAGATACGACCCAGAGGGCTCCAATCCAGCATCTCCTTCCTAGCAAATGGAATTCCTATCTTCACCCCCTTCAAAGCATTAAGCACCCAATGGTTCCAGTCTCAAACCAACAACAATTCTTTGCAATAACAAAATTCCAGCCTCCTAGATCTCATGGAGGAGAGATCCATATATAGATATTTGGAGAGAGGATGAGTCATCTTGAGACCTGACTAATGTCCTCTCCCTCTGTCAGTTCTTGAGTCCACTTGGACGTTCTTGCTTCTACTTGGAGATTTGGAACCTCTTACTCATCACCAGTCGAATTCCCTGAGGCAAGTGTCATTTTGGAAGCTTCCTGGGTTTTGACACCTTGAGAAATGAGCCTGCCACATGTCCACTCTCGTTCAGCGCAGGTAGCCAGTGTTCCAATTGACATTCAACGCAGGTAGCTAGTGTTGGCTTTGACATTCAGTGCAAACAGCTAGTGTAGTCACTGAAATGATCCTGAATTGACTTGTTTTTGAGCAGTTTCTGGTGGAGAACTTCTGTGAATTGCTGTGGTTTGTTAGCCTTGTTCCTCTAGGGGTAGGAACAACATGTTTAGGGACTTTGGATCCCTTAGATTATGGACATTTCATGCTCAATGCTGCAAGGCACAAAAATGTCTATAACAGACTATAAACATTATCTTATCCTCTTGGAGCACTTCAGTTCGAGCTACGGATGTGGCACATGCAACTGTCAAAAGGAAATATACTTTTCTTATGGGTCAGTTGAGCTATTGCATGATGGACTTCAGTTAGAACTCAAGTGATTGAGTTTGGTGGAGTTGATTGAGGAGTTGATGGAGTTGTGTTCAGTTTGACTTAGTTGAACTAGTTGTATTTAGTCTACTGTAGAATACACTAGTGATGAGTGATGTGAATTAATTATTAATTAATTCACTAATTATTAACTCATAAAGATACTAGAGAATACATCAGTTAACTCAGTGTATGGACAGTTCAGTGGAGATAGGTGTTAGAGGTGGAGACTACTATCAGTTGTGACTATAGCTGTGCATGATATTTGCACAATCAATGATTGAGATTGCCAATGAGGATTGCGCAGTACATAACAAGAGAAAATGAGCTTGGATCATATCTATTCTCACTTTGGATTGCACAGTAGAGGCAAGCAGACAGTGGAGGAGATTTGAACCTGTGACTTGATTCAGATCTAAGCTAGTTTGTGTGTAACAGGTGGAGATAGTACTGAGTACTTGTGAGGAGTATTGTACTATGTATTGTTACATGTTCTCTATCATTATAATATACAGATAGTTGGGGGTTTTCAGCTGTATGCTTTCCCCGGTTACATATTGTGTTGATATGTGTGATTGATGTTTCAATGTGTGCATGCGATTGTTTTTTATTCTGCAAATTGATGATCAACGTAGAGGAGGTTATGTATTATGCATGCATTCTGCAAATAGTGTATAATCGGGATAATATCTGTGAACAAGTGTCATATTATTCAAAATTTCTACATGGTATCAGAGCCAAGTTGATCATCAGATCTATTATTCAGAAAGTGATTACATTTTATTTCTTTAGGAAGAGTCTGTAATCGGGCCAGGTAGCCTCTGGATTCATCCTTATTTTTGGAAGGTGAGATATCCGGTAAAAGCCCATATAGTCAATCTATGTACGAGAAATACTTTGTTCTCATGAATTTTAGATTAGAAACGGTTGAGTTTTGAGCTAGTGGAATTTGAATTTGTAACAATGTTTTCTTGGTGTCAAAGTTGAAATGTCTTTCAACAGATTGCGATTGGAGTATGCCCTTGAAGGCAGCTTGAATTATATTGCATGGAAAGACAGGATGGAGGCAGTGTTAGATGACAATGGGTTGAAGGATTTCATAGATGCTAAGGTCCCAAAACCTAGTGATGCTACTCACATTGAGGTTTGGCAAAAGAAGACAACAAAGTGTCGAAGGATTCTATTGGAGGGCGTGAAGGATCACATTGTATCTAGCTTGCATGGAAAGGCTTCTCCATACTTGATGTGGAAAGAGTTGACATATTTATTCCAAAGAAAGAGCGACCAGAGGAAGTTGGCACTTAAGGATAAAATCAGAAACATTAAGTGTGAGAATGGAGATAGTATGCCCAAGTATCTCACGAAGTTCACCCAATGCCAGGATGAGCTAGGAAGTGTGGGGGTGACTATCGATGATGAGGACTTGGTGAGATTGGCTCTCTTTGGTCTTCCGAAGAGTTGGCATTCCTATCAGGACTCTGTCAATGGTCGGGAGAAATTTCCAGGATGGGAGAGACTTTGGTCGGATCTTGTACGAGAGGATATCAGGCGGAATACTAGGGACGGATCTTCATCAAAGGCATCTAATGAAGAAAATTGCACTTTGGTTGCCAAAGCAAAGAAGGGGAAGGAGAAGGTTTCTCTTTCTGAATCCAGTTCTTCCAATGATGGGAAGAAGGTTGACAAATCAAAAGCGCAACGCTTTCATTGTCATGAGGTGGGCCATTATGCTGCAAATTATCCACGGAGGAAATCCAAGAAGGGATCCGGGGAAGGATCTGAAGGTGAGGCACTTGCTTCACAGTTTGAGTTGGATTTCACACACTTTGCATGCATGGTTTCATCCATGGTGGGAATTGGTTGGTTTCTTGACAGTGGAGCTTCTTTCCACATGACTGGTGATAAGAGTTTGTTCAGTACTTTGGAGGAGAAATATCTCCAGATACTCATAGCGATGGGTAATGATGAGAAGTATAGTGTCTCAGGTGTAGGCACGGTTATTTTTCAGAGGGAGCATGGAGCTCACCTTACCTTAACCAATGTCAAGTATGGACTAGGACTGAAGAGAAACTTGGTGTCGATCATGATGCTGGAAGACAGAGGCTATGATGTAGTCTTCAGTAAGGGAAAGGTTTTCCTTAGACACATCATCACTAGACAGGTGAAGCAGATTGGTTCACCAGTCAAGAACCTGTATGCTCTTGAGGTTCAAGATGAATGCAAAGCCTTGAGTAGCAAGGCAACTGAAGGAGACTTGGTGGTTGAGAGGGAGTGTATATTACCTCTCAACATGCAGAGCTAGAAGAAGTCTCAGACGATTGTGGAGAAGCCACGATTGGTGCAAAAGCTTCAGGAAGTTGTGGAGCAACCACAACAAGGGAAGCTGAGAGGAGATCGAGCAGAGACATCTAGTCATGCAGAAACCTCCAATAGGGGGAAACTTCGATCCAGATGGGCTGAGGGATCACATGTAGCCATACCTCCAGGTAGGAGGTGGGGCGATGTAGAATGATCGTCCCAAGGAGGAGGGGCAGGATCCTTGAGGTACCCAACCTCTCGAATGAGACCGTGCTACGAGAGCCCCGATGTGGAGTAGCAGGAACTGGCTAATTGGGTAGAGACAGATGTGGATGGAGTAGCGGAGAGAGCGACAATGTAGGGAATCCCAGGATAGCGCATAGCTAGCAGGCTGCAGCAATGCGAGAGGCACAAGTGTTTTGCACAGTGCTAGGTGGCACAGAGAGGTGTGTAATGGTGCGAGATGCATGGAGATGTTGCAGTAGCACAAATGTTAGAGAGGGAGCACTTGTCAGCAGCAGGTAGAGCTTCAGCATCAGAGTATGTTCCTAGCCCAACAGAGTGGTCAATTAGGAGTGTTTTTGTTCCAAGTGTTGTTGGAGCAAGTGGACCAGGAAAATGTGTTGAATACAAAACATTCCAGAGTTGCAGGATAGGGGTTTTAGATAATCCATATCTTGTTGAGAGGGAGTGTTGAAAATGCAACAAGATGATGGAGCTTAGTGGAAAGGAGTCGCCTTCACTAAGTGGGCCCGCAGGCTACTTTTGGCGCAAAGTCTATTTGTAGACTATGTCTATTTTTAGACATATGGATCATGGTCTATGAGTTGCAAGATGCTATTTGTGGATGATTGGTCATGTTGGTAAAAATAGATGGACTTCTATTTTTAGACATATGGGTGGAGTCTATTTTTAGACTACCAGGCTAAAAATAGAACAGTCGAATATTATTAGCTCTTAATAGTATTTGGACTATAAACATTATCTTATCCACTTGGAGCACTTTAGTTCGAGCTATGGATGTGGCACATGCAACTGTCAGAAGGAAATACACTTTTCTTATGGGTTAGTTGAGCTATTGCATGATGGAATTCAGTTAGAACTCAAGTGATTGAGTTTGGTGGAGTTGATTGAGGAGTTGATGGAGTTGTGTTCAGTTTGACTTAGTTGAACTAGTTGTATTTAGTCTAATTGCAGAATACACTAGTGATGAGTGATGTGAATTAATTATTAATTAATTCACTAATTATTAACTCATAAAGAAACTAAAGAATACATCAGTTAACTCAGTGCATGGACAGTTCAGTGGAGACAGGTGTTAGAGGTGGAGACTACTATCAGTTGTGACTACAGTTGTGCATGAGATTTGCACAATCGATGATTGAGATTGCCAATGAGGATTGCGCAGTACATACCAAGGGAAAATGAGCTTGGATCAGATCTATTCTCACTTTGTATTGTGCAGTAGAGGCAGGCAGAGAGCAGAGGAGATTTGAACCTGTGACTTGATTCAGATCTGAGCTAGTTTGTGTGTAACAGGTGGAGATAGTACTGAGTACTTGTGAGGAGTATTGTACTATGAATTGTTACATGTTCTCTATCATTATAATATACAGATAGTTGGGGGTTTTCAGCTGTATGCTTTCCCTGGTTACATACTGTGTTGATATGTGTGATTGATGTTTCAATGTGCGCATGCGATTGTTTTTGATTCTACAAATTGATGATCAACGTAGAGGAGGTTATGTATTATGCATGCATTCCGCAAATAGTGTATAATCAGGATAATCTCTGTGAATAAGTGTCATATTATTCAAAATTTTTACAAGGAGTAGCTCAATAACTTTATCCATTATGGCATCATCCCAGTAGTCTCCAACCTTTGCAAATTTTTTCTCTACTTTAGTACCAATGTTTACTTGCTTGGTTTCCAATGGCACGGTGATGTCCATGTGTGGTGCAGGTAAATTCTTAGTGCAGACAAAAATGATTCCTCTAGCTCGAGAGAGTGGGTCTAGCCACAAACAAACAATATATGGAAAATATCCTTAATCTAGAATCAACTAATAGGGCCTACCTCTTAGAATGGTATTCCACTTAGTGATGATCTTGCTTTCTCACTCCAACTATGTTCTGTTTCCTTCCTTCAAATACCTGAAACAAGAAAACAAGAACAAAAAAAAATGTGATAGCATACAATATTGTATTCAACCTACATAATAGGTTAAGGAACATTAAGCCATAAATATGTAAAATAACAGCTCAAGTAGGAAATCAATCAAAAGTTGGATTTATATAAATCAGAAAGAGATTACAACTAGTGCCTTGACATTGCTGGTCTCCTCTGATGTATCCAAGTTCCCACACTTCTGCTAGCACTTCATAGATAGCCCCCACAATGGAATCTTTAAGGCCTCTTTCCCTCTAGTCTCAAGCCAAACCAAAATCACACTATTCTCCCTCAAACGTACACTAGAAAGCTATAAGCTATAGATGACTTGTTGATTATTCAAACTTTCTCCAAAACTCCAACTAGCTTTTGCTTGGGAGAAAGAGTAATTTATATAGCTTGGATGGATGGGAGATGGTTCCTCTCATCATTGGAGAAGGTCTTATCTCTTGAGGTTGTTCCATCCTAATAGAAGAAACGAGCCCAAACTAATTCCCTCAGCTCTATCCAGCCCAACTATCTACCAAACTTCTGTTATGAATCTTCTAGACCTGGAAGCTTCGGCTCCTTATTTAAAAAACCTTCCAAAAGAGGATCGATGCGAATGAAAAAATGCTAAGTCAATTTGAATGACGTGAGGGCTAGTTTTAACTTTTGTACATCGACACGATGAGAAAACAGGTCAGTAACGCTAGTCTTGTAAACTGGGATAAAAGGAAGTTTCTTGGGAAATGATGTTGTCAGGCAGAAAGAGTCGATTGTGCGGACACAACCAACCTCCCTAGGAGCCTAAGACTCTCTAGTGACAAACAAGACAAACAAGAGCAATCCTTCTCTAAACATGCATTTACTATATGGGAAATCAAGTGTTTAGATCCTACCTGTAGTCCAACACTGTTGTAGCAGTCCAGCTCCGCTGATCCGGATGAGCTCCTCCTTCACTTTGAAACCTGCATCCACTAACAATCAAATGATTAAATAGCACTTGATAATCTCATAGAATAAAACATGTTTAACACATAGACCAAGGAGTACATGAAACAACTCATAAATAACAAGATATTGAGAAGAATGGACTCATTTGCATTAATAGGTAACAAAAGGAACAAATACAACCTGAGCCTTAGTGTTGTGCAAGTCCCTCCCAGGGTCCATCAAGAGTTCTCCTTTACTTTGACAAAGCTCACCCACTTCCAAATAGAACAAGAAAAGATGGCAATCTCTCCTCACAAGCTTCTAAATGGGAGTCCTAATTCCAGCAGCATTTACCCTTAGAAATGTATAGCTTCCAACCTCCCCTCCTTCTGGCCCAATGCCTGTATTTATAGTGATTTAGAGGAAGTTATTCAGGTCCACCATCAATGGGATAATCCCCTCTTTGGATGGGATAGCTCCCTTATTGATGGGATAAGTTCCTCTTTGGTAGGGGTGCATGAACCATCTGGAGACGCTCAATACACGTCGAACAACCTTCTAGAATGCTCTAGAAATGACCACAAGTAAATTTTTAAAGATGAAACTTCCGCATTTTGACCTTTACAGGGGGACGCACCTGCCCCTTTACATACAGAGCGTCCAAAGACGCAGCTTTTGTGAACATTGGGTGCGTACCCGCAGGTAAGGTTGAGAGAACCTGCGTACCCAGAGATAAATACATTTATAAAGACTTTCTCTCTTTTTGGAGTTTGACATGGAGAGAAGAGGCATAAGACTTGCCTAATAGGATAGCATGACTGTTGATAGAGCCATACTAACTGTAAATAGTCATGGTGACATTTTTTAGTGTAATAGATTGCCCCCTAAAGTGCGAAGCCTGTAATAGATTAGGGTTTTCTATTATCTAGGAAGGGTGAAGCGCTTTATCATTTCAAGGATTATCTCATGGAGAGCCTGGTCAGAACCTGCAATTTTCAACACAAAATACATGTATAAGATTATATCATCACTGAGGTAGGCATTCCCATACTCAGATCAAAACTTTAACTAACAGACTAACTACTCTGATACAGGAATGATCTTGCAGTACATCATAATCATAGACTTTTGTAGACACAGTATGGACGCAACCATCTGTTTATGATTACTCTACTTAGATAATGAATACAAAACTCCTCGCAGCCTGGATGGTGGAAACTAGATCCAGGGTCTTCATTTCCGCTTCCCGAATTGGTACGATTCTAGCCATGCGAATAAATGAGTTGATGTCGAACATGGTAGAAACCACTCGATTACGAGTCGATGATGTAAATTGTTAACAAGTGTGAGAGAGACCACCAGTAATGTCAATGGTTCTCAAAGTACCCAGTACAATCCATGAGATGTGAATGAATGAGTTGATGTCGAACATTTCACGGAATCCTTCGATCGAAAGTCAATGATGTAAACTGACGTCAAAGGCGAGAAACCTGCCATTGATGCATGTAGACTTCAAGGTACTGACGATTTCTAAGTCATCTCTCTAGATAATGTGCTGATGTCGATAGAAAGTGACCCGTTGCAGGCAAGCCCACAACACGAAAGCTCATCCTTCGAATGAGTCCAACCTAGTTTTGATTCGAGGAAGGAGTGGTTCGTTCCTGTTTGTAATTGAACAGGTCCTTGAGTCCAACTCGTGAAAATGTAATTAACAAGTCCAGTATAGGAGAAACGCGGCGTTTTTCAATTTTAGAGAGTCTGAAAAACTTAAGAAGACTCCAAGTTGAACTTTTTCGTAGATTTGTGTCCCCCAAGCCCGAAAAAGTATAAAATAATACCTGGGGGAACCGCTTGATCTTGCGACCGAGGAGTACTTTCATAATTAGTGCCACTGACCTGAAAAGTAAAAAGCTATCAAGGACACGTCGTTTTATTTCCGTATCGAGTTTGAAACGACAAAAACCCGACAGTCTTTTCCTGATTTTACGGTCAGAAAAGAGCTATAAGGGGACCGTCTTTTAATTCCGTTTTAACAAGTGTAAAAGAAACGCTCGGCAATCTTTTCATATTTTAGGAGTCAGAAAAGGGCTTAAAAGATGACTCCAAGGTTTCACTTTTTGGTAAGTTTTAACGAGTTCGAAAAAGGGATAAAAATGTACTCATGGTTTTCACTTTTTCGTAAGTTTTAATGAGTTCGAAAAAGGGATAAAAATGTACTCATATGGCCGACTTTCAATTTAATTTACGAGAAGGAAAAGACAGAAAGAACTCGGCATTTCATTTGTTTTACGAGAATGAAAGATGGAAAAATAATCTCGAGATTTTCATGAGTTTAACGAGTCTTGAAAATAACTGAAATTGACTCGAGATAGGTTTCATTTTTACAAAAGCTTGAAACTTAGAAAAACTATGCTTCAAAGTAGTTTCATTTTTTCACAAGCTTGAAACAGAGAGAAAACTATGCTTGATGCCCCCTAAGCGTAACTGCTAGAGCGCATGCCCCCCAGCTTCATTTCATTCAACCAGTTGGATGAAATGAAGGTTGAGTTACGAGATCATTTGAAAGACTCGACCTAAAACAGTAAGAAAATTATGCAAAAAACTGAAATAACTAACCTAAACATACAACCTAACATCTATGAGGTCTAGTCAAACTCTCGACTCAATTAGAGGAGGATTTGTTTCATTTTTTAACGAGCTTGACATAGGAAAAGAACTATGCTCGTTTCAGTTTCATGTTTACGCAAGCTTGAAAGGAAAAACTATGCTTGTTATGAGTTCACATGCCCCCAGCATAATGACGCAAAACGAGGTACATGCCCCCCATGCTTCATTGCATTCAATGAGGTGGATGGAATGAAGCTTTACTTTCAAGATCTTGGAAAGACTTGTGGGAGTTGTTTCATTTTTTAGTGAGGTTGACACAAGAAAAGAACTATCCTCAAAACCCTTGTTTCATTTTTTAAACGAGCTTGACACAAGATAAGGAACTGTGCTCATAAATAATCTCTACAATCTACCTAACAAAAACTCTACTCTAAAAACCTTGATTCATTTTTTAACGAGCTTGACACAAGACAAGGAACTATGCTCTAAAAATCCTTGATTCATTTTTTAAGGAGCTTGACACAAGACAAGGAACTATGCTCATAAAGTTCTCATGCCCCCAGTATAATGATGCAAAGCGAGGTGCATGCCCCCCAGGCTTCATCAAGAGTTCTCCTTTACTTTGACAAAGCTCACCCACTTCCAAATAGAACAAGCAAAAATGGAAATCTCTCCTCACAAGCTTCTAAATGGGAGTCCTAATTCCAGCAGCATTTACCCTTAGAAATGTATAGCTTCCAACCTCCCCTCCTTCTGGCCCAATGCCTGTATTTATAGTGATTTAGAGGAAGTTATTCAGGTCCACCATCAATGGGATAATCCCCTCTTTGGATGGGATAGCTCCCTTATTGATGGGATAAGTTCCTCTTTGGTAGGGGTGCATGAACCATCTGGAGGCGCTCAATACACGTCGAACAACCTTCTAGAATGCTCTAGAAATGACCACAAGTAACTTTTTAAAGATGAAACTTGCGCATTTTGACCTTTATAGGGGGACGCACCTACCCCTTTACATACAGAGCATCCAAAGACACAGCTTTTGTGAACATTGGGTGCGTACCCGCAGGTAAGGTTGAGAGAACCTGCGTACCTAGAGATAAATACATTTATAAAGTCTTTCTCTCTTTTTGGAGTTTGACATGGACAGCAGAGGCATAATACTTGCCTAAGAGGATAGCATGACTGTTGATAGAGCCATACTAACTGTAAATAGTCATGGTGACATTTTTTAGTGTAACAGATGCAAAGTGGAATTATTTTTCTCATGAAGAGGGACATACTGGGAGTTTCTTCATGATGGGAAACCATGTCAGGTACACTGTAGAGGTCCTCCAGAATCATAGACAAGGAATACAGGGACAATGACAAAATTTTGTGTAACAGATGCCCCCTAAAGCGTGAAGGCCGAACTAGAGTGAGGGGTGAAATGCTTTACAAGTGGAAGAGGGGAACCAGAGTCTGTCATCAGAAAACTTGCAAGCAAGCATAGATACATATACATCACTAAAAACTCTAAATAATGATACATGAATCATGGTATGGACGACCCTGAGCCTCTTATAGCTCAGGAGCATTATAAACAGGCTATAAATAGCTAAAAGTAAGATGTAATATAGGTTCAACCTTTGGAGACTATGGAGACTCTACTCCTCTAGCTTCTTATCTACATTCTTTAGTAATAAAAGCTTCTTTTGTTGTTCTATGTTCAATGTCCATTTATCTTCTATTCTAAGCTTGCACTAGGTTAGTTTATTCATGTTCCTTCTGTATCTAATGCCAGATAACTGTCATCTTATCTCTACATTGATAAATTAGAATTGAAAGCTTCCTTACTGCCGGTAGCTAGCCATTTATGTGTTATTATATATGCATCTACCAGGATAGTCAGTAAGCTCATTTGCTACCTATAGTTATCCATTAATATATGTTCATGTATGCAATCTGCTGGTACTGTCATTATTCTCCATCTATCCATTAAATTTACAAACTATTGAGCATTAGTGGTCTAAAGCCTTGTGTTGTTGAGGGTGTTCATGCATGTCTTGAGTGAGAATAGGGCTGAAATGGTTATCTGACTTGATCCAAACCATCATCCATTCCAATAGTTCTGAGAGTAATATTGAAGATTATATGTTACCAGGCATCTTCAAGCTGCAACCTAGGAGAGTTTCCTGGAGTGATAACAGTACCCATCTAGAAAGGTGGGCGTGCAAGCTATTTTTCCCCTCATAATTAGCTCTCATCCATAGTTGAGGTTTTCAAAATTGTAGACACATCATCCTTCTACATTCGTGACAATCCCTAAAATGTTGCTAGTGCGTACCCCACCACCTTGCAGGTGTAGCGCGCAGTGCCCATTTCAGAGCATTAAAACGCTACTATTCCGGCACTTTGCTTTCAAATTTGTCTAGGAACTCATCCACCACTATCAACCAATTGTACATAGGCAGATACCTTAACTATGTTGTCACGTAGCACAATGATCTTACCATCATGTTTAAATTGAGCATGGTTACTTTGTGTAACCGGTTCTACCATCGTTCTATTTCTTCGTCCGAATCCGAAGTGCAGGAGTTTTCGTGCTCCCACGAAATCCTACCATCTGCTATTTGATTCACCCAATCCTTCTCTCATGTGGTTATCTTATAAATACAATTGAGATCGTCATCACTATAATCGTCGCGCACCCGTTCAATGTATTGCGCTCCTTCGACATGATCTAGTGGTACTACTATGTGTAGTGAATCTTTCTCAAAAATCATTTTTCTCTTCTTCAGGTTTATGAATCCATTCATATCAATGGCCCAGTCTATGCCCAGTAGCACAGGATAGAGATTGCTATCGTCAACAATTTCTATCACTTCAAAATCTGCCAGCACACTCGCACCTTCAATATCCACTGTTACGCCTTGCAATCTTCCCATGGGTAAGATCTTCTGCTGGTTTGCCATTCGCAATTGAATAGGATACCATTGTAGCACAAGTCTTCCCATGTATTCCCATGTTTGTTTTGGAAATACATTTGCATCCGATCTGAGATCTAGAATTACTTGATCCATTTCATACTCTCCTATTTGCATAGTCAATCTCATTTTCCTTCCTGTTCACAGTGCATGCTTTCCAAGTTTTTGGACCACGCACCGTTCTCTTGACCCTACGCACCTAGTGATAAGTTCCTGCATTCCTTTTACAACCTTGCTATTGCACAGTAGTTTCATGCATGTCTCCATAAAGGTAGTGAGAATTGAAGGATCCATCCCTGGTTCTAGTTGATCCTTAGTACCTAAAGTGGAGGCCTCCATGAAACTCTTCTTAGCTTCCATGAATGTCTCCTCCACGCACTCCAAATCAAATTCAAGTTCCTCTGTAGGAGCCTTGCGAACCCACACACTTTCTTCTGGTTGCATACCTTTTTCATATCTAGTTGTGATACCACTTCGAAGCACTATGTTTACATTCGGGCCCTCTTTGCGCCGCTCAAACCTCATCATTTGTAGGTTCTGAGTTGGGGGAGGTTGGAGTACTCCTTTATCATGCAACCTTGCTATTAGTGTAGGGCAGTCCTCTATCTCATGATCAAATTGGGTACAATATAAACATGATTCTCTCATCGGATTTGTACAATCTTGAGCATAGTGCCCTAGCCCTCTGCAATTGTAACAAATTAGTTGTCTGCGACCCCTTCCTAGTCCCGTTCCACCTTGACCTCGTCCACACCCCTGAAATCTAGCATGCACCATCCCTGCATTTAGATTGAGCGCTTGCATTTTGGTCTGTAATTTATAGGCAGGGGTCTGATCCATCATGAACTCATAACTTTTGCAGGTGTGCTCATCATGGCCTACCGACCTGCAGAAATTATAGAACAATTATTGGGACGTCTGCATATACTTCTGCAATAGGTGATAGTTATCCATAGTGTGTTTTCCTCCTATCTGAAAAATCATGCACCATAATGCAGGCACCGTGCTCGGTCTTGCTTGTGCCTCTAGTCTTAATGGCGTCGACCCTCCTCCCACCAAGTAATTCACGAAAACTAGACAGTGGTCCTTGTCATGCCCCTCGCTTTTACATTTTATGCACCATACCTCCTTGAGCACCTCTAGCCGAGTTTTCCTATCCTATTTTAGAATTTTCATTTCTAGACACAAATTTTGTAGTTGCACGTGGATTTTTTTGACTCCCATACTAGGATCTTGTATAGGGGTCTCGTGCAATCCATTGCAATCTCCAAGGCTTAACCCTAGGTGGATAGCTTTTGTTGTGATAGCATCATCCTTAAATGCAATGTTAGTGACACTACAAACCATGCATGGTGTTTCCCATCCACCAAGGTCATGTTGGCTTCACAAATCATAATTTTCAGTCTCTGGTCCAAATCCCATGGGGTCTCACTTGGAAGCATCATGATTTCTTTAAACCCGATAATCGATTGTGTCTTCGATTTTGGCCTACTAAATTCCATGTTTAGTTTTGCCTAGATATCTGTGATCCTTGCATTTGGATGGTCATTATAATGCTTAATGTACCACATTAGTGCACAATCCTACAATGGGCTCACCAGCATGGCCTTCTTTATATTTTCATCCATGACTCTTTTTGCTTCCCATACATCCTTTTATATGAACCAGAATTGGTTCGGATCTTTTTTCCCTACTCCTCTGAATACTGACAGTTTGATTGCACTTGCCATATTGAACTGTGGTGGTGGCGGAGGTGGTGTGGGTGGAAATGGGGGTGACAATGGTCAAAATGGTGGGGGTGGTATGCGTAGAATTCACTGCCTTATCAAACTGATCGTGCTTCTCGAAGTAACTTTCATGAGCTCCTCCTCACTCTCCCATGAGGGTGAAATCAAGCGATTAGTTTCTAATCCTTCGCTACTTCCATTTCTGTAGATCTTCCCACCTCGCGTAGTCTCAAACATTAATTTATTTGCATAACCCGCTTTTCACATAGTAGCATTTTAATCCAGGTATTCAAAGATTTATTGTACTTACCTCTGGGTCCCTTGAGGAAGTGACGTTTTGCTTCACTGTAGCTAACGGTCGTATCTACCGTGAACTCGGTGATAAATCCCCCTATAATCTGATTGATCCAATGGTCCACAATGCGTGTGATCTTATCTTCTAACACTTCTAGTTTGTGCACCAATTCCAGAGTCCAGAAAATCGGTTTGTCAAGCCTACACCTTCCTTGACTATTTGCTAGCTTTGTGATCCACTCGTACAGCTCAGAGGGGAAGGACGTAAAGAAAATTTCATGGATTTCCGTATATACTTAGCGCTCTAACCACTATTCCTTTGATACTTGCAGATCCCTATTTTCCTGGGCCACGAACTTGTGAATCTTCCTTTCCAACCACCCATCAATTTCTTTCTTTGTTGGATTCCAGTGACATGTCATCAAAAATCCCTTATGTAGATCCTGATCCTAGCAACGAAACCATTTTTTGGCTTAGTGGGGCCTGACCCAGGTTTAGAGATGATTTATCCAAGCAAATCTGGGTAATACTGACCCTTTCGGCACAATTCCATGGAGAGCGGACTAAGGTCTCACCCGAAGTAGTATGGGAGGGTGCTACAACTAGGTTTCTGCACCCTAGAGATGTCTGATGACATCAAGTGTTTGTGGTCTGACCCAGTGTGCACATTGCTATGCGCACTTACCCATACCTCACATCCTAAGATGTTGCCTTGGCACAGCCCTACTCGGGGCTCGATCAGTGTTATTAATCCAATCCTTACCCGCAACCTGATATTAGGTGATTAACTGAACTTATTTATACCTTTTTACTTATACTTAACAATATTCATAATTCATGTAAGTGTGCATGGTAAATAAATAGTATAATTGTAAGTAATCTCAAACATGTAATAACTTAGAACAGATACACAAGATTCAGATAAAAATTTTCTTTATTATTTTCTCCCTTCGATTACAGACTCAACTCTACCTTGCACACTCAGCTGCAGGGGTCTGCCCACTCAGCTGTTGACTCTACTAGGCCTCTGTGCATTCAGCTGCAGAGCATCTTCCTACTACTAGGACCCAAGACACTTAGACTCTTTCTCTATGCTTCACAATCTTTCAGTCTCCATCCATTGGTTAACTCATTAGTTACTTTACAACTTAGAGCCTCGCTATATTTTTACAATCCCATGGTCTGTGGACCATGGGTAGGCTGATGCTACATTCAAAACTTAGGGCGGACAACCCTATGACTCTAACATAAAATTCGCGCTCCGCACCCACAATTCACAAAGTTTTTAAAACAATAACAACTCAAAACTTAGGTTTTAAGCCCCAAAATATGCTATGGGGGATTCCATGCCCAACAATTATATAACAATGATTGTAGATGTGAGATCGTCTTGAAAAATCACCCAATTAAAAAAAAAAAATGGGTCGAATCGGAGTTTGGATATGGGAGATATCGCTGATTTAAAATCAGGTATTTTTTTTCCAAAACTTTTGTGATGGAAGAATAGTTGCAGCATGAATCTAAGATTCCAGATTATCCAGATAAGGATTGCCAGCACATGGGAAGATCAGGAATGATCATTCTATTTCCAAAAAAAGGTTATAATAAATATTCTAAGTTATATTGACCGAGTTATGTCCATTTTAAATATGGAGCAACATTCAGAGCAGGTTCGCTTTGGAGATGTTCCCTCCCACTCTGCGTTAGTAGGAACCTACTTCACATTCATCAATTTAGAATAGTAGCATCTGGCTTGGGTTATTTGGAGACATGCCCTCTCACCCCAGGCTGTGTAGGTGCCCACTACTTCATCAACAATCAACATCATGGTTATGGGTCAACCACACAAAATCCTTGTCATCGAAGTCCATTTGCTAGGCCCCACACTATTAGTATCACAATTGGTCACAAGCATTACATGGTATCTCTATCCTCAGATCTTTGTTTGCCATGGTTATGGCTCATCCACAAACCAACACTTCATTGAAGTCCATTTGTTAGGCCACACACTGTCAGTATCACAGTTGGTCACAAGCATTATATGGTATCTCTATCCTCGGATCTTCGTTCATCATGGTTATGGGTCATCCATAGACCCACACTTCATCGAAGTCCATTTTCTAGGTCATACACTGTTAGTATCATAGCTGGTCACAAGCATTTCAGGGCATCTTTATCCTCGGATTTTCATTCATCATGATTATGTGTTAACCACATAAAACCCTTCTCTTCAGTGGCTCTTCATATTCAACAAAGGCTTCATAGGAGGGAACTTCACACAATGGGGACCATTGCTTCTTAAGGAGGGAGGAATGATCCAAATGGAATATGGAATCCACCCATGGTATTCATCCACCCATAGTATTCATTCACCCATGGTATTATAAATGGCTTCGACCCTTGGTATTCATTCTCCCATGGTATTTATCCACTCATGGAATTTACCCATGGTATTGTAAGTGACATCCACCCATGGTACTTACCCACCCATGGAATTTACCCATGGTATTGTGACAAAATAAAACTATAAGTAACAAGTCATATTTTGTAAAGGACATATTTTCCACCACAATGTAGCCTTTACAATTGTTATTTTTTTTAATAAAAAACATCTTTGTAGTTTTTTTTTATTGTGTGTTCTCCCCTTTTTCTTCTGGCATTTCAATTTTTTAGATCTTGGGGGTCTCTCCCCCCATGATCCATTTCATTTTTTTAGATCTTGGGGAACTTTCCCCCAAGATCCTAATCACTACTTGAGCTTGCAACTTTGTTCACCTCTATGTTGTCAACGACCTTCCTCTTGTGTTCGCTGCATCTGGTATGCTACCTTCAATTGGTGTTCATGATGTTGCTCACTATGATGTTGATGTCATCATATCTTGATGTCCTTGTCTACGAACAACTCGATGTCTTTGTGGGTAGGCAAGTTCATAGACACTTGATCGACTTCATCCCCAAATGTGCTATGAATGGTGTGTTCGACTTTGCACTCTTGAAACCATTTTACCTGCACTGCTGAGAGGAAAATGAACACCTGCAATACCTGGAGACATGGAAACACTCATGGAAAACAATCTATTAGTTGAAAACCAAAATGAACTTGAAAACTAACTTGAAACATACTTGTGTTATTGATCATGAAGGTTGCACAATTTCAGCCTAGAGGTCGAGATACTGACTGCCAAGACTACGCAAGGCACAATATAGGCTACTAGAAGACTAACTGATTGCTGGAACTACATAATGCATAGTCCAGTCTAGCTATTGACTGCTAGAATTGTGTAATGCGCAATCTCAGCTGGCAATGGCTGCAAGCTCAGTGACTTCATTGCACAATTTTCTAGGAAAATAGTCACTATCGCTCAGAAATGTGCAAAACATTCATGGAGGATAGTGCCTATGTAGAAATGCACATTTCTAGAGAGGAAGATAGAGCCTTCCTTCCTCGAATTGCACAATTTTGTCTCAGTGAAGGTAGAACCCGGGCCGAGGTTTCCTAGACTCACCAATGGGCAACTGAATGTGAATGTGAGTGTGAATGCATGGTGATACTCAGTATAAGAATAAGTGAATGATCATGCATGCAAATGGTGAATGACAAATTTAGAAAATGAAGCAACATGCATTTGGGTGAGGCGAGTCACCGAATTGGTCACCATTCATGAAAAACAGTTTCATGTATATGACAAGTGAGATGTTGACAAAAAATAAAATAATGCTAATACAATCTAGAATGTATGAAAACAATAGCAAACACTCACTAAAATCAAGCAGACAACGTTCATACGAAGTGAAATACAAAAAGTGCCTGAAATGCAACACAAGTCATGGAAAGCGGACTTACCCCAAAACAGTTGATTTGAGTGTGTCAACAACTCCTCGATGTGATGTGGGATATCAAAGATGAAAGGTTGATGTGAGGAATGAGCTCTGAGGTGTCTGGTTTATGAGTTTTGATAACATCGAGGTTGTGATGCGAATGCCACAAATCTATATGAGGGACACTTGGTGGGAGGTTTTCTAAATGATCCTTGCATATAACCTCCAACTGCTAAAAATAGATCCATGAAACAAGGGATGCCTTTACATGCTGCCTTGGGAGAAGAAAACCATGCATGCAAGTCAGTTTTGCTCAGTCTTGGAGAGAACCAGTCAACTCAGCTACACATGCAAGAGATTTCTCTATTGCTGGGAGCTAAGCCGACTTCCTAGGAGATTTGCACAATTTCTACGAAGAGAAACTAACTACTGCCCAGATTTGTGAAAATTATGGGCTGAGCAATCCTACTAGGGAAAATTGTGCAATTTTCACTATGAGTGTTGAATGCCAGAATTGTGAAATTCTGGAGCCCAGTAGGCTTCCAGTCAAAATTGCACAATTTCTGGAGGGAAGGCTAGTTTACCTATAGAATTGTGAAATTTCTTGGGGGATCTTCTCAGTCTGTAGCTAGACCAAGTCCCAATGGTCAACTAGTGAGAGCAATGCATCAAGCTGTGATCGACAGGTTGCCTTTGTGAAAGAAAAACACTGAATCTTGTGTACTTGGAAAAGCAAGACATGCTATTGTGAATTTTGGAAGGGAGGCTCCAGAACGAAGATAACGAAAATTTTTGGAGGGTGGTTGTAGCCAGTACAACACTTGGTGACATAATGGTAGAACTCTAGCTCTCTGAATGGACCTTGTTTGTGAAAAGCAAGTCTAACACCTCCGAAAGTATTGTTCAGTTCTCAGCTCCTTTTGGTTTCCATAGTAGCTTGACTGTAAGATGTAGCAACTACCAAGCATTTGGTTGATTGACACACATTCCAAGCCAAGGAAAGACAATTGTTTAGATTAGGGTTTAGGGGTATATTGGTGCATAAGCAGTATAGTCATCGGAGTCTTAGTTTCATCTCTGGTGTTGCTCCACTGCCAGCAGGCCTAGACAGTACCCTGATAGAGTCACATAGGAATGAAAGCATGGCTCCGCTGCTAGCGAGCCTGGTCAATAACCCGACAAACTTACTTGTAAAACCTCTCTATGTAGGAAGCCTTTCTGTCCTTTCACCTTATTCATTTTCATTTTTTCAAACTTTTTTCAGTTTTTCATTTTTTCATTTTCATCTTCGTAAGTGTGTATAACACTTATTCATTCCAGAAGCTTAAGAGGGATCCTAACTTCTTGAGAGCAGAAAAAGTTTTTCCTATAGATAATTAGTTTATTATACCTCTGACTTGCTTGTTAAGGTTTTCCCCATCACCTTACTCTACTTGACTGACCTGACAAGGATTAACCTAAAAACAACTGACTAGAGTAGGTGATACTAGTTAGCACGCAGTCGTTGTGTTTTCACCAAGGTTCACTTTGAACAGTATGTATTTTCCTTCAGCGTATCATAGACTAGAAGTAACAATTTCTTCATATAGAGGTAGGATGAAAGATAACCAAGTAGTGATAGTAGCATAAGGCCTCTTGTACTTTACCCAACTTTCTTCAAGAGTCATACATGGTTTCTTGTGAAACTATCCTACGAACGAAACAAGAAAACTAACAACCAACAAGGCAAAGCAAGAGCAAAAGCAAAAGAGAAAGAGAAAGCAAATCAAGTAATCAAACAAGCAAGTAGACAAAAAAAAAACAAAGAAAGTAAGAAAACAATCATGCAAGCGAACAACTCAAAATAAAACACTACTCCTACCCCTAAGCTAACAGTGCATGGGCCACCTCACATGAAGTGATACTTCCAATGTAGCCACTAACGCATTGATTGACCCATGTTGGTGAAGGCATGGTTCATGAACAAGATAGCTATGTGAACCAACAAATAAGAAAGATGTAACATTGAAGACAAACACACTTCAAGCTTACAAGCGACCACGAAACAAAGATGGGTGAAAGTGCATGACATGTATTCTGTGGAGATGCAATGATGTTGTGCTACACTGCATGCAGATATTGAGTGTATGCATTTTCTTGACTATGACATGCAAGCAAATGTGAGAAAGGTACAACACTTGTGTTGTGCATGTGTGCTTGCTATGTAAGATTCCTCACGCATGAGTGATGGGATCTTGTAGTTTGAGTAGAGAAAGTGAAATCTGGGTGTTTAGTTGATCTTCTATGCAAAGCAAAGAGTGATGAGGAGCCTTGAGTGTTTCAACAATTTCTTAATGAGAAGTGAAACCAACCTTAGGATAGCAAGGGCTTGACATAACCATCAGCTCGCGCTAAAATGCCTCGACAGTCTAGGGGTTTCGAATTCGTTGACAGATAGATCATCATACACTAGTGACTTAGACAGATCAAAAAATATTAAACCAACCTCATGATCAGATGAGGAAGTGAATAGATCATGACAACCAATATTAGAAAATTCAGGATGTTGGTCGGCATCCTCATGATTTGGTGAATCATGCAAAGGGGTAGATGAGAACCAAGGATGTTCACCCTCTGTGTTTTCAAGAAAGACACATGATAGATTGGATGGGTTTTTCGAGGAAGATGTGTCCTCTCTGCATTGCAATGATAGACAAACATCTGAGATGTCCTGTGAATTATCGGAAGTAGAAACATCTAAAAATTGATTTTCACATGTGAAATTATCAGTGGTAGAATCACAAGGGATGTCAGGATGAAGCGGATGATGCAAAGCTAAAAGGGATTCATCCTTCACCACATGTTCTTCTTTAGATTCTCACACACACACATCATGAATGATGGTGCAGTTTGGCTGCATAACACCAACTTCGTCGACAACTTGATCCTCGTTCACAATAGGTGGGGAGTCCAGAATGGAAGAACACAAGATGGTACAATCTGGAGGATCAACAGAATGTGAGGATGGAGGTTGAGGGAACAAATCCATGTGACAACCAACAGGCTTGCAAGCCAAATCTTCCCAAATATTAGGAGCAATTTAGGTGGGAGGATGTGACAGTTCAAAAAATGTGTCTGCATGTTCTCCCACTTCACTTGGTGAAGGTGGAGCTATTCGATGAGGTAAAGGCGGACAATCACTTGTGATAGAAATTGTGCATGCCTATGAAAGTGTAACTTCATCATTAGAGTGTGAATGGATTTGAGTGATTTCAAGAATTGCGGATTTTTAGATAAGTAAAGAAGATACTCAAATCTCCCATCGAGAAATTTCCAATCAATATCATCTTCGGGGAATCAGTATGCAAGATTACAAAAGTGTGTGTAAAACTAATGAACGGATCCATCGATTCCTTTTCATATTTTCAAAATTTCTTTGTTGAGTGCTTTACGGTCAAAGTGATTGAAATCACATTATATATCTACAACCAAATGAGCAAGAGAATGAATAGATTTTTTAGGTAGGGTTGCACACTAGTGCATTGGGTGCCCTCGAAGTGTGTAGACAAACAACGTGTAGCTCATGTATTCTTCAAAGAATGCATGTCTTTCACATGAGCCTACAATGCGAACTACATGCATAACCAAGGCTATGTGGCCTCCACCATCATATGTTTTATGAAACAAGTTATCTAAGAGCTTTTTTAAGATATTGAAGTCATTTCCATAGGACATGCACTCTGGAAGAGAAACTCAGTAGTTAGTCATGATAGATGTGTAGAGATTCAAAGCATACGTGAGGACCTCAGTTTGTCATCTGGCCCTTCTTCTAGCACCAAAATGTTGACGGTGTTGGACACGCCAACATGTAAGGTGATCTCCTTGGTAAGGATTCCCAATTAGACCCCAAACTGTTTGGTGTAGGAGTTCCAATAGTGGGTCGTATGGCAATGCCTTGACCGCGATTTCACACAGAGGCAAGTAAGATAACTCTTTTGGTAGCAAGGGTGTCACAACTACAGTAAGTCAAGGAAGGTGCATGATAGGTACTAACATAAGGGGCTTGAGTTAAGTGCGCCCCTTGGAAACTTGTAATAGTACTTGGCTTGGAAGGGAACACACGAGCAAAGATGCATCACTAGTTGGAAAGCGAGTTAGCAAGCAATGCAAAGTGATGGTTAAATCAACAACACATTTCAGAAAAATTCATACATACTCATATAGAATAGTCCATACATGCATGTGTAAGAAAGAAAATACATATGCCATTTAGAGTAAACAAGATAGTTGGAATACAATATAACATATGGATGAAACATGATGGCTCTTATTGTATAAAGAAGTGTAAGCTCCGGTCATACAATACATTCATGTCCAACTACTAGTCCCAATAGTGGAACATTACAGCCACATCTGCATGCTCCTCCAAAGATATGTACTAGCTCTATGGAGTGGAGAAGCCAAGGCTCATTACAATAATGTCCAAGCTCTCTCCAATATACTCTTATCGGAAGCTTGGCTTACCAAAATCCTTAACAATGAGTTATGAGGTTCTATTTATAACAAGGATTGGGTGACCCTTGACATTCCCTTTTGTATAGTTGATCTACCCTCATGACTCTTAATCTACTCTATGACTATTACATCCAATTATTGACACTTGAACTTCCACATGACATGAAATTAAATTAAAATGCACATGTGCTCATGTGAGACAAAATGGATTGAGCAAGCCATGCAATACATCACTGGCACTCGATCCATTGAGGTGAGACCAAATATTTGACATGCTTGTGATGGTGAAGGTGGTGAGATGACGCCGAGCTTGGTCATACGTGATGGTGTGCATGCACCCCATGATGACATCTTGCCGAAGAGAACTCTTGCCTTCGTTGCATCCGGTGCATTCATATGGCTCCTTCATCCAACTCATCTGCTAACATGTGCATGGTCTTCTTGGGTGCGGCTAAACCGAAAACACACTAATGCATAGTTTCCATGCTGATCTTCAAGTGTTTGCTGGTGGTCATGTGCATCAACTTGTCGAAGTACATGTTCAAATCCAATTGGACTTTCTTATTGTCTTTGCCTTGGTGAGTGTGTTGAATTGGTTCGATCGCATGCATGCACACAATGACATGCATGCTACTAATCCCTTGCATGTGATGAACAACACTTCTCACCATGTCTGCTCTATGCTAGCTGTTGGGATGGATCTTTAACTTGTATGGGTGCAGCTTCATCCATGAATTTACGTTGTGCCACCTGTTGTTCTTGTTCCCACTACACTCTTTCACTTGCCTGTGCAACTTCATGCTCTTTCTTGAGTTTTTTCTTCAGCCATGCAACTCCTTCTTTGTTCCATTCTTTGTCTTCATGCGATCTACATGTCGCATCATCACATCATAGCCAGAGTTTCCAAAGTTGCTTTCATCATTAGTGGATTTGCTTGAGCTTGCAACTTTGTTCTGCCCCTATTTTGTCAACAACCTTCCTCTTGTGTTCACTTCATCCGATATGTTGCCTTTAGTTGGTGTTCATGATGCTTCTCATTGTGATGATGTTGTTTTCATATCTTGATGTCCTTGTCTATGAACAACTCGATGTATTCGTGGGTAGGAAAGTTCATGGAAAATTTATTGACTGCATCCCCAAGTGTGCTCTGAACAATGTCTTTGACTCTTCTATCTTGAAACTGTTGTACGTACACTACTGAGAGATAGATGAACACCTATAATACCTAGAGACATGGCAACAATAATGGAAAACAATCTTTCAGTTGAAAACCAAAATGAACTTGAAAACTATCTTGCAACATACCTGTGTGACTGATCATGAAGGTTACACAATTTCGGCTGGGAGGTCAGCAAACTACCTACAAAGAATGTGCAAGGCATAGTCTGGGATGCTAGGAGACTCACTGACTACTGGAACTACACAATACACACTCCAGTCTAGCTTTTGACTACTGGAATTGTACAATGCGCAATCTCAGCTGACAATGGATGCAGGTTCAATGACTGCATTATGAAATTTTTTGGGCCAGCAGTCATTGTCCCTCAGAAATGCACAAAATGGTCTTGGAGGATAGTGTCTGGGCAGAAATGTGCATTTCTAGAGAGGAAGACAGATACTTCCTTCCCCATATTGCGTAATGTTGTCTCAATGAAGGCAAAGCCCGGACTGAGGTTTCCTAGACTCACCAATGGGTAACTAAATGAGAATGTGAGTGTGAATGCATAGTGATACTGAGTGTAAGAATAAGTGAATGATCATGCATGCAAATGGTGACTGACATATTCAAAAAATGGAACAACATGCATGTAGGTGAGGTGAGTTGTTGAATCGGTGACCATTCGTGAAAAATAGTTTCATGCATGCGACAACATTGAGATGCTGATGAAAACTAAAATGGTGCTAGTACAAGCTAGAATGTATCAAAATGACAACAAGCGCTCACTGAAATCAAGTAGACAACGTTCATATGAAGCAAAGGACAAAAAGCGCTAGAAATGAAAAACAAGTCATGGAAAGCGGGCTTACCACAAAACAGCTGAGTTGAGTGTGCCAACAACTCCTGGATGTGATGTGAGATGTCAGAGCTGCAAGGTTGATGTGAGGAATGAGCTCTGAGGCATCTAGTTGATGAGTTTTGATAACATTGAGGTTGTGACGTGCATGCCACAAATCTAGGGAAAGCAACACTTTATGGGAGGTTTCTAAAATGATCCTTGCATGTAACCTCCAACTACTAAAAATAGATCCCTGAAACAAGGGATGCCTTTGCATGCTACCTTGGGAGAAGAACCCCATGCATGTACGTCAGTTTTTCTCGACCCATGAGGGAATCGGTTAAATCAACTGCACATGCAAGAGACTTCTTAACTGCTGGGAGAAAATGCACATTTTTGGCTGGGAATTGGGCCAGTTTCCAAGTAGATTTGCATAATTTCTTGGGAGAGCAAGTGACTGCTACCCAAATTCACACAAACTTTTGGTTGAGCAGCCTTTCTGGGAAAATTGCGCAATTTTCACTGTGAGTGTTGACTACTAGAATTGCACAATTCTGGAGCCCAACAGGTTGCCAATTAGGATTGCACAATTTCTGGAGGGAAGGCTGGCTTCCCTCCAGAATTGCGCAATTTATTAGGGGAGCTTCTCACCCTGCAGCTAGACCAAGTCTAGGTGATCAGCCTATGAGGGGAATGTATCGAGCTGTGATCGACATGCTACCTTTGTGCAAGAAAAACATTGAAGCTTGTGTACTTGATGAAGTAAGACATGTTGCTATGAAGTTTGGAAGGGAGGCTCCAAAAAAATGATAAGGAAAAATTTTGGAGGGTGGTTGTAGCCGCTACAACACAGCTGTTGGATTAATCCAGTCTTGATATTGTGCAGTTATTTTGTAGATTTGATCCAAGTCATCATCACTCTCTTTGTAGTCATGGACCGGTTTAGTATAGCGTAGTCCTTCTGCAGGGTGCAATGGTACTACGACCTGAAGTGATTTCCTCTCAATTGACATCATCGTCTTGTTTAAGTTGATGGCTCCATTCATATCAATGGCCTAGTAAATTTTGAGGAGTGTAGGGTATGGGTTGTTGTCATCAAAAATCTCTATTACTTCAATATCAGCCAATGCACTCACACCTTCTATATCCATTGTTACTCCATGGATTCATCCCATAGGGATGATCTTCTACCGATTTTCCATTCCTAGCTAAATTGGAGACCACTACAACGCAAGTCTCCCCATTCTCTCCCATGTTTGTTTAGGCAAAGCGTTTGCGTCAAACCCCAGATATAGAATAACCTGGTCCATCTCTTAATCTCCTATCTACATGGTGAGCCTCAACTCGCACCCTGTTCTTGCCTTATGTTTGCCAATTTTTCTTACTACGTGGTGTCCATCAGGAGTGTTTCTTTACCAACACACTTGTTTCTCAATTCCTGCAGACCTTTCATAGCCTTGTTATCACGCAGAAGTTTCATGTAGGTTTCTAGGAATCTGGCATGTACAGAGGGGTCAATCTAAGTAGGCATGCTAGTTTCTGGTACTTTGTTCTAGCTTTCTAAGGTAGATGCCTCAGCGAAGCTTTTCTTGGCTTCCATAAATGTTTCCTTTGCGCTCTCCAAATCAAACCCAACTTCCTTCTTTGAGGCCTTACGAACCCATTCGTCCTCTTCAGGCTATTTTCTTTTATCATCCCCAATTGTTATTCTACTTCTCAGCATGATATTCACATTCAGATCGTCCTTGCGGGACTTAGATCTCATCATTTGTAAGTTTTGTGTAGGTTGTTGAGGTTGTGTCTTCTTCTCCTGCATCTTAGCTATCAGCACAGGCCATTCTTCTATAGTGTGGTCAAATTGGTTGCAGTATTAACATGACAGGTGTGTTTGATTCTGACACTCCCATGCGTAGTGCCTTGGTGTCCCACAGTTATAGCAAATAACCTGACTGTGACCTCTACCAGGTCTTCCTCCTCCTCGACCCCTTCCTCATCCTTGATAACCTTCATGCGCTCCTCTTGCACTCTAGTCGGGAGGCCAAGTTTATGCTTGCATTTGGTAAATGGGTGTTATTTCCATCATCAACTCATAGCTATGATACTGACGCTCATCATGGCCCACTGATTTGTAGAAATTGCAAAACAACTGTTGTGGTGTTTGAATGAACTTTTGCAGAAAATGAAAATTATCTGTTACGTGTTTTCCAACCACTTGGAAAAGAACACACAATAGTGTGGGCCCCACACTTGGTCTTGCTAGAGCTTCCGACCTCAGGGAAATTAGTCCCCCCTATAATATAATTTACGAAGAAATGGCAATGGTCTTTATCATGCCCTTGGCTCTTACACTTAAGGCACCACACTTCCTCACACACCTCTAGCCTAACCTCCTTCTCTTTCTTCAAGCTCTGCAATTCTAAGCAGAGGTTCTACAACTGTGAGTGAATTTGTTGAACTCCCAAAGTTGCGTCCTAAATAGGTGTCTCGTGCAATCTCATCGTGATTTCCATGGATTCCGCCTGAATCCCTATCTTCTACTATGACAAATAAATCCTTAGGTGGGGCAGAAGTGAGGCTATAAACCACTTGAGGTGCTGACCATCTATAAGATGCATATTAGCTTCACAGATTACACATTTCAGCCTTTGATCTAACTCCCAAGGCATCTCACTAGCCCTCATTATGATTTCCTTAAATCCAACGAATTACTGTGAGTTAGATTTAGGCTTACTAAACTCCTTGTTTAAAGCATTCTTATTTTCTACTAGCATTGCTAAAGGATGATGAACACAATACTTAACATACCACATCAACATGCAATCCTGTAGAGCAGTAACCAACTACACCTTCTTTATGTTTTCATCAGTGATTTGCTACGCATTCCACATAACATTCGCAAAACTAGAAATGACCTATATCATCGCTCCCTATACCTTTGAAAATTGGTAGATTTATTGAGTTCAACATGTTGAATGGCAGTGGTGGTGGCGGTGGTGTGGGCGAAGGTGTATGCTGTGGAGATGAGGGTGGAGGGGGAGTGGATGGAGGATGTATTTGTGGAAAACCTTGTGTTATCAGCTAGACCACATTCTGTGGTGAGGCCTGTGTCATTCCCTCATCGTTTCTAAAGGAGGTCTAATCAACGGGCTATATTCAGGGCCTGTTTTCTCTTGATGTCTAAAGATCTATCCACTTCGCGTAGAGCCAAACATCAAGGAAATGGCATAAACATTTTCTCACAAAAGAGCATCTTAATCTAGGTAATCAAGGATATCAAATAATTACCTTGTGGTCCCTCGAATAAGTGTCGCTCTGCTTCACTATAGCTAACTGAGGTATCAACCGCGAACTCTGTAACAAATCCTCCTACAATTTGATCGAGCCAAATGTAAAAAATGTGCGTGATCTTTTCTTTAGAGGTTTCCAACCTTCATATTAGCTCTGGAGTCCATACTATTGGACCATCAATCCTTCACCTTCCTTGGTCGTCTGCCAACTTAGCTATCCACTCACATAGTTCGATTGGGAAGGTGGAAAAGAAAATTTTGTGTATTTCTGCATACAATTATTTGTCCAACCACTGCTCCTTTGATAAGCATGGATACATGTTTTTTTATGCCCTGAATTCGTGAATATTTCTATCCAACCACTTCTCAATTTCCTTCTTGGTCGGATTCCATCGATGGGAGATCATGCATATCCTTATTCAGATCGTGGTCCCAACAACATAACTATTTGTTGGCTTAGTGGGTCCTGACAAAGGTTCAAAGCTACTTACGCAAAACAAAACCCTACACTACTATCCCTTTCGCATCAGTCTGAGTAGTGTAGGATGAAGTCTCACCTGAAGCAGTATGGGGGGATGCTGGAACCAAGTTTCCACATCCAGAGATTAGTGTGATGTCTTTCACTGCCATAGATTTGCCTTCACGTAGATCTATACGCTCCTAGGGCTCAGTACTACAACTTCCTTTGAATGGCTTCTAGGCCTTTGTGAAGGTCTACAATGGGTCTTTGAGGACCCTTAACTGATGAAGCGGCCACTTATGTGCACCATAAAATAACCCTAGGTCTGAGTTCACGTAGATCTATTTAAGTACTTAATAAACATAACATAATGTATTATAATCTTTGTGGAAGTACTTAACATGCATTGCATACAGTTAATAAGACTTATCCAATAGATTTGCGCATCAATAAATCAATGTTTCTTAAAGACATTATTCCATCACAACATATATCGCAAACATAAATAACAGAAATAAACCGATAAACACATGAATTTCTTGAATAGTCTTCTTTATTGATCTTCAATATGAGGTTATAGACTCAAAAATTCCTTGTGCACTCCGTTTCAGGGGTCTATAAACTCACTTGCAGACTCTACTATAGGCCTCTACACACTTAGCTACAGAGCCTTTTCCCTTCTATCTACCCGCTTCTTACTTGCCCTTTTTTCTTCTTCCATACTTAGACATAGATCTCCATCTTAGAATCTCTAAGACACATCTATTTATATCTTTTTACATACAATCCCATGGTCTGTGGACCAAGGGTGGATCTTAAAGACCAACTCGACTTTACATAGACAAGGGTCTAAAACCCCTTTTTGATTGCTAACTATCCACACCCACAAATTGTGGGGACTTTACATCTTTTTAGCAAAATTTACATCAAAACTTGGGTTTTTAACCCAAAAACTAACCCAAGAAACCCCATCCCAACAGGCACTCTTCAATGATACCCTCCACGTGCTACATGTAGGGATGGCAGATGAGTTAAGAGCCCAAGAGCAGTGTACCCTCAACCTCATCGGGGAATATAGAGTGAACAATGAGCATATGTTCATTGAAAAGACACAGGCTCTGAAGGAAAAGGAGATGCTATAGGAACGAGTTCATCACTAGAGTCAGCAGTGGCAGAGGCATGCAAGATAGTGCCTAAGATTCACATCCTAGAGGATGAACAACTGGAAGAAAATATCATAAAAGTAGTCGTTGGTGTGTGTAAAGCTAGAGCTGAGGTTGGCTGAGTTCAGTTTGAACTCAATATGCAGATCATGGAGCTGTTGGGTTGTGTTATATTATTTCCATGACTAGTGGGGCGGTCATGGGGTGGTGGAAGCCCCCCTATCAAGGGGTATGCAAGGGTCTCCCCTGCACGGGGTCTAGGTGGCAGCGCCCTAGGAATTATTTTTTCGGACCCTATATTACCTATGTTTTTTGCATGGATTTCGCACATGGTTTTGGGCAAGATGGTTTTTGGTCCATGGTATTATGTAGATATAGTCAAGGGAACTATTGTTATGTTCTAATACAGTGTCAATGGATTAGGGTTTATGCGTGCTTCGACATGTATGTATATGTATTGTAACATTGAAAGTAATATAATGAAAAATCAATTTGGTAGTCCGGATTTTGGGATCCATGGAAAAATCTTTGTGTATATGTGTTTTATGTGTTATGCTCTCACCATTGTTTATATTCTATTCTTAGAATTTGTATGCAGGTAATTTTTGTATGGGGTTAAAACCTATAGGAACTCTAGTTAAAGTTTCATCCCACGATTGCTGTTTGTCTCTAGAAATCAACAGCAATTCCTTACAGTATGCAAAATTCCAGCCTCTGGATATCTGGGATGAGGGATCCATATATAGATATATGTAAGGAGGATGAGTCAGCTTGTGATTTTATTAGTGTCTTCTCTCTGATAGTTCTTGCTTCCACTTGGAGACTGAGGGCCCCTTACTCATCCTTGGTCGAATTCAGTGAGGCAAGTGTCACAGGAGAAGATTCTGGAAGCTTCCATTGCCTCTCCACCTCGCGGAATGACACTGCCATTTATCATTTCTCGCCCATCGCACCCCACAGAAGGGACTTTTGAAATGCAATGCACCCTCTCATTATATTTGGGTGAGATGCAACGCACCTAGAAAGTGGAGCAGCTGCAATGATCCTGTTTTGACCAATTTTGAGTAGTTTTTCATGGAGAACTTCTGGGAGAAGTTGTAATCTGTTGACCTTGTTCCTTTAGGGGTTAGAACAACACTTTTAGGGACTTAGGATCCCTTGGTTTATGGACATTTCATGCTTGAATTTGTAGGGCACAAAAATGTCTATAACACATACATTAGACAGACCTTTCTCATGAACCTTGCTATATCAACCATCACACTTGTCTCAAACTGATCGTGAGTGTTGTTCATGTTATCTTACCTTGTATGTTGTGATTTCCGCATCTGAGTGGACTGCTCCACTGGAAGATGTGCATGTCATTTGTGTGGTGTTTTCCTAGTCAAGTTGGGACTGATACCTTTCAATCTGGGACTAACCTTCACCTTCCTCTCCCTTCAAAGTATTGGAACCTCTCGTACACATTTCTCGACTCTCTACATCAGTCACACCCTTGCTACTGACAAAATTGTCTTACTTGCCTCTGTGTGACGTCATGGTCAAGGCATTACGTTACGACCCATTGGTAGGACTCCTACACCAAATGGTGTGAGGTATAATTGGGACTTGTTACTGGGGAGATCTCCTTGACATGTTGGTGGGTCTAGCACTGTCAACATTTCTTATGCTAGAAGGAGAGCCTGATGACAAGCAATGTCCTCTCATCTAGTTTTGAACCTTTGCATATCTTTCGTGGAGTCTCGCATTCTTCCTCCTTTGAGATGTATCTATCTTGGGGAAGCTTTTCAATCTATTGTCCATTCACATGTATGATGGTGAAGGCAAAGTGGCCTAACCTGAGCACTTACATAAATTTCTTTCCATGATTTATGAGGAAGATGTTTTTATTGACGAACATGTCGGGTTCTTGCTCGCATACACACTTCACGAATCTCCATTTTGTTGGGTGCTCAGACTATCGGCTAACACCGTGCACTCATGTGAGCACTTATGTGATCTTATTGAATACACGTTCTATCATTTTGATCCAAACTGTATTGACTGGAAACTATTATAGAAATAGAGGGCTTTGCATGAATCCATTATTTATTTTTGGTAGTGCTTCCGTGACTTAGAGTTTCAAGCCCTTGGAGCCAAATGAACTTCTCTTATTGTGATGCAAGAAAGTGTTCCCTCTATGGACAGAGGCAACCCCTCTAGCCCTAGAGTGGGTCTAGTCACAAACAAGGACAAATCAACAATAAATTTCCTTAAACAGTCGTAGTTGGAGGCCTACCTCAACCGGTGGTCAATGGAGTTCCGTTGCGCTGCTCCAGCTTCCGCTTCCTTCTCCTAATGAGTAATCAACCTGAAACAATGCAAAGGAAATATAATAAAGCACGTAACCGGAACAACAAATGATCTATTTACTCACAAAGTCAAGAAGTCATGAGCTATCAAGTACATTACATACAAGACATAGGAAAACATCATTGATTGCATTAATAATGAAATAAGAGTAAGCTTACAACCAAAGTCTTGACGTCACAAGCCTTCTCAAAGGGATCCAGATAGCATGTTCCTCAAGCATTCACTCTTTGAAGATGGATCTCCCAACATAGAAGTCTCTCTCACTCACAAATTTTACACAAGATTAAGGGGACTTCACAACCTTCCTCAAGCTATCAAAACTCCCACACTTGTCACACTCACACCAGCTATCTAACAAGCTCACAAGTACTAACAACACTATCAGCAACCACTCCAAAGACTAAGAATTCCAAAAATAGTAGCACATAGCAATGGTGAGAGTTTAAATAGGAGAAGGAGCTTCCATGAAAGGTGGGAGGATGAGCTTATCTCCAAAGAAGGTAGCACAAATGACGAAACAACCATGCCAGAGAAAGGAGGGCGACATAAACAAGGCCAACAACCAGGCTTGGAGTCATCTAGAAGGCTGATTGTTGGAACAAATTCACCCAATCTGGATCATCGCGGACACGTAACTGGTCTTCCACGCTGACATCGCTATTGAATAATGTATCTAGTTAGATCATCACGGTAGACTACAAGTGAGAGTTGCGCTGGCACATGAAATTCGACTAGTGTGGAAATCATGTGTACTTTCTTGATGGCAGCGCTTTTGGACTGTTTTGGAGCACCCATCAGCACATTTATTTATTCAACAAACGCGATGAGGCAAAAACCTTTGGAAAAGTGGGTCATTTTGCAATATCAGAGAGAATTTGTCTAACATGATCATTTATGACTTGGACACATGACATAGTAGGAAGAATGGAGTGATGACAGTGACAAATTATTGTGTGACAGATGCCCCCTAAAGTATGAAGCCTGAGAGAGAGGGAGGGGTGAAATGCTTTACGAAACTGACTGAACTGGAACACCATCTGGAAGAACCTGCACGCAAGTACAACTGATATCTCTGATAATGAAGTACATGTAGTCTAGGCATGGGCAAAGCCATCCAAAAGACATACGAAATAGGTCTGTGGTATGGACGCAGCCATCTAGCTAACGAGACCATGATGATGATAAAGGTATGGTCGCAGACATCCATGAAGACTCAGGTATGGTCGCAGGCATCCATCAATGAGTCATGTAATCATAAAACCAATCCACGCAACCCAAACATTCATAATCTGAGTTTGGGGTCTTGAACCCATCCAACCATAGTACAAATCCTAACATGCGAATAAATGTGCTGAGGTCGAGCATGATAGAACATCGCTTGATTACTGGTCAACGATGAAATGATTAACAAGCACGAGAGAAACCACCAATAATGTTAATGGCTCTCAAGGTATTGTCCAGCACAATCCACGAAGTGTGAAAAGGGAGTTGAAGTTGAACACTCGTGGAATCACCCAATCGATGACCAATGACGAAAGTCGATCATCAGGTGTGAAGAACTTGTCATTGAGGTAGGCAAGCTCTAAGGTAGGAGACGACCTGTTGCAGGAGGGCCATAATGTTTCCCCCATCAACGACATGAGATAAAGAAAAAGAGGCAGATGGTGAAACAGAGTACCAGAGGAGAAGACGAGGGTGTAAACTATAGAAGGATTATACTCTTGAACATGTCGGCGACATGACTCCGGAGGGGGGTGGTAGCATTCAGGCACCAAGGGATCAGAGGCTCGAAGGAGATGGCATGAATCAAATGGAATGAGGCTAGAATGATAAGCCAAACCCGCGGAAAGCCAAATGATGATGTATGGATGTCCCAACCTGACAAGAAGCAAAAGTGTCGATGTTCAAGAGTGACTATGTTATAGACATTTTTGTGCCTTACAGCATTGAGCATGAAATGTCCATAATCTAAGGGATCCAAAGTCCCTAAACATGTTGTTCCTACCCCTAGAGGAACAAGGCTAACAAACCACAACAATTCACAGAAGTTCTCCACCAGAAAATGCTCAAAAACAAGTCAATTCAGGATCATTTTAGTGGCTACACTAGTTGTTTGTGCTGAATGTCAAAGCCAACACTGGCTACCTGCGTTGAATGTCAAAGGGAACACTGGCTACCTGCGCTGAACGAGAGTGGACATGTGGCAAGCTCGTTTCTCAAGGTGTCAAAACCCAGGAAGCTTCCAAAATGACACTTGCCTCAGGGAATTCGACTGGTGATGAGTAAGAGATTCCAAATCTCCAAGTGGAAGCAAGAACCTCCAAGTGGAATCAAGAACTGACAGAGGGAGAGGACACTAGTCAGATCTCAAGCTGACTCATCCTCTCTCCAAACATCTATATATGGATCTCTCCTCCATGAGATCTAGAGGCTGGAATTTTGTTATTGCAAAGAATTGATGTTGGTTTGAGATTGGAATCATTGGGTGCTTAATGCTTTGAAGGGGGTGAAGATAGGAATTCCATTTGCTGGGAAGGAGATGCTGGATTGGAGCCCTCTGGGTTGTATCTCTTCCTGAACCTTGTTATTCATCAATAAAGCTATCTTGGCTTCTCCTATATGCTGATGTATTTTTGATGTATGAATGCATTAGTATGTTTAGTTTATTTCTAATCCTAAACTAGTTATGAATGTGAATATTTGTCTTTGTGTAGTGTTCTTCTCTTGCTGCAAGTAGCTGTTCTCTTGTGATCTTACAGGAACCCGTTGAAGCTGGACAAGCAAGAAGGCAAGTAGTTGTTCTCTTGTGATCTTGCATGAACCTGTTGAAGCTGGGCGAGTGAGAAGGCAAGTAGCTGTGAACTCCCAAAGAGAAGAGGGACCGGATCGAGGGACAAACGGAAGACACCGGTAAGTCTATTGATCTCTCTTCTTTCACATTTCATAAAGAAAGAAACCAGAATAGCTATCCTTGTTTGTTGCTAAGGCACTGTCACACCTTAGGTGGATAGGATCGTCCTGCATAGGCATTTTTCCCCACAACAAATTGGCGACTCTGTTGGGGAGATTTGTTTAGTCATTTTATTTGTGTTTCTATCATTGTTTGTTTCATAGACTTGACAACAACAATCGAACTGCATATGTTACTCCCAGATGCAAAGTAGACAGTTGCTGCTTTGATCCAATCACTGGACTTGTCTATGATCTGAACAATGGACTCACAAATGATTTGATGATCCTTTGTGATAGATCTTAGTACCCCCTCAAAGCATCCCTTTGATTACACCTTGCTTGTTGCTTTTATTTGGCCTGAAACAGTTGATTAAATAGCAATCTGTGACCCAGAACTAGTGAGAAACGAGAGTTTCTCCTTCAGCGCAGACCCAGTGAAGGGATTCTGCATTTCAACGCAGGTCCCGTGAAGGCTACCTGGGCTGAATGTCAAAACCCCTGTGTTGAGGTTGCGCTGAACCAGTTTGGCCTTGTGCAGCTGGGGTTCTCTGCTCTGTTTTTCCTTGTTTTGATCTCTGATTTTTGCAGCCTGTAACCAACATAGGTACCAGTCTGATAACTCCTTTTCTCTGCTTAGATTCCGCCTCCTTTTGTACAAAAAGACTGTGAGTGTTTTTATGTGTTTGTGGCGTCATTTACAGTTTTCCTTTGCATGAGTGAAATAGTCATCCTGTAGCCCTTGATTCAGATCTGTTGATTGTGATCTTAGAAGAGAGTTCATTGGCTGTTTGCAGATTGATTATACATTTACTCTTGTTTATTGGTTTGAGTTTGTCTCTTTTAAGTGTCGAAACAAGTATTCATTTCGAAAATCGTTAAGTGTTGTAATCTCTTCTACCCTCTCTGATTTCGAAAAAGTAAACTTGTTTGTATTTGTCATTTAAAAGCAAATTCAAAGTTGTACAAAAAGCTTTCTGTGTAGGCATCAATACTAAGAAAGCGGAAAACAAACACCTGCATTGTGCATTTGCATCTTGATAATTTGCATGTCTGATTTAGGAAAAGTGAATTAGAGTGTGCTGATTACTCTTTGAGAAAAGATGGTGTCTTTCTTTTCCCTTAGTAGCTAGGATTTTCAAAGTTGAAAAGATATAAAGCTTGCTTATCATCTTTAGACTGCATTTAGGAATTGTATCATACATCTCGTGGTGAACCTTGAAAGGAAAACTTCTAAAAAGATCAACCTAAAATAAATTGAATGAACTTAACAATGCTTTGCAACATAACGCACAACATAGAGGTCTAGGCTAGAGACGTGTTCCGGCGTCGTTAAGCCTGGTGACTGTCGATCTCGTGGATGGTGGGTGATTCCTCCTGAGGGACAATAGCGCCAGTACGGATTGTGCTCCCTCGTACCGTCGCGTATATATCGGGAGACCCCTATAGGCATAAAACCTTTATCCTTAGGAAGCCGTGTCGGCTGCCCTACTGATCGCAATGCACTGAACATAGCATTCAGGAAGATCGACCGCCCGTACCCTAAAAAGTATTCTGCGGTTTTGCGAAAAGTTTGGCACACCCTCTGCCTAGAACTCCAGAGCAGTTCCTTTTGGCCTTTTTCAGACTCTATAACGGAAAAAGCCCATCCGAGCATTTGTCACTTCGGGCTCGTTAAAACATCGAAGGAGACTAGAGTCATCTTTAGCTTTTTCTCGACTCTTTAAAACTGAAAAAGCAAGTTGTTTCTAAAGCGTCGTTAAAAATTTATTTTAAACGGAACAATCACCCTTTATTCCTGCGTTGATCTTTAGGTTGAAAAAATGGAGCACACCAACCAAGGAATTCCCCTTGGTGGAAATCCTAGTCCCTTCTCCTCTTGGGGAGATGTTGGTGTGCCCCATATGGCCACATTATCGCTTCCAGGACTGACAATTGGCCTGCCGGTCTGGCTCTTTTCAACCAATGTCGTTCAGAACACCACCATTCCTGAACAGTCGAGTCAACAGTTAGACCAGACCAGAGTTGCCCACCAGCCTTCTACTTCATCTAATTCTTCCTCTCCTACTTCCTCTTCACTTGACGGAACTGGTAAAACAAAAAACTAAGTTCCTAAGGAGAAGAAGGAAAAGAAGAAGAAAGAGAAGAAGAAGAAGGAGCCAAAAGCGACTGGGGGCAAACAAGTGTTGTCTAACAAAAATCCACACACAGCACTGACCAGGCCTAAATCGCCATGTGTCATATGCAAGGGAGACCACTTCCACAGAGATTGTCCCTGCATCCCTCGGATACTAAGGGACTGGTCTCCCCGTTTGCACAATTCGGTAGCATCAACCTCTGATAGCCATGTTGACTCCTCACCGTCGACTAGTGAAAGTGAAGTCCCAGGACAGAGAGGGAAAGCTAGATTTCCTTGTAAACTGTGTGAAGGTGACCATGCCGTCCACCGTTGTCCCTTTTTAGATGAGGCTAAAAGAGTTCTGGAAGATCGCCCGATTTTACGAGCGCAACTTCCTCCTGGATATCAAAAACTCCTGCCAAGTCCTTCACTAGTTGAGAACCCGGCTGGCCCGCCCAGGTGGTCAGCCGAAGCACCTATCATTTAAGATGAACCGTCTGGATCCATGCCTGACGAAAGTCAAAAGGTTGAGACGGCAGTTGACCCGGTTTTGCCTTCAGAGGTTCTATCTTCGAATGATACTATCACAGAGGAGAATAAAGACGACACCGTCCAAATTCTCTTCATCAACACAGACTCCAACGAACAAGGGGGCAATTTGCCCATTCCTTTATCACAAGAAGGAACTTTGTCAGAGTCATACTCGGCCGTCTATTCGGTCCCACCACCAAGCAACCTAGTTGTCTCGTTCGACTAGAACCAACTAGGCAGACCCCGGTTGCCAGCAAGCATACCATTCAGAATTATCGTTCAAATATACAAAATGGTAATGGTTGGCACTATCATTGATGAGGGGGCATCTGTGAGTATCCTTTCCTCTATTTCTTGGAAAGTGCTTGGTTTGCCAGCGCTTTTGCCTGAAATGAGAAATCTATCAGGCTTTGATAAAGGAACCAGTCGACCTTTAGGGATCCTCCCCAATGTGCCCATAACATTGAAAGGGAAGACCGTTCAAATGAACATGATGGTCATCCAAGGACCCTTGGATTATAACCTACTCCTTGGACGAGACTATATATATTGCATGGGAGCTATTGTCTCCTCACTCTTTAGAGTAATGTGTTTTCCGCATGAAGGAAGAGTGGTCAAGCTCGTGGACCAACTTTCGTTTCCCGGATCACGCATCGCAAATAGTCATTTACCATCCCTAAATGGTCTACTCACTCAAGAAGTGTCTCAACCCACGGTCCGTCCTCCTGATGAGCGCGAGTAATCCGGGAGGATATGACCGGAACCCAGGGGGCATGCGTCCTGGTCTGCTTCGGCAGGAAAACTTTGGGTATAAGGTAGGTTTCCGCGGGAAAATATGACTTGTCCGTACCCCGTCCGTGGTTGGAAGAGGGGTTGTTCTGGAATAAGATTCTCTTGTCAAAGTTATGTGAGAGGGCAGGTCTCGTCACTCACCTTTGTTTATCTCGGTAGACATCGCCGAAGAAGTGTTTTGTTGAAAGAATAACAAGACAATCTTTGGGTAACCTGAAAGAGGTAAGCCTCTCTCTTTAAAACAATTGTTTTGAAGGAAAAGAAGTAGAGGTAACCTTGAAATCGTACTTTATACCTGGGGGCATGCAAACCTTTTGGAGTGCAAGCAAAGAGCGGTGATTTATCTGTTTTTTGGGTTAGCCGTTTCCTAACTTGCATAAAGAAAGGATGCGGAGCAAAGCTTAGTGAGATGAAGCTCCATAAAAAATAGAATCTTGATGAGACACTCTTATCATATGACTGGTATATCGAGCAGTTTTAGCACATAGTTCAGGCTCGTTAAAACATAAACGCAAGATCCGAGCAGTTTTATCGTATAGTTCATGCTCGTTAAAAAACAAACATAAAATCGAGCAAATGTTTCCACCCGCGTTTGAGCTCGTTAAAAAATGAACTATCCCGGTAAATAACCACCGTGAATGTAATATTATCAGCCATTAAAGCCTTGGTCGTGTTTGCATCGTCACCTCCACTTTTCATTTGGCCGATCGTTCACCTCCATATGATTGTTTACCCATTTTGAGGAACAACTGTGAAGAGTGATTTCACCTAGCCATCCTTGTGACACTGCTGTGATTGGAAAATTCCAACCTGTACCTGGAATCAGCTGCTAACCCTGTTTATCACTCGTTCCTCAAAAGACGAGTCTTCTTTAATCTCTTTTCAACTGACTCGTAAAATATGAAAAGATTGTCGAGTCCTTGGCCTTCCAGCTCGTTAAAGGGACAGAAAGAGCTATCCCTCCTCTAGATTTTAATCTTTTTGGACCTGAGGGATTATTGCACAAAAAGATCGAGCGCTTGTTTTTTTCGGCTCGTTAAAACTATCGAAAACTCATCCCTTCTGTATTGTTTTATACTTTTCGGACTTAAGGGATTAGATGACAAAAAAGGACCTTTGGAGTTAACTTTATGTACCTTTTCAGACTCTCTAAAAATGAAAAGGACCGAGTTATCCTTGTCGTTAGACTTGTTAAAATCATTAAATAGCGACAAACTTGTCTTTAGACGAGAACGAGTTTCACTATCGCTAGGCTCGTTAAAACATAGCAATGGGCTTGCCCGAAGGGCAGGTTATAGAACAAGCATATGTTATCCTCCTCAAGCTTGACAAAAATAAAGAGGTACTGGTCAGCAATGACTGGGGAAAAATTGGGAGAAACTCAAGAAAACTTTGATGGTAGCAAGTCGCTCTTGAACATGACACTTTTCCTCTATACCACAATCAGGTTGGGTTGTTTCATTCACCGGTCACATCCATGGTCCCGCCATACCATCCATATTTGGGGTAATGCTACCAATCCATCGCATCAGTGTTGCCATATGTTCAAGAGAAGTCGTTCAGAAAATTCAACCGTGTTCCATCCACTGCCATACATTATCCTTCATCCTTTCATGACCGCCACCCTGAATCATATGTCACAGATCGTTTTCACCTCCATTAAAATCATTAGCTCTGTTCCGTGTCACTGATGTGGGATTCATTAAGGCCCTCCTTTGACGGATCACTTCTTGTCGACATCAGCTCATTATCCAAGAAGTTGATCTAGGAACAACCCCTTTAGTACTTTGAAGCTTGCATGCCTCAATGGCAAGTTTCTCACTTCCGGCGACAGGTATACATCAATGACCTTCGACCGAAAGATTTTGCGTGGTGTTTGACGCCAAGTCCTTTATTCACACCACGTGAATTGTACTGCAGTACCTTGAGGGTCATTATCATTATCGGTGATTCCTCTCGTGCTTGTTAACGGTTTACATCATTGACCGGTAATCAAGCGATGTCTTTCCATGTTCGACTTCAGAACATTTCTCACATGGATCGACTTGTACTTAGAGTGAAGATTGAATGATTTTGAAGACCCCGGATCTAGTTTCATCCATCTAGGCTGCGATATATATTCAGGAAAGATAAAGACATTGACATGTACATCATTGCAACAGATAATCATTCTACTCAAAGGATGATAATTTCATCAAAATTATCAGTCTACCATCAGACGATTGTCTGTTCTATGTACAGAAAAATGAATTTATAAAGCTGAGCATGGGAATGCCCCCCTCAGCTAGATCATGAAAGCAGTATGAAAAATAATGTATTGTATTGTATCTTATTACAGGTCTCCTCCCAGCATTGGATGAACATCGGATCCCCCTGATAAAGCATTTCACCTGATAAACAACCTCATACTTTAGGGGGCAACTGTTATAGACATTTTTGTGCCTTACAAAATTGAGCATGAAATGTCCATAATCTAAGGGAACCAAAGTCCCTAAACATGTTGTTCCTACCCCTAGAGGAACAAGGCTAACAAACCACAGCAATTCACAGAAGTTCTCCACCAGAAACTGCTCAGAAACAAATCAATTCAGGATCATTTCAGTGGCTACACTAGCTGTTTGTGCTGAATGTCAAAGCCAACACTGGCTACCTGCGTTGAATGTCAAAGGGAACACTGGCTACCTACGCTGAACGAGAGTGGACATGTGGCAAGCTCGTTTCTCAAGGTGTCAAAACCCAGGAAGCTTCCAAAATGACACTTGCCTCAGGGAATTCGACTGGTGATGAGTAAGAGGTTCCAAATCTCCAAGTGGAAGCAAGAACTTCCAAGTGGAATCAAGAACTGACAGAGGGAGAGGACACTAGTCAGATCTCAAGCTGACTCATCCTCTCTCCAAACATCTATATATGGATCTCTCCTCCATGAGATCTAGAGGCTGGAATTTTGTTATTGCAAAGAATTGATGTTGGTTTGAGAATGGAATCATTGGGTGCTTAATGCTTTGAAGGGGGTGAAGATAGGAATTCCATTTGCTGGGAAGGAGATGCTGGATTGGAGCCCTCTGGGTTGTATCTCTTCCTGAACCTTGTTATTCATCAATAAAGCTATCTTGGTTTCTCCTATATGCTGATGTATTTTTGATGTATGAATGCATTAGTATGTTTAGTTTATTTCTAATCCTAAACTAGTTATGAATGTGAATATCTGTCTTTGTGTAGTTTTCTTCTCTTGTCGCAAGTAGCTGTTCTCTTGTGATCTTACAGGAACCCGTTGAAGCTGGACAAGCAAGAAGGCAAGTAGCTGTTCTCTTGTGATCTTGCATGAACCTGTTGAAGCTGGGCGAGTGAGAAGGCAAGTAGTTGTGAACTCCCAAAGAGAAGAGGGACCGGATCGAGGGACAAACGGAAGACACCGGTAAGTCTATTGATCTCTCTTCTTTCACATTTCATAAAGGAAGAAACTAGAATAGCTGTCCTTGTTTGTTTCTAAGGCACTGTCACACCTTAGGTGGATAGGATCGTCCTGCATAGACATTTTTCCCCACAACAGACTAGCTGCCATAGACAATCAATGATAAACCTGTTGTTGAGTCCAAGCTAGCAATAGTTTAATGAGCCCTAGGAAGGAGAAGCTCAAGTCTCATCATGGTGATGAGTCTAATGTCGTCAGGGTTTAATGAGTGCGACATAGGTAAAACTTGGAGTCTTTTTCATGTTTAGAGAGTTTGAAAAAGACACAGAAAAGAAAACTCCAGGGGGGTCCTTTTTCGTAAAGTTGTGTCTCTCGAGCCCAAAAATGTATAAAACGATACTCGAAAGAACCACCCGACCATTACGATTGAGGATTAATTTTCGTAAGTAGTGGCTTTGACCCGAAAAAGTAGAAAAGCGGTCGGAAGCACGTCATTTTGTAACCAATAACGAGCTTGAGATGACAAAGGCCCAACAATATTTTTGTTTTTACACGATTGAAAAAGAGCTTAAAGTCTACCGCTTCTTATTTCTTTTAACGGTTCAAGAGGGAAACCTCGGCAATCTTTTCGTCTTTAAATGGTCGAAAAAGAGTTGAAAGCGGACCTCCATTTTTATTCTCTTTAACGAGTCAAAAAGGGAAAAATACTCGACAATCTTTTCATCTTTTACAAGTTAGAAAAGATCTTAAAGGAGACTCATCCTAGAGGAACGAGTGGTATAAAGGTTAGCAACTGGTTCCGGCAATGGTGGAACTGCTTAAAACATGTAATGGTCAAGAGGTTGGCTAATAAAACCACTCATTGTTGCGGTTCCTTAGGAAAGGAAAAACAACCAAGTGAAAGCATATGATCGGCCAAAGATATGGTGTCGATGGACTGAAACAACCAAGGCTCATCTAGCAGAATTCATGGGATAGAAACGGAAATAATGAGGTGTAAATCGGCTATGGGTTCATTTTTACACAAGCTTGAACCATGGAGAACTCTGCTTGGATTTAGTTTCATGTTTACACAAGCTTGAAACGAAAAACTATGCTTGTTATAAGTTCGCATGCCCCCAGCATAATGACACATGCTTGTTATAAGTTTGCACGCCGCTAGCATAATGACTCAAATCGAGGTACATGCCCCCAATATTTATTGCATTTAACGAGGTGGATGGAATGAAGGTTTACATTCGAGATCTTGGAAAGACTCGACTTGGATTTTACGAGATCTTAATCAAAGACTCGATTTGGAAAGGGAGTTGTTTCATTTTTAATGAGGTTGACACAGTAAAAGAAATATCCTCATAACCCTTGTTTCATTTTTTAACGAGCGTGACACAAGATCAGGAACTATGCTCAACACTCCTTGTTTCATTTTTTAATGAGGTTGAGACAGGAACAAACTATCCTCATGACACCTTGTTTCATTTTTTAACGAGGTTGACACAGGAATAAACTATCCTTGTACCCTGTTCATGGGCCAGCCAAGAACATGGCTCCCAAGAGGATTTCGCGGAGTGGAAGAAACACACTCTGGGAGGAACCCAGGTCAGGATGGACCAATGACAGATCTGGTTCCAATGCCCCCAGTACATCTTGTACTAGACTAGCTGTGTGGTCATCAGCAGAGGTGGACATGGAACGGGTAGCCACATAATTTACCTATGTCAAGGAAGGTACTACTTGAGAGCAATAACCGAGAGGGGATGACTGCTATGCAAGAGGCACCCGAGGACAAAAGAACAACAATTGATCTACAGTCACTATTCTTCCCTCGTGTCAAAAACAAACCACACGGAAAAGGGAAGAAACGATGGCCCCCATGGCATAAATATAGTCACGGCTGAGCAGAAGACTGAAATTCACACCTTGGACAACCCTGGCATCTATATAGACAGTTTTTCCCCCCAAAGTAACAGGAAATTTTGGGAGGATCCCTACAGGTTGACGGGGTGCTCCGTCGAATGCCAACAGATTTTGTGTGACCGACACAAGCTGTGGGGAACCCAAAGCTTGCCAAGTAGTGGAAGGCATAAGACTGACAGACGCACCCTCATCCAAGACAGTGCCAGGTACCGCCTTATTGTAGGCATATACTGTAATCTCGAAATGCACATAGGATGGAAGACAGAAAGTTGTCAAATGACTCTAGTTGAAGGTGACAGCCAAACTACTTGGTGGGGGAATTGTATGATTGCCCCCCTGCCCCCAGGAACCGGAGAAGGACTCTCGGGATCAGCTAGGATAGGAGAGTCATTTTTGGACGCTAGAGAATCTGATGAGACGAGGACAACATGAGCATGATGCTCTTCCGAGACAGAGTGATCAACAGGTGGTAAATCCAGGTTGACACTCTTTCCAACCAATGGTTGGTCTAGAGTAGGCTTAGCATAGTCAGGCTCAGAAGGAGGAGGACGGACAAGAGAAGAATCTGAGTCAATCTCTTTGTTGATGGAGGGAGGGTCTGAAGAGAGTGTTGATAACCAACAGGGAGCTGGGGTGAAGAAGCTGTAAGACTTTCCAAAATGGCGGAAGCTTTATCCATGAGGGGACAAAGGTGAAGGGGATGGATGCCTTCACATAGCCAGAGGGGAATCGAATCTTCCCATCCTTCTTACTGTTTCCAGTTGCGAGGATAGCATCGCCTTGAGCGTCAGAGGATGATGAGGGATGAACCGAATCATGAGACCATTCTTCTAGGATCCTTGGAATGCCAGGACAATCACGAAGAAGATGGTCACCCTTGCATAATTTACAAGGAAACTTAACCTTTCATGGAGTAGTAGAAGGTGGCTCGACCTGGGATGGACTTGGAGTGGTAACTGCACAGGTGGCCTTAGATTTATCGGACTTCTTCTTCTTCATCATCATCTTCTTCTTCTTCTTAGGCTCCTGGTTACTTAATGTGAGACTTTCACTAGGCGAAGGAGGAGAGGAGGAGGAGGAAACAAGGGAAGAAGGCATCGGCTCAACCTTGGATTCAACATGGCTTGGTTCAGATGAAGGAGACGGTGGAACAGGAGTCATGACACTCGGGACCACAGAGGTTGAAAACAACCATACATGCAAATCGATGGTTAACCCAGGTAAAGACAAGGTTGCCATATACGGAGCACCGGCATTTCCAAAGGAAGGAAACAGACCAGGATTTCCATCTGAGGGAAAACCTTGGTCGGTAGGCTCGGGGAAGGTCACCATCAAGAACAAAAAGGAACCCTACTCAAGCTAACACAAACAAGATCTAACCGGGTAAATGTGAATCATGGTTGAATAAATTTTAAAACACAGGAACAAAACTTGACCTTTTCATTTTTAAAGAGTCGAGAAAAGGACAAAAGATGACTCTAGTCGCCTTCAAATGTTTAATGAGCCCGAAGTGACAAGTGCTCAGATGGACCTTTTCTGTTAGGGAGTCTGAAAAGGAACAAAAGTGACTACTCTGGAGAGCTAGGCAAAAGGTTTACCAGACAAATCCGTAAAACTGCATATACACCTTGGCAGTCATATGAAAACCAAGGACTTTCCTTACGGCTGTCAATCTTCCTGAATGTTGTGTTCGGTGCGTTACGGCTTGTAAGGCAGTAGACATAGCTTCCTATGGATAAAGGATGATAACTTAGTGGGGTCTCCCAGTATATACTCGATGGTACATGGGAGCACAATTCCGTGCTAGACCACTATTGAGTCACAGAAGGAAGAATCACCCAACCTTGAGTGGAAACAAAAGTGACTAGGTTTAACGATGCCAGAGCACTTCTCTAGCCTAGACCTATAAATGTGTGTGTTATGTTCCAATGCGTTGTTAGATTTATTCAGTTCATTTTAAAGTTTATCTTGAATTATGTTTCAGTTTTCAGGCCCTACCATATGTATATCAAAACCTAGGATGCAGCTAGAATGAGTAAAACATCTTTTATTTCGATGAACACCTACTTACAGAAAGGTAGAGAGTTCATTCCCAAACCAAGAAAAGCGAATGCAAACACTAGGAAACACAATGCATCAATACACTAATCTCATAATGCATCGATACTATTAATGAAAGATTTAAAATTTGCTTTCCAATTTCTCAAACATGAAAATTCGTAATGCAAATGTACTTTCACTTCCGTATGCTAAATGAATTAAAACTGTTGATTTTCTTTTTGTAAACAAGCAAGTGTGAACTGATCGATCCAAACGATTGTGATCTATGCTTGGTAGTGAAGAAATCGAATCAACATAAAAAGTTGGTTCAATAATCGACACTAAAAATCAACCAGCAAGAAAACTAGTGAAAAAGCCTCAAGAAAATCAATAAGAGGGTTGTGGATGAACCTTGAACAGACAAGTAACCAAAGCAAATGGTTTCTCGACGAAACTTCTACATAGATAGGTCATGTGGTCTAAAAAACAAGACTCACTCAATGAAATCAAAGAGACAGTGCCCCTAACCAAAAGCAATTAAAACAAGCTAATGAGAGACAAGAAACAACAAGGGATAAATAAGATTGATGAATTCAGGAGGTAAAGTTAAAAAAACAACTTTTCAGGAATCATTGCAAGTTGTACACTGACAATTAGAGATGTCATCACTAGTTTAGATACCATCGCCAGTGATGGATAGACAACTCAAGATGTCATCGCAAATTTTACACTGACAAACCGAGATGATTGCGGAAAAACACCTATTTTCCGTGATGATGCGATTTCAAGAGTCGTCGCGGGAATTAAGCTAGCAACCCGAGATCTTTGGGGTAAAAAGCCACAAAGTGGTGACGACATCATGACTGTTATGCTTTTTTCCTTGATGATGCAAAAAACAATGACAAATGAACAAAAACTCCTGAACCAAAACTAGTTAACCCTTCAATCAAATAAGGGTATTTCCCAGATCAACCCAGGAAACTCAGAAGACTGGTAATTAATCCCCAAAATTCAAAAGAGACAAAATCAAAAATCAAAGCAAGAGCAAACAAAGGAAGAAAAAAGGCCAAACTCCCCAGTGGAGTCACCAATTTGTGATGCAGGAAAGTGTTCCCTCTATGGACAGAGGCAACCCCTCTAGCCCTAGAGTGGGTCTAGTCACAAACAAGGACAAATCAACAATAGATTTCCTTAAATAGTCATAGTTGGAGGCCTACTTCAACCGGTGGTCGATGGAGTTCCGTTGCGTTGCTCTAGCTTCCGCTTCCTTCTCCTAATGAGTAATCAACTTGAAACAATGCAAAGGAAATACAACAAAGCACGTAACTAGAACAACAAATGATATATTTACTCACAAAGCCAAGAAGTCATGAGATATCAAGTACATTACATACGAGACATAGGAAAAAATAATTTATTGCATTAATAATGAAATAAGAGTAAGCTTACAACCAAAGTCTTAATGTCACAAGCCTTCTCAGAGGGATCCAGCTAGCATTTTTCTCAAGCATTCACTCTTTGAAGATGGATCTCCCAACATACAAGTCTCTCTCACTCACAAGTTTTACACAAGATTAACGGAACTTCATAGCCTTCCTCAAGCTATCAACACTCCCACACTTGTCACACTCACACCAGCTATCTAACAAGCTGACAAGTACTAATAGCACTATCAGCAACCACTCCAAAGACTAAGAATTCCAAAACTAGCAGCACATAGCAATGGTGAGAGTTTAAATAGGAGAAGGAGTTTCCATGAAAGGTGGGAGGATGAGCTTATCTCCAAGGAAGGTAGCACAAATGATGGAACAACCATGCCAGAGAAAGGAGGGCGACATAAACAAGGCCAACAACTAGGTCTGGAGTCATCTGGAAGGCTGACTGTTGGAACAAATTCACCCAATCTGGATCATTGCGGGCACATAACTGGTCTTCCACACTGACATCACTATTGAATAACGTATCTATTCAGATCATCGCGGGAGACTACAAGTGAGAGTTGTGCTGGCACATGAAATTCGACCAATGCGGGAATCACATGTACTTCCGCGATGGGAGTGCTTTTGGACTGTTTTGGAGCACCCATCAGTGCGTTTATTTAGCCAACAGACACGATGAGGCAGAAACCTTTGGAAAAGTGGGTCATTTGGCAACATCAGAGAGCATTTGTCTAACATGATCATGTATGACTTGGACACATGACACAGTAGGAAGACTGAAGTGAATACAGTGACAAATTACTGTGTAACACTTATCTCTGGGACCAGTTCGAGTACTATCTTAAGAAATTTGCCCGTACCAAGAGGAAGCTTGATGTCAAGCCTTGCTCAACCTTATTCATTGATGGAACTGTGCAATCCCATGTGGGAGTAGGAATTGTCTCAACAGACTATCAACCTCTCTTTCATTCAACAGTTCCACCATTTCCAAGTGATGTTGAGGATCATGTTCGCACATTTGTTCATTCTTCACACCCTCCCATCACCACTCCACTCTATTTTCACGTAGAGTTGGTTGTGAGTCCTTCGAGTCCCCATATGCATTCTTTTCTTTGAACTATATCTTCACACTCAGGTGTTCCTCCAGATGATGTTGTCTTGTGTTCCTCCATTCTAGACTCTTCACTTATTGTTAATGAGGAACAACCCACTAACGGATTTGGTGTTACAAAAACAACATGCATTGTCATTCATGAAGAGTATGAGTGGGAGCTTGAACATAAACACTCGGCGAAGGATGACTCCCTTCCGTCTGAGCCCCCTCTATTGGGAACGGGTTCCCCCAAGAGCAGTTTTGGGGCTAAAAGCCCATGATTTGGGAAATTTTTGTAATAAAGTTGTAAAGTATCCGCATTTTGTGGTCACTAAGCACGAAGGTGTCAATAGTCATAAAGGGTTGTCACCCTTATTTTGTAAAGTGTCAAGTCAGCTGTAAATATCTACCCATGGTTTGCAGACCATGGGATTGTATAAAAAGGATCTAATTAAGTAAGCTCTAAGTATTTAGTAGCGAAGTAGAGTTGATATCTTTTCTACAAAGTGATCTAGCTTGGAGAAGTCTAAGTGTTTTCAGGTCTTAGCATAGGTAGAGGCTTTGCAGCTCAGTGCACAAAGGCCTAGCCTGGTAGAAGTCTACAGCTGAGTGCACGGACCCCTAGGGCCTACAGTTGTGTGTGCAAGGTTGATAGAGCCTTTATTAAAATGGAGATATCAATAAATAGAAGTATTCTGCAATTATTGTGTATTTAGTCCCTGTTAATGCATATAATTATATTGCATTACAATCTAGGTTTATATTACAATGTTTATTTGATGTGCGAATGTATGTGATTATATCTGTTAATCGAACGCAAGTAAGAATATCAGTTTACGCGATGATAACTGTAATTGATTGTAGAATAACTAAAACACTTGAGATAACTTGGGAACCTATACATCGACATAGGAGTGAGAAAGTACCTGAACCACTGGTTAGGGTTGTGCGAAGGTCAATCGTACACCTTTGCGAAGGTACTGAAGGATGGGATAGAGGGTAGATCGATAAGCCCTAAGGTTTAGTAATCTACGCGAAGGCAAGAGAAAGGGGTATAAACTGACATCATGATCATCTCAAGGTGCGGAAGCTTGGTTCTAGCATCCCCCCATACTACTTTTGGTGAGGCTTTGGTCGACACTCTGTGGGTTGATGCTGAAAGGGCTAGTAGTGTAGGGATTTGTTTAGCTAACTAACACTGAACCTGGGTCAGGACCAACAAATCCAACAAATGGTTCTGTTACCGAGACTGGCAATATGCATGAGAGCTGTGTGATGTTGTATCACTGGAATCCAACTAAGAAAGAGATCAAAGTTTGTTTGGATCGAAAGATACACGAATTCACGACACAAGAGAATAGAAATCTGCAGTTGATGAAGGAATAGTGGCTAGACAGGTACCTATATATAGAAATCCATGAGATATTTTTCTGTTCCTTTCCAGTTGAGTTATACAAGTGGATCACGAAGCTAGCAGATTTCCAAGGAAGGTGGAGGCTTGACGGTCCGATTGTCTAGACCCTAGAGTTAGTATAGAGACTGGAAGCCTCTGAGGATAAGATCACTCATGCTTTCGATCATTGTCTCAATCATATCATAGGATTGTTTGTGACTAAATTGACGGTCGATACCTCAGTCAATTACAACAAGGTGGAGCGAGGCTTTTTCAAAGGTATGCGAGGTAAGTACTTGAAGTCTTTAAATACTTGGATTAAGATGTTATAGTGAAAAAATCAGGTTATGTAGCTACCTTGATGTTTGGAGCTACACGAAGTGGAGATAATTATAGGAATGAAGGAAGAAAGGGTCTTGAATATAGCCCACTGATTTCACCTCCTTTAAGTAATGATGATGGAGTAGTGCAGGTTTCTCTGTGAAGTGCAGTTCAGTTGATAAAACAAGGGTTCCCGCAACTACCACCTCAACCTACACCACCGACACCTTCACCACCATCATCTGGGACTTCGCCCACACCACCACCACCTCCACTACAATTCAACATGGAGAATTTAGTGAAGCTACCATTCTTTAAGGGCTTAGGAAATGAGGACCCAAACCAGTTTTGGTTCATCGTAAAATCTGTAAGTGAAGCTTAGGGCATCACAAACGATCACATGAAGAAGGCGACATTGGTTAGTGCTTTGCAGGATCACGTGCTAACTTGGTAAATCAAGTACTCTAATGATAACCCAAAAGCTACGTTAGCAGAGATCTAGATCGTGGTGAATAAACAGTTCAGTAGGCCTAAATCTAAGGCATAGTCAATTGTGTGGTTCAAGGAAATCTCGATGAAATGAGGTGAGACACCTTGGGAGTTGGATCAGAGGATAAAGTGTACAATCCATGAAGCTAACCTGAATTTAATGGATGGGTAGCACATCCAATGGTTTGTGGGTTCACTCTTGCCTCACCTAAGGGTTGCATTGTCACAACAGAAGATTATGACTCAGGGAGAGACCTTGGATATTGCAATAAGGATGTATGAAACACTGATGCAAGATCTAAGTCTGGGAGTTCAGTAGATCCATGCATAGTTACAAAATCTTTGCCTCGAAATGAAAAGTCTGAAGCAGGACAAAATAGTTCGGCGAGAGGCACGCGGAGAGATATGGTGCCTGAAATGTAAAAGTCAGGGGCATGACAAAGACCACTACCCGGTCTTTACGAACTATATTGTAGGAGGAGGACTGATGCCTTTGAGGTTGTAAGCCCAAGCAAGGTTGAGTGTGGGGCATGCGTTGTGGTGCACTATATGTCAGGTAGTAGTGAAACATACGAATAATAATAGCCATTTTGTTGCAAAAGTTTGTACAAACATCACAACAACTATTCTGCAACTTCTCTAGGTCGATAGGGCATGATGAGTGTAATTGTCGAAGTTATGAATTGATGATGGATAGAACACCCACCTGTAGAGTTCAGGAAGAAATGCGGCCTCCTAACCAGGGCGTTGGGATTGCGCAGACAAGATTTCAAGGGCGCAGATGAGGCCGAGGAAGAGGAGGACCTGACAAAGATTGGGGTCAGCTAATCTATTACAATTATGGAGGACCAGGACACTACGCCTATGAATGCACTAACCCAATGCGTCCGTTGAGCAAATATTGTACTTAGTTTGATAATGAGACTAAGGACTATCCTACACTGATAGCAAAGATACACGACAAAGGGGTGCTACCTTTGCAACTGACTTAGAACCTATAAATGATGAGGGTTGAGCCTCATGAAGAAGATCTAAATGTCAATATAGTGCTTTGAACTGGAATTGCAATGGGTGACGATAAGGGGAAACAACCTGAAGACACTGTGTGGGTTCATAAAGCTCTAAAGAAGGAGGCAGAATTTTATTTGGAGTGGGCACGTGAAATGTCCATGGAAGAAAAAAAGAGCTTCACTGAGGCCTCTACCTAAGGGAGCTGCGATAAACCTGTTCATGAAATGGACCCTTCTATGCTTACGACCTTTCTAGAGACCTACATGAAGCTGCTACGCGATAGCAAGGTTGTGAAGGGGTTACAGGAACTTATAAATAGATGCACTAGAAACACTCTAGGTGAATCGTGCGTGGTATAGAAGATTGTTAAGCATAAGGTAAGGACAAGACGTGGGATGAGACTCACCGCAAAGATAGCAGAATATGAAATGGATCAAGTTATTCTAGATTTGGGGTCAGACATGAACATTTTTCCAAAGCAGACTTGGGATTGGATGGGGAGACTAGTGCTGCAGTGGTCATTGATTTAGTTAAGGATGGAAAATTAGAAAAAGATCATCACCATGGGACGGTCGCAAGGAGTAACTATAGATATTGAAGGCACAAACACATTGGTTGATTTTGAAGTAATAGAAATTATGGATGATAACAACCCTACCCTGCGCTCCTTGGAATTGATTTGGCTACTGACATGAATGGGGTAATCAACCTAAAGAAGCAAAAGAGGATATTTGAAAAGAAATCACTTCACGTAATAGTACCCTTGGATCCTACAGAAGGATCACACTATACTGAATGAGTTTGTGATTACGAAAGTAGTGATGATTTGGACTGAATATATAAGATAACAATGCAAGACCAAGATTGGGTGAATCTGACAGTAGATTGATGAATTACATGGGATCGTGAGAGTTCCTGCACCTAAGACTTAGACGAAGAATTAGAGCGCTAGAAGAATCAACTACATGAAGTAACTACGCTGACCTATAACATGATGACCTAGTCATTGCACTGTGTGTCTTCAGAGGTAAGAAATATGCCCACTTATGATGGCTTGAATGATGTGGATATGTTTTTTGATGCATTTGAGAGGGAAGTACCAGAGAAGTAGCACTTTTAGGCCTTGGACTAGGCACTGCGCTATGCCCATGAGATGGTGGGGTACGCATAGGCACAATTTTGATGATTGGCACGAGTATAGGAGGATGATGAGAACATGCATTGGGAAGATGAAGGTACGAGTGATGGACAAGTATTGTAGGAAGGAAGATCTGAACGAAAAGTTGGCCAAGTGGGCTAAGGTCTATGGAGAGGAGCCCCAACCTGAATGAGTGCACTTGTTTTGTCCCACCCTGGATGTCATCCCAATGAACTGGTACTTGGAGACAAAGCTCTGCTATGGCACAGAAGAATGGGATATTTTTCAGAAAGGTTTCATAATGACACTTATCTTCGAAGATGGGTTTGACTGTATTGAAGAAGCACTACAAGAAGTTAAAGTAGAAATCTTTAGGATAACGCTAAATCCTTTGGATCTGATTCAACCCAATTAGACTAATCAACTACGCCATGTGCTGGGATGCTATAATGTGATTGTTGAAGAAGAAGACAAGGATCTCCAAAAGATTAATATCCCTAAAACCAAGGCTTAACGTGAGGTTGAGGGATCGCAAATCGAGAATCTTGATATAACCACACCATTGAAAACTAAACAAATAAATATTGGCACGAAGGCAGAGCCCAAATTTGTGAAGATTGGAGATTACTGGGATCATGTGATGGTAGATAGGGTCATCGAGTTGCTCCGTGAATACCAAGATTTGTTCCCTACCAAATTTATGGAGTTAAAGGGGATAATAGGAGACATGGGTGTTAGGAAGATCACACTAAAACCCAACGCGAAGCCGGTCAAGCAAAGACCTTACCATCTCAATCCGAAGTATAAGGAGAAGGTCCGCTTAGAGTTAGATAAGATGCTCATAGCGGGCATCATTGAGCTTGTAGAGGAATCTGATTGAGTGATCCCAATGGTGGTATAGGAAAAGAAGTAGAAGGATGAAATAAGCATATCTGTAGATCTCAAGAAGTTGAATGATGCTTGTGAGCATGATCCTTTCTCGACTTTATTCACTGATGAGGTATTGGATAATGTAGGTGGTGAGGAAGCATACTCTGTCACTGATGGGTTCTATGGCTACCATCATATCAAAATTGTGCCTAAAGATAGAAGCAAGATGACCTGCACGACTGAATTCAAATGTTTTTAGTACACCGTAATTCCTTTCGGATTAAAGAATGCGCCTATGATTTTTTTGTGCGTAGTCATTACTACATTCAAAGACTTCATTCATAAGTTTCTAGAGGTGTACTTTGATGACTAGACTGTGATTGGGTTGGTAAAACACCATGTGGCACATTTGCGATTAATGCTACATACTTGTTGAAGGTACCAAATTGCAATCAAACTAAACAAATGTTTGTTTTGTGTCCCTTCTAGGATTTTGCTAGGTCATGTGGTATGCAGATAGAGATTGATGGTAGACCTTACGAAGATCGCAGTGATAATTGAACTGGAGGTGCCAAGGAGTGTGAAACAGATGCGTGCAACATTAGGACATATTGGGTACTATAGGAATTTTATCAAGGGCTATGTCCAGATCACCACAGCTATGGAGAAGCTGTTGAAAAACGATGTCACATTCTGTTGGAGCGAGGACTGTCAGAAAATCTTGGATGTGTTGAAAGGAAAAATGGTCATTACGCCAATTTTAGTCTTCCTCAATTGGGAGAAGGAGTTTCATGTACATGTAGAGGCGTCATGTATAGCACTAGGAGAAATACTAACACAGGCTGGCGAAGGAGAATTAGACCATCCTATAACATTCACAAGCAGGAAGTTATCAAAGGGTGAGAAGAAATATTCCACCACTGAGCATGAAGCACTAGCCATGGTATACACACTCCAAAAGTTTAGACATTGTTTTCTGGGTTGACATTTTAAGATGTATAATGATCATTTTGCATTGAAATACATGGCCAATAAGCCTATGTTAGGGGGGATAATCTTTATGTGGTTTTTATTGCTCAAGGAGTATGATTTTGAAGTTATTGTGAAGCCTAGATGACTAAACCCAGGACCAAACCATATGTCGCGCATCAAAACAAGAGAAAATCCCACTAACTTGGAGGAAGGATTACCTGATGTTATAGACATTTTTGGGCACGACAACCCCAATCATAAATGTCCATAAACCAAGGGCTCTTAAGTCCCTAAAAGTGTTGTTCCAACCTCTAAAAGAATAAGGTCAACTGATTACATCTTCTCCCAGAAATTCTCCATGAAAAACTACTCAGAACTGGTCAAAACTGGACCATCTCACCTGCTCCATGGTCAAAGTGCGTTGTATCCCACCTAAATACACACGGGGGGTGCGATGCATACTGAAAAGACCTTCTATGGGGTGTGATTGGCGAGAGTGGACAAATGGCAGGGTCAATCTGCAAGGTGGAGGATCATGGAATCTTCCAAAAACTTCTCCTGTGACACTTACCTCTCTGCATTCGCCCAGGGATGAGTAAGAGATCATCAATCTCCAAGTGGAATCAAGAACTATCAGAGAGAGGACACTAATCAAATCTCAAAAGTTGACTCACCCCCATTGCAAATATCTATATATGGATCCCTCATCCTAGAGATCCAGGGGGCTGGAACTTTGTATCTTGTAAGGAAGTGCTACTGGTTTCTTGGTGCAACATCATAGTGTTGGGTGATATAAGCTTTTCATGAGGTGAAGAAGGGCTTTCTTACTGAGAGGATGATGCTGGGTTAGAACAATTGGTTGTAATCCTCTTTGCTATTCTTGATTATTAGTAAAGCTATTCAAGTCTTCCCCACATTCTTGTATGATTGATGATATATGCTGTGAAGGGGCTAACTATGCAGGGGAACTTATCCTGTCGTCTGGTGGGAACGTGTGATACTTATCTCTGGGCCATTGATGTAATTCCTTCTCTCTCAGCCAGTGATGTGGTATTTCTTCGGGTAAGATGTTTTGACGGAGTATAGTGAACAGGGGACTTTTCTTTTATTTCGGGTATGTCGTGTGTGGTCAATATATATCTGGTCCTATATTGTTTATGATAATAGATCTATGTTCTTGGATGTGTTATGCTGCTTTGATTCTACAGGTTCTCTTTGAAGCTGGGTAGATGAGGAAGCAAGTGGCAAAGATCTATCAGAAGGGAGAGGAATCAAGCAAGGAACCAAGCGCAAGATAGAGGTTGGTCTCCTTTATTCCCCTCTTATCTATTTCTCATAAAGGAAAACAAAAGTAGTTTTAGTTTGTTTGTTTCTAAGGTAGCTACCAGCTTTAGTGAGACTAGCAACTCTGCATAGACACTAGATTTCCCGATAACAAAATGGTGACTCCACTGGGGAGCGAATAGATTGTTTGTTTGTCTATATTTGTTTTCTTTATAAACTTACAGACGGAGCCTGAAGTCAATCCAGCTAGCCTTCGAACTGCATTTGCTATGCAAGTGCAAAGTAGATTAACGCTGCTTCAGTCTATCTCCGAGTTTTTTTTATGAACTGAACATTTGATTTACAAGCTCTCTAATTGCCCTTGTGGTGGCTCTAGTAACCTCCTTAGATCTACCCATGTGATTGATTTACTGATTACCACTTGTTCGGCCTAAATCCCTGAACTGAGCTGCAAACTATGACCTGGAACCCAGTTGAAGTCTCATCCCTGGATCATCGCACTATCTCTTCTCTGGAATCTGTATGCATCACACTTCCCAAGTGTAGTAGGTGCGTTGCATCTCATTTTCCCTGTGTTACAGGTGCACTGATTAGACAAGACCTCTTCTGCTCTTAGATTTTGGTTTCTATGTTCACTCATTTCAGCTCTATTCGGGAGTTTTGCTGTCTATAGTTAGTATACCTCTCTTGAAACCCCCTTCCTTGCCATTATTCTTCCTCCATCGTGAAAAGAACTATAATTTTTTTTTATGTATTTTGAGCCATTTTCAGTTCTCTTTTACAAAGAAGTAGCATAATTGAACTGTCATTTCTTGATTTGAAAGTGTCGCAAGTGTCATTTTCAGTCATAGAAGAGAATCCGATTGTTCTTGATAGTCCATTACACTGTTACTCTTGTATTTTATTTGAATTAGTAGTTTTTCAAGTGTCGAAAGCAAGTTTTCAATTCCAAATTTCAAAGTGTCGTCATTGTGTTCATTTTGTCTTGAAAAGAAACTTGTTAGTAATGTCGCTTTGAAAAATAATTCAGATTTGCGCTTAGCTTTCTTTTTATCATTCACACATTAAGGAGGCGGAAAACAAATACATGCATGTGCATTTGCATTTAGACTATTTGTTGGTTTGATTTAGGACAGTACATATAGTGTGTTCTCTCTGCTCTATGTTGAAAGAATATTGTCTCTCTTTCCTTAGTAGCTAGGATTTTCATTGCAAAAAGAAGATTAAATGATTGTTTATCATCTTAGATTGCATTTTAGGAATTGTATATCTACATCATGTGGTGAACCTGAAAGGAAAATTTCTTAAGCAAGATCAAATATAAAATAAATTTAATGAATCTAAAAACGCTTTGGAACCTAACGCACAACATTTAGAAGTCTAGGCTAGAGACATATTCCAGCATCGTAAAGCCAGGTAACTGTTGTTTTCATTGCTGGTTGGGTGATTCCTCCACTTTGAGATGATAAGTGCTAGTACAGACTTGTGCTCCCACATACCGTCGAGTATATATTGGGAGATCGCAATAGGCTTTATCCTTTATCCATAGGAAGCCGTGTCTGCCACCCTATCGATCGCAATACACTGAACACAGCATTCGGGAAGATTGACTGCCGTACCGTAAAAAGTATTCTGCAGTTTTGCGATTGGTTTCGTAATCCCTCTGTCTATATTTCTAGAGCAGTCTCTTTCATTCCTTTTATACTCGGCTTAAAGGAAAGGTCCATCTGAGCACTTTTCACTTCAAGCTCATTAAAAATCGAAGGTGACTAGAGTCATATTTTGTTTTTTCTCGACTCTTAAAAATTGAAAAAACAAGTTGTGTCAAAGCGTCTAAAATTTATTTTAATCGGAATAAATATCACCTTTCCTACATTGGTCTTAGGTTGAGAAAAATGGAGTCCACTAACCAAGGAGTTCCCCTTGGGGGAAATCCTAGTCCTTTCTCCTCTTGGGGAGATGTCGGTGCACCCCACATGGCCACATTGTCGCTTCCAGGATTGACAATCGGCTTGCCCATATGGCTCTTCTCAACCTCTGTCATTCAAAACACTGTGATTCCTAAGTAATCAAGTCAGCAACTAAACGATACCAGAGCTACCCCCCAACCTTCTGCTTCGTCCAATTCTTCTTCTCCTCCTTCCTCTTCACTTGATGAAGCTGGTAAAGCCAAAAATCAAGTAACCGAGAAGAAGAAGGAGAAGAAGAAGAAAGAGAAGAAGAAGAAGGAGCCAAAGGTGAAAAGGGGTAACCAAGCATCGTATAGCAAAAATCCAAACACTGCATAGTCCAAGCCTAAATCACCATGTGTCATTTGCAAAGGAGACCACTATCATCAAGATTGTCCTTGCATCCCTCGGATCTTAAGGGATTGGTCTCCTCGTTTGCACAATCCGGTGTCATCAACCTCTGATGATCATGTTGAAAATACACCATCAACTAGTGAAAGTGAAGCCCCTAGACAAAAAAGGAAAATGTAAATTTCCTTGTAAATTGTGTGAAGGCGATCACACCATCCACCATTGTCCCTTCTTAGACGAGGCTAAAAGAGTTTTGGATGACCGTTCGGTTTCACCATTACGACTTCCTCTTGGATATAAGAAACACTTGCCGAGTCCGTCACTAGTTGAAAATCCAGTTGACACGCCATTGTGGTCGGCCGAAGTGTCTATCAATGAAGATAAACCATCTGAATCCACACTAGACGAAAGTCAAAAGGTCGAGGCGGTAGTTGAACCGGTCTTTCCTTCATAGGATCCATATTCAAATGATATAGTCACCGGAGAGAACAAAAACGACACCGTCCAAATTCTCTTCGTAAGCACATACTCCGATGAACATGGGGGCAGTCTACCTGTTACTTTAACATAGGAAGAAATTCGTCAGTGTTGTATCCGCCGTCTATTCGGTCCCACCTCCAAGAAATGTAGTTGTTTCCTTCAATTGGAATCTACTAGGCAGACCCCACTTACCGGCTAGTGTGCCATTTTGAATCATTGCTCAAATATATAGAATCGTCATGGCCAGTACCATCATAGAAGACGGGGCTTCTGTGAGTATCCTTTCCTCAACTGCTTGGAAAGCGCTTGGTTCACCATCGCTCTTGCCTTAGATGAGAAATCTAACAGCTTTGAAAAAGGAACCAGTCGACCGATAGGGATCCTTCCCAATGTGCCGATAACATTGAGAAGGAAAACCGCTCACATGAATGTAATGGTAGTCCAAGGACCCCTAGATTATAATCTACTCCTTGGATGCGACTATATTTATTGCATGGGAGCCATTGTCTCCTCACTCTTTAGAGTAATGTGTTTTCCGCATGAAGGAAGAGTGGTCAAGCTTGTAGACCAACTTTCATTCCCTGGTTCACACATAGCAAATAGTCATATACCAACCCTAAATGGTCTTTTCATGCAAGGAATGTCTCATCAATCCCCAGTCCATCCTCCTGATGAGCGCGAGTGATTTGGAGGATATGACTGAAACCCAGGGGGCATGCACCCTGGCCTGTTTTGACAGGAAAGCCTTGGGTATATGGTTGGTTTCCGCGAAGGATATATGACTAGCTGATACACCCATCCATTTAGGAAAATGGGGTTAGACTGGAATAAAATGCCTCTGTTATAAGGTAGGCCTTTCTCGATAAAACAAATGTTTTGTCCACAAATTGAGGGGTAGCCTGGGAACTCTACTTCACTATGCCTGGGGGCATGCAAACCTTTTGGCATGCAAGTGAAGAGAGACCATTTATTTTTTAAATTTGTAGGTCCTCTAACTTGCATAATGAAAGCATGTGGGGAAAAGCTTTGAAAAAATGTCGTTTTTTATATGAGACATCCTTATTATACGACTGGATCGAGCAGTTTTAATGCAGAATTCAAGCTCGTTAAAAAATAAACATAAGCAATGAGAAAATGTTCCCCCAGAGTTTAAGCTCATTAAAAAATGAACCATTTTCTGGTAAATAACCTTCTTGAATGTATTATCACCAGCCTTTGAAGCCTTGGTCGTATTCTCATCATCACCTCCACTCTGTATTGGCCGATCATTCACCTCCATTTGATTGTTTACCCTTTTTGAGGAACAACTGCAAAGAGTGATCCTGTTACCCATCCTTGTGACACTGCTGTGATTGGAAAATTCCAAACCTTACCTGGAATCAGTTGCTACCCGAATTTATCACTCATTCCTCAAAAAATGAGTCTTCTTTAAGCTCTTTTCAACTGACTTGTAAAATATGAAAAGATTGTCGAGCAATTGGCCTCTCCAGCTCGTTAAAGGGACTGGAAGTGCTATCCCCCCTTTATATTTTAATCTTTTTGGACTTGAGGGATCATTACACAAAAAGATCGAGCGCTTGTTTTGTTCAGCTCGTTAAAAGTACCTAAAATTTATCCCTTTTGTATTGTTTTATACTTTTTCGGACTCAAAGGATTATATGACGAGAAAGGATTATTGGAGTTTGCTTTACGTCCCTTTTTCAGACTCTCTAAAATTGAAAATGACTGAGTTATCCTTATCGTTAAACTCGTTAAAACCGAATAGCGACAAACTTGTCCATACAGACAAGAACGAGTTTCACTATCTCTAGGCTCGTTAAAACATAGCAATGGGTTTTACCGAAGGGAAAATTATAGAACAAGCATATGTTATCCTCCTCAAGATTGACAAAAATAAAGAGGTACTGGTCAGCAATGACTGGGGAAAAATTGGGAAGAAAACTTGAAGAAACTTTATTGGTAGCAAGTCGCTCTTGAACATGACACTTTCACTCCACATCCGAGTCGGGTTGGGTTGTTCCGTTCACTGGTCATATCACCATGGGTCCATCACACCATCCATATTTGGGGTTAACGCTACCAATCCATCATGTCATTGTTGCCTATATGTTCAAGAGAAGTCGCTCAGAGAATTCACCTGTGTCTCATCCACTGCAATACATTTACGCTCCAATCTTTCATGACCGCCACCCTGAACCTTATATCACGAGATCGTTTTCACCTCCATTAAAATCATTTGCTCTGTTCCGTGTCATTGATGTGGCATTCACTAAGGCCCTCCTATGACGGACCGCTTCTTGTTGACATCAGCTCATTATCCAAGAAGTCGATCTAGGAACAACCCTTTCAGTACTTTAAAGCTTGCATGCCTCAATGGCAAGTTTCTCACTTCCGGCGACAGGTTTACATCAATGGCCTTCGACCGAAAGATTTTGCGTGGTGTTCAATGCCAAGTCCTTATTCACACCACGTGAATTGTACTGTAGTACCTTGAGGGTCATCATCATTATCGGTGATTCCTCTCGCGCCTGTTAACAACTTACATCATTGGCTGGTAATCAGGCGATGTCTTTCCATGTTCGACTCCAGAACATCTCTCACATGGATCGACTTGTACTTTGACTGAAGATCAAACAAGATTGAAGACCCTGGATCTAGTTTATCCATCCGGGCTGCTATATATATTCAGGAAAATAAAGACATCAAATGTACATCATTACTGCACAAATAATCATCCAATCCAAGGGATGATGGCTCTACCAGAATCATCAGTCTACAGTCAGACGATTGTCTGTATTATGTACATGAAAATGAATTTATAAAGCTGAGCATGGAAATGCCCACCTCAGCTAGTTCATGAAAATATTATGAAGATAATGTATTGTATTGTATCTTATTACAGGTCGCCTTCCAGCTCAAAAAAACTTCAGATCCTCATGATAAAGAATTTCACCTGACATCAACAGATTAACGACCTCATGCTTTAGGGGGCAACTGCTATAGACATTTTTGGGCAAGACAACCCCAATCATAAATGTCCATAAACCAAGGGCTCTTAAGTCCCTAAAAGTTTTGTTCCAACCTCTAAAAGAACAAGGTCAACTGATTACATCTTCTCCCAGAAGTTCTCCATGAATAACTACTTAGAACTAGTCAAAACTGGACCATCTCACCTGCTCCATGGTCAAAGTGCGTTGCATCCCACCTAAATACACACGGGAGGTTCGATGCATACTGAAAAGCCTTTCTATGGGGTGCGATGGGCGAGAGTGGAAAAATGGCAGGGTCAATCTGCAAGGTGGAGGATCATGGAATCTTCCAGAAACTTCTTCTGTGACACTTGCCTCTCTACATTCGCCCAGGGATGAGTAAGAGATCATCAATCTCCAAGTGGAATCAAGAACTATTAGAGAGAGAACACTAATCAAATCTCAAAAGCTGACTCACCCCCCTTGCAAACATCTATATATGGATCCCTCATCCCAGAGGTCTAGGGGGCTGGAATTTTGTATCTTGTAAGGAAGTGCTGCTGGTTTCTTGGTGCAACATCATAGTGTTGGGTGATCTAAGCTTTTCATGAGGTGAAGAAGGGCTTTCTTGCTGATAGGATGATGCTGGGTCAGAAAAATTAGTTGTAATCCTCTTTGGTATTCTTGATTATTAATAAATCTATTCAAGTTTTCCTCCACATTCTTGTATGATTGATGATATATGCATTTGTGTGGTCAATATATATCTGGTCCTATATTGTTTATGATAATAGATCTATGTTCTTGGATAGTGTTATGCTGCTTTGATTCTACAGGTGCTCTTTGAAGCTAGGTAGACGAGGAAGCGAGTGGAAAAGATCTCTCATAAGGGAGAGGAATCAAGCAAGGAACCAAGCGCAAGACAGAGGCTGGTCTCCTTTATTCCTATCTTATCTATTTCTCATAAAGGAAAATGAAAGTAGTTTTAGTTTGTTTGTTTCTAAGGTAGCTACCAGCCTTAGCGGGACTAGCAGCTCTGCATAGAGACTAGATTTCCCGATAACACTTGTCACGCAACTCTTTGTAGTACGCTTCACGAATGGTCACTTTGAAGACATCATGCACTTCCTAATGACAGGAATTTCCTGGGAAGGCTACACCACCCAGCAGAAAAAGGAGTTAGAGGTGCATGTGACACACTTTTCTATCATTTCCATAAATCTATACAAAATGGGGTCTGATGAATTATTGCGACGATATGTACCAAATATTTAAAGAAGCAGTATCCTCATGGATGCTCATGGGGGTGCCACGGGAGGGCATTACGTAGGAAGGGTGACCACGCAGAAGATTCCACTCGTAAGATTGTGGTGGCCAACCCTCTACAAGGATTCAAAAACCTATTGCAGGGTGTGCGACGCGTGTCAAAGGAATGATAGGCCATTGTGGAGAGATAAGTTGCCTCTGAACCCACAGATGACATTACAACCATTCGAGAAATGGGGAATAGATTTTGTGCGACCCATTCAACCTCAAGGAAAGAAGATGGGTGCGCGGTACATTATCACCGCGACTGAGTATTTGACTCAATGGGCAGAGGCACAGCGTGTGAAGGGCTACATATACGTAACTGCTGCAAAGTTTCTTTTTGAGTATGTACTGATTCGATTTGGGTGTCCAAAGATTTTGATGAGTGATTGCGGTACGCACTTTCTGAACGAAACGATCAACATGCTTACAGTAGACTTTTAGGTATATCACCAGAAAATCATGGCTTGTCACCTACATGCTAATGGAACTGTGGTAGCATTCAATAAGGTACTAGAGAACGTGCTAAATAAGGTTTTCAATGCTCAGCGAAATGATTAGGACCTACATGTACCCATAGTACTATGGGATTATCGAATGACACGCAAAAAGGTGACTGGATAGACACCCCTTGGGCATGTATATGGCTTTGAAGTAGTGATGCCAATGGAATACATTTTGCATAGTCGACACAAAATGACATTCACGGGTATGACAGATCATAGAGCCCTAGAAGAGAGGCTTGTGCAGCTTGCCAAGATTGAGGAAGAAAGGTTTCTGGTTGGATTTCACCAAAAGGTACAAAAGGAGTGTGAAAAGGCATGGAATGATCGGCACATTAAATTGCGCAACTTTAAGGTAAATGATCTAGTTCTATTATATGATAGCAATTTTGATAAATTTCTGGGGAAATTTAGGATGCACTGGCTAGGGCCCTATGTCATTAAGGAGATCACTGACGGTAGAGCAGTTCGGTTGATTAAATTTAATGGAGATCACTTCCCAGGAAAGGTGAATGGTAGCCGATTAATGCCATACACCGGTGATCAGGCCTAGTGACTATATGAAAGTAGCATAGTCTTAGCACTCCAGGCATATGAGAGGAGGCACAGGACTATAAACTACACTACCCGGGTTAGGAAACTACGTGATCAGGGGATTGCGCGGGATGAGGAGATGTGACAGGTTTCACAACAACACGGAGAGAGTTGCACTACCTAGGGAAAAGCCATGCAATTCAGCCAGAAAGTGACTGTTAAAGTTACTATTCATGATTTGACGATGAGAACACAGCCAAATGGAGTGGGGGTGACATTTAAGATGAAATTTATGGGTAAGATCCTTGAACATCTGTTGCCAATCTGGCATTAGTGAATCAAATTTGGGGGGAATGGTCATATTTGAATTCAAAATAGCCTATAAATTACATGTGCCTACCTAACGAAAAACACTTGGCATTTTGAGCATTGAGTTGGTGAGCTATCAAACATGCATGACTTGCGCATTCTTCGTAGAATTGCTTGACTGGATAGTGTTTGATAGATTTCTAGAGTCCGACCACAACATCATTCGTGACATTATCCTAGGATTATAAGTTATGGACACTGAAGCAGTGACAGCTGAGGGGGCTATGCCGAAAGTTGTTATGGAGGCAGAGGGAACTACTCCTAAGGTCGTAAAGGTACTTGATAAAGTCCCCAAATCACCATGGATGCCTAGACCAAAGCCTACCTCGACCAAGGAGAGTATGAAGGATAAGAAAGGCAAGTAGGTTGTGACACTGGTGCATGCATCACCTAGAAGAAACCCACAAAGGGACAAGCCCACCACACAGCAAAAGGAAAAAACTATTAACTTGGAAGTGGAGGAGGGAGAGATTGAGGACATCCCGTTAGATGATGAGGATATGGGCATTGAAGTGGAGAATGTTGAAGTCTAGGGTTCTGACCTATTACTAAGTTTCCAAAATATGTCCCTATACACAAGGGAAAGACCAAGGTACTAAAGGACATTGACGAAAGCAAGGTCACCTTGCACATACCTGTGCTACCAGAAGAGATTTTATTTGAAGGACCGTGCTTGGGGTGGGTTCTACTATTAAAAATGGAATACTGGGACTTAGCTAACACTGAGAAGTTCCCTCACTTGGTGACAAACCATCTCATGCACCACATTGTTCATACAACCACCGGGATGACTGTGTTGGAACCAGGAAGTGGCTCAAGGGTGTAGACAAGGAAAGTCTGCTCAACCTGCTATGTGTGTTGCACTACAATCACACACCTATTACATTATTGGTAATCAAGCAGCTGCTATGCTTGGTGCACGATGGGTGTCTATGGTTGGAGGAGCCGATACCCATCACTGACATGTTGATCCATAAGATCACATGGCTTCCATATATAAGGGAAAATATGGCCATGATGTTTGGTAGAAAAGGTGGTGAGCATACCCTCGCAGAGACCATGAAGGAGAAATTCAAGCTCGCGAAGAAGCATGAGGCTATGCTATCTCAAGTCTCTGTGATCCTATAGTTAAGGTGGCCACATAGATTTTGGCAGGAAAAGTTATGCGAAAATGTCACGCAGATGAAGTGTCAGCACCCATCGTCGCTCTAGTAGCCTAATGTGCAAAAGGAGTTCAGTTTAATTGGGCGGACTATCTCTGCGGTGAGTTCCTCATGAACTTTTGCGAGGCACAGGAGCGCAGCAAGACTTTCCACTATGTGTGGCTCTTGTTGTCCATTGTGCTGGTAGCCTGGGAGCTGCCTGAAGACAATCGATTCCCCTCGGTTCTGCGAGACCTATTAGAAGTGACGAAGTATGCTTCATTGTCGGCGACCGAGGATTCTCAGCGCATCAAGGATAGCAAGATATTTTGGATCTTCATGGGAATTAATATACTCATGGCTATCAACAGCAAGTCGTGATTGGCGCCTACTATTTTTGACAAACTGCAGGAGTACATTGAGTTCAAGGTAGACTTCACCACATATCGGTCAAGGCATGAAAGGACCCTGAACAGAAGTGGCATGACTTGCCTTACTTGGCAACTAATGATTCGATCAAAGCAGTTCTTAATTACTAGCCGATAGAGTGGCGCATTGCCTCAGGCTCAGTGGTGCGATCGAGCAAGTCCACCATGCAACACAAAAAGGATGAGTCCAAGCTCAAGATGCTGCAGCTAGCCGACAATAGGAGGAATGATGCCGATGACAAGGCCCAGGTAGAGCGTATGCCGTACAACAGGTGGAAGAGTAGACAAGCAGAGCATAGGGTAGCTCTAACAAAGGTCTAAGGTCACCCTCACCCAAAATAGAGGAAGAAACAGACAAGTAGAAAAAGAATTAAGGATCAAATCCATATACATGGTCATTTTGTAGCAAGCATCCAAGAGGACAGGAAAAATTTGGGCCATGAAAGAAATCCAAGGCTAGTAAGACGTCGTTGAACCCAATCACTCTAATAGAGGGAGATTTGAACAACATTGGAGATATAGTGCGGGATGTCACTGTGGAGGTACTACAACAGTTCAAGCAGCAATGACAGCAAGCATTAGGGAACATCTAGACAGGTCTACATGAGTTGTAGATCCATGCATTGCAGACCGAAGCAGCGTCCACCAGCCTCGCCATCAGTACTTCAGAAGCCATTGAGATGCTGCACACGAAGGAATCCTGAATAATAGTGCTGTTGGAGGGAGCACTGACCACAAATATTGAAGCTTACAAAACCACTATTAGTGCCCTCAAGGGAGTAGGGCTAAACTTGGCAATGCTGCCTAGTGAGGTGCTCCACCTACGGCAGGATGGGGCGATCGCGGAGTTGAGGGCCCGCAAACAACGTGCTTTGTAGGTGATCAATGAACAAAAGATCAATAATGTGCATATGGCCCTATAGTGAGACTCTGCCATCGCAAACATCAATGACGTAACCAACCGAAACAAGCACATAGTTCAGGTCATAGAGGAAGTATGTTGAATGATCCCCAAATTTTCCATTACTAAGGATGCAGAAGAAGATGAATAGGTCCACAAATTTGTTATAGGGGTGCAAGACAATGACACAAATTTGGACAAGGTTCAGCTGGAGTTGAACCTCTAGATTACGGATTTGCAGTTGAAGGCCCAGCCTTCAATGCCGCTAGAAGTAAAGGAGCAACATGCAACCGTTGTCACATAGGCGATAACAGCAGTAGACAATGCAGTAGCAGACTGCACAAGGATTTTTGAATAGTCATTTGAAGTACTGACCAGTCTACAAGAATATCCTAATGTATAGAGGGTGGAGATAGAGGCATGAGAACTGAAGCAACACTATGACGAGATTAAAGGAACAACATGCACTGTCACCCTCATACAGAGACTTGTGAAGCTACAGGAGGCCAAAACACTGAAGGAATAGGTAGATGTAGCTCAGAACAAAGAGGAAGTGTTTAAGGCACACTTGAAGCCTTGGTTGGACGAGGCCTATTTGGTCATGACCTCCATTGAAGGCAAGCTTATTAGTCTGCAGGCGACTAAGCAGAAGCTTTAGGCTGATAGTTTAGGACCAGTGATAGAGAAATTGGTCGAAGAAGTGAAGAACGCGATCGTGTAGTGCATCACCAAGGTGGAAATCATACAAGTTGAGCTGGGAGGTCTTCGTGCCAAGATCTACGAACCCATAGAGTGACTCAAGGGTGAGTCACCATGTTTGTTTTGGGGGCCTATTGGGAACAGGTTCCCCCAAGAGTAGTTTTGGGGCTAAAAGCCCATGTTTTGGGACAATTTTGTAATAAAGTTGTAAAGTCTCTGCATTTTGTTGTCACAGAGTGCGAAGGTGTCAAGATTCATAAATGGTTGTCCGCCCTTATTTTGTAAAGTGTCAAGTCGGTTGTAAAGATCTACCCATGGTCCACGACCATGGGATTGTATAAAAAGGAGCTAAGTAAGCTTGCTCTTAGTAGCTAGTAGCAAAGTAGAGTTTAGATGGTTTCTACAGAGTGATCTATCTTGGAGAAGTCTAAGTGTTTTCGAGTCTTAGCGTAGGTAGAGGCTCTGTAGCTGAGTGATCAGAGGCCTGCAGTAGAAGTCTGCAGCTGAGTGTGCAGACCCTTGCAACTATGTGTGCAGGGTGGATAGATTCTATGTTAAACTGGAGATATCAATAAAGAGAAGTATTATGCAATTACTATGTATTTAGTCTCTGTTAATGCATCTGATTATATCTCATTATGATATGGGTTTATATTACAATGTTTATTTGATGCACAAATGTATGTGATTATATGTGTTAATCGAATGCAAGTAAGAATATCAATTTATGCGACGATACCTGTAATTGATTAGTAGAATAAGTAAAACACTTGAGATAACTTGGGAACCTATACAATACATTGTCATAGGAGAGCGAAAGTACCTGAACCGTTGGTTAGGGCTGCGCAAAGGTCAGTCATACACCTTCACGAATGTAGTGAAGGGTGGGATAGAGGGTATATCGATAAGCCCTAATGCTTAGTGACCTGCGTGAAGGCAGGAGCAGGGGGTATAAACCGACATCGTGACCATCTTAGGATGTGGAAACTTAGTTCCAGCATCCCCCCATACTGCTTTGAGTGAGACTTAGATCCACGCTCCGCAGGTTAATTTTGAAAGGGCCAGTAGTGTAGGGATTTGTTTGGCTGACTAACGTTGAACTTGGGTCATGGCCCACAAAGTGAACACCCTCCATTCTTTCCTAGCTTCTTTGGTGAAACTTCCATCCATGATTTTGCATGTGTGTCTTCATCCACGAATTCACCCATTGTTTATCATTCGCAGGACTCACCGACTGCTATTACATCATTCAACAACAGAGAGGATAAATAATTCATTAAAGATCCACTTGATCCTTCATATTTCTTTTCCGGAAACAAAGAGGATGAGTTCGTTAACTTTTCTTATACCCCTCTATTTGATTCATCTAATCTTGAGGATTCCGAAGAATTCATTTTTTTTATCGTGGCAGTCGTGATCCATTTGTTTCCATTTTTTATCACTATCATGAATCTATCATAGTTGATCTTTCGAAGCCACCAGTTTATGATGATCTACCTGATGATGAAGTTGAGACACCCAAGACTATTGAGGCACTTCAACCCAAGCTAATGGTTATGTGAGGCCCTCGCTCTCTTGGGGTTAGTCTCACTTTCGATCATGAAACTGTTCAATCACCCAAGGCTCTTCATCACTCATCTATATGCATTTAAGATCCATCTCACACACAGATCACACCTCCTCCACTCAAACTACACGATCCCATTGCTCATGCATTGGGGGAGTCTTACATTGCAAGCACTCGTTCACGATGCAAGTTATATTTGTTTCTTTTGTTTGCTTGCATGTCTTAGTCAAGAGTGTTCTTTTGCTTCAAAGTTGCACATAGTGTCACACAACACCATGAGAAGTCCACGGACTGTCTGTCATGCACATGCACTCACTTATGTCCCATGGAAACTTTGAAAAATGGAGTGTGGTTGTCTTCACTATTATATCTTTCTTGTATGCTCATCCATACAACTGGGTTACTAGCGGACCAAGCCTTCATCCACATGGGTCTACCAATGCATCGGTGGCTACATTGGAAGTATCACTTCACGTGATTAGGCCCATGCACCGTTAGTGTAGGAGTAGGAGTAGTATTTTCTTTAAATTTTTTGCTTACCTGTTTGTTTTCTTTCATTCTTTGATTGCTTGATTGTTTTCTTGCTTGTTTGTCTGATTTCTTTGCTCTCATTTTTTATTCTTCTTTTCCTTGGCTTTATTTCTAGTTTGTTCACTTGTTTCATTCATAGGTTAGTTTTGCATGAAACCATGTGTGAATCATGAAGCGAGATGGGTAAAGTACAAGAGGGCTTGTACAACTATCACTACTTGGTCATCTATCATCTTGACTCTGTATGATGAACTTGCTATTCTTAGTCCATGATACATCGAAGGAAAATATGTATTGTTTGAAGTGAATCTCGATGTAAACACAATGCTTGCATGCTAACTAGTGTCACCTTCTCTAGTCGATTGTTTTTGGCTAAACCCTTGTCAACTCAGTCAAGTAGAGTAAGGTGAGGGGGAAAACCTTAACAAGCATGCTAGAGATACAATAAACTACTTCTCTACTAGAGCAACCTCTTCTTCTCTCAATATGTTGGGTTCCCTCTTCCACCTCTGAAATGAATAAGTGCTATGCACAGTGAAAATGAAAATAAAAAAAATAAAAACAAAAATTTCAAAAAATTCAAAATGAAAAATGAATAAGGGAAAAGACGAGAAAGGATTTATGTGCAGGGAGGTGATGCAAGTAAAAAGTACTGACCGGGCTCACTAGCAGCGGAGCCATGCTTGTGTTACTATGTGACTCCACAGGGGTAATGTTTAGGCCTGTTGGCAGTTGAGAAACACCAGAGATGAAACTAAGACTCTAACAACTATACTTCTTGTGCACATATATACCCCTCAAAACAAATTGAAACAACTGTGTTTCCTGAGCTTGGAATGTGTGTCAATTGACCGAGAGTATGGAAGATGCTACATCTTACATCAAGATAGTGTGAATCCAAGATGAGTTGAGGGATGAACAATACTTCTGGAGTTGTTAGACTTTTTTTCACGAACAAGGTCCATTCAGAGAGTTGGAGTTCTACCAGTGTGTCACCAAGTGCTGTAGTGGCTACAACCACCCTCCAAATTTTTTCCTTAGCGCATTTTAGAGCCTCCCCTACAAACCTTACACGTCACTTTGTCTTGATTTTTCAACTACACAAGCTTCTGTTTTTTCCTCGCACAAAGGCAACCTGTCGATCATAGTCGGTCCATTCCCATCACAGGCTACTTACCCAGACTTGGTCCAACTGTAGGTTGAGCACCTTCCCCTTGAAAATTGTGCATTCCTAGAGGGAAACGAGCCTTCCCTCTAGGAATTGCGCAATCCTCTCTGACAGTCTGTTGATCTCCAGGATTGCGGAATCTTGCCAGCCAACCCTCCCAGCAATATTTGTGCAATTTTTCCCAGCTGCAAGCTCTTCAGCCTAGGATTTGCATAAATCTCAGCAGTAGTCAGCTGCTCTACCTAGAAATTGTGTAATCTCCTTGGGTAGTTAGCCCATATTAAAATTAGGAATGCACATTTTTCCGAAGCAGTTGAGTATCGGCATGCATGGGCATTCCAGTTGACTAGTTCCACCTAGGACCGAGGAAACTTGACTTGCATGCATGCATGACTTGATCTTCTTGGAATAGAAAGAGACAACATGCAAAAGGGATCCCAGGTTTAGGGAACCTCTTTCAGCAGTCGAGGGTTACATGGAAAGTTGTTTTAAAAGTTTCCCTCCAAGTGTCACTTTTTCCTAGATTTTTGGAATGAATGTCATAAGGCCAAACATGTTTATTCAACACATAAGAGCTCATTCATTCACATCGATCTTCGAGCTCTGACATCCCATAACACATATAGGACCCTTCAACACATCCAGCTTAGCTATTCATGGGTAAGTGGCCTCAACTTGTATTTTTCAACATTTCTATCGCTTTTTGTGTATTTAGTTGTGTGAGTTTTGTTTGCTTGATTTCTTTGAATGCTTGCTATCATTTACATATATTCTAGGTTGTCCTAGATCTGTTTCAGTTTTGGCTGCTTTCTCACTGCTATCGCATGCATGAAACTATTTTCCAAGGATGTTTTCCCAACCAGCAAACAACCTCACCCACATGCATGTTGATCTGCTTTTTGAATCTTCCATTCATGTTTTTCATGCACTATTTATCACTTCTACTATTCACCATGCATTTCATTGACTTACCTGCTTTCAGTTACCCATCGGCGAGTCGGGCCAACCTTGTCCCAGGCTCTGCCCCCACCAAGACTGCATTGTGCAATATGGGGAAGGAAGACTCACACTCCTCTCCAGATTTGTGCATTCTTTCCCAAAACTAGCCTCCTTCACTGAATTGCACATTTCTGGAGGTTAATGGTTGCTTGGCCCAAACTTTCCTAGTTGGAATTATGCATTGCGTAATCCCAGTAACGAGCTACCCAATTGGATTGTGCATTTTACAGATCCATCAGCCAGTCCAACCTCCCATACATTCCAAACTAAATTTTGTGAATTTCTGGCATCGAGTCACTCAGCCTCCCAGTGAAATTTGTGCAATCTTTCTCATCAATTTCCCAGGTATGTGATGTATCCTTCCCTGGATTTGCTTTTGTTTCACTGACATATTTCTTGCCATGCATGTTTCTTGTTTCTAGATATTTTAGGTGTTCTTCTGTCTCAATGGCTTCTAAGAGAGCAAGATCCCAGGACACTAATGGTATTGTAGCTAGAACAACAGTGGAATAGGTGTCCTCTAGCATGTAGATCTACCAAGATACGAAGTTGTATCTAGACAAGGACATCAAACCAAAGTGGAAAGAGGTGAATGAAACATTTGCAGGTACTTTTGGGGAATACCTTGAAGTTCATCAAGTGTACATGAACATTCATAAGTTCGGCTTGTAACGGATTGCATGAAGATACCCCGCATTCCCATGTGTGGATATGATTTACTGAACCGTCTCTGACATTGACCCCAAGATGATGACCTTGAGCAGCGTCATTGGGACGAAGCTTGCAGCATTTTGGGCATGAGACTATGTTGAGATTTTATCGGATGAATGAGCCCATGACTGTGATGACTCCTCCATTCACCTTTCCTAATAGTAGAGGTCACTCTAGAGACATTTTGAAGGATTGGGTAAAGGAGCCAACTCGCTTCAAGATAACACCTAATCAGGTCTATAAGACAAAGATATTGAGGAAGGAATACTAATACTTGGTCATATTCGCATGACAAATAAGTGTCCAAGCAAGCACTAAGACCTTCCCTTAGAGTTGGGTGCTTGCGCTGGACCAACTGGCTAGAGAAGGAAGACCATGCAACTAGTCTGGCATATTGGCTCATCAACTGAAGGAGAAAATAAAAAAGGCTCGACAATCGCCCAAAGGCATTCATCCAGAGATCTACATGTAAGCCTACATTCTAGATGTAGTCTATGCCTGACATTAATTCTCAGGCATGGAGTGGGCATGGTCACCAACGGAGACTATTGTGAACATGTATTTCAATCTATTGTCTGAGTGTAGCTTCAGAGGAGTTATCATACGATTGTCCAACCACATTGTCCATAGTTTACAGGTCAATATTCTAACAGGACCCACCCTGCATGTCAGAGGAAGTGATGAAGGAATTGTTAGGCATTACAAACTGGTATGCCTCACTAACCGGCATGTTCATCCAAGTGTTCAGTGTAGAGAAGCCTCCACATGTTCTGTCAAATTTTTCTTTGGACGTGCTAATCATGTAGGAAGTAGTGTATCATATCTCAACAGGATTGATAGTGAGACTGAAGTGGAAGAAGAAGGAACCTTGGACCACTCTTCCGTTGTGGATTAGGTTTTATGAGATCAAGAGCATAACATAGGTGGATGTTGAAGAAGAAAAGATGAAGAAGTATTTGTTTGACCTCTAAAGCTTCAACCTGTATGACCCACATTTCATTGTGAAGGATCCGTGCTTGAGAGTTTAGTTCAATTGGATCCATGGGGCATTTCATTTGGCCAAAGGAAGACTCGTGGAGGTACTCCTACAGTTCCTCTAGATCCAATGAAAAGGTTGGTTTCGTCGTAGAGTGGTTAGCACAATAACATCATGGAGAGCACCAGCAGCAGTAGCAATAGAAGAGGCAACAGAGCCCAGGATACTTGTGTGTAACATAGGGAAGAGGAAGATTGTCAACAGCATGGAGGAGGAATAAAGCTACAAGTTTTGAGCAGATCCACTTGTATAACAAGCAACTAAGGCTATTTAGGCAAAGAGGCAGCAGCATGATAGGCATATTGTGCGAAGGTAGAGGGAGAATAAGAGAATGGAAGAAGTAGAGAAGGAGTTGCACAAGATGAGGGAGAAACTCCAGAGAGAATAATAGTTGCACCAATAGGAGAGTGAAGCACAGTAGCAGCAGACACCGCAGGGGTGCATCATGCACTGATAGATGAAGCAGTGCCCATACATGTAGTTGATTCTTTTCAACATCTAGCATTAGGTGAATATGGTGAGCCCTTGTAGGGGCAAGAATTTTCTCATGAGATAGAACAGGATCTTGAACAGCTGGATGCAGACATGGAGTAGCAGGAGTTGGAACAAGATACCAACCTCATGCCTCACCATAGAGAGGATGACTCATCCACTTCAATGCATCCATATGATGAGCAAGTATTGAATGACCAAGGAGGCACTGAGATCCTTGGTGGTCAACTAGAAGCAGAGATGCGCAACAACTCCTTTGATGAATCTCAACATAGAGTTGTGCACCCTGACAGAGTACCAACTCTGGAGGACTAAACATCCCTTACGAAAGTTGAAGAAAAATTGATCATGATCAATGTGCACAAGGACCCAACTTCTTTGGTCAATGTAACTAGATTGAATGTTGAAGCCACTAGCTCCAGTGCTTGCTTCCTCATAGCTAAGAATGAGCGAATGGTGAAGGAACTACAGGTGGAAAAGGAGGGAAGAGACTTGGTGGCAATGTTCTCCCGAGCTAAGATGAAGTATTGTGCTTGGACATAGTCATGCGGGCATTGTATTGCAAGTTTAGTATTGTGCATTAAGCAGTCGTTTATATTCACGGATGGCAGCATTGATGTATGAGAAGAGCTCGCATATTGAAGAACATACATATTGTCATTGAAAACATGCAGGCATGGATGATGAAGTACAAGGGAGCCCTACTTCATTTGCGCAAGATGAAGAGGGCCAATGAGGTTGAGTTGTAGGCAGGTATCTGGAGTCAGATCCAGAACTATGAAGACCTACCACAACTCATCTCTAGCATACAAGCTTCCCATGCATGAGTATTCAAGAGAATGGAGGTTGTGGTGCACACACATGCAATTCTCTCACTTGGGACTCTCACCCAAGTGTAGACTAAGAAGTAGGTCAAACAAGAGCTTGACTCATACTTTGATGAGTTGATGCGCATCGCCACCAGTCCAAACTTACCTATCAGTGCAGACATCATGCACAAGTACATTGTTGGTCTGACCACATTCAGGACAATGATGCACATGCTTTTACATGAGTTGGATAGAGGAGCCTGAGTAGTGTACCTGGATGCCATGGAGGCAAGGTTCAGGTTCCAAACAGATGTCATAGCAGAACAAACTGACACTATCAAAGACTATCAATCTTAGCACCAATATGTTATTGTTTATCAACATGAGGATGTTAAGCAGTTTGAATTCTATAGTTTTCTAAGTCTTTGGCTTGTTGAAGACATTGTTCACATGGGTACATGTGCAATGTAACATTGAGTCATGTCAAGTGTAGGTCAAGTGTCAAGAGTGAATGTAATAGTCATATAGTAGGTGAAGAGGCATGAGGGTATTTGAACAGTAATAAAGGGGAATGCCAAGGGTCACCCCACCATTTTCTATAAAGAGTCCCTCATAACTCATTGTATAGCCTTTTGCTAAGCCAAGATTCTACTACGACTATATTGAAGAAGGCTTGGACAGTATTGTAACACGCCTTAGCTTCTCCACTGCATGGAGCTAGTACATCTCTTTGGAGCAGGCAGATGTGGTTGTAACCTTCCACTATTGGGACTAGCAGGTTTACATGATGTATTGTATGATTGTGACTTACACTTCTTTAATAATAAGAGCCAACAAATTTGCATGCATATGTTTTTGTTGTAGTTGGATTGTTCTGGTTTCCTTAATGATATATGTTGTTTAACTTACGTACTTGTATATGAACTGATTTGTGTGCAATTATATGAATCTTGTTGTTAATGTGTTGCATATGTTGTTAATGTTGTCACTATCTATGTTTACTGCTATGCTAGACATTAGACACGCCTTTCTCATGAGCCCTACTATATCAACCGTCACACTCATCTCAGACTGATCTGTGAGCGTTGTTCATGTTATCTTACCTTGTACATTGTAATTGCCGCATCCTAGTGGACTGTTCCACCGGAAGCTGTGCATGTTCTTTGTGTGGTGTGTTCCTAGCCGAGTTGGGACTAATCCCTTTCCACTTAGAACTCACCTTCACCTTCCTCTCCCTTCGAAGTGTTGGAACCTATTGTACACATTCCTTGACTCTCTTCATCACTCATTTCCTTGCTATTGACAAAGTTATGTTACTTGCCTTTGTGTGACATCGTGGCCAAGGCATTACCTTACGACCCACTGCTAGGACTCCTACACCAAACGATCTCATGTCTAATTGGGACTTCTTACTGAGGAGATCCCCTTGAAATATTGGTAGGACCAACATCGTTAACAACTTGCAAAAACAATATTTGCAAGTTATTACCTCACCTTTAAGCGACTAGTGAAGGTGAGAGAACATTTAACTAATGTGGTGACCTTTTAATCATGGTAGGAAATTAAAAATGATAGAGATGGTGATATTGTAGCCAAGGAAACTATTCTTGATAGTTACTTCTGGTCACAGATTAAATATGTTTTGTAATTCACCAAACCAATTTATTACATGATCAAGTTTGTAGATTTGGATTGATCAATAATTGGGGAGGTGTATGAGAAAATGGATAGCATGTTGGGGAAGATTAAATACATTGTTGAGCCTATATATCTCACCTCGTATAATTATATTTGTGTAGACGTGGAAAAATGATGGGATATGTTAAAAGTTACATTCAATTCCTTAGCATGTGTTATGACACCTAAACTATCATCCATCATGGCTTTCAACACTAGCACCTAGGGGGGGAGTAGGAGAAAACCACACCTAGACCCAACGGTTCTATCTAGTTATATGAAAGAATTGGATAATTTAATCCTTGATGAGGAAGAAGATGTAATGATACAAAAATATTTGAGCAACTATACGCTTAGCACTAGTCCATTTGGGAGCATGCATGAAATTAGAGATCGAGAGATTTTTTCTTCTCTTGAGTGGTGGAACATGCATGGATGTGTTGCTCCATTTCCACAAACTTTCACATTGTGGGTGCTATCATATGTGGTAAAATTCTACAAAGAGGTGTTGAATTTTTTATTCTTTCATCCATAGTTTTAAAAGGAACATGTTAAGTTTAGACCATGCAGAGAGCTTGGTTTATGTTCACTACAACTTGCGATTGTTGTCCCATTACTATGATGATGAAAAGAGTAATAAATACCTTAAGGTTTGGGAAAAATACCGAGAGGAGCCCAATTTGGAGGATGGAGTGTTGTGATTAGAGAAATTATAGGATGCTCTTATCCACGATGATGATTATTGAGTTGAGATGCCACCCCCATTCGGTCCCTTGGTTCCCAGGTTCCATGTTTCAACCCCAACAGCAGGGGCTCCACCTTCATCAATTCCACTTCCAGTGCCACAAATTCTAGAGCCACCATCTTCTTCATTTGTACCATGTGTAGGATCATGTCCTATTCGTGGTGGAAGGATGAGAGATTAGTGGATATATTCAAAATTTACTACCTTTTTCATAGATTAGACTTGTAGTCTTGTTGTGAATTTGAAGTTTCTTGTCTTACTCTTCCTATTTTAGTGTGTACTTGAGTCTTGGTGATGGCCAAGTGGTATATTTTGTAAATATCACTATTTGAATATCAGACCTGACTCATGTTGAAAGTTGGTCATTTGCTAAATAAGTTACTTGAATGCTTGATGATTTTATCTTCTAAATGTTTTATGTTTTATGATATCCTTAATTTTTTTTTATGTAAGTTTGTAATTGCTAGAATCTAGATGGTTGATGCTTGAATAATTAATCATTGATGTACAATGGAATCATGGATGCCATATCTATCATGATTTATGTTAAAATATGCATGTTTTCATGTCTTCTAGAACTAATTTGGTATTTCGGATTTTTTTTTAATATAAATGCAATATATATATATATATATATATAGATTAGATGCTTCTGAGATGCTTAGCTTCCTAGATTTTTGGGAAATGATGATTCCACATCCCCTGTTCCAGAAAACATCCCCGCTTTGTGCAACACTGGGTGGGCCATCCAATCCCAAAGCTATGATTTTTCATTATGTAATTTGATGTTTATGCTTGTCTTTATTGGGCACACTTGCACATGGAATAGTAGGAGACTTAGAAGAAGGAAGGTCTTTGACTATACTCTTGTTCTCTTACCTCAATTGGGATCTTAATCCTAAATCCTTGTCCCATGGGATCTCCTTTATTGGCTAGTAGATTTAGGAGTGACACTACATGGGAAAACCTAAATTTCAGTTTTTTGGTCCCAGTTCCCCATTCCATATATCTCACTCCCCTCTGATAATTATAATCCATTTTCAAATTTTCCCTATTTGGGTTCACATTTGTCCACTAGGTCTAGAAGGTGTTAGCCTTCCCTTCCCTTTATCTACACCTTGGGTTGGGTGTGGAATAATGCCCTGAAGGTTGATGCAACTAAAAAGAAATATAAAATAATAATATGGCCACACATAATAGGAAATGTAGCAAAAAACACAAAATATGTTGGGACAATACAAATTTAACAGGTGGGAAAAATAAAAACATGAGCTCTACCCCCTATCATTATGGCTATTACCCTGTTTCCTAGGGCCCCTATGATTTCCCCTTGCATCATTAAGGAACCCATGAATGTCCCAACCCTTGGTGGGTAATGAAATGCCCCACTTTATATGGGTAATCACTATTATATCTTACACATCATGCTCTCATCCCCTTCATCCTCGAGCAGTAAAATAAAGAAAATTCAATAAGAGGAAAAAGGAAAATGAAGAAGGGTGGAAAAAAAGGTCGAGATAACTCATGTACCACAATTTCTCCCTACTATATTCATATACCCAATGTATGTGATTTACTCTTCATAGCTACCCCTGTAACCATGGCATGTGGCTTGGAGCCTTCCCTTTGTCCCCACTTTGCTTCATCATTATTTCACATGACCCCTACCACTTGAAGGGTACGTTATACTTGTCATCCCCTTAGAGGTTGAAAAACCTAATAGGGTCTTTCATTAACCTTCCCTACCTAGGAAGGTAACACCAGTACATGTTGAAAGCCCCAAATTTGGAAGGGAACCCACTATGAAGTGTCCACTTCTACCCCTTATTTGCAACCTTATTTACTTAATTGCATTAATGAGTCATTGTATTGGAAGGCGAGGAGACACCTTGGATCTTATACAAAATTGGAGGTGGGTTTTTCATCTTGGACTTGGCCTCCCTATATGGGATCCAAGCCCTCTTGAGGATCACAATTTCATTTGTAGGGTGAGTGTTGAGAGCCATAGATCTCGATCCGTGCAAATAATTGATTGCCACACCATGGGCTTCTTTAGCACCACCATTTTCTTGATCGTTCCATAGTAATTTAGAGATGATGATGCACTTGGACCACGTTACCCCAACCGATTACACATTGTACCCAACACTTGGCAATTGATCTAAGGCCCAGAGGAGGTTATGTCTTTCCTAGGGAGACAAGGGAGGGCATATGTCATCTTCTGGCACTCATTAATGGATCATTGAATTTATTTGACCCATTTGGAGACCCATGAGACCTATTTGGATCCCACAAGCCCAAACAGGGGTTTAGGGATGTTTTGTAAGATATGGAGGGCATGACCCTCTTCATCATGTTTTTTTATGCCATCACGCACAGTTTTAGCACATGACCCCTCAATACTACCCCTCGAGGCCTTCACATCCTAGCGTTGGCTTGGAGGGGAGATAATATAGTGTGGATGGTTTTTGGAGATTATGAATGAATTTTGATATTTGGATAATTTCCCTCTCTTTATTGGAGCTATTCTTATGGGTGTATATGTTCTTCATTATCTTGTAAGTGCTATTTAATGTTGTGTTTATTATCTTGTTAATGTCTAATGCATGGAATATTATCTCATGGTTATTAATGTGTCCTAATTGATGAATTTTTGTCTAAAATTTCTAACTATTGGGAATATTGGATGTATTACTCATAGATAGTGAATGAATGAATGTTCCTAGGGGATTTATTGCATTTTCATCCTTGAAACTCCCTTAACAAGTGTCATTGAAGTAAAAATATATAGATGTATTGTGTAGATTCTTCCATTAAGGGTAGTGAAGCTACTTCTAGGTCTCCTTTAAAGAGTGAGTTACCCAAATTGAGATAATTCTTGAACCCATAGCCTCCCAATGGTTAGGCACTGATACTAAATCCTTGGTTATCAACTTTGACTTGAAAATCACCTCCCTTTCACCTTCATTTTTCATCCCCTTAACTTTACTGAGGCCTCTCCTATGGCTTATTGCGAGTAGGTAGGAATTTTGAATTTTACTTGGATAAGATTCTTCCTTAGTGTATCCTATAGGGATCCTCAAGTTTTAGTTAAATTTCCACAGCGGAATCTCTGTAAATTTTATATCTTAGTCTTCAAACTAAGAGGGAACCCTAAGAATCTAATCCTTTAACTTTGGGATTTCTTTGAAGGCATGTGCTTTGGTGCTTGTTGAAGTAAATAATAATTTCCTTTTCTATTGTCTACCTTGACTTTGGATGTGCTCATATCTCATTACATACTTCAACCCAAGGTATCGTGTAGTTTCTTTTCCGAAGGGTTTTTTGTGGAAATATTAATAGCTTCTCCCAAATATTTCACTTTTGTTGGACCTTCCCATTCAATGAGCTACCCTGCCTCAGTTCAAACCCATCATAAATCTGCATCTATCACAAGTGATTATTATTGGGACTCCTCTCATGGATGAAAATCTGAGAAGAGTAGGGGATTCAAGATGTGGTGACAATGGGCCTTTGTCCTAAGTGTTGTTGTTCCCTATATCTTTTTCATATTTATAGGGCCTACTAGTTTGTGCGAAAACATGCCTCTAAGAAGGTCTATCTATCCATGTCAACAAATTCTACCTAGTGGATAGGGTACTAAAGATGTTTCAATGCATCCATGACTATTAATTTGATTAGACCATGATGGGATAGATAATTATTTTTCCCTCCACTTTTGTGCTCATATCTTTAAGGGATTGGAGGAGAAAAAATGGGATACCAAGCTTCTCAAGAATACGTAGGTCAACTTGGAATATTAATTGATAAAAGAGCCTAAATTGATAAGCATAGAATATTCTTAAAATTCCTTCAAAAGAAATATGTTTAAGGATATGATATGTTATTTCATCCCAAGGTGATGTTAGGCTTTCCCTTATGATCCTGATTTTGTCTTCATCTGGTTTCTCATTAGGGCAGAGGGGAATCCTCTTTTCACACTTATGGATTCATGCCTCTCCTCTTTATTCCATTGAATTACCTTTGGAAATGTAGTGACCCTAATAATTAACTATTCATTAATGTATATTCTCAGCCCTTTAACTGTAGTGACTACCTCATGGCCCTTAGGGTGTTGTAGGTTTAAAGAAAACTCTAGGGAAATTTTATTACCATATCCTATCAATTTGTCAAAGAACCCTTACTTTTGTAATATTTTTAAGATTACGTTGGCCTCAAAGTTTTGACGAATATGATTTTTATATGTAGGTTATCTCTTGTTGAATCCCTCTCCCATTATATGACACAACCCACACAAGTATGGTCACAATTTTTTTTAAAATGAAATATGGTTTCTGTGTTGCTACAAGAATTAGGTTTATTCTACAGTAACAAGGGATCTCGCAACTATGGGAAATGCAAATTCCTTCAATCAATTTTTATAGAAACAACTTATCACCCCATTCTATAAATCATGTTGCATATTTGAACTTTAAGGATAATGAAAATTGATTAACTCTCCTTAAAACTGATTAAAACAAAAAACATGTTGATTCATATATATATAAGCAACTGAGCTTAAACCTTGTGCTAAATATGAGTGGGGGAATTGGACTTACAATTTCATGTGGAGACCTTCATTTTGTGGCTTATTTGAGACCTCTGCGAGCATTTTGGGTGGAATTCTGGATCCCCTAGTAGAACCCTCTATATCCTATGACACGATACATGATGGTTCCTGTAGCACATAATTTTTGAACTTGATACCTGTAGTGTTGTTTTGTAGTGGTAGAAATCATCGAGGCTATTTAATGTTATTTGCATGTAGAACGTGGAATGAGAAAAGGTGGCAATCTTGAAGTGATACCAAGGTTAAGTGGAGATAGTGTTGGTGGGTGATGAGAGAAAACAAAATGCATAATGGTTGATATGAACCCCACTTCATAGGTTGATATGAACCTCACTTCAGCTTATCATTAGTAAGCGACAATGGCTTACTTTTTAGATTTTCCTTTACTTTTCTCTTATTCACCCCAACATGTGTGCAAAACTCTAAGAAAAAGTGAAGTTTCCTAGTAGATTTGGCCGAAATACTTACTAGTCTTATTTCACTGTAAATCCACTTGCATTTTGCACTCGTAACATTGTATAATTCTTTAGATAAGTTTAATGGGTAAGATTAGGAGATCCTCATACCTGATGTTTTAATTTTTAATGATTCTAGAGGTTTTTTGATGCTTTTGTAGGTGATCTGATGTTGCTGATATTGATTAGGTGATCATGTAGCATTTCCATGAGATCCCATAACTACTAACGGTTATTTTTTTGTGTTTGAATGTGTATATTTACTTCCAATGTTGTTTTGGAGCTATGGAAATTTGTTGCATGCTATAATCTTTCTCATGAGTGCTGGAGACTTGAGTGTGTAGGTTTTCTATCAAATGCTACAAGATTGTGTAGTATCATTTAGTAGTCACATAAATTCTTCATGCTAATCATATTATCCTTCTAACACATCAAGGGGTATTGGTAATTCAAGGAGGAGATGATGATGGTGACAAATGTTTTTTGAGTGTGGATATGATGGAAAATACAAGGAATTTGAATTGTTGTAGAAATAGAATGATGAATAGTGGAAGAAACATTGAGGGGTGAGGCATGTTGATGGAATGGATGAGTGTAAGGATTCCTATTATTCTTTTCCCGAGCTTATATGCTAAGAAAATAATTGAACTGTAACTATTTTTCAATTCTAGGCTATCCTGTAGCATTACATGGCTTTCTTATAATAACTCAAGGAATTGGAAAGAAATGCATGGAAGAGATTTGGAAATGATGATATGATGCTATGGATGGTGAATGATGATAGAAAAATGTGTAGGGGTACCTTCTATTCACTCTGAGATTGCATGAGGCAATGTCTAGGGTCAAGTGTGTAGGCTTGTATGTCTAATCTATCTTGTTGATTTTACTCTATGATACATGCATATAGATCAAGGTAAGATAAAATACTTTCACTTTCCATAATTTTTCTCACCTTTTTTTTTCAAGGCCCACTAGCTGCCTCATGGCGATTTTTTACAACTAGGTTTCCCATAGGTTCCTTGAAGGAGATTTTCATTTGAGGTTCTTTATTATTTTTTAATTTTTCTTAGACTCACACGCTACTTCATATAGGTTTTTAGCTAATGGGTCTACCTCAAGTGCGTCAAAGGAGGTCTTAAATTATTATTTTTTCTTTTTGTTTTATCTGGTTTTACACTAAATGGATAAGGAGTTTTGAGGTTCCCCATCCAATTCAACTCCATACTTATTGAATCAATAAATTTAGCCTTGAATAAGGGCTTCTTATAGAATTTCAATCAATAACCATATACCAAAAGTGGAATTTTCTCTTCATATACAATTATGATTTAGACTAAACCATTATCATAGAAATTTTCAACCAGATAAGGTCCCAGTTACCTAGTCATGAGATTCCCTTTAAAATCAGTAAACCTAGAGTCATACAAGAGGGCCTATTACCACTCAAACTAGTAGGGGACCTAAAAGGGGTTCCTAATAGGGAAACTGCTAGGTTAAGGGCAATGGTGGAGGCTTAACCCACTATCACCACAACTAAGTCTCCTTTCTCTTTACAAATTTTCACCAATGGGAGGAGTCCCAATAGTGTAGGGATCACTTGTAAATTATATGTCAATGGATAGGTGGAAAGTGACCTTGGAAACAATTTCCTAGGGATGGTGTGAAGAATGGAAATTTCTTTCACTTTAAGCAAGGGACTTAGTTCTCTAGGGGTAATGGGTGAGGATTGGAGGGTTAAGGATGAAGGAATAGGCTTATAAATGAGGTTCTCAATCCCTATATTACTTGGAAAACTTGGATTCCCAAATGGTCCTTGAAAAATAATCTTTATTGAGAAGTGGGACCACACGGGGCCAAGTGAACCTAGCCCAGGATTGGGGATGGAGTGCAACGACCAATGATGTTCCTATCCTAGACAAGGTGAAGGGAAAGGACAAACAAGAATATGTACTTCAAAAGGTTAAACTGATTATTTTGAGGTCTAGCCTTAGGGATGCTTGGGGAAAAATTCGATACTAGAGCTAAGGTTTCGGATTCTAAGAGATTGACCATTAGAATTGCCTCAAATTTGGAGGAGAGGGAGGGGACCCACCAGTGTAGTAGCCTGTAGGAGATAAATGTTTTTACTTAGGTCAATTCCCAGGAAATTGATTCCCTAGGTGACCTTTGAGGGATAGACCTGGGAAAAAGTGTTAAAAGGTGAAAAAGGTGAAGGAGATGACCACCCTTTTTAGAGATTAGTGCCTAATTCACTTTGGGATATGGAGCCATGGATAATGATGAGTAAGAACTTGGTTTCTTGATCAAGGAGGCCACAAAAGTCAGCTTCATCCAATGTTGAGAGAAATAAAATAAAAGTGACATTCAAGCATTTATAATTCAATGCAAATGATGCAATTTTATTGAGACAAATAATTTCTAGGACATTTTATTGATATAACATTGGCCCATACATTAAACTAGCTAAAACATGCTTAATTTGACATTTCAATTATGGAATAACTAGCCCTAATCTTAGCACTATGAAAAAACAAGAAAAACAACATTAAAATTTACTTACAACCTTATATAGTATATCCAAGCAACATCTCGTTTGCAATACAATGCTCCAAGACAAGAAAAAAAGCCCAAATCCATACATCAAAATTCATCCATCTCTGAAAATATCCTCCAAGGAAACAAATGTGAAGTTCTCTATGATTAGAGAGATCCCGAGTCGAGTGATGATCCAAATGAATGTATATAACATCAATATATAGCCTCCTAAGGAGTTTGAATTAGCCTATGGGCCTACTTTAGCCCATAATGATAAAATAATGTGCAAATAAAACCCCTATTGGTGGCAAGCCCACCACAGTAGCTCATAAGGGGAAAAATAATAATATGTACTTGTCGTGGGTCCCTCCAAAGGCCTAATAATGTCCTAAAGTGCCCTACTAAGGAATAAATTCCTTAGAATATGATGGACAAGGGGGTGGCCCCTTGTACTCGAAGTAGTAGACCTATGGTGCTCCTAATGGACCTAAGGGCACATAAATGACCCAATGTGTCTTCATATGAATCATAGATGCCTATCGATCCTTTGCACAGGTCCAGGTGGTGGAATGCATGCTACCATGACATCACACAAGTTCTGGGACACCTTCCATGAGTGTGTGGCTCCCATGGGGCCCTGCTGGGCATAATGTACCAAGCATATCACCATCATCTGAAAAGTGGGTCGCTAGTAGTCTCTGAGCATTGATGAAGATCTATGGAGTGCTCTCTACTACTGTGAAGGCCAATGGCTCTATATGCACACCCTATATGTAGCAATGTATACCTTTGGGGGTTAGGATCATGTATAGGGAGACCAAGCCCAAATGGAAACCAATTGTAATTCTCCATAAGATCTAAAGTGTCCCCTAGGCTTCTAGTACAACCAATCATTAAAATAATCATGTAAAAGAGTTACAAACCATTATTAATAAAAGGGAGCACTTCATAATGGCATGCCCTTCCTAATGGGATTTGGTATGTGCTAGTGTCTGTAAGCCCTAAAGGGGGTTGACCAAGTACCTTATTAGGTGGTTTTATCCATTAAAGGAGATATTATGTCCAAGGTACATCCCTATAATGGAGGTGGCAAGTGATAAATAATTGGAATTGAGTAGGGAATCAGAGGGGCAATCCTTGGTCACATTTTGGGGCATAGGGGTAGCTAGATAAGGGGAAGCCAAAAATTGGGTATGTAATGTGTAGGAGGGAGAAATCATGGTAAATGAGGTGCCCCAAGTTTGTTTATTTCTACCTTTTTTTATATTTCCTTTGAATTTTATAATTTTTCTTTAATTAATTTCTCGAGGCTCAAAGGACAAGAGCATGATGTGTATGTAGGTTTTAACCCTGTACAGAAATTACCTGCATACGAATTCTTAAACAAAGAAAATAAAAAATGCGAGAGCATAACCCATAAAACACATATGCACAGAGATTTTTCCCTGGATCCCAAAACTGGGACTACCAGCTTGATCTTTCATTATGTTCCTTTCAATGTTACAATACATATTTATACATGCCGAAGCATCCAATACCATGGACTGAAAAACCATCGCGTCCAATACCATGTGCCAAAATCATGCACAAAACCATAGGTAGGTTCGCCCAACCTAATATAGGGTCCGAAAAAAATTTTCCCGGGGCGCTACCCCGGACCCCGTAGAGGGGGGTTACCTGCCCCCCTCAAACCCCCCAGACAGGGGGGGCTGGCGCCCCCCCGCTGCGCAATCGGCACAACGAAGGGGGGCTTCCGCCCCCCTCTAACCCCCCGTTTCACTACGTAGGTTAGTCGTGGAAAGAATATAACACAACCCAACAATCTCCCACTTGTTGTTTTCTTTCCACAGGGGGCCTGTTACACTAAAAAATGTCACCTTGACTACTTACAGTTAGTATGGCTCAAATCAACAGTCATGCTACCCTCTTAGGCAAGTCTCATGCCTCTGTTATCCATCTCAAACTCAAAGAAGAGAGAAAGTCTTGTAAAAACTATGTTTATCTCTGGGGTCGCAGGTTCTCTCTAGCCTTACCTGCGGGGACGCTGACCATGTTCACAAAATCTGCGTCCATGGACGCTCTGTATGTTAAAGGACAGGTGCGTCCTTCTGTAAAAGGCAAAATGCGCAAGTTTTATCTTGAAAAAGTTACTTGTGGTTACTTCTAGAACATTCTAGAGGTCGGTTTGATGAAATGGATGCGCCTCCAGTTGGTTCATGTATCTCTATTAAGAGGGGACTTATCCCATCAATAAGGGAGCTATCCCACCCATAGAGGGGGATGATCCCATTGATAGTGGACCTGAATAACCTCTTTACAGCACTATAAATGAAGGCATTGAGCCAGAAGGAGAGGAGGTTGGAGCTATACATTTTCTTTGGGTAAATGCTGCAGGATTTAGGTCTTCCATTAGAGCCTTTGTGAGGAGAGATTGTCTTCACTTGATTCTACTTGGGAGAGGGTGGGCTTTGTCAAAGTAGAGGAAAACCCTTGATGGACCCTGGGAGGAACTTGCACAACACCAAGGCCAGGTTGTAAGAGTTTCTTTGTTTCGTTATTAATACAAACTGGTTTATTTTTCTCAATAGCTTGTGTTAATGAGTTATTTCATGTGTTCCTTGGTCTGCATGTTGAATATATGTTTTATTATATGAAATGCAAGTGCTTGGTAATTGTTTGATTGTTTGTGGTTGCAGGAATTGACTTGAAGGAGGAGCTCATCCGGATCGTCAAGAACGGACTTCAACAACAGCGTTTTGGAATAAGGTAAGCCTAAACACTTGTAGTTTTCATGTTGTAAAAGGTGTATTTAGAGAAAGATTACTCCATTTTGTCTTGTTTGTCATTAGAATGTCTTAGACTTCTAGGAAGGTCAGTCGTGTCCGCACCCTTGACAGATTCCGTGTGACAAATTGGCGACTCCACTGGGGAATCCATTAATGAATGAGTCTTTTCCTTTATATGAACTTTGCTTTGTGAAAATCATTTTTATTTTCTGGTTTTTGACTGTGAGAAGTAGTATTTGGGTGGCTTAGCTTTAGATTTACTTAGCTTTGGTTTTTCTTTCTTTTTCCAGAAGGACGCACTCTCTGTGTACTGCACAGTGCGTCCTTGGACGCGCTGTTGTCGTCTGCACAGTGCGGGCCCGCACCTGTGACAACGGGTGGCCTGCGTCTTCCTGTAAAAGTTAAGAAAATTCCATTTTTGCTTTAAATTGCTTTTAGATTTTGGTTTTTCTTAGTGTTTTCTGCCCAGATCCTTTAGTACCCTGTCAAAAATTTTCACCTGAGCTTGTTCCTGCTCTTAGCTTTCATCAATTGGGTGTTTTGAGTCTCTTTCTTGAGAAATTCTTGATTTATTTTCCTTTGGTCATTACTTGGAGATTTCTCTCAGTCCTTTCACAATTTTGCATCTTTTTGCTTCTGTTTTTGCAAAAAAATTTCCCCCTCATTCGCCGGGGGGGGCTAAATTGTGTATGAGTGTTAATCGCCTTTGAGTGTTTTTATGTTTTGATCTTTGGAACTCTCACCCAATTTTCTCGACTTGCACTTGATTGGTTCTTAGATTACATTAGAATCATCTTGTGTTTGAGAATTCTCTTGCATAGATCACATTTGCATAATTAGAGTTCTCAGTTTCAGAATATGAATGAAAAATGTGCATAGATTACATTTGCATACTTTTCATGTGAATTGTGCATAGATTACAATTGCATAGTTTACATTCTGAAAAATCAATCGTAGATTTAGATCAGCTTTCTTTGATTTGAATTTACACAAAAATAAAAATAAAAAAATGGTTTGGAATTGATTTGCATTAGTTTTTCTTGATAAAATTAGTGCATTAGAGAATTTGTTATATTTTCTCTTAATGATCAATTTTTTGCATTGTTGGAAGTGAATGGAAACTCTCTCCTTACTTTAGTTAGGATTCATCGAATTGAAAGGATTGCATTATCATATTCGATTGCATTCAGTTGAGTCGGGTCATAACACCATTGGTTTCATCTCCATTTACCCATTTGAGTAATAACAGCCTTAATAACACAGCGCTTAATTAAAATTCATCTAGTAATTTTTATTTTTCTAGGGCTCTGAAACACCAACATAGCTTAGGCTAGGGTCTTGGAGTAGGTGAGTACTTAACTCTCCAAGACTACAAAACCAAACAGATAGTTTATCTTGAGTAGATCAAATCCAATTATTTCAGTTACACTCTGGGAAAGCTCCTCTTAAAGGAGAAGCACGAGCTCGTGTCCGAACCAGTGAGGGGATCATTCCTCCCTCGTTGGGAACGACGCCAGACAGTACGTATTACAAACGGTAAACCTCGGATTAACCATTGTCGAGGAGCCAGGGGTCACTTATCGGTAAACCTTGGATTATTGTCAAGGAGCCGGTAAGGGGATTGAGCTTGTTACTCTGCCCTTGCGTGCTGTCGGAGTTTAGACTGTTCCCCCAGGTGTAATTGTTGTGATTGGTAACCTTAGTGACCATAATCTCTAGGATTCTACCCAAGGTGACGGTGGAGGGAAGGTCCCACTGTACCTGGAGCAGACGTCGGCTATACTCACTTGGATTTTCTGGGGGGTTCACTTCACTTGAGACGGTTAAAGTGGAGGAACTTGGTCCAGTCTATTCATTAAGCAGGTTGTCGGCGTAACTGTTCCACCCGCCATTTCTGTACTGAATCCAGCGAGGTTGGGCTTCATCACCAACTAGCGTTTTTGGTCCGAAAGAATACTGTTTGTGTGTGGTTTGACTCCTAGATTTGATAGCGCGTGTTAATTTGTTTGTTTTTACTTTTAGAGACCATAGGTGTGAATTGTGAATTTTAATTGTTAGGTGTAAATTGTGAATTGTTAATTTTAGTTTAAAATTGTTAATAAAATTCACTGAAGTTGAATATAATGGCAAATGTTCCGGAATTTATCAACCTAGGAACCCCTCCTAATGAGAATCCTAGTACTTTTCCTTACTTTGGAAATGTTGGTCCTCCTTATATGGCTACTTTGTCATTACCTGGATTTACAATAGGATTACCGATATGGTTATTTTCAACTTCGTTGGCCCAAAATACTCCAATTGTTCCACCTCAACCGGATGCTTCACCTCAACAGAGTTCACCATCTCAACATCACCAACCTTTTGTTGACCCTTTACCTTCTTCGCCTAATTTTTCTTCCTCCATTTCTTCCTCTTCGCCTGGTAAAAGCCTTGATGTCAGTAACCAGGAGGCTAAGAAGAAGAAGAAAGGGAAGAAGAAGAAGAGGAAGAAGAAGCAAGATAAGAAAGAAGTCAACCAACCAACCATGGCTGTAAGTGTTAGTTGTGTTGAGGAAAATTCCGACATGCATCGTAAACCCAAATACCCTTGCAGGCTTTGTAAGGGTGACCACTTCCTTGTCAATTGTCCTGGTATACCAAAGGTCTTGGGAGTATGGTCAGAAAAATCTCATCAACTTTCCGTTGATCCATCAACCAGTGATAGTCAGGTTCCTGGGAAAAAGGGTAAAGTTAGGTTTCCTTGTAAGTTATGCAAAGGGAGTCATCAAACTCATATTTGCCCTCACATGGATGAAGCCTCAACATTGTTGGAAAAACTTACTGTTCCACAGCAAGAATTTCCAACTGGTTACCGTAAACTTTCTCCCAACCTACCGTCAACTGACGGAGTCATTGATTTAAATTCAAGTACAGTCGATCACACTCTCCCATTGGAGAGTGAAACTCATGTCACTTAGGTTGATGATCCGTTAGTTGATCAAGTGGTCGATTCAATTTCACATTCGGTCGATCACACTCTCCTTTTCGAGAGTAAATTCCATACCGCTGATGTTCTTCTTGTTACATCGGATTCTTCTATGCCGGGGGGCATTTCACCTGTTTCTACAGAACCCCCTCCAAGTACTGAGGTCTTTTCCTTTGATTGGAATAGACTGACAGAACCTCGTCTTCCTTCCTCCATCCCTTTCCAAATCATTGTCAAGGCTGGTGGTAGGGACATACATCGTACTCAGGTAGATGAAGGTGCTTCTGTTAGTATTTTATCCTCAGCTGTTTGGAAAGCTTTGGGTTCCCCTCAGCTTGCGCCTATTACGCAGAATCTGAAAGCTTTTAACAGAACCATTAGTGAACCTTTAGGGATCCTTCCTAAGTTTTTTATTACCTTGGAAGGTAAAACTGTCTGTATTGATCTTATGGTAGTTCAAGGTCCCTTGGATTTCAATTTACTCCTTGGGCGAGACTATGTTTATGCAATGAAAGCTATTGTATCGACACTCTTTCGCGTGATGTCTTTCCCTCACAATGGTAGTATTGTGACTGTAGACCAGCTTTCGTTCCCTAGTCTTTTTTCAACTACCAATAATATGACACCCCTAAATGTTCCTGATTCTAAAGTGGTATCTACCCTGCCACGGGTTAATTATGTGGCAACTGGTTCCATGTTTTCAGTTACCGATGTAAGTGAGCCTCTCACTGTTTGCTCATCTTCCTTTGATTTAGATCTGGTAATTGACATGGAAAACTCTATGGGATTACTTGAACACGATGTTCTTATCCCTTTTGAGTCCCTTGACATGTGTTCCTTCCAAAGAACTGTTCTTCCTTCTGATGAAGATCTCTTGGAAGCCATGATCAAGGTGTGTCCATTGACATGTCTTTCTTCCAGTTAGAAGCCATGCTCAGTGTGTACGAGGATAGTTTGTTCCTCTCTCAACCTCGTTAAAAAATGAAATTGGATGTCATGAGGACAGTTCTTTTACTGAGTCAACCTCATTAAAAAATGAATCAGCTAGTTTTTAGGTCATATAGATAGTTAGAAATTAGGATGTAATGAGGAAAGTTCCTTTTACTGTGTCAACCTCGTTAAAAAATGAATCAGTGTGTATGAGGAAAGTTCCTTTTACTGTGTCAACCTCGTTAAAAAATGAATCAGTGTGTACGAGGAAAGTTCCGTTTACTGTGTCAACCTCGTTAAAAAATGAATCAGTGTATGAGGATAGTTCTTTTACTGAGTCAACCTCATTAAAAAATGAATCAGGTAGATTTTAGGATATGTAGGTAGATTGTAGAAAGTAAGTGTGTGCGAGGACAGTTCCTGTTACTGAGTCAACCTCGTTAAAAAATGAATCAGGTACGAGGATAGTTCCTGTTACTGAGTCAACCTCGTTAAAAAATGAATCAGGTATGAGGATAGTTCTTTTCTTGTGTCAACCTCCTTAAAAATGAAACAACTCCCTTTTCAAGTTAAATATTGAAAGTAAACCTTCATTTCATCCAGCCGGTTGAATGCAATGAAGCCTGGGGGGCATCATTATGCTGGGGGCATGCAAACTTTTTGAGCATAGTTCCTTGTCTTGTGTCAAGCTCGTTAAAAAATGAAACAAGGGTAGGTTAAGTAGGTAGATTAGTCATGAGCATAGTTCCTTGTCTTGTGTCAAGCTCATTAAAAAATGAATCAAGGTTTTTAGAGCATAGTTCCTTGTCTTGTGTCAAGCTCGTTAAAAAATGAATCAAGGTTTTTAGAGTAGAGTTTTTGTTAAGTAGATTGTAGAAAGTAGTTATGAGCATAGTTCCTTGTCTTGTGTCAAGCTCACTAAAAAATGAAACAACTCCCACAAGTCTTTCCAAGATCTTGAAAGTAAAGCTTCATTCCATCCACCTCATTGAATGCAATGAAGCTTGGGGGGCATGTACCTTGATTTGCGTCGTTACGCTGGGGGCATGCGAACTTATAACAAGCATAGTTTTTTGTTTCAAGCTTGCGTAAACATGAAACTAAATCCGAGCATAGTTCTTTTCCTGTGTCAAGCTCGTTAAAAAATGAAACAAATCCTCCTCTACTTGAGTCGAGAGATTGACTAGATCTCATAGATGTTAAGTTGTGTATTTAGGTTAGTTATTTCAGTTTTTGTTTTAGGTCCAGTCTCTCAAATGATCTCGTTCTTGAACCTTCATTTCATCCACCTTAGTTGAATGAAATGAAGCTGGGGGGCATGCGCTCTAACAGTTATGCTTAGGGGGCATCAAGCACAGTTTTATCTCTGTTTCAAGCTTATGTAAAAATGAAACTAATTTGAAGCATAGTTTTTATCTGTTTCAAGCTTTTGTAAAAATGAAACCTATATCGAGTCAATTTCAGTTATTTTCAAGACTCGTTAAACTCATGAAAATACTGAGATTATTTTGCTATCTTTCATTCTCGTAAAACAAATGAAAATGCCGAGTTCTTTCCGTCTTTTCCTGCTCGTAAATTAAATTGAAAGTCAGACATATGAGTACATTTTTATCATTTTTTCGAACTCATTAAAACTTACGAAAAAATGAAAACCATGAGTACATTTTTATCCCTTTTTCGAACTCGTTAAAACTTAAGAAAAAGTGAAACCTCAGAGTCATCTTTTAAGCCCTTTTCTGACTCCTAAAACATGAAAAGATCGCCGAGCGTTTCTTTTACACTCGTTAAAACGGAATTAAAAGACGGTCCCCTTTTAGCTCTTTTCTGACCGCAAAATCAGGAAAAGATTGCCGGGTTTTTGTCGTTTCGAACTCGATAAGGAAATAAAACGACGTGTCCTTGATCGCTTTTAACTTTTCAGGTCAACGACACTATTATGAAAGTACTCCTTGGTCGCAAGATCAAGCGGTTCCCCCAGGTATTATTTTATACTTTTTCGGGCTTGAGGGACACAAATATACGAAAAAGTTCAACGTGGAGTCTCCTTTTGTTTTTTCAGACTCTCTAAAAATGAAAAACGCCGAGTTTCTCCTATACTGGGCTCATTAAACTTTTACAGTAAAGGACCTGTTCAATTACAAACAGGAACGAACCACTCCTTCCTAGGGTTCGAATTTAAACTAGGTTGGACTCGTCCGAAGGATGAGCTTATAATCAAGCATATGTTATCCTCCTCAAGCTTGTTAAAAATAAAGAGGTACTTGCCAGAAATGGTGGGGGAAAAGAGAGAAGAATGAACCTGTTTGTCACCTTTTGTCTCAGAAGAAACTTTATTACCACTCTTGAACACGACACTTTTCATTCACCTGGGTTGGGAAATCTTTTACCTCACAGTTGACCAAATTACTTTGAAAGTCTTTAACCAGGTTTTAACTTTGAGTTATTCGTCACCAAGCCATCTGTTGTGTCGTTATGTGTTCAAGAGGTCTGCAAGCAAAAAACTTTCATCTGCAAAATACTTGTCATCCATTTGACCATCCCTGAGTCAGTCCTTACAGCAACATTTCTTCAACTTGAACAATGATTTCGTGTTGCGGGCTTGCCTGCAACGGGTCGCTTTCTATCGACATCGACACATTATCTAGAAAGATGACTTAGGAATCGACAGTACCTTGAAGTCTGCATGCATCAATGGCAGGTTTCTCGCCTTTGACGTCAGTTTACATCATTGACTTTCGATCAGAGGATTCCGTGAAGTGTTCGACATCAAAACATCTATTCACATTTCACGGGTTGTGCTTGGTACTTTGAGGACCATTGACATTACTGGTGGTTTCTCTCACGCTTGTTAACAGTTTACATCATTGACTGGTAATCAAGTGGTTTCTACCATGTTCGACATCGAATCATTTAATCACATGGCTAGAATCGTACCAATTCGGGAAGTAGAAGTGAAGACCCTGGATCTAGTTTCTACCATCCAGGCTGCGAGGAGTTTTGTATTCATTATAGACTTATCATAAACAGATGGCTGCGTCCATACTGTGTCTACAAAAGTCTATTAAAATGATGTACTGCAAGATCATTCCTGTATCAGAATAGTTAGTCCATTAGTTAAAGTTTTGAATCTGAGTATGGGAATGCCTACCTCAGTGATGATATAATCTTATACATGTATTTTGTGTTGAAAATTGCAGGTTCCAACCAGGTCATCCACAAGTCGATCCTTGAAATGATAAAGCGCTTCACCCTTCCTAGAATTACAAAACCCTATTCTATTCCAGGCTTCGCACTTTAGGGGGCAATCTGTTACACTAAAAAATGTCACCTTGACTACTTACAGTTAGTATGGCTCAAATCAACAGTCATGCTACCCTCTTAGGCAAGTCTCATGCCTCTGTTATCCATCTCAAACTCAAAGAAGAGAGAAAGTCTTGTAAAAACTATGTTTATCTCTGGGGTCGCAGGTTCTCTCTAGCCTTACCTGCGGGGACGCTGACCATGTTCACAAAATCTGCGTCCATGGACGCTCTGTATGTTAAAGGATAGGTGCGTCCTTCTGTAAAAGGCAAAATGCGCAAGTTTTATCTTGAAAAAGTTACTTGTGGTTACTTCTAGAACATTCTAGAGGTCGGTTTGATGAAATGGATGCGCCTCCAGTTGGTTCATGTATCTCTATTAAGAGGGGACTTATCCCATCAATAAGGGAGCTATCCCACCCATAGAGGGGGATGATCCCATTGATAGTGGACCTGAATAACCTCTTTACAGCACTATAAATGAAGGCATTGAGCCAGAAGGAGAGGAGGTTGGAGCTATACATTTTCTTTGGGTAAATGCTGCAGGATTTAGGTCTTCCATTAGAGCCTTTGTGAGGAGAGATTGTCTTCACTTGATTCTACTTGGGAGAGGGTGGGCTTTGTCAAAGTAGAGGAAAACCCTTGATGGACCCTGGGAGGAACTTGCACAACACCAAGGCCAGGTTGTAAGAGTTTCTTTGTTTCGTTATTAATACAAACTGGTTTATTTTTCTCAATAGCTTGTGTTAATGAGTTATTTCATGTGTTCCTTGGTCTGCATGTTGAATATATGTTTTATTATATGAAATGCAAGTGCTTGGTAATTGTTTGATTGTTTGTGGTTGCAGGAATTGACTTGAAGGAGGAGCTCATCCGGATCGTCAAGAACGGACTTCAACAACAGCGTTTTGGAATAAGGTAAGCCTAAACACTTGTAGTTTTCATGTTGTAAAAGGTGTATTTAGAGAAAGATTACTCCATTTTGTCTTGTTTGTCATTAGAATGTCTTAGACTTCTAGGAAGGTCAGTCGTGTCCGCACCCTTGACAGATTCCGTGTGACAGGGCCACAGGAGAGCTTAGTCATTTTTCCAGCCCTGAAACACCCATTGTTTCTCTACACCAAGAGAACTTCTCAGAGCTCACAGATTTTGTCAATGCACTGCAGTATTCTTCAAAGTGTCCACCTTTACCAGCAACACCTTTTTGTCTTCTATCATATCCCTCACAAAGTGGTACTGAACATCAATGTGCTTTGTCTTTGAATGATAAGCAGGGTTCTTTGCCAAGAAAATTGCACTTTGGCTGTCACAGTCTATTCTTATAACTCCCTGTACTAACCCCATACTTGAACACAATCTCTGCAACCAAACTGCTTCCTTGCTTGCATGAGTGGCTGCCATGTATTCTGCCTCTGTAGTTGATAGTGCCACTACAGATTGTTTCTTACTCATCCAACTGACTGCACCTCCAAATAGGTTAAACACATACCCACTTGTAGATCTTCTCTGATCCAGATCTCCATCCCAGTCTGCATCAACAAAACCATGAATATCCAACACTCTATCCAATCCTAGTCTTCCTTGGTAGCACAAACCATAATCACTAGTGCCATGCAAATACCTGAAAACCCGCTTCACTGCTGTCCAGTGCTCCTTCCCAGGTTTTGACATAAACCTGCTCAATACTCCCACTGCATGTGCAATGTCTGGTCTAGTACAGACCATTGCATACATCAGGCTACCGACTGCACTTGCATATGGAACACAGGACATGTCCTCTTCCTCTTCTTGTGTCCTGGGACACTATTCAGCAGATAACCTCACACCTACAGGAATAGGAACCTTCACCGGTTTACTATCCTGCATATTAAACCTCTGCAGTATTGTCTCGACATACTTCCTCCGGTTTAACCAGAGCTTCCTCTTTGCCTGATCTCTTTTAATTTCCATGCCCAAAATATAGTTTGCAGCACCAAGATCTTTCATGTCAAATTTGGAGGACAATTGGGTCTTCAAATCCTGGATAATTTCTTTGTCATTTCCAACCAGCAACATATCATCCACATACAAGACCAGATAAATACACACAATGATCTGCTTTGCTTCTGGTGAAGCGAAGTCCCCGTATAAATGTATCAAATTTCTGATACCACATCCTTGGTGACTGTTTTAACCCATACAGAGACTTCTTTAACTTGCATACCAGTTCTTTCTTACCCTTCACCGCAAAGCCTTCAGGTTGCCTCATGTAGATTTCCTCTTCCAAATCCCCGTGAAGAAATTCTGTCTTCACATCCATCTGTTCTACCTCAAAATCAAAAGCAGCAGCAACAGATAAAAGTAATCTAATAGAAGCTACCTTGGCAACAGGAGAAAAAATATCACCAAAATCAATTCCCGGCACCTGGGAATAACCTTTTGCTACCAACCGAGCTTTGTATTTCTCCACCTTTCCTTCTGCATTAGTCTTCTTCTTGAACACCCATTTACTGCCAATGGGTTTCCTTCCAGCCGGAAACTCTACTAGATCCCAAGCCTCAATTTTGTGCAAAGATGCCATTTCATCAACCATGGCCTCTTTCCAGAGTTTTCCATCCTCTGAATCCACTGCTTCCTTCACAGTTCTAGGATCATCATCAGTAACAGACAAAGCAAAATTTGAACTGAAAGCAGATGGACTATACCTTTCTGGCTGCCTTCTTTCTTGACCTGATCTTCTCACAGCCGGAGTTTGTGGCTCTTCATCTTCTGATTCCTCCTCTGCTGCAGAGTCTGATTCTTCCTCCTTTGGCTCAAACTCTATCTTCTCAGGTTCCTTTGGTTGGACTTCAGATTGAATAACATCTTTTACCTCTCTGAACACCACATCTCGGTTGTACACAACCTTCCGTGTGACTGGGTTCCAAAGCTTATAACCCTTTAAACCATCCTTATACCCAATAAAGATGCACTTTTCAGATTTACTATCCAACTTGGTTCGTTTCTCCTTTGGAACATGTACATATGCATCACATCCAAATACCCTCAGATGTGAAAGAGAGGGTTTCTTACCAGTCCATACTTCTTGTGGAGTCTTATCCTCCAACGTTGATGAGGGTGATCTGTTGATCAGGTAACGTGCAATATCCACCGCCTCTGCCCAGAATTCCTGTCCTAACCCGACACCACTGAGCATGCTTCTTGCCCTTTCCATCAACGTCTTGTTCATTCTTTCTGCGACTCCATTTTGCTAAGGTGTATATGGAGTAGTCTTCTGCCGTGCTATACCACACTTCTTACAAAATTCTTCAAATTCCTTGCTGCAAAATTCTCCACCATTATCTGTCCTCAGCACCTTTATCTTCTTCTCTGTCTGATTTTCCACCAGAGCCTTAAATTCTTTAAACCTGTCAAAGACTTCAGATTTCTTCTTAAGGAAATATATCAATGTATTCCTTGAGAAGTCATCTATGAATGATACATAGTACACAGACTTACCCAGTGATGGAACCTTCACAGGTCCAAACACATCACTGTGCACAAGCTCTAATATCTGTTTCGTCCTCTTACCACCAGAGGGGAAACTCACTCGATTCTGCTTCCCATACACACAATTTTCACAGAAATCAAAATCCAGAGAGCTATCATTCATACCTTCTACCATACCTTTACCATGAAGTATTCGAAGGCCCTTCTCTCCAATATGTCCAAGCCTTTGATGCCACAACATGGTCTTCTCTCCAGAGACCACTAGATTTTCTACTCCATTTTCAGGAACCATAGAACTATTGCACCCATCAACAACAGTGCTACCTTGCAGCTTGTACAGAGTTCCAGTCTGAACTCCCCGCATCAATATCAGTGCTCCTCGAACCATCTTGCAGGTATCTTTCTCGAACACCGTCTTTACACCTGCATCATCCAACTTGCTTACAGAAATCAGATTTCTGGCAATATGTAGAACACCCGGAAGTGTTCTAACCCTTCCACCTTGCAACTTCAACTTTACTTTTCCCCGACCAATGATTCTAGCCTTCCTATCATCTCCTAAGAAGACATCACCACCATTGTATTTCTCATACTCGCAGAACCACTCTCTATGGGGAGTGAAGTGAAAGGATGCACCTGAGTCAATCAACCATGCCTCATGATCTACATGTGTACTTGAAGAAGCCAAGTACACATCCCCACCTTCATCTGAGGTGGTTTACGCCTCTGCAGAAGGAGCATCATCAGATCCCTTTCCTTTATCAGGAGCTTTAGATTTACAATCCCTTCTGAAGTGTCCTTCCTTTCCGCATTTCCAGCACACCACCTTTGTAGGTTTTCCTGGAGATTTAGATCTCCCTCTAGATTTAGATCTCCCACTCGATGACTTATTTTTGTTTCTGTTCTGGGACCGTCCTCGTACAGACAAGGTATCACCATTCTGGTTGTCCATATTCTTCCGTCTCATCTCCTCCGTCAGCAAGGCTGAGACTATTTCATCAAACTGCAAAGCAGTTGCATTGCTACCTATTGCAATAACCAGACTATCCCACGAATCTGGTAGAGAACACAATAGACTGATGCACTTATCTTCATCTGAAATTTTAATATCAACAGATAATAACTGACTTACCACAGTATTAAATGCATTCAGATGCTCTGTCACCGAGTCTCCATCTTTCATCCTCAGGTTATACAGCTTTTTCCGCAGGAACAGTTTATTCACCAGAGACTTTGATTGGTATAAAGTCCCTAACTTGGCCCACAAAGCCTTTGCCGTAGCTTCCCCTGATACATTCAGCAATACTGAATCTGAGACACACAATTGTATTGTGCTCTTTGCCTTCCGATCCAATTTCTTCCATTCTTCATCGGTCACTCCCGATGGTTTAGTACTCGGATCTACCGCGATCCACTGGTCTTTATCGACCAACAGATCCTCCATCTTGAGTTTCCACAACTCAAAACTCTAACCATTGAACTTCTCAATCTCGATCTTTCCACTGCTCACCATCTTCTTTCACCACCAGAATCGATCTCGCAGATCTCCCACTGAACAGGGTCTACCACAGGCCCGAGCGAAACCCCTCAGCAACAAAGGCGTCCCCTTGAAGCCAAAACAGCTCTGATACCAAATGTAGGTTTTAACCCTGTACAGAAATTACCTGCATATGAATTCTTAAACAAAGAAAATAAAAAATGTGAGAGCATAACCCATAAAACACATATGCACAGAGATTTTTCCCTGGATCCCAAAACCGGGACTACCAGCTTGATCTTTCATTATGTTCCTTTCAATGTTACAATACATATTTATACATGCCGAAGCATCCAATACCATGGACCGAAAAACCATCGCGTCCAATACCATGTGCCAAAATCATGCACAAAACCATAGGTAGGTTCGCCCAACCTAATATAGGGTCCGAAAAAAAATTTCCCGAGGCACTGCCCCGGACCCCGTAGAGGGGGGCTACCCGCCCCCCTCAAACCCCCCGGATAGGGGGGGCTGCCGCCCCCCCTGTGACACCCCCGCTGTGCAATCGGCGTAACGAAGGGGGGCTACCGCCCCCCTCTAACCCCCCGTTTAACTACGTCAGTTAGTCGTGGAAAGAATATAACACAACCCAACAGTGTAAGATATGGTAGTGATTACCCCCTTTTAGGTAGGGTAGTTCATTTCCCTCCACGGTTTGGGACAATCATGGGTTCTTGAATGATAAATGAGGCTCATCTAGGGCATATGCAACTAGGGTGATGACCATGGATTGGGGTTGAGCTCATGTATTGGATTTTTCCCACCTGCTAATTATTGTTTCCTGACCATATTTTGCATTTTGTGGTACAATTTCCTATTAAATGTGGCCAATTATGTTTTTTTCTTTTTCTTTTAGTTGTTTCAACCTCCAGGGCATCATTCCAGGCTCGACCCAAGGTGGGGGCAAGGGGATAGGGAGGTTGAGCCTATGTGGACCCAGGTGGGAGAAATTATAGCGAGTTTAAAGGGAGTAATATATGTGGATAAAGGAGCAGGGCCACACACCCAAAGTTAGGTTTTCCTAAGTAGTACCACCCTAGAACAAAATGGTAAATAAAGGAGATCCCATGGGACTAAGATCTAAGGGTAACATCCAAAAGATATCAATGGGACAATATAAAAAACTAATCCCACCCTTTCCGCCCAATATCCCCATCAATACATACCCAAATTTATCCATGATAAGTAAACCCCATACTCAATTACCAAATGACAATACATACATTTGGATTCTAGAGCCCCACCTTCAAACATACGATCAATACAGGTGGGTGAGGGACCACATGGCTGGCTCAGGTGGTAGAGAAATGGCACAACATGGTAGTGGGAGGTTGCAAGGGGCTACTGGCTACCAAATTAGGTTCATCATGGAGAAAATTTTCTCTTGGGGATATCACCCACGAAGTGGTGGGTAATAGGGCCCAATCACCTTCCTAGAAGGGTCTAGTTTTCATATGGTCAACATGCTATATTTTTCTTTGCAGCTAGACTAGGTATGCAATAAGGCCTAAAATATATACTCATCAATGAAATTTAATACCTATAACCTTTCTTCCAGTAATATGGTGATATTTATGTTAATTGGGTTTCAATTCTCAATATGTTGCACTCGAATTCATTAAATAATAAGATATTATTTCCATACACTAGCTCATAAGGAATGAGCCTAGTAGTGGTCTTGTAGGTGGTTTTGTAGGCCCAACTAACCTCAATAATTCTATCTGCCTAATAATTTTTTCTATTTTTGATAACCTTGGTTAGAGTTATTTCTAATGCTCAATTAGTTACCTTTGCTTATCCATTTTCTTGAAGGTGATATGGAGTATACCTCGAGTGTTATATATGATGTTGCTTCATGATCCACTCAATTAGATTGGTGGTGAGCTAGGAGCTTTGTTTTACCACCAATTATCTTGGAAAACCAAACTTGTAGAAGATGTTCCCTATTAGAAACTCATCTACTTATGCTCGGTTTGTTTCCTTCATTACTTTCACCTAAACCCACTTAGTCAGGTAGTTAGTGCATATAATAATGTATCTCTTTTGTCCAGATAGAGGATAAATAAGACTTCTTACCCACCACATGTGGGTAGTATGAACAGGATAAATGTTTTTCTCCTATATGGTCCTCAACTAACAACAAAAAACACCTTACATCCCCCATGTTGTCACTCACTGCTTTATAAATTTATCAATTGCCAAGAGTGCAGAAACAAAGTGAAACTTGAGGAAATTTCCCAAACCACAAGAGTTATCAGAGCTTAATAAAACCCTCTCCATTGCGTGTTTCTCAGAAATAGCTTTCCAATGGTATATGGAATTCTCAAAATGGACCTCTAGATCATAAGATATGGAATTTTAAAGTTACCCATGGAAATCCAGAAGACAAGGAGGAAAAGAACAAATACAAAGGAAAATTTCATATCTCATGATCATGAGCCAATCACAATTGCAAATAGGTTATCGGTGGGTCCAAGCGGATATTTTTATCGCATATCGGAGGTCAGGGGTAATACCACATCCCACAGGTCCTTCGTACCACATCCTGTATCCCACAATATCACTATATCGCAGTCCCAAGATACCACATTATGCAACATCGTAGTCCCACACACTCCAAAACCTTGCATTATCATTGATTTGTGATATAATGTTAAATCGTTGGGGACTGCCGAAAATGCTTGACAAAGGAAATACATGTAAAAATAGGGACAGGCGAGCCCTTTCTCTCTCCTCCATGTGGTGGTATGATCTATCAGAGGTCGAGGGGCCCAGGCACAATGAATCAAAAAATCTCGCGATATCAAAAATCGATGAAGTAAAGGGACTACCACTTTAAAAATCTTGTGATCTCGCCGATTACGATATAGTTTCAAATCATCAGGGAGTGGCCCATCTATTTAACAAAGGAATTAATGAGAAAACCAAGGTTGGGTGGGCCATTTTATCTCTCTTCCAAGGGGCCACGTGGCACAATCAGATTGGACCATATGTATGACATGGAAGATGATGTCATTAATGATGTGGTAGTACTTAAATGATGTGATAGTACAGAGGACACATGGCATTAAAATTCAATATTTTCAGGGGTGCTATAGGGGAATTTATGGGTGACACGTGTCACCACTCATAGGGTGACAAATGGTAGTGATGACATCGCCCCCGCAAATCGACAATCAGCGGTCGCACACAACAAATTCTCTCTTCCGCCAAAGTTTGTTTTAGGATTACGATTGCGATAAGCGATGATCCTCCAGGACGTGGTATATTATGTGATTTAGCCTATAAATCCACCACGTTCGGACAATTAGCTAGCATTGAGAAAGAAAGCAAAATGGCCTTCCCCTCCCGCAATGCAATTGCGATATTCCTGGTGGGCATGACCCCGCGAATCGGAGATCATGGGTTCATGGGGAAATAAAAATGGCAACCCTATGAAAACTATGAAGTGTGGTATTTGATATAAAAAAGGAAAGAAGCACCCAAACATGAGCCTGAAAGCCTTAGAACCAAGGTCTCAGCACTTAGTTGTAGCCCTTGGTCATATGAAGGAAATAATAGAAAGGGGCTATACCAAAATGGGCCTAAGAGGAAATTAGAACGCGCCTATTTCGTAATATTTTAGTGATAAAGGCCTGCACCAAAATGACTTCTTATTACATCGTAAATTCATCCCCATTTAGACTTGGAGCATGATACAAAGCTTTTAAAGACTGATGGGTTGGCAGGTCCAACATTGAATAAGAGTATGGTGCAATGTTGTACTAGTATGCCAAGCTTGGGAGCGCTTAATGCTTCAGCATGGGGCTCCACTCGAATTCAGATAAAGAACTAACTAGGCAGTTAAGGTAGAATGAATGGAAACCTACTGAACAATAGAGGGATGCACATGATAGAGATGTGGCTTGACCAGAGGCCATTCACAAGAACAACAGAAGGGAAACTTCCTGCATCATCTTCATGTTTTCTTTTTATTTCTACAATTTCCATTTATTTCCAAGAAGGGATTGAATACCAATTGTAATCGTTTTGGGAAACACTTCCTTACATAGGCCGAGACAGCTAGAGCTCTGGCTAAGAAATTTTTGTAACTATAACCCAAGATCCCACTCTTCTTATAAATAGGGGAAAGAAACACTTATTCAAGGTTCCAGAATTTCACACCCGCGGGGTTTGAATTCAGAGATGCCACTTTTGCTTCTATTTGCTTATTCATGGGGGACTTCACTGATGTTGTGCTAAATGTTATGGACTATTTATTTGGACCCTCTAAGTATTAATAAAACTTCCCTGGTGATTCCAAGCATGATGAATGTGTAAAATATTTCCTCTTGGTAAATCTCATTTCATTTGTGTTTTCCCATTTCTGAAATAGTGTAATGAAGCTGTTGGTTTCTCCCAGATTTATGGATTAATCTAGGCTGACAAATAAAGAAAAATACTTGAGTTATATTACATATTTACTTCTGTTATTCAATAGCCTACAATATCTATAGTAATTGGAGATTCATTTGTGTTATTGGATTAACCTACAATACCTGTGTGAGCCCGTACTTACTCATGCTATTTGGTGCTAATGATACCCATGTTATATCTGGCATGAAAGCTTAATGAACATATCATTGTTTCTACCATTTCACCTCCTTCATTTCACATATTTTTGTTGGAACATGGTTGCTGAAGATTTGGTTTGTTTATAGTCCTATGCTTCTATTTCCCTCCTTTCTCTCCTCCTTTCCACCATCACTACAACTTTAGTATTAAGCTATCTCATTGCTGTGTGTCGGCCACTAGAAAATGACATTTCTCTTTGAGATTGCCCCAATATACCCCTTGCATTTGGATCCATGTGTTGGCTTGACTCTACCTTAATGAAGGTCCATTGAAACAAGCCTATTTTATTATCTTTTTATTACGTGTCAATTCAATTTCTACAGAAACCCCCTCACATATAGTCTTCCATGCACTCCTCTATTTAAGATGTCCTAAGAATTGGTATAAAATCAATCCAGAGGCTATCTCTCGGAAGCTTTCTCTGTCTCCCAAAGCACTTGTGCTCCAGGTGCCATTTGAAGCCACAACACCCCAGATAGCTCGATGTGCCATTTCCTCTACCACCTAAGCCAACCATGTGGTCTCTTGCCCATCTGTTATGAATGTATGTTTGAAGGTGGGCCTATTGACCCTAAAGGTATGACTCTGAATCATTATAGTTGAGTAATTTTCCTTACTTTTCATAGTCATTTTTAGGCATGGATTGCTGGGGGTATTTTGTGGAAAGAGTGGGTTAGGTCAGTATTCTTGTCGCCACCGCCTGATTTCATGGTTACCCTTGTATCCTAGTCCCATGGGTTCTCCTTTACTAACCACTGGCTTTAGGGATGGCACTACATGAGAAATCCCAATTTTGGTGATGTGGTCCCACTTCCCAATCCCACCTACATTACTCCCATTTTATCCCCTTTCATACGTTTTCCCATCCAGAACCACATGTGTACATTGGGTCCACATAGTGTTAGCCTCCCCCTCCACCGTCGAAACCTTGGGTTGATCTTGGAATGATGCCCCGGGGGTCGATGCAAGTTAAAGGAAAATAAAAAAGCATAATTTGGACACTCTCAATAGGACATGTACCACAAAATTCAAAATATGGTCGGGACACAAAAATTTAGCATGTCATAAAAATCCATACATGAGCTCTATCCATTATCCTTGTCCATCACCTTGGTTCCTATGGGCCCTAGATGAGACCCATATATCATTAAGGAACGCATGATTGTCTTAAGGGGGTATTCACTGCTATATACTATGCATAATGCTCTCATCCCCTAGAGCCTCGAGCAATTATGAAGAAAAATAAATCGAAGGAAAAATGAATATGAAGAAGGGGGACAAAACAAAGGCTAGGGTAACTCATGTACCACAATTTTCTCCCTCCTACACTTAGATACCCATGTGTGGGATTCCTTTGTTATAGCTACACTTACACCATGACATGTGGTCTAGATGATTCCATTGATCTTCACTCCATTCCATTATTATATCAATTGACACCTACCACATGAGGGATGTACCATGAACATGTCATGCTATTTAGAGGTTGAAACCACCTAATAGGTTCCTTGGATAACCCCTTATTGAGCTTGAAGACACTTGTACACGCTAAAGGCCACTATGGAACGGCATGCCACCATGAAGTGCCGCATTAATCCCATGAATTGTAAGATTTATTACTTGATTATTCTAATTACTTTTTTTATTGGAGGGCAAGGGGACATATCGGATCTTCTACAGGATTGTAGGTGGTTCTTCGTTTGGGGCTTGGCCTCTCTATATGGGGTCTTAGCTCTCCAAAGGGATATATTAGCACTTTTAGCATGAACATTGAGAGCCATGGGCCTTTGCCATTGTTGGCATTATGATACAGGTGTTGTCCTCGATGGCAACTCACTCAGATGAAATATCACAGTACAATAGGTTAACAACAAAGAATTACAGATCAGAATACAAAGAATCAAGAAAGAGTGGTATATGCAGGTTCACCTTGACCAAGATGCATATACATGCAGGTTCACTAAACACAAGAAATGTATACGTACACATGCACTTTCACAGAAGGAAAAGTGTGGATATCTTGGAAAACTAAGTTTTTGGTCCGAGGTATTTGGTCCATGGTATTTGGTCCGAGGCATTGACCCTAGGTATTTGATCCAAGGTATTGGTCCTAAGTGCTTTTGGTCCATGGTATTGAGAAAGGCATAAAACTATATAAGGAGGAGAAGATCATTAGGCCAAGTGTGCAAATATCAAATATCTGATGAAGTGTGAGTATGTAGGTTATTGGCTTATGGTGTTGTGCTTAATCTAAACCAAGGATGAACCTTAGCGGTTGATGAAGGATAATATCTAATGATGGATCGGGATATTAAGGATTGAAATGAATTATCATTATATGGTTTTATCATGTATAGTTTAGATCTAAATACTGACACATGTGGTTTTCTGTAAATATTATGATCTTGGTATAACTAAAGTGTACACTGGTTGGCTTTGATAAAAGTGCATATACACGTAGGTTCGACACATGGAAGTAGTGTATGCCTCATAAAGTATGTTTCAGTTGTTTCTGTTTTCTGTTGTAGAATTTTGGGTTCTGGTTTGGGTTTCACTTACTATGTTCTTGTGACAGTATTCTGAATGATCAGATTGATTGTGATTTAATGATGGGTTGTCGAAATGATTGATTGATTCAGTTGTGGTTAAGTTACAATGATTGTTGATGCAGATGTATTTGATGATTGAATTATGATGTTATTGATGGATCTAGTCTAAAAATTTATGAAACGTGGTCCTTGAAGGAAGAAAGAAGGTTGTAGCCTTCTATAGGTGACCACCTACGTACTAGTAAGCATATCAGCTAGTACAAGAGTTAGGGCGTTGTAGCTCCCTTATAGTAGAAGCTAGAGAATGAGAGAAGGTTGCCCTTCTGCAGGTAGAAGCCTACGTACTGATATAAGTCTACACCAGTACAAGATTGTAAATAGATTTTCTTATTCTGAAAAGAAGACAGAGACAATAGCAGCAGGTGGTTTTTACCCACATTGGGTTTCCACCTTATATCTTGGTGTTCATGTCTGTTTCTTATGTGTTATTCTTTATTCTACTTTTACTGCACTGTCTAATAAATCTTTGATACACTGGTTAAAGTTCAATTCATGATAATTTGGATAAAACAAAAGTTCTCTACATATACACTGGTTGCTTTAAGTACAGTTGTGTATACACACTGGTTCACTTAGTTGAAGTAGCATATACAAATATGTTTGGAAAATAAAATTATTGACATGATAATACTAATTCACCCCCCCTCTCCATATCATTTCCAACATCCATAACATATATTACTTCATGGTTCCCTAGAATCACTCATTGGTTGCTCATGTTCCACAATTGGGATGAGGACGATGCACTTGGTTCACCATGCCCAACTAGCCCCACAATTGTACCATACACTTTGTAGATGCTTAGAATATCTTCCATTGTAGAGGGGGAGCCTATGTCACTCCCCAAAATGTTACAAATGGTATACATTCACATTCGATCCATTTGGAGACCCATGAGGACATCCTTATGCCTCCACACCCACTTTGGAGCACCACAAGTTCTTGTTTGGAAAACAATGGGCCAACCCCTCATCCATTATGTTTGGAGCCCATTTCTACATCATAACACCCCTTAGACTTCATTAGGCCTCCTCGATGGCCCAACAACTCACTTTTTTTATCATTCAACCCTCTTGAGTGGCTTATCTTTACATTATTGAGCTATTTGGTGGGCTTGTCACCAAAAGTATTGTTATTATACACATTGTTTTATTTTAGGGGCTCAATTAGGCTAATTTAGCTAAATCAAATTTGTTAGAGAGTTTATAAATAGAAGTGAGATGATTCATTTTCATTATCATCACTTGGATTGGGTCTCTCTCTCTTGTGATATTTTCGTTATTTCTTTTGGAGGATGAACTTGGATGATATGAATGAATTTTGATGTTTGAATATTCTATCTCTTATCTTGGAGTTTCACTACTGGCATAATATGATGATTGGATATGCTCTTTTACACATGTAAGTTATATTTTAATGTATATTCTTTTTATTTACTTTAATACATGAATGTTTTTGGTATTTTTCGCTACACCATGAAGTGCCCCATTGATCCCATGACCTGTAAGTTTTAATAATTGTTTATTGTAATGGCTTATTGTATTTAAGGGTGTTGTAACTTATTTTTGCCCTAGTTCTTTTTTTTCATTGCCCTTTTTGTATATATATATATATATATATATATATATATATATATAGAGAGAGAGAGAGAGAGAGAGAGAGAGAAATAAAAAAAGACAATCTGAAAAAGAAATAAAAAAAATAATCAAAAGAAAAGCAAAAATGAGAAAAGGGATATAAAAAATAATAATAATAAAATATACAATAAAATCTGAATGTTGCGAGAAAATTAAAATGCCATGTTTATTTGTTTTATATTATTTTTATTTTAATCCATTATCATTATTCAAAGGTTATATTTGATTGTAAATAAAGTGGATATGACAGTTTTATCGTTATGTGATAAAGTTTAAATAACAATCGAAGGAGGAGATCATCCCTGCCTAGATCAACATCGAGTAATGACTTCAAGACCCCCCCACACTTTCAGAGTCTAATGAGTGGTACGGGTGGGGGGGGAGGATGGGTCTGAAAATAAGATTCATGTTTACCACCCACTCATATGTGGTGCCCCTTGGTCGAGTTCACGACCCCCCTCTCCTAAACCACTAACCACCCAACCCCCTTTGAAAAACATTATCCTTCATGCTCTGCTCTCTCGCCCACTCACACCTTTCCACCTGTCCCTCTCCTATCACTCCCACCAAATAACCATTATACCATTAAAATCCTCCCATTAAACGTTCATGTAACCATTTTCTCATTATTTTTTTGTGCCAATGTCTAATTCATTAATGAGGTGCACCCAAAAATGTTTATGCGAATACATTCAAGTTTCCTCTTTAAAAAGAAATTCTTGTCATTCTTCAAAATTCTTTTCACCATTTCTGCTTCCATAATCACCAATGAAACACTGAATTTCACAGCTACACAACAATCTTCATACACTAGTGATCATCATTTGTCTGGTAATTCATTAATATTGTCTATAATTCTTGTTTACAATGTCTTCTCATAAAGACAAGTCCAAATTATTCATGAAAATCCCTACACTTCACTCTGTATTTAACCTAGATAAGCTCCCTCTGGTAGATACACAGTACAAGATCTAAGAAACTTAGTGTGAGTTCGATCTTATGAACTCAACAATTGGGAAAACTAGAATTTTATCAATTTTAGTGATGAATTAAGCATTTGGGAGTCTTTCCTTCCCCAATTAATCTTTCTCCAAACCCATATTTTCCCTGAATTTGTTACCTAGTGTCATCTTACAAATATTCCTAGTGAGAGGGTTGTAATTTCCCAAAATAATGAAGTTTTATTTGCCATTAGTCTTGAGTCCATATGCCAAGCACTCTGAATCAATCCTTTAGTTCCTCTGCGCCATTTTTCTACTAATTCCTCAGGGAGATTTACCAAAAACTCATATTTCCTCGGAAATCTTGAATATTTGAATCATTCTTACGTGAGAATTCTAAGTTTCCTAGAACTAATCCACCTTAAATTACTTCAATTTTCTGAGAAATTTCTAGGAAATTCATTTCCATGGGCACTTGTCTATTAGGTTACTCTATCGATCAATTAGATGATGAAGTAATATTGGGATTTTTAGCAGTGTTCTCTATGGATAATAAGCCCAAATTTATTTTCAACTATAGTCAATTTTTGACAGACAATATTCATGATCAGTTTTTAAAGTTTTCTACTGAAGGCGATTTTAAACATCGGTCGGTTCTTGTGTATTTACTTTTATTTCATCAAGCAGATAGGTTTAATTTCCCATTAAAAAATTTAGATGCACAAGGAAAGCCCGAGTCATTCATTCATTGGACTTCCTTTGTAAGGAATAAGTCAAAAGAGTATTCCTTTAGCGACTATGTAGATTAGTTTTAGCATATGTCTTTATGTATTCTCAGCGGTGATGTTATACCAAGGATTTCGTCTAAAATAGAAATAATTCTTCACGGTATTAAGAAAGCCAAAATTGGAGATTGGTATCTCTACCAAAATTATATAAAAATCAAAATATATGGATCTGAACTTTCTCCCTATATGTTACCATGATTTGTGCCAATCGGGATCTTTTCAATGGATGATGAACATGGATGATTTTCATTTTGTATCCAAGAAGCATAAATCTCAATTCAAGTTGAAGGAATAGATTGGCCCTTTCATTTTCAATACCAGGGCATCAATGAAGGAGAAAAATATTTTATTAAAGAAGATTAAATTCAAGTTGAGCTTTACCTAGTCCTATGATCCTTTGGGGATTATTTTGAAGTTGAAATTTGAGCAGAAAACAACACCATATGTACATACAACCACACCAGATATAGGAAAATATGCAAATCAAGAATAATGACACGAGAATACATTACATGAAGCCGAGGACAAAATTTTTAGTCAGACATCTACACAGACTCCGGTACCTCTAGAAAAAGAAACCAAAAGAGCAAGAGAAAGCCTATCTCCTACTTGCTTAGAAGATCAAGCCACAAGTTTCACATTTTACAAAAGGAGAAAGAAAATAAATACTAATTAGGAGTCCTCATATGACAAGATTTCATAGCAGCAAACCACAATGGTGCTATCAGGTTTTCCCACCACTTCTTTTCCATAGACTGAAGAAATTATAGATTCTCCTGTTCCGTTTATTTCTCATGATACATTGAAACAAAATATTTTTTCTAGATACAAATAAATTAAAGGAAAGAATGATGCATTAAAGGCCACCACTTATTCAGAATTTTGGATGCAATCTTCCACTATACAACACATACTTCGGTTTCCAATTGATACTAAAAAGGTATATTTTCAATTACTTTCTTTGGAACTAAAGTTATAGTCCCTAAGAGTGTAGAAGATTACAGAACATCCATTTTTTTCTTTTGACATTGAGAAAATTCATTCCATTGATCAAATTGACCTACATACATAGGCTTGTGAAATGATATATTCCACATTGACAAGTTCAACTATGGCAACCTCTAAACTGCAAGCTTCCTTGAACAATATTCACACATAGTTGAAGATGGAGATAATATCATCCCTGGCTAAAGATACCAAAATCAAAGCTCTTGAATATCTCGTGATCAAACTAGGATATGATCCTAGTAATATCAAAGTAGCAGAAGAGATGATAAAAAATAAGAATTTTGACATTCAAGCATTGAGGAAGCAACTTAAACTTCCTACTCCTAAACATCATAGAAGGGACATCTACAACAACAACCATCATAGTAGAAGCACAGTCTACCGATTTAGCAGAACAACTGTCAAAATTCATGGATGATTTGTCTTCGAAGGTTCAAAAAATTGAAAACCTTAAATTGAAACTCCAAAGGATTAAAGAATAGAATATTAAATCTGATATTGCATATTTCAATGAGATTCAAAAGAATTATAAATTAACTCAGCAATGAGAAGTTTATGAAAATGAATCTTTAATAGCACAAACTATTGCTTAGGACAAAGAAAATATTTGGATAGACATTAATGTATCAATGACTGAGTTATGGCCTTCAATTTAAATTATTTTTGAGCATGAAGATTTATTGCAGAGGTCACAAGAAGTAGTATTAGAAATAAAGAAGGACCTGAACCACAAACCTAGAGATGCTATAAGGATAATAAAAGTCCCGAACTCCAAGAAAAAGGTGAGATTGAAGAATTCAACATTAAAGACATATCTAAATTTGTATTGGAGGTGAGAAAGGTTCTAACCAAGAGGAATTGGATACTATAGCTTGATAAAAAGTGCCCAAAATTTGGAGGTTTAGATCAATAAATTTCACAATAAATTTAATGCTTTACATTAAAAAGGACTTCGACCTTTGTAGGATAAAAGTGGAAAATTGATTCCACTTGAATAGTTTCAATAGAGGTACATGATATAGTAGTGGAAAAGACTAAATTTTCCAAAATCAAAGGAATTGTTACTCAGAAATCCTTTATTGGAGGTATAAGTTATGATTTGTTAATTCAACATGAAATTAAGCATTTTTTTCTAACTAGGCCCACTTTTGAAAAATATAATGGAGTTGATGAGTCATATAGAAAATTGTTAAAGTTTTCTATCCCCGATGAAAAGAGATGGGATAAGATGTGTGAGCTCATTGAATAGGAACATAATGCATAATTTCAGGAGAACACAATAAAATTTCAGGAGTGAAAAACAAAATTTCAGGGGTAGTGAACAGAAAAGTAGATTTATAGCTACGATCATCAACAAAAACCCTTCAAATTAGTTCATATCCACTATTTTTAGTTTTATTTTTGTAATATCCCAAATATTTTGGATGATACTACATTTTGTAATAAATTTTGTTTCCATTTATATATGTTTGAAAGTCTTACTCTATAAATATTTTCTAATTCAATGAAGAAATGGTTGAACCCTTGTGATGAACCAGTGAACATGCTTGTAACTATTTGAGATATTTCTGAAGTTAATAGAAGGATTCTGGATTCATTTTGAGCAACTTGTGTATCTTTGTGAGTTCTTCTGGTTATTCAATTATGTATTCATTGCAATTTTCTATGCACATTGTTGAGAGATTTAAATGGTCAGATTAAATCCCTTAATATTAATTGTCAACCCAGGGTTCGTAAACCCAAATTTCCTTAAACTCTCTTTGTTCGGGGCTAGGTCAGAGTTTGATGATTTCCTTTTTACAATTTATGGAATGATAACTATTTGTAAATCAAATCATCTACTTGTCAAGAGCAAACCCAACATTCAAATTCAATATAAAACCTTTACAAATTTCAGTATTCAAATCTATACTCAACTATGTATCTCTAGAAAATAGACTTTTATCCACACCAAATAGTATCAATCAATTCTTTGAATGCTGGTACCAAAATTTCTATGTGAAAAACCACTCAATGATTCCTCAAGAAGAATCCTATGATAATAGTAGTTCTTACTTGGAATAATCAAACAACCTGTACTAATAATTACCCAACTGATTAAACTCTTGATTGTAAATAACAATTCATTCCTAAAGCAATTTATAACTATCCAACTTGTAAGAAAATTAGTAGTCTATCCTAGTAGCACTTTGATCAAACAATCGTTCTCTACTTAATGTTCCCTTATCAAGACTCGGGAGTTAAGTACTAATTTGTAGGATTTACTCTGTCTTACTCTGTCACTTACTTACTTATTGTCCCATCTTCAAATCAACTACTGACAAGATTAGATTAATGAAAGCAATATTAACACTAATTCTGCTAAACACCCAGCTATGTAATCACACAAATTCAAGTAATTGTACTTAAATATTTTATGGGATCACACCAATCCTAACTTATGAATATCCTTACTCACAACCAATATACTGTTGCAAATTTAAGCAATGATTTAACCACACAGTGGATAATTGAAACCTTATGAACCAAGGAAAGATCAATCATTCAAATGAGACTAATTATTGCACAAAAACAGGGTAGGGCAATCATTATAGTCGACTAATGAAATTGGAAATTGCATGAACAGGGGAGGCAAACTAAAGAATTGGTCTTCAGTAGCTAATCATACACAAATTGTTCCTACAATGTTTTGTTACCAACCCACAACACATTGACCCAATAGTTTGTTGAATGAAATGAAACGAAATGAATTCCAATCAATCATCTATGCAAATAATGCAACTTCCTACCTTGGTCATCAATTAAACTCATTCCAACAAAATATGTTATGACATCTTGAACAGTCAATGCAACATTCGCCTAATTTGGGTTGCCTACTCTATGCTACAGTTCAGTTAAGGGATTGATTCGAGTCGGTCTTCCTAGATAAACAAAGGTAGGTTTGGTGAATAAACTGAGCATGGCTTTAATAAATTAAGATTGTGATGAACAGTTTAAAGACTTATTCTAGTGTTGTCCATAGGTACTGATTCCATCTACTCAGCAAGTGGCCATACGATGTGTCTAAGATGAGAGTAAGTCAAGGTAATAATACAGCTCTGGTTTGGAAGGCACACAAAGTTCATGCCAAAATATAATTTCCACTATGTCAATAACAAGCACCTCAAAATCATTTACACACCTATATGCACTAACCAATCAAACAAAATAACACAATTAAACTAACTGATAATGGAAAAGGAAGCTAACTGCACTAGTTTCACAGTGACACTGTCAATGAAAAATACAAACCTAACCCAGATGGGTGGGCCTAGCCACACCTGGGGGATTTTAAACTTACAGTAACAAAACAATTGCAATCACACCTAAAACATGAGCATCATTTCCCATTCAACACATTCAATTGGAATTCAGAGCAAGAGCATTATAACATACTTCTATTAGAACTTAAGTCATGGTTACACAACCAAATATTTCAAAGGTTTAGCATGTTGCTTGACATCTTACATCCCCAGCTTTTATAGGCATTTGATTACAGTTAGACTTTAAACTTGAAAACAACAATTTATAACAGATGAACAATATTATTCCTTCAAAACAAGTTGGTTTGAACTGCTGGCGCGAAGTGATGAACAACATCATAATCAAACCCCAACTTAGTGTATGTTGTATCTAGAGGAAGGAGAGCAAATATTTTGAGATCGGATGCATTCTTCTCATGGTTGGCTCAATCTCCCCATCCAAAAATGCGTGATTCCTTACCCATTGCATTGTTTGAGTGCTAATCTGCATGTGGACTTTCAGTACCGAAATAGAGAGTCATGGTTTCTCAACCTCTTCTTCTGGTATCGTCATGCACATTTTGCTAAGAATTATACAATCGATTACAAGAATGAGTTAGTTTATGAATATTCTACTTATATTCACTTAAATCTACCAACAAACAACTAAATGCAATCAAAAGAAGATTTACCTCGAATGGGGATTAGGACTATATTAGGATAGTAAACTTAGCAAAGAAGTAGGTGCCATAGTGCCAAAAAGAGGTCAGAATGGGGATTGAACTGATAGTGATAGGGACAAAATAAGGGATCAACATCCTCCCACACTTAACCTGATGCATGCCCTCATGCATCAGAAAAAAAGGAGACTGCCAGCTAAAGGAGACTATTGCCAAAGACTAGCAGTCTTGATTAAGACTTCGATCCCTTGCCCAATAACTGGCGAGCACTTTTGGAATTGCAATGCTAGGTCCTTAGTACTCAATCGTTTCGCATGCTTTTTGTGGGCTGCCTTCCAATGTAGAATGCGCTTGTTCTTTCGTACCAAAGCATAATTCTGAACATACAACTTGATATTGGAATCCCTAACTTGTTGATTTACGTCCTTTACAAAATGAAATAGGACCTTATATTTGTTTTCATATTCTCTAAGCTTGGAAATTATTTTCCATAGCTTCACAAGCCTAATTTTTAAATTCTCCTCAGTATCCAGTGTAGGGCTTTTAGTCAGGGTCATTGATTGTTGCGGGATACTCCCCCTCGCCAATTTTCCTCTATGCTCCTTAGAAGATGACGGATGTCGGGTGCTCTTTGTAGCATTCCTACTTGTTGTTGGTTCAGTAGGGGACAAGGCTTCCATATCCCATGTAATATCCACTGGGATTTGGAGTTTATTCGTGGCAATGGGCTCCTCTGTTATGGGTGTTTGAGACTGCAAAAGACTAGTCTTGTGGGAGGATGAAACAGGGATATGGATGATGTTGGGTCCTTCAGAAATGTTCTGTAGGGAAAAGGCCATACTGTGGGTCTGATGGAGACCTTGAGATGAAGTTTTAGCCATAGGAATTTGGAAAGTTTTGGAGGGAAATGAGGGTTTTCGGCATTTAGCTTTAGGAGCGGTGCTTTCAGGGTTGAGGGGTGGATCCGCTGGAGACTCCGGGGTGTCATTTTATATCATGAGACCTAGGTCAGGTAGGGTAGGCTTTGTCTAGTCATACTTCCTTTTCTGTAGTGAGTTTATGGGACTTTCCACTAGAGTTCTTAATGTGCCATCCTTCAAGCTACCTACAGTTGTAGGAGGAGGTGCATACACTGGAGTAGGGGAATGGGTAGGCTCAGATTCAGATGGGGGAATTGCTTCTTCATTTTTCAAGGATTGGCCTACTGCACGTTGTCTCCCTTTAGTTTGTGTTTCTTGTCTAGGAAACACCTCTATGAGGAAGTCTTCCCATGACTATTTCCATTTCTTTAGCTCAGAAACCAATAAAATCTTGATCAAACTGTGATGATATAATGTAGTTTCAGGATTTTTGCTATGAGAATGAATTCCCTTTGCCATTTTATGCAAGATTAACCTTAGGAAATAAGGGATATTGAGGTGCATACCTTTTGTACAATCGACCATGAGACGAATATGATATAGAAAAACAACAATGAACCTCCCTTCATAGGTCACAAAGCGTTGCATCATTGTCATGAGTGGGTACCATTGCTCCCCAATGTAGCTACGAAGAACTCCCTTTTTCCAACTAATGGATCTGTAGGCTGGTTTTAGGAACATGGTGCAATTTTGTACCTCTAATTGACCACCTTTGAAAAAATTCTTGCCGTTAGTTGGTAGTCCAATTGCCCTACTCACTGACTAATTGGTGATCCTGAAGCTAAGGTTGCCAACTTGGGCGTTTTCACCATCAAAGCTCCGAGTGAATTCGAGCACCACCTGATCATTATAACATTAGAATTTCTAGACAAAAGGCATCCAACCTCTCTCTTCCAAACTCGCCTTATATCATTCGTACTATGGGCTACATGAGAGCTGAACGAAGTTAGGTTCATGTCTATCTACTCCCATTGCACTTATGGATTGGCTTCAATCACCTGCGCTACTTATCTCTGTTTAATTATCCACCCAAGTCTATAATTGACTGCCTTTCTAATTGCAGCTGGATGCCCATTGTGATGATGGATCAGGTTAGTGGATTGGCTCCATGATGGTAATCATTCCAATTTCTCTGATTAGGAGGGTGGGCACTTAAGTGCAGGGTTCGATCTAGGAATGGAACATGTGAGCATCCTTGCAATGAGGTGACATGTTACCATCATGAAGACACAAGGCAGCTCGAAATGAGTGGCCAGTGGTAATAACAAGGATAAATCGAAGGTGATGGCAAAGATATAACATGCTGGGTGATAATTTACATTAATCGGGATTAGACAAGTGAGGCGTAGGATATCCAGTCATGATGATCGTAGGATAAATCCTGAGGCATGCTTCAATGATAATCACTTTAACTATTTATCAATAAAATTCAAGTGAAATACAAGTGCATACCTCAGCCACTTGAATGATTTGTGTCAAGTGTGCTATCCACGTGTTGAAGCGATGCCTGCTGCAATTGTTTGTTGGGTGCCCGGATTCTGGAAGATTAACATGTTATGCCTTTGGAAAATAGAGTATTGTTTCCAAGAGTATGTTCTTAACTCTGAGCGATATGGTGGTTTTGATCATCCCCCACTGCATATGAAGATGGCCTTGCTTCTTCAAAAATATTAACATAGATAAAGTAATACATAATGGTTTCGTGTGTATGTTTTGGCATTAGTTGAGGGATTATAAGACCCTAGTTTAAGAAAAATCTTGGGCACTCTTGTACAATATGAGTTGCATTTCTGGACAGAGTATAGGACCTAGAACTTTTGATCACAACATGAAACAAAGGTGATTAGACATAGAACACAGTTATTTGAACCAGGTCATGTAAATTAGATTTTGAGATCCTTATGAAAACAACTGAAGCTCGACAACGAGTAAGGGATAGATTGAGTGCTATCCTCCCATAATCTTCAGATTCCATATCATCGACCAGGTTGCTCATTATTTTTGTAAAGGAGGCTGCTTTACCAATCCATGGATTTTAACCAGGCCTGGAATGGTGACTGCCTAGGGCATTTCTTTTTTTGGGAGATGGAAATGGCTAGAAAGAGAGCTCTAGGGGGGGTTATTTTCTGTAGTTATTCCTTTGGACCCAGAAAAAAAATAATTCACAGTCCAAAGTATCCCTATACTACTACTACTACCTTATTATTTTAATGATCCTAAAGTAGTTTGTGCTCGATCCATTCTTATTTAGAGAGACTGAATTGCCCAAAGTGACTTCACATGTTTCCTTTCCATAATCATTTCCTTATGCCCAAAAAAGAACAATTATGTACTCAAGGAATCCCTAAACTATTGTTGGTCCATTTCATTTACGAGCATGAATTAGCCATTACTCAGGAGCTTCATATTTAGAGAGTTTGAAGGCTTCCAAAGAAGACTCCACAAGTTCCTTTTCCATATGTAATCCACCGAGCCTGGGTAAAGGGATAAACTTCCTCCTGGTGAATTCCTCATTCTACATGGGTTGTGGGGAGGACCACCTATAAATAACAAAAGTGACAATCTACTATTATATATATATATATATATATATATATATATATATATATATATATATATATATATATGTAATTAACTGAACCAGCAAGGGGTTGGTCGTTTGCATGAATCAACTCCAATCCTAGATCCTTTTGAATTTCCCGCAAAAACTGATCACGTGAGAGTGGCTTATGATAAAATTTAAGCTTGTGACCATTTACCACAAAATAAATCCTATGATTATCATTAGTATAGATGCGAACTGGGCCATTACCAAAAACTTCAGTTACCTCATATGGTCTGAACCATCTAGTAGAAAATTTACCTTTGAAATGCTTAAACTTACTATCATATAATAAGGCCCAATTGCCTGGACGGAAGACTTTCTTCTTAATAAATTTACCATGCCATTGGGCTCTTTGGTTCTCTACTAATGCAATTCGGTGGTAGGCATCTTGTCGGATTTCATCTAGCTTGTTCAGTTGCATCAATATTTGCTCTTGAGCCTCTTTTAAATTCATGCCCAATTTAGTAGTTGTTCTAAATATTTTTACCTAAACTTCAATGGGTATAAGTACTTGTTTACCATAGACTAGCTCATAGGAAGTATGCCCGGTCACATTCCTCCAAGTGAGTTGGTAAGCCCAAATTGCCTCAGGTAACTTTTCCGCCCAATCTCTGTGATGTAGTTGAATTATCCTTGTAAGGATGGATTCCAACACCTTGTTCATGGACTCTACTTGCCTATTAGCTTAGGGGTTGTAAGGAGTCGATTTTTGATGCTTCCCTTGATATTACTCTATAAGTTCCTTGACCAGCTTTGATGTTAACTGGGTTCCCTGGTTAGTGACAATTTCACAAGAGACCTCAAATCTTGTAAAAATGTCCTCAAACAAAAAATCCAGTACCGCCTTTTCTATGGCAGCGTACAATGCTTTAGCCTCCACCCACTTGGTTACGTAATCATTGAATACCAAAATATATTTTTTCTTATTTAAAATTAGTGATATGGGCCCTACAAAGTCCAATGCCTACTTCTCAAAGGGTTCAATAGCAATTTGCGGTTGAAGGGGCATTTCATCGGAGGCCACTGGTCTCCCCATTCTTTGGCAAGAATCACAACTTAAAAAAAAATTCTTGGCATACTTGAAGAGTGTAGGCCAGTAGTATCCAGTGTGGAGAAATTTATGTGCCATCCTCTTATCAGCAAAATGGCTGCCACAAAGCTTATTATGACTAGTGCTTAGTATGGCATGCATTTTGTCTTCCTGAACACATCACCTCATAATCAATTTTGGCCCTGTATAGAATAGTTCTCCCTCAATCTATGAGTAATTAGAATTGTGTTGTACTATATTATGCCTTTCTTGAGCCAACATGTTCTGAGGTAGCTTTCCATATACCAAATAATTGGCAACATTAGCAAACCAAGGGGTAATGGTAGAAATTTCAAATAAAGTTTTGTCTGGGAATTTGTTGGGCACTTTCATTGGCATGCTTCCCTGCATAAGATTCAACCAAGATAAGAAATCAGCTGCCAAATTATCCATTCCAGGCCTACCAATTATAGCTATATTTAATTCTTGTAGAAGCAACAACCATCTAGTTATCCTACCATTAGTAATTGGTTTATTCATTAAGAATCTAATAGTAGAATGATCCGTATGGACAAATGTCTCGTAACCAGTAATATAATGTCTAAACATCCCTATAGCAAGTACAACTGCTAACAATTCTTTTTCAGTGACCGTATTATTTAATTCAGTGGGAGAGAGATTTTTTCTAACAAAATAAATGGCATAGGGAAAGTTATCCTCCCTTTGTCCCAAAATTGCTCCCAGTGTGGTGTCCAAAGCATCCATACAAATGTGAAAAGGTAACGATCAATTTTATCCTCTTAGCACGGAGCTGTGGAAAATATTTCCTTCAGTACCTGAAAAGCCTATTGACAGTCAACATTCCATACAAATTCAACATCTTTAATTAACAATTTGAATAATGGTGCTGCTATTCTAGTGAAATCTTCAATGAATCGTTGATAATATCCTGCGTTCTCTAGAAAACTTCTTACCTCTTTTTGTGAGCTTGGAATAGGTATACGGAAAATTACCTTGATTTTTTCCAGGTCGACCTAAATTCCTTCAAATGATACATGGTGTCCTAAAACAATCCCCTTAGTTTGCATCATCCTACATTTATCACTACTAAGGGCCAAATTGGCTTCTTCACAATAGATTAATACCTTCTCTAGATTTTCCAAGGCTTGTGGAAATTCATCCCCATAGACTGTGAAGTCGTCCATATAGACTTCCACATAGTCATGGATTGGGTCCAAAAAGATAACAAGCACAACACTTTGGAAGGTTGCAGGAGCATTACAAATACCAAAGGGATGGACTTTATATGCATAAGTACCCCATGGGAATGTGAAGGTGGTCTTTTCTTGTTCTTCCTCGGCTATTTATATTTGATTGTACCCACTATAGCCATCTAAAAAAGAAAAATATTTCTTACCAGCAAGTGTGTTGACAACTTAATCAATAAAAGGCAATGGAAAATAATCGCATAGCGTGGCCTTGTTTAATTCTCTGTAATTAATGTAGATCTGCCATTTTCAATTCTTCTTTGGGACTACTACTAGAGGTGATACCCACTTTCTATCAGAAATGGGGTAAATGAAATCTACAACCAAAAGTTTCTCAAGCCATTTATCTACAACCAAAAGTTTCTCAAGCTATTCTTTAAGGATATCCTTCAATGTTGGGTTCATCCGCCTTTGCGGCTGCCGAAATGGTCTCATTTCTTCGTTTGTGTAAATATGATGGATGCAAGTGTCTGGATGTATAACTCTCATATCCAAGTAATCCCATGTGAATTCTCTGGTTTGTTCTTGAACCATACTCATCAACTGTTACATTTGTTCTGCAATCAATACTGTGCCAATATGTAGAATTTTCCCTTCAAATATTTCCACAGGTTCTGTGGTGAGCTCTTGGCTCCCTTCCATAGCTGCAAATGAGTTGAAGATAGCTAGATGACAGGTTTCCTAAAACTCTCCACTAAACACATGTTGAGAACATTAGACAAGATGATTTAATTGATGCAAGAACTATCAGCTAGAAAATGCTGCAAAACATGCTCATCAGAGTGTTCCTGGAGACCTCTAGACTGATCTAATGTTAATAATGGAAACATGTAGTCTTTGTCTCCATAAGGATTTTCGAGCCATATTGGTACTTCACCGGCTATTTGAGTAGATGGAAAGATGGACACCATTTGATTATGAGAACCATTTGAAATAATCATTTCCCCATTTCTGCATCTGATGACGGCATCCACTTTTGCCAGCCATGGCCTTCATAGGACCATGGGGTGTCCAGGTCTATAGGTTTTTGGAGAAATGACTACAAATTCTATAGGATATTTCCAGGAGGTAATAATGACTACTATATCTTCTAAGGATCCTATTGGTTTGACAATGGATTAATCAGCCATCTCTAAAAGGATAGGGGTGGTTTTCAGCCCAGGCAGCTGTAGTGATGTCATTTTTTCATAATTCATTGCATTTATTGTAGCCCCTAAATCTACAAGGGTATTTAGCAGAAGCACTCCATTTATTTCAATAGTGATGATGGGATTCCCAGGGTCACTGTATTTGGTAGGAATATCTGAAATCATCGTGGACATTTGACTCATAATTTTGAAATTCTGGTTTTTATGCCCTTTTCTCCCTAGTTTCTTGATGAAGAGATCCTTGAAAATTTTAGTGTATATAGGGATGTCAGATTTCTTATAAAAGTGGAATTTTAATACAGACATTTCTAAGATCGTTTTCCAGGTCATATTCAAGTGGGACCTCTTCTTTCTTTACTACTAGCCTCTCCAAGTATGGTGGTTCAGTCCACTCTTTTTCTGTTGTTTGCTGGTTTTCATTTTGTGAATGTTTTTTGAATGACGTGGAGGGCACCACTTCTTGAATAACCACATTCGATTTCCCTTTATTCACTATTTTTCCTAACCGCAACTAGATTTTTTCATAGGAATGACCATGATCATGTATGTAGGAAAGGGATGGGTATCTATATTTTGCACCGGTTGAGGTGTCCTGTTGTGATTTGGGTTAGGTACGGGTTGTGCAAGAAGAATTGTAGGTCATGGTGGGTTTATATTAGTTGGTGCCTGTGGGGTGGGGCGATGTTAGTAGTTGCTGGTAATAATTGATGTATAAAAGGTGTTGTGTTGGCAGGTGCTAGTAATAATTGATGCAGAGGAGGTGGTAGTTGTATAGGTTGTTGGTACATGTTAGGGTTATATGCCTGTTGATAAGTTTGCATGGATGGATTATATGAAGTGCTAGACATATTTGGATAAGGCGTGTAGAATTGGGGTTGATAGTTGGTAACATAAGGACTCATTCTCCAATTATAGTTCCAAGCAATACCTTGTGGCTGTTGAGCAACCTAAGGGGGTAGGATGCAGGAAAGGTCCAAGGCTAGGTTTGGCTATATCCTTGAAAGTTCGAGTCTAGGAATGAACTCTGACTCTAACCTTTCCTGGTGGGTATTTTGGCTATTTGAGCTTGGTCAAGGGTTTTAGTATTTCCTTGTAAATGGAATGTATACTGGGAAGTGATGGGCACTTCTCGGTTGGGTGCTATAGAGTGAAAATCCCACAGACTTCAATGGAATTCAGAGGACATTCCCTCTCTGTATGTTTACGCCTACACTTCGGACAAAAGATCGCCATGGCTACTTTTTCAGCCTCATGCTTTTGGTTGATTTTCATGGTGTCAAGCCCATCATTGATTGTATTCAAGATGTCTATTTTGAAGTTCTCTAATAGGTTCCCCAGCTCAACTCTAGTGACAGCATTAGCTGCAGTCTTCTTTTGCACATAGTCTCGAGAATTGTCTTGAAGTTCATGAAGATTTTTACATACTTTAGCTTGGATTCTAGAATAGATACTACAAAGGTCAATGATTTTAGCAAAGAATTTTTTGTAAATGTCCCCACCACTAAGAAAGTTCAATGTTTCTATGCCATCATCTCTTAGCCATTTTAGGAACATAGTTTTGATGATTTTTTGGTCTAGGGTGCTTCCATGGGATTTATGAAAGTTGTACAACAATCTCTCAAGATACTCTTCTAGGTTTTCGTCTTCAGTTTGATGCATCCTAAGGATATCACTAATGTCCCTAATATTATAGAAACCTTGATATTTTAAAAGAAAAGTTGACCTCATATCATACCATGTGTATATGGTATGTTTCCCTAAACTCATGAACCACCTAAGGGTTGTGTCTTTTAATGTGGCGGGAAACAATTTTAGTTTATGTGCATCTTCATAGTAATTATAACTACAACATAAAATAATAACTACAACAAAAAATATCAAATTCAAAGAGAAAAGCATCAGGATCTTTGGATGATTTACCATAGAATAGTGGTAGAGATTTCATCAGAATGTTCTTCATGCTTATGTCGTGAGTCACATCCAAGATAGGGAACACGAAAGTGACTTCTTCTTCTTCTTGGTTTCCTACAAACAGGTTAACATTCTGTCTATGGCCTTCCCCTTCTTCATGGCATTCATCATGGTTTCTATCCTCACCATCTGCATGTTCCATATTTGTGATAAGCACCCGCTGGGGTTTGCTAATTATGGTGTGCACCGAGGGTAATGGAACACGGTAGAGATTGGTGGACTAATCGTCCAAGGGGTCTAGCTGTTCTATTGGTTCTTCTACGAGGTTGTCAAAGAGCTTTTTGAATGATCCTTCCTTCTCGATCAAAGAATTCTTGATCCAAAACCACATTGGCATCAGCACTTCCTCCTTATTTTCTTAGACCTAGATATCAATTAGCAGCGTTAAAACAAGTATATTGACTAATCCATTAGTTATAGGAAATTTAGAATTTGAAATAAATCTACCTTTACTGTCCCTAGGTCTACCTATACTTTTATGCATAAAGATAAAGGAAAATGGAAATCAAGAACAAGCAATGATTGGTCAGACTTTGGATCAACCCCAACAAAAGTGGATGCGTGGCTCTTCACTCACATCATACCATACTCTCTCCGCCCTCTGATAGTCCTACAAGATCTTGAAACTCTGTTAATAATGGTTACCTCAGAATAAGAAATGACAACTTCCCCAACAATTGCGCCAAAATGTTGAGAGATTTAAATGGTCAGATTAAATCCCTTAATATTAATTGTCAACCCAGTGTTGGTAAACACGAATTGCCTTGCGCTGTCTTTTTTCAGGGCTAGGTCAAAGTTTGGTGATTTCGTTTTTACAATTTATGGAATGGTAACTATTTGTAAATAAAATCATCTAATTGTTAAGAGCAAACCCAACAATCAAATTCAATCTAAAACCTTTACAAATTTCAGTATCCAAATCTGTACTCAGCTATGTATCTCTAGAAAACAGACTTTTATCCACACCAAACATTATTAATCAATTCTCTAAATGCTGGTACCAAACTTTCTATGTGAAAAACCACTCAATCATTCCTCAAAAAGCATCATATGATAATAGCAGTTCTTACTCTAAATAATAAAACAGGTTGTACTAATAACTACCCAACTAACTAAACTCTTGATTGTAAATAACAATTCATTCCTGAAGAAATTTATAACCATCCAACTTGGAAGTAAATGAGTAGTCTATCCTAGCAGCACTTTGATCAAACAATAACTTTGTACTTGATGTTCCCTTATCAAGACTCAGGAATTAAGTACTAATTTGGAGCATTTACTCTATCTTGCTCTACCACTTACTTACTTATTGTCCCATATTCAAATCAACTACTTACAGGATTGGATTAATGAAAGCAATATTAACGTTGATTTTGCTTAACACCCAACTATGTAATCACACAAATTCAAGGAAATGTACTTAAATATTTCTTGGGACCACACCAATCCTAACTTATGAATATCCTTACTCACAATCAATATGTTGTTGCAAATTTAAGAAATGATTTAACTACATAGTGGATAACTGGAAACTTATGAACCAAGGAAAGATCAATAATTCAAATGAGACTAATTATTGCACAAAAACAGGGCAGGGCAATTGTTTCAGTCGACTAATGAAATTGGCAATTGCATGAACAGGGGAGGCAAACTAAAGAATTGGTCTTCAGTATCTAATCACACACAAATTGTTCCTACAATGTTTTATTACCAACCCACAACACATTGACCCAATACTTTGTTGAATGAAATGAAATGAAATGAATTTCAATCAATGATCTATGCGAATAATGCAACTTCCTACATCTTGAACAGTCAATGCAACATTCGTCTATTTTGGGTTGCTTACTTCGTGCTACTGTTCAGTCAAGGGATTGATTCAAGTTGGTCTTCCGAGAGAAACAGAGGTAGGTTTGGCGAATAAACCGAGCCTGTCTTTAATCAATCAAGATTGTGTTAAAGAGTTTAAAGACTTATTCCGGTGTTGTTCGTAGGTACTGATTCCATCTACTCAGCAAGTATCCATACGATGTGTCTAAGATGAGAGTAAGTCAAGGTAATGGTACAACTTTGGATTGGAAGGCACACAGAGTTCATGCCAAAATATAATTTCCACTATGTCAATAACAAGCACCTTGCAACCATTCACACACCTATATGCACTAACCAATCAAACAAAAAAATGCAATTAAATTGACTGATAGTGGAAGAGGAAACTAACTGCACTAGTTTCACAGTGACACTATCAATGAAAAATACAGAGCTAACCCAAATGGGTGGGCCCAACCACACTTGGGGGCTTTTAAAATTACAGTAACAAAACTATTGCAATCACAGTTAAAACATGAGCATTAGCTTCCCATTCAACACATTCAACTGGAATTCAGAGCAAGAGCATCATAATATACTTCTATTAGAACTTAAGTCACGGTTACACAGCAAAATATTTCAAAGGTTCAACATGCTGCCTGACATATTACATCCCCACATTTTATAGGCATTTGATTACAGTTAGACTTTAAACTTAAAAATAGAAATTTATAACAGTTGAACAATATTATTCCTTCAAAACAAGTTGGTTTGAACTGTTGGCTCAAATTGATGAACAACCTCATAACCAAACCCCAACTTAGTGTATGTTTTATTTAAAGGAAGGATAGCGAACATTTTGAGATTGGATGCGTTCTTCTCATGGTTAGCTCGATCTCTCCATCCAGCAGTGAGTGATTCCTTTCCCATTGCATTGTTTGAGTGCCAATCTACATGTCTACTTTGAGTACTTAAAATAGAGAGTCATGGTTCCTCAACCACTTCTTCTAGTATTGTCCTACACATTTTGCTAAGAATTCTACACTAGATTACAAGAATGAGTTAGTTTAAGAATATGCTACTTATATTCACTTAAATATAACAACAAACAGCCAAATGAAATCAAAAGAATATTTACCTCAAATGGGGATAGGGACTAGATTAGGATAGTAAACTTAGCAAAGAAGTAGGTTCCATAGTGCCAAAAAGAGGTGAAAATGGGGATTGAATTGATAGTCATAGGGGTAAAATAGTGGATCAACACACTTGTTCAAGGAAACATAGAAGTCTAGGTAAGAATATTTTTAATATCAATCTCTCTGAAAGCTCCTGAAAAGTTATCATTATTTAAAGAGATTAATTAACTGAAACTGTTTGTCTCCATTAATTCCTCTAAAATTTTAAATCGTTTCCTTTTGTCATCTCTTGCACATGTATTGTTTGGCTATAGAAAATTTCTTTACGCATCCTATTGTATATAAGAAATTAGATGTTCAATATGAATATTTAAGGAATTATATATTTTTTTACTTCTTCTTTCCATATCATTTTTAAAGGTTAATTATGCTATGAGTGAAGAATTAGCACTTTTTTTTTCTAATAAATAATTAGTATTTACATCTATTTAAAATTTTAAGCATTAGCCAGCCATTTAAAATTAAAAACATTACTTTAGATGCTTTGGCAGAGTCCCTTAGCCTAGGACTGTCTACAAAGGACAACATCATATTGGCGCAATTTCCGGGGACCAAGGATTGAAGCTTGTTTCCATGGGAAAACGATTATAATTGTCTTTTAATAGTGAATAAAAGGCCATTAGGCTAAAATCCTTCACCTGGGGACTCTATATATTTAATATGGCTTCAAGCAAGCATACCAAATCATAGTAAGATCCAATTTTTTTCTCTCCTTTATCATATCTAGAGAGATTACTTAGAATTGCATAAATTAGAAATAGGTTAGAAGCATCTCTTGCTACTTCTACCTCTGTTCTATCTCAAGTACATTCATAATCTGACCCTTCAAAATCAACTCCAATACCTGTTGAATTATCAGATCTTCCTCAAAAAGTATTAAAACTCCTTTGTAGAGGAGTAGATATTCAAACTGCACTTTTAGTCCACCAACTTGAGGCTTTTTAACTTCCTTATTCACATTTTAAACCTACTGACAGTGGAGAATATCCTAAAATTTCTCTTTCTCAATATAAACCATTTGATTTTAAATCTTCTTTTGTACATACTTATCCATCCACTTTTACTAAATCTTAAGAGGAAATTAGTATTTATATTAATCCTCTAGATTTTGAGGTTCCTGAAAGGGTTCTTCTTGAAGTTCAGAAGTTAGTTATTAATCCCCAATTCTTCCAGAAACCCAAACCTTCATCACCTCCTTCTTCTAGTAAAATTGTTTCTCCTAAAAAGACAACTCCACCACAACATCAAATGGCTGGTATTCAACCAATTATTGTAGCACTTTATGAAACCTTAGTTCTTCCACCTACATTCCAACTCCATGATTTTCCTAATGGGTATTTAAAACATTTACCTAGATTTAATGGAGAGATAGGGCCATCTACTGAAGGTCACTAAGTTGTATTCCTATACTTTGTTGATAACATGAAGATGTCTATAGAAGACTCTTTATTCAATCACTTGAAGGAAATGTTAGGATATGGTTTAGACAAATTCAAGATGATTTAATTAATTCATGGGCTGAACTAGTTAATATTTTCAAAAATCAGTGGAGAATTAAAAAGGATGTTGTTTACTACTTAACATAATTTGATGACTTAAAAAGAAACCCTGCTGAACTTGTAGCTGGTTTTATTAAGAGATTCAATAAAATATATAACAAAATTCCCCCTGATTGCAGACCTCCAGTAACTTCTGCTAAGGTTAGGTTTTCCAAAGAATTTGAAGATGACTTTGTTGTAATGTTTAGGGAGAGAAAAACAAAAAGTTTAGTAGACATTCAAACTAATGCAATCAAAGTTGAAGCCAATAGATCATCATCTGCTAAAATGAAAGCTAAGGCAAAAAAGGCTGAGAAGAGGATGAAAGGTAGAGAAGAAGGTACCTCATAAAAATTAAAGACGAAGATCATAAAATTGATGAAGTAACTTCTGTACTTATAAATCTCTCTAAGAGAATCTCTATAACAGAAACTCAACCTAGAGTAACCCAACAAGTTTCAAACATACCACAAGTACAATACAAAAGACATTTTCAACCTCAAATTCTGCAAAGACAAAACACGATCATCAAATTCAACCTCCCCTAATGATTGATGATCAAGATCCTGAAGAAACTATTCCTATCAATGCAAATGATATCAATTATTTTGAACATCCATCATCACATAATGTTATTATTCGAATCACTCAAGATCATTCTTTAATTCGAAATCAAGAAAATTCTCAAATTTCCAAGTATCAAGCTTTTTTTGAATTTCTCATTGTTGAATTAAATAGAAGCTATGACCTTAGACCAAGACCAGGACCTCATAGACCAGTCGAAAAGGTTACCCTTTATGAACCTCAAGTAAAATCAATTGAAACACAAACACCATTAATTCAAACATAGAGACAAGAACATAATATCGCTAAAAAATATGTTCTAACAATTTTTCATGTTGAAAAAGAATTAGAGAGAGTTAAAATTCCAATCCCATTGTCGGAAATCTCGAAAAATCCAAGTTGTAAATGTCAAGTCTCTAAATGGATTTAATCTTCAAGTGTTGATGTAGAGGGGGATGTCATTAGTTTACAACATGAAAAAAATCAAATTGTTTTTGGTCATAGTTCAGATATGATTGATGAAACTATACATATTTTTTATGTCACCTTGAAAATTCATGATTACCTTTTATATAATTGGATGTTAGATTTTGGTGCTTCCCATAATCTAATTCCTAAAGTAATCATGGATCAACTTCAATTACAAATCACTATACCATATCATGATCTGTATACTTTTGATTCTAAAAAAGTACCTTGAATTAGATTAATTAAGGATTTAGCGGTAACACTTGCTCAGATCCCTATCAATATTACAGTCTTGGACATTGATGTTATAAATATTCCCCCAAAATTTTGAAAGCTATTATCTAGATCCTATTGTGCCAAGTTAGGGGGAAGTCTGCAAATGGACATGTCTTATACTACAATCCCAATTTATTTAGGTGAAAATTTAAGATTATACATAGAAGTAAATTTCATTAATATAGTTTGTAAAGAAAATCAATTAATCAATCATCCCATTTATGCATTAGATCAATATTTTGTAGGATTTACTTTAGCTGCTAATGATCTTCCAAATCCTCAAATCAACATTCAAGAAATTGTCAATATCCCTCAAATTATAAAATTGACATTTGGAAGATGTATTTTGATGGGGCATTTTCCAAAGACGGGACAAGGGTTGGAATTGTACTCATCTCTCTTGATAAGAAAAATATTATCCAATCTTTTAAATTAGATTTTGCAGTCAAAGAAAATGTGGTAGAATAGGTGTTGGCGAGCAGAGGTCCTGCGTAACATTTTTGGGGCTTAAAGCCTATAAGTTAGGATAATAATATTGTAAATATCTGAAATATGCAAAGCGTGAAATGTATTAGGTCAATTAAAATGGTTTTCCGCCCAAGAAATAGTATAGAATAATAGGAAGTAAGTCAGCCTGCCCATGGTCTGCAGACCATGGGAAGGTATAAATAGAGCGAGGCTCTAAAGGTAGAGGGCAGTTCTTGTTTTGAATGAATCTTAGCGCTATGGGTTTATAAGGACAGTATTTTCTGCGTCTGTATGTTCAAGTCAAGGGTGTTGGTGGGTAGAGGGAGGCTATGCAGATGTGTGCACAAATACCTAGTAGAGTCCACAACTGTGTATGCGGACCACTGCAGCTAAGTGTGCAGGGCAGATCTGGTTGTATTAGCGGAAGAATTGAATAAAAGATAAGTTGATTCTGAAATATCGTGGATCTGGTTAATTTCTAGTTTATTTATCTGTTTGATCTGTGTGCTTATGCTTATATTTTAAGTTTATGCAAATCTATAACATTTTTGGGTGTGCGCATTGGTTAACTCTATTAAATGTTTGCTTAAAGACTGTAAGAAGTGGATATGATATGTAACAAACTTAGGAATAAAAAGTATTAAGGATTTTCCTGGGTTTAGATTTGCGCGGAGCAGAGTGATGCGAGGCCACAAAACAGTGCGTGACTCCTCCAGACCACATCATAACATCCTAGGGTGCGGAAACGTGGTTCCAACACCCTCCCCTGCTACCTCGGGTGAGACCTCAATCCGCACTTTGCAGGCTTTTGCTGAAAGGGCCGGTAGCTGTGGGATTTGTTTGGCCAAATAACTCTTTCGAACCTAGGTCAGGCCCCAATAAGCCAACAAATAGTTCCTTTGCTAGGACCAAGATCTGCCTAAGGTATGTTTGATGTCGGAACACTAGAACCCTTTCAAGGAAGATTCTGAGGATTGATTAGATCAGGAGTGGTCGATTTCATAGTAGGTCCTAGTACACCGATGCACCAATGAGAGGTTCAGCATGACGAGTGTGATCCAGTTGCCAGTATTCAAATGAGAAGGTAGTGAAGATCCAGAACAATTTTGGTTCATGGTAAGGTCAGTATGGGAAGTGCACAGAGTTACGGATGATAACATCAAAAAGGCTACCCTATTTAGCGCACTGTAGGACTCCACACTGACATGGTATATAAAGTAATCAAGCAGTCACTCGAATGCAGGAACAATGGAGATCCAGGTTGAATTGAAAAAAGAATTTAGCCGACCGAAGTCAGAAACACAGTCGACCATAGTGTTCAAGGATATCACGATGATGCCTGGTGAAACTCCGTGGGATCTAGATCAGAGATTGAAAAGTACAATCTGCGAGGCAAACATGACGCTTTTGGATGCGCAACATTGCACGTGGTTTGTGGCGTCATTGACACCACGTCTGAGGATGGAACTACCACAGTAAAATATCTCAACCCAGGCTGAAGCATTAGAGACAGTGATGAGGTTACATGAAACTCCAATACATGATCCGGGGTTGGGAGTTCAGCGAATCCACACACAAATACAAAACCTGTGCTTAGAAATGCAGAATCTAAAACAAGAAAAGGCACCCCTCCGAGAAGCATGAGAGGAAGTGTGGTGTATAAAGTGTAGAAGCCAGGGTCATGATAAGGATCATTTTCCAGTCTTTGCGAATTATGTGGCAGCGAGGGGACCAACACCATTGCAAATAAAGGCAAAAGCAGGGCCAAGTACGACACCCTTGCTCTGGTGCACAATCTGTCAAGTGGGAGGAAAGCACAACATCGACAACTGTCATTTACTACCCACATTTAACCAAACCCCCCAACAGCTATTTTGCAAATTTTGCAAATTGGTGGGCCACGAGGAGTGAGACTGCCATAGTTATCAATTATTGATGGACCGGTCACCAGTCTACAAAATGCAGATTGAAGCACGAGGTCAAGATCCAACTGCAGTGATAGCACAGTGGGTTCTAGGGACGTGGAGAGGACAGGGAGGAATGGAGCCAGGAAGGGGTCGTGGGCAGCTACTCTATTACAACTGCGGAGAACCAAGACACTACACACGGGACTATGCCAACCCGACCAAAATATTGTGACCTTACTGCGAGTAGTTCAATCATGAAATGATAGATTTCCCCATGTTGATAGCACAGATACGTGAGAAGAGGGCAGCGTAATCTATGACAACACAAAACGTCCAATTGATGAGGTCCGAACCCCACGAGGAATATCCCAACATAAACATGGTGCTCAGAGATGGTGCAGCTACAGGGGAGGATAAGAGGAAAGTAACCAAGGACGATGTTGGGGTTCACAAGGAGATAGACCTGGAAGCTAGGAAGAGCTTCACAGAGGTCTCTACCCCAGGTAGTAAGGATCAACCTGAACCGGAGAAGGATCTCTCAATGCTAACTACCTTTTTAGAGACATGCATGAAATTATTTCTTGATCATAGGGTAGTTAAAGGATTACAAGAATTGATAACTATGTGCGCAGGGTTGAGTGAACCTCGTGTGGTCCAAAATGCTGGAAAACAGGTGTCATAGACTGGGTGGGAAATGTGATTAACGACACAGATTGGTGACTATGAGATGGATTAGATCATTCTAGACTTGGGCTCAGATGCAAATTTACTACCTAAATAGAATTGGGAGAAAATGGGCAAGCCTACACTACAATGGCCTCTTATTCAATTGCAGATGGTGAACCAACAAAAGATCCTGCCCATGGGAAGATTGCAAGGAATTACAGTAAATATAGAAGGTGTGAGCACTCAAACGGACATTGAAGTAAAAGAAATTGTGGATGAGAGTAGCCCTTACCCTGCATTGTTAGTGATAGACTGGGCCACTGATATGAATGGGGTTATTAATTTAAAGAAGAGGAAAATGATATTTGAAAAGAAGTCACTCTGTGTAGTTATTCTGCTAGACCCAGCTGACTAACCACATTACACTAAACCTGTGCGCGACGAAGGAAGTGATGATGAATTAGATTGTATCTACAAAATTACTACACGAAATCAAGATTGGGTAAATCCGACTATGGAAGGAATAATATCGTTGGGGCATGCAGAAGATTCAGATGAGGAAGATGAATGGTGGCATAATCAGTTGAATGGAGCAACCACGTTAAACTACAATATGATGACTAAGTCATTGTATTGCTTCAGATCTCATGATCATGAACCACCGATGTAGGATGGGTTGATAGTAGTAGATGAATTCCTGACCAAATTTGAAAGCGTGGTTCCAGAGCACCAACAATTTGATGCATTGAGATGGGAATTGCACGTGGCGCCTTTGCATTGGTGGGATACACACGAAGGAACCTTCGACGATTGGCGTGATTGCAAGCACATGATGCAGATAAGATTTGGGAAACCAGAACTACAAATAACTGAGAAGTACGATGGACATGATGACCCATGCATGCACCTTACCAGATGGGTCCAAGCAAATGGAGAAGAGCCTCATCTAGAGTGGGTACACTTATTTTATCATACCCTGGATGTCATTCCAAGGAATTAGTATACTGAAACATAGCTCTGACATGGTATAGGCAAATGGGATATCTTGCGCGAGGGTTTTTTGTTAACATTTGTTTTTGAAGATCAATGGATGGATACTGTATACGACACGTTGCAGGTGGTGAAGGCCACTATTTTCAAAATACCACTAGAAATAGAAGAAATCATGCAGCTAGACTGGTCACGACAGTTGAGCCAAGCCTTGGAATCTTACAATGTGTAGGTAGAAGATGATGAGGATGACCCTAGAAACATCAATATTCTGGAAACAGAGGGGAGTCGCAAGGTTTGCGGACCAACAATCAAGGATCCAGAAATCACCGCACCACTGAAAATGAAACGAGTAAACATTAAAACGAAGGAAGAGCCAAAGTATGCAACGCTTGGGGACTATTGGGATGATGCCATGGTAGAAAAGGCCGTTAAGATGCTTCAAGAATATCAAGATTTATTCCCGACTAAAATCACAGAGTTAAAAGGGATCCTTGATGACCTGGGAATGATGAAGATAACCCTGAAGCTAGATGAGAAGCCAGTTAAGAAGCAACCTTATCAGTTGAATCCAAAATACAAAGCAAAGTTCTAGGAAGAGTTGGACAAGATGCTTGCAGCAGGAATAATTGAACCGATGGAGGAGTCTGACTAGGTAAGTTCTATGGTGGTGCAGGATAAAATATAGAAAGGTGAAATTTGCATCTACGTGGATCTTTAGAAGCTCAATGATGCATTGTTAACTATCCATTTCCAATGCCATTTACAGATGAGGTATTGGAAAACGTGGGAGGATAGGAAGCCTACTCCTTTACAGACAACTTCTTGAGGTACCACCAGATCAAGATTACGCCAGAGGATAGGAATTAAACAATGTTCTCTACCGAATGGTACTGCTTTCAGTATATGGTGATTCCCTTTGGACTAAAGAACATGCTGCCAATATTCTCACGCGTTGTGGTAGCTGCATTCAAGGAGTTTATACACTAGTTCTTAGAGGTATATCTTGATGATTGGACCGTATTCAGGCTGGTTAAGAAACATACCACGAGCTTACGGTTAATGTTGGATACTTTCTGATGGCACCAGATTTTGCTTAACCTAAAGAAGTGTATTTACCTCATCCCCTTCGGGAACCTACTCGGCCATGTGGTTTGCAAGCAAGGGCTGATGGTGGATCTAGCGAAGATTGTTGTCATACTCAATCTGCAAGTGTCGTGGAGTGTCAAGAAGCTACACGCCATGTTGGGACACACTGGTTATTATTGAAAGTTCATAAAAAGCTATGCACAAATCACGAAACTAATGGAATAGTTGTTGAAGAAGGACGCTACTTATTGCTGGAATGAGGATTGTAACAAAAGCCTAGAAACAGTAAAGGAAAATATGAAATCAACTCCTATATTGGTCTTTCCAAAATGGGACATCGAATTTCATGTGCATGTTGACGCATCATGTATCGCACTAGGAGCGGTAATCACACAAGAAGGAGCGGAAGGAATTGATCACCTGATCACATTTTCAAGCTGACTATTGTCAAAAGAATAAAAGAACTACTCCATTACTAAGTGAGAGGGATTGGCAATGGTATACACGCTCCAGAAATACCGCCACTATCTACTCGGAGGACACTTTAAGATGTATACTAACCATTCTACACTAAAATACCTAGTGAATAAGCCTGTGTTGGGGGGGCACATTTGTCAATGGTTGCTATTATTTCAAGAATATGACTTCGAAGTCGTTGTATAACTGGGATGTCTAAATGCATGCCGAGATCACCTGTCCCAAATTGAGAACGGCAAAGATCCCACAAACTTAGAGGAAGGACTATCAGATGTAAAGTTGTATGAAGTACACGTCGTGGATGGCCATTTTGAAGATATAATACACTTATTAACCATAGGAATCATGTTGTATGGATATTCCATTCAACAAAAGAAAGAATTGGTGATCCATACAGCCGATTTTACTGTTATTGCGGGGCACCTCTACAAAATGGGCAACGACGAAATATTACGCAGATATGTACCTGAATTCGAGTGAGGACAGATCCTAGCCAAAGCACATGGGGGGGTTGTTGGAGTACATTATGTAGTCTGCGCCACAGCACAGAAAATTCTTCGCCTGAACTATGGTGGCCAACTCTATATCAAGACTCGAAAGCATACGTTCGAGCCTGCAACATATGTCGATGGACTGGGAAACCATCGTGGAGGGATGAAGTGTCGCTCAAGCCATAGATGACGATGCAACCGTTTGAGAAATGGGCGATCGATTTTGTGGGGCCTATCACACCTCCACGAAAGATGGGGGCATAGTATATCATCACGAGAACAGAGTACTTGACCCGATGGGCGGAAGCATAGCCGGTTAAAGAATGCACAACTGCTACATCCGCGAAATTCTTTTTCGAGAATGTGTTAATGCGATTTGGATGTCCAAAAATTCTAATGAGCAATCACAAATGCATTTCCTAAATGAGACTATAAGCGTGCTTATGGAGGAATTTTAGATATACCATCAACAGAGTACGTTGTACCATCCGCAAGCAAATGGGACTATCGAAGCATTTAAAAAAAATTTGGAGACTGCGTTGACTAAGGTATGTAATGCGCAGCGGAACAATTGGGATTTTTGCATATCTGTTGTGCTATGGGCATACCGAACATCATTCAATAAGTTAAGGGGCCAGACACCTTTCTAATTAGTCTATGGTGAGGAAGCCATCATGCCAATGGAATACATTGTACCTAGTTTACTAATAGCAGTGGCGACAGGGATGATAGATTGCGGAGTTTTGGAAGAACGGATTGCGCAATTGGAGGAACTTGAGGAGGAGTGATTTCTGGAAGGATTTCATCAACAATTACAAAAGCAATGAGAGAAATCTTGGCATGATCACCATACCAAGATGCACATGTTCAAAGAGAATGATCTAGTATTACTATGTGATAGAAAGTTTGTGAAATTCCCAGCAAGCTCCACACGCACTAGTTGGGACCTTATGTAGTCAAAGAAGTTACAGATGGAGGCACAGTCTAGCTTGCCAAGCTCAATGGAGTTCCCTTCCCAGGAAGAGTAAATGGCAGTCGCCTGAAGCTCTACACGGGTGGGTTGACCGCCTGACTAACTTTCCAAAGAACAGTCTCACCGCTCCAGCCAATTGAAAGAGAGCGTGGGATGATAAAGCAGTCTAGGGGGAAATTGCGCAACAAACAGGGTGCACGTAGATGTGGTCTATCAAAAGCATCATGGTTGCGCATACATGGCTGCACTATTACATTAACAAGCAAAGAGGTGACCATTGTTGTCACTATTCATGACAAAATGTCTGAGTTATGGCAAAAGGGACAAGCATCGAGAAATTAAGAAATAGGGTACGAGCCACATCTGGATCGATCTGCCACAGGCTCAACATGAGGACAGTAGAAAAGGTGGGAGCCAATGAATTTGAATTCCAAGACACTTATAAATCATAGGGGGCATCCACCTAACGAGCTACGTTTTTGAGAATAGTAAGATATTGTGCATTCCTGTCGCTATGGAACTATTCTTTATCTACGTTCAAGGAGTAAGCTCGAGGGTTGTGATATGGCCAATGGATATGTAGGGCTTTCTGAAGATTACGGTGTTGACAACTGCAGGCATCAAGCAAAATTTAGCATCGATGGTAGGGGATGCGCTGAAAATTTGTAAACATGAAGCAAAGCTAGTCAGGATGTCGCCGCCTCGCCCATGGGCTAGGTGGAAAACCATAAAAGATAAGGGGAAAGTTGTAAATACAGAGATAAATGGTGGAATTATAGTTAACAAGTTGTCTCTGATGGACCTTGAAGATTGGGATCTCGCGGATAGCAGCAATGGTCTTGCAAAATTGCAACACAAGCTACATCAGACACTGCGTATGAAAGATACGACATTGGAAAAGGGTTGCGTTGGTATGATGAGTTCCCATATGTGGCACCCCCACTAGAGCTAAAATCGTATGAGGGGGTGTTCTACGTTAACCGAGTAGAGCAGAATGAGCATTAGGTTGTGTGAAGTGGTAGAGACAATGGAGCAAGAGCTAGAAGAAACATTGTAGGAGACAAAGAGGGAGCAGTACATCACTCATAGGAAGGTGACCAACGAAGCCTAGGCAGTGTGTATCACCACACCAACCAGTGACTCGGGATGAGTCATGATGATTGTGTTGCGGGACTATTGGGGAGCGGAGGTCCGACGTAATAGTTTTTGGGCTTAAAGCCTATAAGTTAGGATAATAATAATGTAAATCTTCGCAATATGTGGAGCACAAAATGTAATAGGTCAAGTAAAAGGGTTGTCTACGCAAGAAATAGTATAGAATAATAGGAAGTAAGTCGGCTTGCCCATGGTCCGCGGACCATGCGAAGGTATAAATAGAGTGAGGCTCTAAGGGTAGAGGGTAGTTCTTGTTTTGAAAGAATATTAGTGTGATGGGTTTGTAAGGACAATATTTTCTACGTCTGTAAGTTCGAGTCAAGGGTGTTGGTGGGTAGAGGGAGGCTCTGTAGCTATGTGCACAGAGGCCTGGTAGAGTCTGCAGCTATGTGCGCGGACCCTTGTAGCTGAGTGCATAGGGCAGATCTGGTTGTATTAGAAGAAGAATTGAATAAAAGATAAGTTGATTCTGAAATATCGTGGATCTGGTTAATTTCTGGTTTATTTATCTGTTTGATCTATGCGCTTATGCTTATATTTTAATTTCATGCAAATATATAACATTTCTAGGTGCGCACATTGGTTAACTCTATTAAATGTTTTCTTAAAGACTGTAAGGAGTAGATCTAATCTGTAACAAAATTAGGAATAATAAGTATTAAGGATTTTTTTATGTTTAGATCTACACGGAGCAGAGTGGTGCAAGGCCACAGAACATTGTGCAACTCCTCAAGACCACATCACGAGATATCGGTGCGAAAACCTGGTTCCAACACCCTCCCCTGCTACCTCGGGTGAGACCTTAGTCCGGACTCCATACGTTGTTGCCGAAAGGGTCGGTAGCTGCGGGATTTGTTTGGAAAATTAACTCTTCTGAACCTAGGTCAGGCCCCAATAAGCCAACAATATGAAGCCCTAATTTTAGGATTGGAGTTAACTAAGAGTCTGAAAGTTGAAAACTTAGTTGTATTTGGTGATTCAAAGTTAATTGTAAAAAAAATCAAAAACTTTTGTCAAACCAATAATATTAGGCTTAGAGCTTATAGAAATGAAGTTTGGGACTGTGTAGATAATTATTTTTGAGCCTTCAATATCACATCAATCCCAAGAGAAGAAAATATTCATGTTGATTCTTTGGCAATTTCTGCGAGTTATTTTAAAATTCTTGATCCTTTACAATTGCATTATTAGTTTGAGGTAAAATACGAACCTTCCATTCCTGAAAATATCAAATAATGACAAGATTTTGAAGATAATGAATAGTTAAAAAAAAATTACAAGTAGTAGATGAATTTTTTGCTTTACATGTGGAAGAACATCACATTGATGAAATTAAATCAAATGAGGATGATCAAAATTCACATTTAGAACATAAAATTGTTGACCATGATATCATTCAGTTATCAAATAATTACATGCCAAAAGGATTAGTTCCCCTTGAAAATATTTTTGATCATAGTGATGTGTCAAAAACTTCATAGTTAAATTCATAACAACAAAATGTTCAGGACTGTAATATTGGTACAAATGAAGAAATCATAAATGTTAAAATCTTAGCATCATTGGAAGAAATCAAAGACAAATATATCACTCTTTTCAAACATTATAGAGATGTATTTTCATGTTCATATGAATAATTGAAAACTTATGACACAACCATTACTGAACATAAGGTTCCTCTCAAAACTGAAGCTGAACCATTTCAACAGTAGTTAAGAAGAATAAACCCAGCCTTGATTTTAATTATTGAGAAGGAAATTAAAAAACTATTGGATGCAAAAATAATTGTTCCTTTAATATATTTTGAATGGATAGAAAACCTTGTACATGTTAGGAAGAAAAATGGTGAAATATGACTGTGTTGACTTTACAAATTTGAACAAATTGTATTTAAAGGATAATTATCATTACCAAAAATGCACCAACTACTTCAGAGGGTTCCAGGTTCAAATAGGATTTCAATGTTAGATGGATTTTATGGATATAACCATATTATGGTTAGTCCTGAAGACAGAGAGAAAAAAACATTACAACTTCATGGGGTACATTTATGTATGCCAAAATGCCATTTGGTTTAATCAACACTGGAGCAACATTTCAAAGAGCAATGGATCTCACATTTGTGGTTAAGATAAATAAATTTATTGTCATTTATCTTGACGATTTAACTATATTTTTTGATTATGATAAAAATATATATATATATATATTAAACATTTGAGAAAAGTTTTTGAAAGATGCAAGAAATATCGGATTTCTCTTAATCCCAAAAGGTCACTTTTTTCCATGAAAGAAGGAAAGATATTGGGACATATAGTTTCAAAGGGAGTTTTAATCAATCTAAAAAGATTCCAAACAATTGAGGTAATTAGTTTACTTAGAAACAAAAAGGAAATTCAAGCATTCTTAGGAACGATAAATTTCTTAAGAAGATTTATACCTAATTATGCTAAGATTGTAAAAGATAATATTTATATGCTTAAAAGGGATCATGAAGTGAAATGGATAGTACATGCTAGATATTATTTTTCACAAATCAAGAAAGCTATTTCAAAATTCCCAGTACTAGCTAGTCTAGATTAATCAAAACTCTATAGTATCTTCGACTTTGCCTCTAACACTACCATAACAGTTGTATTACTACAAAGAAATGATGACGAACATGAGCAACAAATGTCATTTTTTCAGTAAAGTGATGAGAGATGTTGAAATAATATATGCCATCATAGAGAAGCAACCATGTGACCATGTCCAAGTTCTAAAAGCATTCATGATTTATGTCTTACATTCTCATGTTATTGCTTATGTCCCCAACAATGCAGTGAAAACAATTTTAACACAACTTAATACAGAAGGAAAGAGGGGAAGATGGATTTTAAATATACTTTAGTTTGATATACATATTAGACCCACCAAACTGATGAAAGGATAGGGTTTAGCTAAACTTTTGGCTGAATCAAATTGTAAGATTCTCGGTATCACCACCATTTTACAAATTTCAGCAGAGAAGAATCCACAAGAACCTTCTCATATTTCAACAAAGAATAATCCACAAGAACCTTATCAAATGTCAACCGAGAAGAATCCACAAGAACCTTCTCAAATGTCAACCGAGAAGAATCCACAAGAACGTTCATCTAGTTCAGATCTTGTTCCTCTGTCTCTACATATTGATGACAAATTTTTACTTTCAGATTGGTATAAAGACATAGTGAATTTTCTTCAATATTTAAAGTGTCCTCCTAAATTTACAAAGAATCAATCTATATCTCTTAGGCTTAAAGCTATGAAATATTGTATCATACATTCCAATTTATATTGGAAGGATCTTTTAAATAACTTTTTATTATGCCTGACTGAAAGCAAAACTGAATAAGTCATTGAACAATTTCATGAAGTCATTTGAGGAGGACATTATGCTTGGAAGGAAACTACATACAAAATTGTAACTGAAGGTTTCTATTGACCCAAATTGCACAAGTTGGAGAAAAGGTAAGAACTTGTATCCCATGTCAGATAGTTACTGGAAAACAGAGGCTATAAACACTTCCCCTTGTACTAGTTTTAATTGAAGATTTGTTTTTACAATGGGGATTATATTTTATAGGTGAAATAGTTTCAGCTTCCAACAACCAACATAGATGGATATTAACTTCCACTGACTAATTCACCAAGTGGGTAGAAACAAATCCTATAAAGAATGCAACATATACAATGTTTACCACATTCATTGAAGAGAACATACTATCTTGATTTAGTTGTCCAGAGAAAATAGTTACAAACAATGCAGAGGAATTCAAAAGCATTAAAATGATAGAGTTTTGTCAGAAATATCAAATTTTATTGCATAATTTTGCACCGTATTATCCACAAGGTAACATGTTAGCAGAATCATCAAATACGAGTTTGGTTAAGGTAATCAAGAAAGTATCGACATCACAAAAGAAGTTGCGATAGTCATCTCAAATATGCATTTTGGGAAAATAAAGTATCACTGTAAACATCTACTGACAAGTCACCTTTCCAACTTGTATATGGAACTGAAGCAATTTTTGTACACAACTAGCATTTCCAGTCATTTTTTTCACGAATCATACGAGGAAGATGAATATTATTCAAGGAGAATCAACCAAATGATTGAGCTAAACCAAGATAAAGATGAAGTTCAACACAAACTTTGTCAATATCAAAACAAAATGAAAATATTATTTGACAGAAAGGCTAGAGAAAGAGATTTTAGACAAGGTGATCTAGTTTTAAGATGGGATGCCAGAAGAGAGGAAAGAGGCAAGCATGGAAATTTTGATAATTTGTTGTTGAGACCATTCAACATTGCAGAAGTAAAGGGTAACAACACTTTCATTATGCACGGATAATATTATTCATTGCCTATTAATAGATAATACCTCAAACACTATATTCAGTATTAGATGCTTGCAACCATTTTCATTGTAGATTTCTATTTTTCCTTAAATTTTAGTGTCAAAGTGTGATTTTCACACCAAAGACTCTATAACTAGAGGAGAAGGCATATGGATCTGCAAGTTCTTTGCATCCTATAGGGGGAAGTAGTCCCGATATGGAGTCGATGTTGTAATTTATTTTAACCTAGCTATTTTTTACTTTTTCCTTTTTGTTAAAAGAAAAGAAAAATAACAAATATAGAAAAAAAGAAAGAAATAAAAAAATGAGAAAAAGAAAAAAAAAGTTAAAAGAAAAGATAAATGAGAAAAGGGATATAAAAAATAATATAAATATGCAATAAAATCCCAAAGCTGTGAGAAAATTAAAATGTCGTGTTTATTTATTTTATATTATTTTTATTTTAATCCATTATCATTATTCAAAGGGTATATTTGATTGTAAATAAAGGGCATTAGAAAATTTTGTTGTTATGCGATAAAGTTTAAATAACAATCGACGAAGGAGATCATCCCCACCTAGATCAATAGTGGGGGATGAGTTCGGAACCCCCCCACACTTTCAGAGTTTAATGGCGGGGGGGGGTGGTGTTTTTGGGAAAACTAATGTCTTGTCGAATGCCTAGCCCTCTAGGTTTGGCATCTACCCTAGAAACAACAGTTTAAATCAATCCACTAATTTCTTCTATGTGTAACAGATAAGAGAAAGATAATGGAACCAACGAGGAACTTCTGCTTAATCCCTTGCTTGATCTCTCTCCCCCTTGATAGAGCATGCAACTCCTCCCCATACTTAACCCGCTTGGAGAGTACCTGCACAAGTACAGCAACAAAGAACCATCAAAGCATCATGATCTATTACAACATAAACATTACAGAATCAGATATATAATGAACAAATGATAGCATTCACAAACGATAACATTCACAATCGCACAATCATATGGAAGAAAACTTGAAGAATTTTATTAATAGAAGGGTGAATTACAACTCAGTTGTATGATCCAGCATCATCCTCCTAGCTTCAATCCCTCTTCACCTCATGAAATAGAAAGATCACACCAACAACACAATGGTCTTTCCTCAATTACAAACTATCAGCACTTCCTTGCAATTCACAATATTCCAGCCTCTAGATCTCTTAGATGAGGGGTCCATTTATATATGTCTGCAATGGTGTGAGCCATCCATGGGGTTTTCATTAGTGTCATTCCACTTGTTACAATTGGTTCCACTTGGAGATTTCTTAGATCTCTTACTCATCCTTGGGCAAATTCAGAGAGGCAAGTGGCACAGGAGAAGTTTCTAAAAGATTCCATGAGAAACCACCTAGAAAATTGTCTTGGACATTTGTCCATCCTCGCCCATCGCACCCTATAGAAGGCCTAATAAATATGCATCACACCTTGGCAGTGTACCACTCAGTATGCATCGCACCCTGGCAGTGTACCACTCAGTATGCATCACACTTTGCGAGTGGAGCAGTCAATATGGTTCAATTTAGGCCATTTCTAGATGGTTTCTTAGGTGGAGCTTTTGGGGAATGATGTAATCATATGACTATGTTCTTTTAGGGTATGAAACAAATCTTTTAGGGGTTGATGAGCCCTAGTTTATTGACATATAAGTTTGGGGTTTATGTGCCAAAATATGTCTATAACAGTTGCTCCCTAAAGCATGAAGTCCTAAATATTGATGTCGGGTGAAATGCTTTATCATGAGGATCCGAGGTTTCAAACTGGAAGGTGACCTGCACAATACAATACATCATCATAATATAAATTTCATGATCTATCTGAGGTATTCATTCCCACGCTCAGCTTTATAAATTCATTTCATGTACATAGATCAGATAGTCATCTGTAGATGCAAACTGGTGATTCTTCAGATGTAGAGTCATCATCCATGGTTCAGATGACCATCTGTGCAGTGTCTTTGTACATTTGATGTTTTTATATCCCTGAATATATTATAGGCTAGATGGATGAAACTAGATTCGGGGTCTTCAAACTCGTTCAATATTCACCCAATGTGCAAGTCAATCCATGTGAAGAGATGTTCTGAAGTTGAACATGGAAAGACATTGCCTGATTACCAGCCAATAATGTGAGCTGTTAATAGATGCGAGAGGAATCACTGATAATGATAATGACCCTCAAGGTAATATAGTACAATTCACGTGGTGTGAATATATTATCTGATATTGAACACCATGAAAAATATTTCGGTCGAAGGCCATTGATGCCAACCTATCACCGGAAGTGAGAAACTTTCCATTGATGTATGCAAGTTTCACAACACTGAAAGGGGTGTTTCTAAGTCAAATTCTTGGATAATGAGCTGATGTTGACAAGAAGCGACTCATTGTGGGAGGGCCTTGATGTATCCTACATCTACAAAATGAAATGAAGCAAATGATTTCTGGAGGTGAAAATGAACTAACGACACAAGTTCAGGAATGGCGCTCATGAAAAAATGAAGGTTGGAGGTATTGTAGTGGATGAGACATTAACTGGATTGTGATTTTCTCAACTAAATGACTTCTCTTGAACATGTCGGTGACACTGAGATGAATTGGTAGCATTAACCCCAAGAGATGGACGGTATGAAAGACCAATGGTGAGATGACCGGTGAATAGAATAACCCAACCCAACTCAGTAATGGAGATGAAGTGAAAGTGTCATGTTCAAGAGCAACCTGCTACCATAAATTCTTCAAGTTTTTTCATTTTTCTCCAGTCATTATTAACCATTACCTCGTTATTTTTTTCAAACTTGAGGAGGATAACATATGCTTGTTCTATAATTCTCCCTTCGGGAAAACCTGGCGCTATGTTTTAACAAATCTAGCAATAGAAACTCGGTCTCGTCTAGAATGGACAAGTTTGTCGCTATTGTTTTAACAAGTTTAACAACAAGGATAACTCGGTCATTTTCATATTTAGATAGTTTGAAAAGGGATGAAAAGAAAACTCCAAAAGTTATTTTTCGTAAAATAATCCCTTAGGTCAGAAAAGGGATAAAATAATACAAAAGGGATGACTTTTCCAATCACTTTAACGAGCTGAAAAAGACAAGTGCTTGAATTGTTCGTAAGATAATCCCTCGGGTCCAAAAAAGTATAAAATCATACAGGAGGGATGACATTTCCAATCACTTTAATGAGCTGAAAAGGACAAGCACTCGACAATCGTTTCATATTTAACGAGTCTAAAAAGGGTTTAAAGAAGACTCGATTTTGAGGAACGAGTGGTGTCTAGGGTAGCAACTGGTTTCGATGATTTTTGAACTTCTAAAAAAATGTTAATTTCTATGAAGAGGGTGGCTAATAAGACCACTCATTGCAACTATTCCTCAAAAAAGGGTAAAACAACCAAGTGAAAGTGTATGATCGGCCAAAGGGATGGTGGTGATGGGATGTACACAACCAAGGTTCAAAAGGATGATAGAATGGTAATCACAAAGGTTAATTACTTGGAAATGGGTTCATTTTTGGACAAGCTTGAACCATGGGGAACTATGCTTGGAATCAGATTCATTTTTACACAAGCTTGAAACGACAAAACTATGCTTGAATTTAGTTTCATTTTTACACAAGCTTGAAACGAAAAAACTATGCTTGAAAAAAGGGGCACATGCCCCCAGCATGATGAACAAAGAGTGTCTCTTGTAACCAGATGGAAGTCACTGTGGTGAAGCAAGACAACTTCGTCTAGAATAGACAAAGGTGAATGGTGTGATAGACCAATCACATAACCTACAAGGAAATTCGTCTTTACAACTAGGCGCATGCCCCCAAAGCTTCATTACATTCACCAGATTACTCCTAGTTATCAGGTGGGTGGAATGAAAGTTCAAGTGATACCATTGATGCAAAAGGACCATTTAGAGATGATGATTGACAGGGAAATGAAAGCTGGTTGACGGTGAAAATTTTTCATTCATGCGAGAAACACATCACTCAGAAGAGTGTTGAAACAATAGCTTCCATGTTATAAACATAGTCACGTTCAAGGAGTAAATTGTAATCTAATGGTCCTGGGACTATCATCATGTTCAGATGAATGATTTTCCTTCTTAAAGTGAAAGGTAACTTAGGAAAGATCGCTAACGGTTGACTAGTTCCTTTGTTAAAGCCTAAAATATTCTGTGTAACAGGCATAAGCGATGGCGAACTAAGCGCTTTCCAAGCAGTTGAGGAAAGGATACTCACTGATGCACCTTCATCTATAATAGTACCAGACAGGATCATTTTACAAACTTGTACTATGATTCGGAAATGTACATAAGAAGGAAGACGGGATCTTGCCAGTCAATTCCAATCAAAGGAAGTGACTAGACTACTTGGAGCGGGTACCAAATAAATGGGTGAACTAACCCCTTGAGTTATGAGAAGTGGGGGGTTTCCTCCTGTTGTGAAGGAAAGGGCAAATTGCCACCAAGTTCATTAGAATATGAAGTAACAAAAATAATTTGAATGGTATCATTCTCACTCTCTTCGGGAAAGGTATGATTAGCTGAAGGTGAAATTGGGTCAACTGTCACCTCAACCTATTGACTTTGGTTGGGTATAGACTCATAATATTCACTTTCAGAAAGAGTGGTTTCGACCAACAGTTGATTTAAGTCAGTCAGTTTTTCAACTAGTGAAGGACTTAGGGAGAGTTTCCTGTAGCCAGATGGAAGTCACTGTGGTGAAGCAGGACGGTTATCCAACACTCTTTTGGCTTCATCCAAAAAGGGACAAAGGTGAAGGGAATGGTTACCTTCACATAACATAAATGGAAACTTAACCTTTCTCCTCTGTCCATGAACTTTACTATCACTAGTTGAAGGTTTGTTACCAAAATAATCTCTAGAGGTTGATGACACAGGATGGTGTGAATGGGGAGACCATTCTTTTAAGATCCGAGGAAAGAAAGGACAATCTTGATGAAAATGGTCTCCCACACAAATTATGCATGGAAATTTGGGTTTGGGAAGTTTAATGGGCGGATTTCCATCAGTTGATGCATTCAAAGCAATGGATGCTTTGTTGCCCCCTTGCTGAATTGGCTTCTTCTTCTTTTCCTTCCCTTTTTTCTTCTTCTCAGCCACCTGGTTACTAGTATCACTACATTCACCAAGCGAAGAGGAAGAAGGGGAGGGAGAAACAAATGAGGAAGAAGGCAAAGGGTAAATTTCAGGATCAACTGGAGGTTGATTCGATTGCGGAGAAATTACGGCATTTTGAACCATAGAGGTTGAAAACAGCCATAATGGCAGGTCATTTTCTCGAAAGGGAAAATGTAGCCATATAAGGAGCACCAATATTTCCCCAAGAAGGAAAATGACTAGGATTCCCCTCGAAAGGGATTCCTTGATCAGTCGACTCTGGATTCGTCGCCCTATGTCCCAACCTAAGATCAACTAAGGAATAGGGATGTTATTCACAGTTAATTAATTTTACAGACGCTTTGACACAACTTTGATTTTTCAGTTTTAAGAGTCGAGAAAAAGCTAAAGATGACTCTAGTCTCCTTCAATTTTTAATGAGCCTGAAAGGACAAGTGCTCAGATGGAAATTTTCTTTTAAAGAGTCAGAAATGAATGAAAGTGACTACTCTAGAAAATATAGATAGAGGGATTACCAAACCAATTGCAAAACTACATTATACACCTTGGTGATAAATTAAAGAGAAATTATCAAGGAATTATGTACGTCAGTTAATCTTCCCGAATGTTGTGTTTAGTGCATTGCGATGAATAAGGCGACAAACTTGGCTTCCTATGGATAAAGGATTTAAGCCTATTATGGTCTCCCAATATATACGCGACGGTACGAGGAGTACAAGTTCGTGCTGGCACTTGTCATATCAAGGAGGGGGAATCACCCAACCTTCAATGAAAACGATAGCCACTAGTTTTAACAATGTCAAAACATATCTTTAGCCTAGACTTCTAGATATGTTGCGTTAAGTTTCAAAGCATTGTTAGGTTCATTGAAATTTATTTTAAAGTTGATCTTGTTTAGAGTTTTCCTTTCAATGGTTCACCACATGATGATGATTTTGAAATTCCCAAAATGCAATCTAAAATGATAAACAATCTTTGTTTATTTTGAACAATGAAAATCCTAGCTACAGGGAAAGGAGATTACAATTCTTTCAAACAAAGAGAAAAGAGCACACACTAGTGCATTTTCCTAAATCATTTTTTCACACACAAACTAAAAAATTCTAAATGCAAATGCATGTATTTGTTTTTCGTTCTCCTTAATGTGAAAAATTCCAAAAAGGAAAACTAAATGCGACAAAGATCTAAAATATTTCTTTCAAAATGATATTTTGGACAATTTCTTCTTCAAAATAGAAAGGAAGACTAAACGAAACTTTTCTATTTTGAATAAAAAATTCTTTTGAAACTTTGAATATAAAAAAATCAAACCAAATACATGAAGAAAAGTTCAATTGATTATCTAGGGAAGGAAGAATCTGCGACACTTCTCTTTTCGACACAAAACGACAATTACGGCACTTTTTGTACGAAAGCGACAAATCGATTTAAACAACTTTTCGAAAAGGGATGTAAATGATGAACAAATATATAAAAACATTCACTAATTCTAATCTAATGGAGACCGATCTATGTGATGCAAGTAGGCTTTAGTAAGGAGGCATTGTTCATGAGCAGCAAAACAACTAAACAAAACTAAAAGCAAGGTCACAAACCCCCAATTTCTAGAATGGAAAAAGTGCTTAGTCAGTCATCGCACCTAGGCTTCACTGAAACAGGGATGCATCACACTTTCTACACTCAGGAGGTGTGATGCATACTGGGTTACAGTGGAAGACAGTGCGATGGTCCAGGGAGCACAACTGAAAAGGGTTTTGGCTCAAATGCGCAGCTGTTTTCAATGAGTTAAGCTGAGCTTTGATGGAAAGTAAATAGTAAAGTATAGAGTAATGTATTGAGAGGTTACTAGGCTACCAAAAGGGTATCTAGATGTGCTTGTAAGTCAAATTTTTAATTCATAAACTAAACCAAAGATTGATTGAAGTAGCATTCATCTACTATGTAATTGCAAAGCAAGAGTACTTTGAAGGCTACCTGGCTGACTTTAGGCTCTGTCTATAGTTTATAAAACAAACAATAACAACAAACAAACATCTATTCGCTCCCTAGCATAGTTGCCAATTTATTTCTAGGAAAACTAGTGTCTTGTCGAATGTCTAGCCCTCTAGGTTTGGCAGCTACCCTAGAACAACAATTTAAAGCAATCCAATGATTTCTTCTATGTGTAATAGATAAGAGAAACATAATGGAACCAACCTGGAACTTCTACTTAATCCCTTTCTTGATCTCTCTCCCCCTTGACAAAGCTTGCAACTCCTCCCTATACTTAACGCACTTGGAGAGTACCTGCACAAGTACAACAACAAAGAACCATCAAAGCATCGTGATCTATTACAACATAAATATTACAGAATCATATATATATAATGAACAAATGATAACATTCACAATCGCACAATCATATGGAAGAAAACTTGAAGAACTTTATTAATAGAAGGGAGAATTACAACCCAGTTGTCTAATCTAGCATCATCCTCCCAGCTTCAATCCCTCTTCACCTCATGAAATGGCAAGATCACACCAACAATACAATTATCTTTCCTCAATTAAAAACTATTAGCACTTCCTTGCAATTCACAATATTCCAGCCTCTAGATCTCTTAGATGAGGGACCCATTTATAGATGTGTCCAAGGGTGTGAGTCATCCATGGGGCTTTCATTAGTGTCATTCCACTTGTTACAATTGGTTCCACTTGGAGATTTCTTAGATCTCTTACTCATCCTTGGGCGAATTCAGAGAGGCAAGTGGCACGAGAGAAGTTTCTAGAAGATTCCATGAGAAACCACCTAGCTAACTGTATTGGAAATTTGTCCATCCTCTCCCATCTCACCCTATAGAAGGCCTAATCAGTATGCATCGCACCCTGGCAGTGTACCACTCAGTATGCATCACACTTTGCCAGTGGAGCAGTCAATATGGTTCAATTTAGGCCATTTCTAGATGGTTTCTTAGATGGAGCTTTTGGGGAATGATGTAATTAGATGACTATGTTCTTTTAGGGTATGAAACAACTCTTTTAGGGGTTGATGAGCCCTAGTTTATCGACATATAAGTTTTGGGTTGATGTGCCCAAATATGTCTATAATAGGGGGGGTCTGAAAAGAAAAATTGTGTTTACCTCCCACTCATACGTGATGCCTCTTGGTCAAGTTTGGGACCCCCCTCTTCTAAACCACTAACTGCCCACCCCCCCCACCCCCCCGAGAATAGCTATCCTTACTGCTCCACCCTCATGCCCACTCACAAATTTCCACCTTTCCCTCTCCTATTCGCTCCCACCAAATAACCATTATACCATTAAAATCCCCCGCCAAATGTTCATGTAACCATTTTCTCATTAATTTTTCGCACCAATGTCTAATTCATTAATGAGGCGCACCCAAAAATGGTTATACTCTGCTAATACATTTGAATCTACTCTTTAAAAAAAAACTTTCCGTACTTCAAACTTCTTTTCTCCATTTTAGTTTCTAGCATCACTAGTACGACTCCGAATTTCACAGCTACGCAACAATATTCATACACCAGTTATCGTAATTTATCTGGTACTTCATCACTCTTGTCTATAATTCCTATTTATGATGTCTTCTCATAAAGGAAAGTCCCAATTAATCATGGAAATCCCTATGCTTCCCTTTGTAGTTAACCTAGACGATCTCCCTTTGGTAGATACATAGTATAAGATCTCGAAAACCTGTGAACTCCACAACTGGGAAAATCCGAAATTTCTCGATGTTAGTGATGAATTAAGAATTTTGGACTATTTTATTCCCTATTTCATCTTTCCCTAGACCCATATTTTCCCTGAATTTGTTACCTAGTGTCATCTTAGATATCTTCCTAGTTAGAGGGTTGTAATTGCCCAAAATAATGAAGTTTTATTTTCCATTTATCCTGAGTCCATATGCCAAGCATTCCAAATCAATCCTTTAGCTCCTATGCACCCTTTTCTGCTAATTCCCTCATGGATATTTACCAAAAACTCACATTTCCTCAACGAGCCCTAATATTTGAGTCATTCCTACTTGATAATTCTGAGTTGCCTAGAACTAATCCTCCGTATTCTACTTCAATTTTCCTAGAAATGTCTAGGCAAGCCATTTCCATGGTCACTTTTCTGTTATCTTACCCTACCAATCATTACACTGATGACGTAATATTGGGATTTTTATCAGTGTTCTCTATGGGTAATAAGCCCTCATTGATTTTCAATTACAGTCAGTTTTTGGCAGACAATATTCATGTTCAGTTTTTAAACGTTTCTACTGAAGGTAATTTTAAACACCAGTCAATTCTTATGTATTTACTTTTATTTCATCAAGCATATAGGTTTAAGTTCACATTGAAAAATTTAGATGCACAAGGAAAGCCTCAGTCAATAATTCACTGGAATTCCTTGGTAAGGAAGAACATAGAAGAGTATTCCTTTAGCAATTATGTAAACTAGTTTTAGTATATGTATTTATGTCTTCTCAATAGTGATGTTATACAAAGGATTTCATTTGAAATCAAAATAATTTTGCACATTACTGAGAAAGACAAAATTGGAGACTAGTACCTCTACCAGAACTATACAGAAATTAGAATATATAGATGTGAACTTCCTCCCTACATGTTACCAGTATTTGTGCCAATTAGGATCATTTTCTTGGAATACATTAGGTAAATGATGAACATGGATGATTTTCAGTTTGTATCTAGGAAGAAAAAATCCCAATTCATGTTGAATGCATATATTGACCCTTTCATTGTCAATACTAGGGCGGTAGCAAAGGAGGCATATAGTTTATTAAAGAATATGAAATTCAAGTTGAGCTTTACTTGGTCGTATGATCCCTTGGGGATTATTTTGAAGTTGAGATCTTAGCAGAAAACATTGCCATATGTACATACAACTAGGCCAGAGATAGAACAATATGAAAATCAAGAAGAATCACAAGAGAATACATTATGGGAAGGTAAGGAACAAATTGTTAAGTAGACATCTTCATGGACTCAGATACTTCTAGAAACATAAACCAAAGACCAATAGAAAGCATGTCTCCTATAGACTCAAAAGTTCAAGCCACAAGTTTCATAGTTTTCAAAAGGATAAATAAGACAAATACTAATTAGGAGTCCTCAGAGGACAAGAGTTCACAGGAGCAAGCCACACTGGTGCTGTTAGGTTTTCCCACCACTTCTTAATTTCCATAGACTGAAAAAATTACAGTTTCTCATATAAATTTTGTTTGTCATGATACAAAACAACAAAATATTCTTGCTAGATACAGAGAAATTAAAATTAAGAATGAAGCATTAAAGGCCACCACTTATTTAGAATTTTGGAAAATTTCTTCCATTGCACAGAACATACTTATGTCTCCACTTGATACTAAAAAGGGATAGTTTCAATTAGATTTCTTGGAACCCAAATTTCTAGTCCCTAAGGGCACAGAAGATTACAAAACATCCATTTTTTATTTTGAAACTAATAAAATTCATCCCATTGATCAAATTTACTTGCATAAGTAGGTGAGTGAAATGATATATTTCACATTGACAAGTTCAGCTATGGTAGCCTCTAAACTGCAATCTTCCCTGAATAATATTCACACACAGCTGAATATGGAGAGAATGTCATCCCTGGATAAATATACCAAAATAAAATCTCTTGAAGATTTGGTGATCAAACTAGGATATGATCCTAGTAATATCAAAGTAGCAAAAGAGATGATAAAAAATAAGAATGCTAACATTCAAACATTGAGGAAGAAATATAAAATTCCTACTACTGAACATCCACAAGATAAGGAAGTTGGTCAATTTGAAAAGGAAAAAGAAAACATGTTCAAATTGATAGTTGAACAGAATGTTCAAATTCAGAAAATTGAAGCTAACATGGAATCACTCCTAAAAGAAAAAGAACAACAACTCAATATTTCAGTTGCCATTCCTATAGATACTACTCCTACAATAGGTACTTCAGCAGTAGGGACATCTACAACAACAACCATCACAATATAACCAGAGTCTACAGATTCAACAAAACAACTATCAAAAGACATGGAACATTTGTCTTTAACAGATCAAGAAATTGAGAAACGTAAAATGAAGCTCCAAAAGATTCAAGAACATAAGACTAAATTTGATAATGCATAATTGGCTGAGATTCAAAAGAATTATAAATTAACTCAACAATTAGAAGTTTATTAAAATGAATATTTAATTGCACAAACTATTTCTCAGGCCAAAGAAAACATTTGGGTAGACATTAATCTATCAATGACTGAGTTATGGCCTTCAATTGAGTTTTTTTTAGCAGGAAGATTTATTGCAGAGGTCATAAGAAGAAGTGGAAAAAATAAAGGACCTAGACCACAAACCTGGAGATACTATAGGATAATAAAAGACTTGAACTCCAAGACAAAAGATGAGCTTGAAGAATTTAGCATTGAAGACATAGCTGAACCTGTCTTGGAGGTGTGAATGTTCTAGCCAAGAGTAATTTAATGCTACAACTCGAGAACAAGTGCCAAAATTTGGAGGTCCAAATCAAGAAATTTTAGAGGAAATTTAATTCTTTACATTAGAAAGGACTTTCAACTTTTCAGGATAGAAGTGGAAAAACGATTCCACCTTAATCATATCAACAGAGGTTACATGATAGTAGTGGACAAGACTAAATTTTCAAAAATTAGCGGAATTATTACTGAGAAATCCTTCATTGAAGGTTTAAGTTATGATTTGTTAATTCAAAATGAAATTAAGCATTAGAAAATAGGCTCACTTTTGAAAAATATTGAACTTGATGAGTCATATAGAAAAATTTTAAAGTTTTCTATCCCTGATGAAAAAAGATGGGATAAACTATGTGAGCTATGAATAGGAATAAAATGCAAAATTTCATGAGCAAATAACATAATTTCAGGAGAAGACAACATAATTTTATGGGCAGTGAACACAAAAACAAATTTCTAGATATAGTCATCAACAACAACCCTAGAAATTAGTTCAGATCCACTATTTTTAGTTCTATTTTTGTAATATCCCAAATATTTTGGATGATATTATATTTTATAATAAATTTTGATTCCATTTTAGATTTGTTTGAAATTTTAACTCTATATATATTTTGTAATTCAAAGAAGAAAGGGTAGAACCCTTGTGATGAACTAGTGAACATACTTGTAACTTTCTAATCTATTTCTGAAGTTAATAGAAGGATTCTAGATTCATTATGAGAAACTTGTGTATCTTTGTGAGTTCTTCTAGTTATTCAATTATGTATTCATTTTATTTTTATATGCACATGTTCAATTTAACATATAATTCTAGGTAAGAATATATTGAATATAAATCTCTCTGGAAGCTCCTACAAAGTTATCATTATTTAAGGAGATTAATAAACTGAAACTGGTTTTCTTAGTTAATTCCTCTAACTTTTTAAATTGTTTCCTTTTGTCATCTCTTTCTCGTTGGAACTTATAGGGTGAGTGTTGAGAGCTATGGGACTTTGCTGTAGTAGATATTACTTCATAGATCCACAAATGCACTCATTGGTTGCTCATGTTCCACCTTTGGGATCAGGATGATGTACCTAGTTGACAATGTGCAACCAGTCCCATAGATGCACCATACACTTGGAATATGTTCCATGACATCTCCCACTACAGTGGGAGAATTGTGTCATTCCCCCAGCCCTCACAGTTGGTCTACTGGAATATTTGATCCATTTGGAGACCCATGAGACATCCTTGCCTCCACACCCACTTGGGAGCATCATAGGTTCTTGTTTGGAAAACAAGGGGCCAACCCATTTCCCACTATGTTTGGATTCCATTTCTACGTCATGGCACCCATTAGACTTCATTAGGCCTCCTCAAAGGCCCAACAACTCACTTTGTCAATCATTGTTGGCACTATGATGTATGTGTTGTACTTCATGGCAACCCACTTGTAGCAGAACACACTTTTATATGGTAACGAGATGAATCTACATAACTAGATGAATCTACAAGAGAGATAATAGATGTAAAAGAATGCATGGTAGTTGTGTTTACAGATGTGACAAAATTCAAGGAAGTTCAAAGAAATCATTTCAGAAATAATATGGAAAATTACAGTATATCAGGTCTATTTAGAGGTAACAAGGCGTTGGTATAGAAGAACAGGAAGATAGAACTAAGGTCTACTGATCAGAATAAAGACGATAAAGGAAAAGTTTGATGTAAAGTAGTTTAAGAAGTATACGCAGGTCCACTTAGTCAAAACAACATATACACTAGGACCACAAAACAGAAAGTGCATATACATATACACGCACTTTCACAGAAGGAAAAGTGTGTATGGGATGGAAAATCAAGGTTTTGGTCCAAGGTATTGGTCCGAGGTATATGGCCCAAGGTATTTGGTCTGAGGTATTGTTCCAAGATATTTGGTCCAAGGTATTGGTCCTAAGTGGTTTTGGTCCAAGCTATCGATAAATGCCTAAAACTATGTAAGGAGGACAAGATCATTAGGCCAAGTGTGGAAGTAATGAATATCTTATATAGAGTGATATCAAAATAAAATATGCATGTTATGGATTTATGGTGCTTTTCTTGATCTGAACTAATGATGAACCTTAGTGGTTGATGGGGATGAGATCTAATGATGGATCAGGATCATGAGACCTAAAATGAATTATTATTATATGGTTTGATCATGGATAGTCTAGATCTGAATGCTAATGCATGATCTACATTGTAAATGTTCTAATATGGGTATGTCTGAAGTCCGGAGGTGCAGTGAAGTTATGAAGTAAGTATTTGCAGAACTGTATGCTGGTTTGCTTTGGTGAAGGTGTGTATACACGCTTGTTATAGACATTTTTGGGCACTACAACCCCAAGCATGAAATGTCCATAAACCAAGGGCTCCTAAGTCCCTAAAAGTGTTTTTCTAACCCCTAAAGGAACAAGGTCAATTGATTACACCTTCTCCCAGAAGTTCTCCATGAAAAACTGCTCAGAACTAGTCAAAACATGATCATTTCAGCTGCTCCATAGGCAAAGTGCATTGCATCCCACCTAAACACACTGTGTGGGTGCGTTGCATTCAAAAAGCCCTTCTATGGGGTGCGATGGGCGAGAAGTGACAAATGGCAGTGTCATTCCGCAACGTGGAGAGGCATGGAAACTTCCAGAAACTTCTCCTATGACACTTGCCTCTTTGAATTCGACCAAGGATAAGTAATAGATCATCAATCTCCATGTGGAAGAAACAATTATTAGAGGGAAGACACTAATCAAATCACAAGCTGACTCATCTCCCTTACAGATATCTATATATGGATCCCTCATTCCAGAGATCGAGAGGCTGGAATTTTGCATATTGTAAGGAATTGTTGTTGGTTTCTTGAGACAACATCAGATTGTTGGGTGATCTAAGCTTTGTATGAGGTGAAGAGGGGCTTCCTTGCTGAGAGGATGATGCTGGGTCATAACAACTGGTTGTAACTCCCCTTGGCTCTTTCTTGTTTATCAATAAAAGCTATTCAGGTTTTCCTCCATACTCTTGTGTCATTCATGTTTGCTGCATTTGTATGGTCAATTTACATCTGATCCTAGATTGTTTATGATTATAGATCCATGTTCTTGTATAGTTATATGCTACTGTGATCTTACATGTACTTTGTGAAGCTGGGCGTGCAAGGGAACAAGTAGCGAAAGACTATCAAGAGAGAGAGGAACCGAACTAGGAGATTAGTGCAAGACAGAGGTTGGTCTTCTTTGTTCTTCTCTCATCTATACTTCATAAAGGAAAAATGAAAGTAGCTTTACTTTGTTTGTTTCTAAGGTTAATCACACCTTAATGGGATAAGCAATTCTGTGTAGAAACTTTTCCCTGTAACAAAATGGCGACTCCGCTGGGGAGGAATTAGTTTGTTTGTTTATCTTCCTTGTTGTCTATTTTATAAACTTACAGATGGAGCCTGAAGTCAAGCCAGGTAGCTTTCGAACTTCATTTGCTATGCAAATGCAAAGTAGATAAATGACGCTTCAGTCAATCTCCGGGATTTGTTTATAAATTAAACAACTGATTTAAAAACTCTCTGATTGCCCTTGTGATAGCTCTTAGATCCTCTTTAGATCTACCCCTAATTGTTGCATTACTGATTACCATTTGATCGGCCAAAAACCATGAAATGAACTGCAAACTGTGACCTGGAACCCAAGCCAAGTCTCGTCTCTGGCCCAACGCAGGTACTGTTCTGTGAATCTGAAATTCAGTGCACTTCTCGAGTGTAGTAGGTGTGTTACATTTCAAATTCCCTGTGTTACAGGTGTGCTGATCAGACTAGGCATTGTCCAGTTTTGGTTCCTGTGATTCATTCTTTCCATTTCTATTCATGAATTTTGCTGCCTGTGATCAGTATATCTCTGTTTGAAACCCCTTTTCCTTGCTGTTATTCCGCCTTGTTATAGACAATTTTGTGCCTTACAGCGACAAGCATGAATTGTCAATAATCCAAGGGATCCAAAGTTCCCTAAACATGATGTTCCTACCCCTAGAGGAACAAGGTCAGCAAACCAACAGCTCTCAGATCAGTTCTCCACCTGAAAACACTCAAAAACAAGCAATCCTGAAATCAAAGCAGGTGCTCCACTAGGCTTCTGCGCTGAAACACAACTGCTCCATGGTGTACCTGCATTGCAAACCAGGTAGAACAAAGCCCACCTGCGTTGAGCGAGTTTGGACATGTGGCACACTGAGTCATTGCTCTGGAATCTTCCAAAAATGACACTTGGATCAGGGATTTCGCCTTGTGATGAGTCAGAGGCTTTGTTTCTCCAAGTGGAAGCAAGGTTCACCAAGTGGACTCAAGAACTGAAGATCAACTAAAGATTAACTGAAGAGAGAGAGGACACAAGGCAGCTACACATCAGTTGCAAGCTGACTCATCCTTTCTCAATTCATCTATATATTGAGCTCTCTCCTATGAGCTCAAGAGGCTGGAATTTTGTGCAAAGTAATGATATGCTGTTGGTTTCATCATTGAGTTATTGGGTGATTGTTTGAGAGAGGTGAAGAAGAGCAATTCTTTCTGCTGGGAGGTGTTGCTGGGTTGGAGCCTGCAATGGTTGTAATACTCTCAGAACCTTTATTTCTTCATTAATAAAAGCTATTGAGGTTCTTCTATGTGCTCTTGTTTCAATTATATATTGTGATGATTGCATGTTTGGTTTACACTAATCCATGAACCAGTTATGATTGCATGCCTCTTGTAGTTTCCTTCTTTGTTATTGTGCAGGATCTCATTGTAGCTGGGCGAGCAGAAGAACAAAGAGCTGGGAGCAAGCGGCCAAAGAGAAGAGTTTGGATTCGACATTAAGCGCAAGGCAACGGTTAGTGCTTTCTCCATTCTCTTTTGCTTTCATAAAGAAGTAAACCTTAAGTAGTTTGTTTTACAGTTGTTGCTAAGGAACTGTCACCCTTAGAGTGGGATAGGGTCATCCGAGTCGGATACTTTTCCCTACAACAAACTGGCGACTCCGCTGGGGATCGTATCCGTTTGATTGTGTTTGTAGTATTTTGCTATTCATTTCCTGAACAAAAGAGTACCAAATCGAAAAGCTTTTGACTATATCAAAAGCGAAGTAGAGGGCAGCTACTCTTGCTCATTTTCTGAGCAAATTCATGATTTGAAGAGCTGATCTACAAGGATCCTTGTAAGATCTTAGTGATAGCTTTGCACCTTCTAAATCATCCCTTTGAGTGTGCTTGACTGATTGCTTCTGATTTGAGAAAAAACCGTGCATTTTTGAGAAAATTATGACCCGGAAACTGTGAAAACGCAATTCTCGTTTTCCAAAGCAGGTAGTACACAGGCTACCTGCTTTGCAACGCAGGTCTCGAAGGGGCTACCTGCGCTGAGAGGCAGTTTTGCTGTGCAGAGCCTGCATTGGCCCAAATTTGCTTAGTGCATGTGGGGTTTCCTCCTTTCTCTTGCCTGTTTTCACTTAGTTTTGCTGCTAGGTGTCAGTCTTGTGCCTGTTTTGAAACCAATATTACTTGCCATCATTCTGCCTCTGTTATATAACGAAATTGTACTTGTTCTTTGTATTTCTTATTCATTTACAATTTCCCATAACGAAAAGTAAACTAGTCATGCTTTTGGCCTCTTAGATCTGAACCTGTGTTAGGCGTTTTGCTGGTCTAAAGAGTTAGCTTGCTTGCTGTCCATAGCTGATTAGTCTTTTTACTTTCGTCAGTATGGTTTGATTTCATGTATTTCCAGTGATTAAGCAAGTGAATCTTAAGGTGTCTTTTGATTTTGGACAAACTTGTTTACTTTCGCTTTAAATCGAAATCAAAAGTTATATAACCACTTTCTTTTTGTAATCCATCCACATTAAGAAAGGGAAAAGAAAATACATGCATTGTGCATTTTGCATTTGAAAAAGTTTGCATGATGATTTAGGAGAAAGTGCATTAGTTTGTGCTGTATGAACTGTGTGAAAAGAATTTGCCTTCTTTCTCTCTCAGTAGTTAAGATTTTCATCAGTCAAAAAGATTTGAAAAAGCTTGCTTCTCATCTTAGGCTGCATTTAGGAATTTGTCATATACATCTCGTGGTGATCCTTAAAGGCAAACTGATAAGCAAGATCAACATTAAAATAAATCCAATTTACATAACAACGCTTTGTAACATAACGCAAACACATAGAGGTCTAGGTAGAGACGTGTTCCGGCGTCGTTAAACATAGTGACTGTCGATCTCTACGAAGGTGGGTGATTCCTCCTGAGAGTCAGTGGCACTAATACGGACTTGTGCTCCCACGTACCGTCGCGTATATATTGGGAGACCCCTATAGGCAATTATCCTTTATCCATAGGAAGTCGTGTCGACCGCCCTACTGATCGCGATGCAGTGAACACAGCATTCACGAAGATCGACCACCCGTACCGTAAAACGTATTCTGTGGTTTCGCGAAAAGTTTGGCACACCCTCTGCCTAGAACTCCAGAGCAGTTTCTTTTGGCCTTTTTCAAACTCTATAACTGAAAAAGTCCATCCGAGCATTTGTCACTTCGGGCTCGTTAAAACATCAAAGGCGACTAGAGTCATCTTTAGCTTTTTCTCGACTCTTAAAACATGAAAAAGCAAGTTTGTGTCTAAAAGCGTCGTTAATAAAATTTATTTTAAGCGGAACATAATCACCTGTTATTCCCACGTTGATCTTTCAGTTGAAAAGTATGGAGCCCACCAACCAAGGAAGTAACCTTGGCGGAAGTCCAAATCCCTTCTCCTCTTGGGGAGATGTTGGCGCGCCTCATATGGCAACATTGTCACTTCCAGGATTGACAATTGGCCTACCTGTATGGCTCTTTTCAACTAATGTAGTCCAGATCGCCACTAATCCTGAGCAGTCGAATCAACAGTCAGAACAGTCTAGAGCTACCCACCAGCCTTCCACTTCTTACAATTCTTCCTCTCATCCTTCATCTTCACAAGGTAGAGCCGGCAAAAGTCAGCCTCCCATGGAGAAGAAGGAAAAGAAGAAGAGAGAAAAGAAGCAGAAGGGGCCTATGGCGAAGGCGACTGGGGGCAAGCAAAAGACAGCTGACAAAAACCCACACACTGCACCGACCGGGCCTAAATCGCCATGTGTCATTTGCAAAGGGGCCCACTTCCATCGTGATTGTCCTTGTATTCCCCGGATACTAAGGGACTGGTCCCCAAGGTTGCACAATCCGGTAGCATCAACCTCTGGTAGTCATGTTGATTGCAGTCCGTCAACTAGCGAGAGTGAAGGACGAAGAGGGAGACCAAGATCACCCTGTATATTGTGTGAAGGCGATCACGCCATCCACAAATGTCCATTCTTAGATGAGGCAAAGAGAGTTTTAGAAGATCGTCCGGTTTCACCGTTACGACTTCCTCCTGGATACCAAAAACTCGCGCCTAATCCCTCGATAGTTAAAAATCCAGCTGACCCGCTCAAGTGGTCGGCTGAAGTGTCGGTCATTGAGAATGAACCTACTGAATCCAGACCAGACGAAAGTCTAAAGGTCGAAACGGCAGTTGACCCGGTTCTTCCTTCAGAGGTTTCACCATCCAATGACTCCGTCATTGAAGACCCATCTTCAAATGACACCCTCACTGAAGAGGATAAGGATGACACCGTCCATATTCTTTTCGTCAACACAGACTCTGATGAGCATCAGGGCAATGCGCCCATTCCTTTATCACAGGAAGGAACATCGTCAGGGTCGTATCCGGCCGTATATTCGGTCCCACCACCAAGCAACCTAGTTGCATCCTTTGATTGGAATCAACTAGGCAGACCCCGGTTACCAGCCAGTATCCCATTCAGAATCATAGTCCAAATCTACAGAATGGTGATGGCTGGAACTATCATTGATGAAGGGGCATCTGTGAGTATCCTTTCCTCTGTTGCTTGGAAAGCACTGGGTTGCCCGGCGCTTTTACCTGAGATGAGAAACCTATCAGGTTTTGATAAAGGAACCAGTCACCCGTTAGGGATTCTCCCCAATGTTCCGGTTACATTGAAAGGGAAGACAGTTCGCATGAACATCATGGTCGTCCAGGGACCCTTGGCATATAACTTACTCCTTGGACGAGACTATATATATTGCATGGAGGCAATAGTGTCCTCGCTCTTTAGAGTCATGTGTTTTCCGCACGAAGGAAGAATGGTCAAGCTCGTAGACCAACTTTCATTTCCAGGATCACTCATTGCAAATAGTCAAATACCATCCCTTAACGGTTTATTCACTCAAGGAATGCCACCGCCCCCTGTTCTACTTCCCGATGAATGCGAGTAATTCGAGAAGAAAAGAATGGGGACCCAGGGGGCATGCACCCTGGCCTGCCTCGGGCAGAGAAAACCTTAGGTATAAAGTTAATTTCCGCAGAAGGATGGACTAGTCCGTACCCCGTCCGGCAGAGGAAGAGAGGGTTGTTCTAGGATAAAATTCTTTTGTCAAAGTTATGTTGAAGCGGAAGGATCGCTCCCTTTGTCTAAAGAAGTGGGCTCTCCTAAGGAGGGGATCTATTTTTGGTAGCAAGAAGGCACCATCTTTGAATGTCAAGCCTCACCCATTAAAACAAGCTGTTTTAAAAGAGAAGTAGGGGCAGTCTTCAAAGAAAGAGAGGAAATTGCTGCAACAAGTAGTCACCATCCTTAGCAACCTAATGATAGACATCACCGAAAAGAGAGTTTAGTTTGTGGCAGCAAATAAAACCATTTTTCGGATAATAAGTAAGAGATGGCAGAATCTTGAAATTATACTTTATACCTGGGGGCATGCAAACCTTTTGGAGTGAAAGCACGGGACGACTATTTATTTTTTAAATTTTTAGGTCCTCCCTTTAAACCTGTAGGTCTAACCCGTTAAACTCGTAGGATTAGCCGTTTCCAGCTTGCATAAAGAAAGGATGAAGGGAAAAAGTTAAAACCTACCAAATTGGAGTAATTAGTGAGGTATCGCTCCTTAAATAAGATTACCTCACCTAAAGCATTCCTTGTATTAAGACTGGTATAAATTGAGCAGTTTTAGCAATGTTCATGCTCGTTAAAAAATAAACGCAAGAATCGAGCAGTTTTAGCAAAGTTCATGCTCGTTAAAAAATAAACATAAAGTGTGAGCAATCTTTCCCTAGCAGTTCAAGCTCATCCAGAAAAAATGAACCGGTAAACAACCTCGAGAAATGTAACCTTTGAAAGCCATATTAAAAGCCCTTGGTCGTGTTTATATGCCATCACCTCCATCGGTTCATTTGGCCAATCGTTCACCTCCATATGTTTGTTTACCCATTTTGAGGAACAGCTGCGAAGAGTGATTTCATTTAGCCATCCTTGTGACACTGCCGTGATTGGAGAATTCCAACCTGTACCTGGAATCTGCTGCTATCCCTGTTCATCACTCGTTCCTCAAAAGACGAGTCTTCTTTGAGCTCTTTTCACTGACTCGTAAAATATGAAAAGTTTGCCGAGTTTTGGCCTTCCAGCTCGTTAAAGCGACTGGAAAGCTATCCCTCCTCTAGATTTTAATCTTTTGGACCTGAGGGATTATTGCACAAAAAGATCGAGCGCTTGTTTTGTTCGGCTCGTTAAAGCAATCGAAAATTCATCCCTTCTGTATTGTTTTATACTTTTTCGGACTTAAGGGATTAGAAGACGAAAAAGGAATTTTGGAGTTAACTTTTCGTACCTTTTCAGACTCTCTAAAAATGAAAAGAACCGAGTTTTCTTTGTCGTTAGACTCGTTAAAATGATTAAATAGCGACAAACTTGTCTTTAGACGAGAACGAGTTTCCCTATCGCTAGGCTCGTTAAAACATAGCGATGGGCTTGCCCGAAGGGCAGGTTATAGAACAAGCATATGTTATCCTCCTCAAGCTTGACAAAAATAAAGAGGTACTGTTCAGCAATGACTGGGGAAAAATTGGGAGAACCTCACAGCATTAATGGTAGCAAGTCGCTCTTGAACATGACACTTTGTCCTCCGTACCACATCGGGTTGGGTTGTTTCATTCACCGGTCTCATAACCATGGTCCTCGCCACACCATCCACAATTGGGGTAATGCTACCAATCCATCACATCAGTGTCGTTATATGTTCAAGAGATGTGGTTCTGTAAAGAGTCAACCATGTTCCACCCACTACCATACATTATCCTTCATCCACTTCATGACCGCCACCCTGAATCATACATCACAGTTTGTTTTCACCTCATCACAATCACTAGCTCCGTTCCGTGTCACTAATGTGGGATTCATTAAGGCCCTCCTTTGACGGATCGCTCCTTGTCGACATCAGCTCATTATCCAAGGAGTTGATCTAGGAACACCCCCCTCAGTACTTTGAAGCTTGCATGCCTCAATGGCAAGTTTCTCACTTCTGGCGACAGGTATACATCAATGACCTTCGACCAGAAGATTTTGCATGGTGGTCGACGCCAAGTCCCTTATTCCCACCATGTGGATTGTACTGCCGTACCTTGAGGGTCATCATCCTTATCGGTGACTCCTCTCGCGCTTGTTAACGGTTTACATCATTGACCGGTAATCAAGCGATGTCTTTCCATGTTCGACTTCAAGAAATTCTCACATGGATCGACTTGTACATCGAGTGAATATCGGAAGAGATTGAAGACCCCGGATCTAGTTTCATCCATCCGGGCTGCGATATATATTCAGGACATAAAGACATTTGATATGTACATCATTACAGCAGCTGATCATCCTTCTCAAAGGATGATAATTTCGGCAGAGAATTATCAGTCTACAATCAGACGATCGTCTGTTCTATGTACCAAAATGTATTTATAAAGCTGAGCATGGGAATGCCCGCCTCAGCTAGATCATGAAAAATGTATGAAAAATAATGTATTGTATTGTATCTTATTACAGGACACTTCTCAGCAGATTGAATGAACTTCGGATCCTCTCAATAAAGCATTTCACCCGATAAACGACCTCATACTTTAGGGGGCATCTGTTATAGACAATTTTGTGCCTTACAACAACAAGCATGAATTGTCAATAATCCAAGGGATCCAAAGTTCCCTAAACATGATGTTCCTACCCCTAGAGGAACAAGGTCAGCAAACCAACAGCTCTCAGATCAGTTCTCCACCTGAAAACACTCAAAAACAAGCAATCCTGAAATCAAAGCAGGTGCTCCACTAGGCTTCTGCGCTGAAACACAACTGCTCCATGGTGTACCTGCGTTGCAAAGCAGGTAGAACAAATCCCACCTGCGTTGAGCAAGTTTGGACATGTGGCACACTGAGTCATTGCTCTGGAATCTTCCAAAAATGACACTTGGATCAGGGATTTCGCCTTGTGATGAGTCGGAGGCTTTGTTTCTCCAAGTGGAAGCAAGGTTCACCAAGTGGACTCAAGAACTGAAGATCAACTAAAGATTAACTGAAGAGAGAGAGGACACAAGGCAGCTACACATCAATTGCAAGCTGACTCATCCTTTCTCAATTCATCTATATATTGAGCTCTCTCCTATGAGCTCAAGAGGCTGGAATTTTGTGCAAAGTAATGATATGCTGTTGGTTTCATCATTGAGTTATTGGGTGATTGTTTGAGAGAGGTGAAGAAGAGCAATTCTTTCTGCTGGGAGGTGTTGCTGGGTTGGAGCCTGCAATGGTTGTAATACTCTCAGAACCTTTATTTCTTCATTAATAAAAGCTATTGAGGTTCTTCTATGTGCTCTTGTTTCAATTATATATTGTGATGATTGCATGTTTGGTTTACACTAATCCATGAACCAGTTATGATTGCATGCCTCTTGTAGTTTCCTTCTTTGTTATTGTGCAGGATCTCATTGTAGCTGGGTGAGCAGAAGAACAAAGAGCTAGGAGCAAGTGGCCAAAGAGAAGAGTTTGGATTCGACATTAAGCGCAAGGCAACGGTTAGTGCTTTCTCCATTCTCTTTTGCTTTCATAAAGAAGTAAACCTTAAGTAGTTTGTTTTACAGTTGTTGCTAAGGAACTGTCACCCTTAGAGTGGGATAGGGTCATCCGAGTCGAATACTTTTCCCTACAACACGCCTCCTTTGTACGAAAGAACTGTAAATGTTTTTGTGTATTTGTTGAGTCATTTTCAGTTCTCCTTTGCAAAAGTAACGTAATTGTACTGTCGTCCTTTGATTTGAAAGCGTCGCAAGTGTCGTTTTCAGTCATAGGAAAGAGTTTGCTTACTGTAGATAGTCGATTATCCTGTTACTATTGTATTTGGTCTGAATTTGTAATTTTTCTAGTGTCAAAAGCAAGTATTCATTTCTAAATCGTAAAATGTTGTGATTTCCTCCATTTTTTATTTCGAAAAGAAACTTGTTGATAATTGTCACCTGAAAAGTAATTCAGATTTGTGCATTAGCTTTCTTTTCTCCATTCACGTACTAAGGAAGCCGAAAACAAATACATGCATGTGCATTTGCATTTAGACTGTTTGATTGGTTTGATTTAGGAAAGTGCATTTAGAGTGTGCTCTTTGCTCTTGGTGAAAGAATACTGTCCCTCTTTCCTTAGTAGCTAGGATTTTCATTACACAAAGAAGATAAAAGACTGTTTATCATCTTAGATTTCATTTTAGGAATTACATATCTACATCTCACGGTGAACCTGAAAGGAAAACTTCATAAACAAGATCAACTATAAAATAAATTCAATGAATGTAACAACGCTTTGTAACCTAACACACAACATTTAGAAGTCTAGGCTAGAGACGTATTCCGACGTCGTAAATCCTGGTAACTGTTATTCTCACTGATGGTTGGGTGATTCCTCCACTTTGAGATGATAAGTTCCAGTACAGACTTGTGCTCCCACGTACCGTTGAGTATATTTTGGGAGACCACAATAGGCTTAATCCCTTATCCATAGGAAGTCATGACTGCTGCCCTATCGATCGCAATGCACTAAACACAGCATTCGGGAAGATTGACTGCCGTACCATAAAAGGTATTCTACAGTTTTTCGATTGGTTTGGTAATCCCTCTACCTAGATTTCCAGAGCAGTCCCTTTCGTTCCTTTTCAGACTCCTTAATGGAAAAGGTCCATCTTAGCACTTGTCACTCAGGCTCATTAAAAATCGAAGGCGACTAGAGTCATCTTTTGATTTTTCTCGACTCTTAAAAATTGAAAAAAAAACGTTGTGGCAAAGCGTGTAAAATTTATTTTAAACAGAATAATCATCACCCTTTCCTACGTTGATCTTAGGTTGAGAAAATGGAACCCACCAACCAAGGAATTCCCCTTAGAGGAAATCCTAGTCTCTTCTCCTCTTGGGGAGATTTTGGTGCACCCCATATGGCCACATTGTCGCTTCCAGGATTGAAAATCAGCTTGCCTGTATGGCTCTTCTCAACCTCTCTCGTTCAGAACACCGCAATTCCTGAACAGTCGAGTCAGTAACTAGACGAATCCAGAGTTACCCACCAACCTTCTACTTCCTCCAATTCTTCCTCTCCTCCTTCTTCTTCGCTTGATGGGGTTGGTAAAGCCAAAAATCAAGTACCTGAGAAGAAGAAGGAAAAGAAGAAGAAAGAGAAGAAGAAGAAGGAGCTCAAAGCGAAAGGGGGAAAACAAGCGTCGTCTAGCGAAAATCCACACACTGCACCGACCAGGCCTAAATCACCATGTGTCATTTGCAAAGGAGACCACTATCACAAAGATTGTCCTTGCATCCCTCAGATCTTAATGGACTGGTCTCCTCGTTTGCACAACCTGGTGACATCAACCTCTGATGATCATGTTGAAAACACACCGTCGACTAGTGAAAGTGAAGCCCCAGGACAAAAAGGAAAATATAGATTTCCTTGTAAACTGTGTGAAGGCGACCATGTCGTCCACTGTTGTCCCTTCTTAGACGAGGCTAAAAGAGTTTTGGATGATCGTCCAGTTTCACCATTACGACTTCCTCCTGGATATAAAAAACTCTTGCCGAGTCCATCACTAGTTGAAAAGCCAGCTGACCCGCTCAGGTGGTCGGCCGAAGCATCTATCATTGAAGACAAACCATCTGAACCCATACCAGACGAAATTCAAAAGGTCGAGGCGGCAGTTGACCCGGTCTTGCCTTCAGAGGTTCCATCTTCAGATGATACAGTCACAGAAGAGAATAAGGATGACACCATCCAAATTCTTTTCGTAAGCACAAACTCCGATGAACATGTGGGAAATTTACCCGTTCCTTTACCACAGGAAGGAATTTCGTCAGAGTCGTACCCGGCCGTCTATTCCACCTCCAAGCAACCTAGTTGTTTCCTTCGACTGGAATCAACTAGGCAGACCCCGTTTACCAGCTAGTGTACCATTCCAAATTATTGCTCAAGTATATAGAATGGTTATGGCCGGTACCACCATAGATGAAGGGGCTTCTGTGAGTATCCTTTCCTCGACTACTTGGAAAGCACTTGGTTCACCATCGCTTTTTCCTGATATGAGAAATCTAACAGGCTTTGACAAAGGAACCAGTCAACCGTTAGGGATCCTTCCCAATGTGCTCATAACATTGAGCGGAAAAACCGTTCACATGAACGTAAAGTTAGTTCAAGGACCCCTGGATTATAATCTACTCCTTGGACGAGACTATATTTATTGCATGGGAGCCATTGTCTCCTCACTCTTTAGAGTAATGTGTTTTCCGCACAAAGGAAGAGTGGTCAATCTTGTGGACCAGCTTTCATTTCCCGGATCACGCATAGCAAATAGTCATATACCATCCCTAAATGGTCTTTTCACACAAGGAATGTCTCATCAATCCCCAGTCCGCCCACCCGATGAACGCGAGTGATTCGGGGGGACATGACTGAAACCCAGGGGGCATGCACCCTGGTCTGCTTCGGCAAGAAAACTTCGGGTATAGGGTAGGTTTCCGCGAGAGATATATGAGTGGTCTGTACTCCCGTCTGTGATTGGAAGAGGGAGTTATTCTGGAACAAGATTCTCTTGTCAAAGTTACATGATTGGAGTAGCCTCCTCCACTCACCTTCATCTATTTTGGTAGACATCACCGAAGAAGTGTTTTGTTTGCGTTGTGAATAGAACAATCTTTGGGTAACCTGAAAGAGGTATACCTTTCCTGATAAAACAAATGTTTTGTTGGTTTGAACAAAAGGTGTCCTTGAAACTTTATTTTATGCCTGGGGGCATGCAAACCTTTTGGCATGCAAGCAAAGAGCGACTATTTATTTTTTAAATTTGTAGCTCCTCTAACCCTTTAAACTCATAGGATTGGTCATTTCCTAACTTGCATAAAGAAAGGATGTGGGGGAAAACTCTAAAAATTGCCGTTTTTAAATGGGACACTCTTATTATACGACTAGATTAATCGAGCAATTTTAGCGCATAGTTCAAGCTCGTTAAAAAATAAACATAATCCATGAGCAAATGTTTCCCCCCGCGCTTAAGCTCACTAAAAAATGAACTATTTCCTGGTAAATAACCATCGTGAATGAAGTACTTGAGCCTTTAAAAGCCTTGGTTGTGTTGTCATCATCACCTCCACTCTGTATTGGCCGATCGTTCACCTCCATTTGATTGTTTACCCCTTTTGAGGAACAGCTGCGAAGAGTGATCTCACTATCCATCCTTGTAACACTGCCGTGATTGGAACATTCCAAACCTTACCTGGAATCAGCTGCTACCCAATTTTATCATTCGTTCCTCAAAAGACGAGTCTCCTTTAAGCTCTTTTCAACTGAATCGTAAAATATGAAAAGATTTCTGAGCCATTGGCCTCTCCAGCTCGTTAAAGGGTCTGGGAGTGCTATCCCTCCTTTATATTTTAATCTTTTTGGACCTGAGGGATTATTACACAAAAAGATCGAGCGCTTGTTTTTTTCAGCTCGTTAAAAGTATCGAAAATTCATCCCTTCTGTATTGTTTTATACTTTTTCAGACTTAAGGGATTAGATGACGAAAAAGGAATTTTGGAGTTTCCTTTACATTCCTTTTCAGACTCTCTAAAATTGAAAAGGATCGAGTTATCTTTGTCGTTAAACTCGTTAAAACTTAATAGCGACAAACTTGTCCATAGCAGACAAGAATGAGTTTCACTATCGCTAGGCTCATTAAACCATAGCGATGGGTTTGCCCGAAGGGAAAATTATAGAACAAGCATATGTTATCCTCCTCAAGCTTGAAAAAAATAACGAGGTACTGGTCAGCAATGACTGGGGAAAATTGGGAAGAAAACTTTAAGAAACTTTGTTGGTAGCAAGTCGCTCTTGAATATGACACTTCCACTCCGCATTCAAGTCGGGTTGGGTTGTTTCATTCACCGGTCACATCACCATGGTCCCATCACACCATCCACATTTGGGGTAATTCTACCAATCCATCATGTCAGTGTCGCCGATATGTTCAAGAGAAGTCATTCAAAGAATTCACCTGTGTCTCACCCGCTACAATACATTCATACTCCATTCTTTCATGACCACCACCCTGAACCGTATGTCATCAGATCATTTTCACCTCCATTAAAATCATTTGCTTTGTTCTGTGTCATTGATGTGGGATTCATTAAGGCCCTCCTGTGACAGATCGCTTCTTGTCGACATTATCTCATTATCCAAGAAGTCAATCTAGGAACACCCCTTTCAGTACTTTGAAGCTTGCATGCCTCAATGGCAAGTTTCTCACTTCCAGTGACGGGTTTACATCAATGGCCTTCGACCGAAAGATTTTGCATGGTGTTCAATGCCAAGTCCCTTATTCACACCATGTGAATTGTGCTGCAGTACCTTGAGGGTCATTATCATTATTGGTGATTCCTCTCGCGCCTGTTAACAGCTTACATCATTGGCTGGTAATCAGGCGATGTCTTTCCATGTTTGACTCTAGAACATCTCTCACATGGATCGACTTGTACTTCGAGTGAAGATCGAACGAGATTGAAGACCCCAGATCTAGTTTCATCCATCCGGGTTGTGATATATATTCAGGGAAATAAAGACATCAAATGTACATCATTGCTGCACAAATAATCATCCAATCAAAGGGATGATGGCTCTACCAGAATCATCAGTCTACACTCAGACGATTGTCTGTCCTATGTACATGAAAATGAATTTATAAAGTTGAGCATGGGAATGCATGCCTCAGCTAGATCATGAAAAATATTATGAAGATAATGTGTTGTATTGTATCTTATTACAGGTCTCCTCCTAGCTTCAAAGAACTTCGGATCCTCATAATAAAGCATTTCACCCGACATCAAAAGATTAACGACCTCATGCTTTAGGGGGCAATTGTTATAGACATTTTTTGGCACTACAACCCCAAGCATGAAATGTCCATAAACCAAGGGCTCCTAAGTCCCTAAAAGTGTTGTTCTAACCCCTAAAGGAACAAGGTCAACTGATTACAACTTCTCCCAGAAGCTCTCATGCAAAGCTGCTTAGAACTAGTCAAAACAGGATCATTTCATCTACTCCATAGGCAAAGTGCGTTGCATCTAACCTAAACACACTGTGTGGGTGCGTTAAATTTCAAAAAGCCCTTCTATGGGGTGCGATGGGTGAGAAGTGACAAATGGTAGTGTCATTCCGCAAGGTGCAGAGGCATGGAAACTTCCAGAAACTTCTCTTGTGAAACTTGCCTCTCTGAATTAGACTAAGGATGAGTAAGAGATCATCAATCTCCAAATGGAAGCAAGAACTATTAGAGGGAAGACACTAATCAAATCACAAGCTGACTCATCTCCCTTACAGATATCTATATATGGATCCCTCATCCCAGAGATCGAGAGGCTGGAATTTTGCATATTGTAAGGAATTGTTGTTGGTTTCTTGAGACAACATCAGATTGTTGGGTGATCTAAGCTTTGTATGAGGTGAAGAGGAGCTTCCTTGCTGAGAGGATGATGCTGGGTCAGAACAACTGGTTGTAACTCCCCTTGGCTCTTTCTTGTTTATCAATAAAAGCTATTCAAGTTTTCCTCCATACTCTTGTGTCATTCATGTTTGCTGCATTTGTAAAGTCAATTTACATCTAATCCTAGATTGTTTATAATTATAGATCCATGTTCTTGTATAGTGCTATGCTACTGTGATCTTACAATTACTTTGTGAAGCTGGGCGTGCAAGGGAACAAGTAGTGAAAGACTATCAAGAGAGAGAGGAACCGAACTAGGAGATTAGCGCAAGACAGAGGTTGGTCTTCTTTGTTCTTCTCTCATCTATACTTCATAAAGGAAAAAAGAAAGTAGCTTTAATTTGTTTGTTTCTAAGGTAACTATCACACCTTAGTGGGATAAGAAGTTCTATGTAGACACTTTTCCCTGTAACAACACTGGTTCAGCTCTTCCAAGTAGCATATGCAAAATATAAGCTTGATGTTTAAGGATGACTGATCTATCAGATCAGTGTTGTTGTTTTAATATTGTCTGTCAATGAAGTCTTCTCACATTTGAATGTAAAACTGAATGAATAAGGAATTTGATATTTGATAGATTGATTGTATAAGTGAGAGGAAGTGATCAATGGTGTTGCCTATGTAAAGCTCTGTAATTTGACAGTAGATGTTCAATATATTGCTGGTTAGTACAAACATGATTCAAAAGTTTATGTTTGCTGTGTCTTTTGAGGTATATTCAGGTTTTTATTAACAGAAGTAGCATATACATGCATTTTGGGTTCAGCCAAGTAGCGTATATAGTCTAATGCATGGTTTATGATGCTACAACTGGTTCTGAATGATGATGCAGGTTTCTGGGTTTAGCACAATGTTCTGGGGATAGTGAGCTGATTTTTTTAGATTAAATTCATGTTGGTTGATGAAGTTTGAGTTTCTAAATTTCTGATGGGTTATTGATGAGTCAAGGTCTTTATATGTCTTGATATGTGCTAGGAGCATCCAATCTGAAAATTCACGAAACATGGTCCCTGGTGGAAGAGTGGAGTTTTTCTGTAGGCTGGCACCTGCGTACTAATAAACATATTGGCTAGTACAAGAGCTAGGGTTTTGTAGCTCCCTTCTAGTAGAATATGGAGAATGAGAGAAGGTTGTAACCTTCTCCAGGTAGAAGCCTGCATACTAGTATGAGTCTTCACAAGTACAAGATTGTAAAAATATTTTCTTATTATTAAAAGAAGAAAGAGACGACAGTAGCAGGTGGTTTTCACCCACATTGGGTTTCCACCTTAAATCTTGGTGTTCATGTGTGTTTCTTATGTGTGATGCTTTATTCTGCTTTTACTGCATTATCTAATAAGTTACTGATGTATTGGTTTAAGATCAATACATGATAATTTGTCTAAATCAATACATGATAAATTGTCTAGTTCACTTCACTTAAGTAGAGTATATAAATCTATTTGAGAAATACAATTATTGATCTGATAATACTTATTCACCCCCCTCTCAGTATTATTTCCAACAATTTTTATCAGAGCAAGTCCTTCAGAAGTAGCTTGATCGCTTGAAGGAAGATCCATCAAGATGAATAATCATGAAAGCATGGGATCCATCATACTGCCAATATTTGATGGGAGTAACTTTGTTTATTGGAAAACGAGAACCACAACCTATCTACAATCTCTTGGAACAGATGTTTGGGAAATTGTGGAAGGAGGATATAAATTTCCAATAACAATTCCTACAGACACGGTAGGTAAAAAGAAATATGAAACCAATTCCAAAGCTGTAAATACTTTATTGGGAAGTTTGTCACAATCATAGTTTGTCAAAGTCATGTAGCTCAAATAAGCCAAAGAGATATGGGACAAAATCATTCAGAGCTACGAAGGAGACTCTAAGGTAAAACGTGTTAAGATTCAAACTCTTAGAATTCAGTATGAAACTCTTAAGATGTATAGTGATGACAGTATAGCTAGTTACTTCTTACGTATAGATGAGGTTGTTAAATGTATGAAGAATATGGGTGAAGAAATAAAGGAAGTTACCTTAGTTGAGAAAATTTTGAGACCCTTGTTTGCTAAATTTGAATCAAAAGTGTCTGCCATAGAAGAAAAACAGGATCTGTAGAATATCACTATGACACAGCTTCACGGAATCCTACCTTCCTTTGAGATGAGAAAAGGAATTCCATCAAATATGAGAGAAGCTGCATTTAAAGCTTCAACAAAAGGAAAAGAAAAGGAAGAACACAATGAATCATGACACATTTAAGATGAATAAGATGAGGTAAATTTGTCAATAAGCTTCAATGAGGTTCCAGAAGGTTCAAAGGTAAGCTACCTTTCGAATGCTTTTCTTGTGGTAGAGTCGGTTATTATGCTGCCAGATATCCTCATAAAGAAAAATATGAAAAAGAAAAGGAATATGCAAAAAGGAATAGGAAACAAGTTGTGAATAGAAGGAGTTACTATACTCATAAAGATAGTAATGGTTTATCTAATAGTGATGAAGATGAAATTGGTCAATATTACAAACTTCTCATGGCTTATGATAACGATGATTTTTGGGATAGTTTAGAAGAGGATAGTGATGGTTTATCTAATAGTAATGATTATAGACTTCTCATGGCTTATGATAATGATGATTTTTGGGATGCTTTAGAAGAGGAAAACTTTCGTGAAGAAATCTCTAAACTCAAAATATGTTTAGAAGAAAAGAATATGATCATAGATACCTAGACATACCAACTTGCTAAAAGAGAAAAGCACAATGAAAAACTAGAATGTGAAATTGTGGGTCTAAGAAAAGATCTTGAGAAAACAAAATCTCTTAATCTTAGATTTGCTAAAGGACCAGAAACTTTAAATGAAATTATCAAAGTTCAACATTCTCCTCTGATAAAGATAGGTCTTGGATATACTGAAGAAGCATCTCAATCATAGAAGTCATCAACCTCCACCAAAAAGCTATCTTGATGCAACAAAGACTAGTAAACAGTATGAAAATCATCAACAAAGGCATAAAGCTAATCACCAGGTAAATCATACTCAATTTGATCCAAGGATGAATATCAATAGAAGCCACAACCAACCTCAAGCAAATCATACTCAATTTGCTCCAAATATGAATATCAATAGAAACTACAATCAACAGGTAAACAAATTCGATAGTCACATAAACTTCTTTAATGGATAATGTTTTTCATGTCATAATTTTGGGAACAAAGCCACTCAATGCATTGCTTACAAAACCATCATGACTAGATAAGCACGAAATCGAAGGAATGTAACAGGGATCAAGAGAAGCTCCTAAAATAATTTTTCTCCTCTTGAAAATGAAATAGAATGCTCAATTTGTAACAACTTTGGTCATGAAGAATCTGAATGTAGGAGAAAATTTTGGCAAACACCTCAAAAGGAGAAAACACCATTAAATCCCATGATATGGAGAATGAAATAATCTCAAACAGATAGATGTGGTATAGCCTTGTATACAGAAGGACAAGAATATCAGTGGTACATCTACAGTGGATGCTCCAAACATATGAGAGGTGACAAAGAGAAACTTCACTCATGTAATGCCTTAGAAAAAGAAAATAATGTCTCATTTGGAAATGACACTCTAGCTGTCATAAGAGGTAAAGTTTCTGTTCTCTTGAAAGAAAAAGTTAAAGATGGAAATGTTATGTATGTAGATGTTTTAAAGCATAACCTGTTGAGTGTCAGTCAAATGTGTGATCAAGGAAATGAAGTGGTGTTTCGATCAAACAGATGTGTTGTTCGTGAGATTGATACAGGAGAGACCATGATCAAATGTAAAAGAACACCAAACAACTTATACATACTCAAAGGAGAACAACAACATTGTTATCTAAGCAAAAATGATGAAAGTTGGCTGTGGCATAGAAGATTGGGACATCTAAGCTTTTCTCAAATAATAAAAGCATGTAGACTCAAGGTTGTTTGTGATCTTCTAGATATCAGCATCCCATAAAATACAATATGCAAACCATGTCAAATCAATAAGAAAACCAGAGTTCACTTCATGGAAAAAGAAGGGTCAGCTAGTAAGCCTCTTGAACTTATCCATACTGATTTATGTGGACCAACAAGGAAAAAGTCACCTCATGGAGAAGAATACTTTATTTTTTTCATTGATGATTTTTCTAAAGCATAAAGATGAAGAATTTGAAAAGTTACAAGCCTTCAAAGCTTTGGCTAAAAATGAATTAGATCGAAAAATCAAATGCCTCAGATCTTGTTGAGGAGGGGAACTTATATTGGATGAATTATTTGACTTTTGTGAGCAACATGGAATAAAAGGAAATTCTCCACTGCAAGAACTCCTCAAAAAAATGGTGTGGTAGAAAGGATGAACATAACAGCTCAATAAATGGCTCGAGTTATGCTAGATGAATTTGGAACTCCTACAACCTTCTAGGGTGAAGCTGCATTTGCTGTCATGACTATTCTCAACAAAGCAAATGTTCGGGTAAATTGCACTCAAACTCCACATGAACTTTGATATGGTAATATTTTAAATTTTTTGGAAGCAAATGTTTTATCAAAAGGACTGATGAAAAACTTGGTAAGTTTGAACCTAGAGCAGATGAAGGGATTCTTCTGGGTTATTCTTCCAGAAGTAAAGGATATAAATGTTATAATAAAATAATTGGGAATGTTGAAAGCATTGATGTTGTAGTTGATGAATCATGCATAAATCCAAAACAGATAAAATCAATAGAAGATTATGACAATGAGGAAGATGGGGATTACTTTCCCACATCAAATCAAAATTATATTGAAGAAGAAACCAATGAAGCACCAGAAGAAGATATAATGGTAGAAGAAAAGACTTTATCCAGGCATGTTCAGAAAAATCATCCAGAAACTCAAATTTTAGGAGAAAAGGATGTTGGTGTACAAACAAGAAGAAATATTACAAGGACCTCAAGCTATCTAGCATTACTATCCTCCACTAAACATCAAAATGTAAATGGAGCATGAAAATATGAATGTCGGTTCAAGGCCATGGATGAAGAACTTAAGAAAATTGAAAAAAATGACACTTGGGAATTAGTTCCTAGACCTCATGATAAAAATATTATAAGAACTAAATGGATATTCAAGAACAAGCTGAATGAAAATGGAGAAGTCATTAGAAACAAGGCCAGATTTGTTTGTAAGGGGTACGCTCAACAAGAAGGTATAGATTTTGAAGAAACTTTTCTACCTATTGCCAGACTTGAAGCCTTAAGAATGTTTCTTGCTCTTTCCAGTTTTCGGAAATTCAAAGTATACCAAATGGATGTAAAATCAGCCTTCCTTAATGGATATTTAGAAGAACAAGCTTATATTGAACAACCAGAAGAATTCATTCTTGGAAATGATGCAAAACTTGTATGCAGACTCAAAAAGGCTCTCTATGGTTTGAAACAAGCTCCAAGGGCTTGGTTTTACTGTCTTGACAAATATCTACACCAACAAGGTTTTACAAAAATTTCTGCAGATAGAAATTTATATACAAATATTGAAAATGATAAATTTCTAATTATTATTGTTTATGTTGATGACATCATTTTTGGTAGCAATGAAGAATCCATGAATCAAAATTTTGCTTCAATAATCTAGAAAGAATTTGAAATGTCCTTGCTTGGTGAACTTACCTATTTTCTTGGTCTACAAGTTCAGTAAAGTAAAGATGGTATTTTTCTTTCACAAACCAAATATCTCAAGCAGATCTTGAAAAAGTGCAGAATGGAAGATTCTAAAGTTGTATGTACGCCAATGGTAACAGGATACAGTCTCAACCCAAACGATGAATTAGAAGTAGTACATCAACCAACTTATAGATCCATTATTGGTTATTTTCTTTATCTAACAGGTACCCAACTTGACATCATGCATGCAGTAGGAATAGTTGGAAGATTCCAAGCAAATCCAAAGGAATCACACCTTCAGGCAGCCAAAATGATTTTCAAATATCTTCAAGGAACTCAGGACTTTGGACTATGGTATCCTAGAGATGTAGATGTTACTCTTCATGCATATATAGATGCATATTGGGCAGGAAGTGTTGATGATAGAAAAAGAACTAGTGGTGGTGAATTCTATATGGGTTCCAGGTTAGTGTCTTGGTTTAGCAAGAAACAAAGTTCAATTTATTTATCTACAACTGAAGAAGAATATGTGGTTGCTGCACACAACTACTTGAGATGATGTAAACTTTGCAAGACATTTAGATCACATGTACTTCACCCATCTCCATTCTATGTGATAATACAAGTGCCATTAGTATTTCAAAGAATCCAGTCATGCACTCCAAGACCAAGCACATACCCATCAAGTATGATTTTCTACGAGAACAAGTGCTTGAAAGAAAGGTCAAATTGGAGTATGTCCCCTCCAAAGAACAAGTTGCTGATATATTCACTAAACCACTGCCCAAAGAAGCATTTGAATATATCAGCCAAAAGATGGGAGTAGTTGCTGCATCATCCTATTTTTAAATCCAGTTTTTCAAAGGAAGGTTATTATATGCGGGTTTCATGAAGTATAGTCGCATATACACGCAGGTTTTTGTGGCTAAAGAGGCGTGTATGTTTTTTTGACAGGAAAGATAGTGGGTCAGATTTTGATATGGGTGCTCTATCTGATGTTGATGATTACAGGCTAATGATATGTTTTGTTCATTAATTTTTATTAGACTGACAAAGATGCCTTGATTAATGAATTGTTAACAATACATAGGCAGCACAGGTTTAGGGGGAGCATTAACCTTCACACACATTCTGCATTGTTTGCATTATGGTTGCTAGGTCTAGATATGGCTTTAGATATTTATACCATTTTTTGCTTAAGTCATGTAAAATTCTAGGGTGTGATATGACTTCTCATACATTTAAATGAGTCCTATTGGACAAATGATTTAATTTGTATCCCCACTTTGCATGGGATGGATGATGTAATATTTATTGTATTTCTATCATGTGTAAACAATTGGCATATTCCCACTTGGTTGGTGGATGAGTCAAATTTGGTATATCCCCACTTGGTTGGGAGATTGATGTATGTATGAGTCATTAGTGATAGGAAGGTCAAAATCACATAGGTGAGTTATAGAGTCATGTTATTCTTTTGGAAAATATTTTGCAGACTCTGCATGTGCTCAGGGGTAGCATGGTCGGTTTAGTGCATCACAGCATCAGCAAATTCAACATGTTCCTAAGGGGAGCATGATCAATGCTTATATTCAATTGTTTAGATATTAAATCCTTCACTTTAGTCACCCTTTTTCCCTTGATATCAAAGGGGCAGAATATATTGGTTTGCCCTTTGCACTTGATGTTAAACGGGGAGAGTATTTTGGTGTTGGTTGTTATCTCTAACAATTTCTACATCTTGCAGTAATCAACAACAACATGGTTTCCATCAAGTCTAAAGAGGGAGATTGTTGGCATTATGATGTATGTGTTGTACTTGATGGAAACCCACTTGTAGCAGAACAACTCACTTGTATATGGTAATGAGATGAATCTACGTAACTAGATGAATCTAAAGGAGAGATATCAAATGTAATAGAATGCATGGAAGTTGTGTTTATAGATGTGACAAAATGTATGGCATTTCAAAGAAATCATTTTAGAAGTAATATGGAAAATTACAGTGTAACAGGTCTATTCAGAGGTAACAAGGCACTGGTACAAAAGAACAGGAGGATGGAACTAAGGGCTATTGATTAGAATAAAGAAGTTAAAGGAAAAGGTTGATGTAAAGCAGTTTAAGAAGTATACGCAGGTCCACTTAGTCAAAACATCATATACAGACTGGTCCATAGAGAAAAAAGCGCATATATGTATACATGCACTTTCACAGAAGGAAAAGCGTGTATGGGATGGAAAATCAAGGTTGTGGTCCATGGTATTGGTCTAAGGTATATGGCACAAGGTATTTGGTCTTAGGTATTGGTCTGAGGTATTTGGCCCAAGGTATTAGTCCTAAGTGGTTTTGGTCCAAGGTATTGAGAAAGGCCTAAAACTATATAAGGAGGAGAAGATGATTAGGCCAAGTGTGGAAGTAATGAATATATTATGAAGAGTGAGATCAAACGCAAATATGCATGTTATGGGTTTATGGTGATTTGCTTAATCTAAACTAAGGATGAACTTTAGTGGTTGATGGTGATGAGATCTAATTATGGATCAATATCATGAGACCTAAAATGAATTATTATTATATGGTTTGATCATGGATAGTCTAGATCTGCATGCTAACGCATGATTTACGCTGTAAATATTCCGATATGGGTATGTCTGAAGTCCGGAGGTGTAGCAAAGTTATAAAGTAAGTATTTGCAGATATATACGCTGGTTTGCCTTGGTGAAGGTGTGTATACATGCTGGTTCAGCTCTTCCAATTAGCGTATGCAAAAGATAATCTTGATGTCCAAGGATAACTGATCTATCAGATAAGTGATGATGTTTTATTGTTGTCTGTCAATGAAGTTTTCTTAGATCTGAACGTAAAACTGAATGAATAAGTAGTTTTATATTTGATAGATTGATTGTATAAGTGAGAAGAAGTGATCTCTATTGTTTCCTTTGTAAAGCTCTATAAGTTGAAAGTAGGTGTTCAATATATTGTTGGTTGGTACAGACTTGATTCAAAATTTTATGTTTGCATTAGCTTTGGAGGTATATGCAGGTTTGATTAATGGAAGCAGCATATACATGCAGTTTGGGTTCAGCCAAGTAGTGTATATAGTTTGATGCATGTTTTTTGAGGTTACAACTGGTTTTGAATGATGATGCAGGTTTCTAGGTTTAGCACAGTGTTCTGGTGACAGTGACCTGATTGTTTCAAATTAACTACATGTTGGTTGATGAAGTTCTAGTTTCTAAATTTTTTATGGGTTATTGATGAGTCAAGGTCTTCATATGTCTTGATATGTGCCAGGAGCATCCAATCTAAAAATTCGTGAAACATGGTCCCTGGTGGAAGAGTGGATTTTTTTCTATAGGCAAGCACCTACGTACTATTAAACATATTGGCTAGCACAAGAGCTAGGGGGTTGTAGCTCCCTTCCAGTAGGAGCTAGAGAACAAGAGAAGGTTTTAACCTTCTGTAGGTAGAAGCCTGCGTATTGGTATGAGTCTGCACCAGTACAAGATTCTAAACAAATTTTCTTATTATTAAAAGAATATAAAGACGACAACAACAGGTGGGTTTCACACACATTGGGTTTCCACCTTAAATCATGGTGTTCATGTGTGTTTCTTATGTGTGTTTCTTTGTTTTTCTTTTACTTCACTGTCTAATAAGTTACTGATGTACTGGTTTAAGATCAACACATGATAAATTTTTCAAATCACAAGTTCTCTGGATATACGTTGGTTTCTCTAATCACAGTTGCGTGTACACGCTAGTTCACTTCACTGAAGTGGAATATATAAATATGTTTGAGAAATAAAATGATTGATTTGATAATACTGATTCAATCCCCTCTTAGTATTATTTCCAACAATTTGACCATATTGAGAGGCTTATCTTTACATTATTGAGCTATTTAGTGGGATTGTCACCAAAAGTATTGTTTTCATGCACATTATTTTATTTTAGGGGCTCAATTAGGACAATTTGGCTAAATCAAATTCATTAGAGAGTGTATAGATAGAAGTGAGATGATTCATTTTCATCATAATCACTTGGATTATGTCTCTTTCTCTTGCGATATTTTCACTATTTCTTTTGCAGGGAAAATTTGGATGATCTGAATGAATTTCGATGTTTGGATCTTCTATCTCTTGTATTGGAGCTTCACTATTCGCATAATATGATGATTGCATATACTCTTTCACACATTTAAGTTATATTTTCAAGTATATTCTTGTAATTTACTTTAATACATGAATGTTGCTAGGATTTTCGTTATACTAGGTCTGATATTTATTTCTTTTATAATGCAAAGTTATGGAAATATTAATATTTTATAGCGTCACATCATTTCATGTATAATGTGTGAATGGGTGAATGTTCCTAGAGATTATTTCTATTGGACACATCTTGATAAGTCATCAATTATTGCAGATTGACGTATAAACTCTTCTAACAACTACTCTTATGGCCTTATTGCCATGTGAAGTTTTCTAGGAGGCTCCTTGATTGGGTGTAGTTCCTCTAAATCACAAATTTCATCTAAACTCCAACTTCCCCAAAGGATTAGGCGCTGATCCTTCCATAGGTGATCATTTTCAATGAGAATTCCTCTTACCTTCCCCTCTTTTTCTAGGTCTAACCTCCATAGGTCACCTAGGGCATCAATTTTCTCATGATTTAGCTATCAAAATAATTTGATCTCTTTCCAAAAATTACGATGGTGTCTCCTAAATAAGCTCTCCAAGTTTCATGAGATTATGATGATGGGATCCTTAGATATTTCAAGCCTCAGCTCAAAGATCAATTCTTACCTTGGTTTCACATTGGCTAGTAACATCACTTATATCATAACACTAAATGATGAAGGAAATATTATTTCTCTGGTCCTCTTCCTTTCTCCAATTAGGTCAAGTACATCCTTGGTTGATCAACTCCATATCCTTGACCTAATTTTGTGTCCACCTCTTCCTTTGTGGTCCTACAATGTGTTGACTCCAATTCCACAAACACCACTTAGAGGTGAAGCATCGATAAGTCCCTTTTGAGAATAGGGTATACCTTGACAAGGCATACTCTCACAACCTATCCTCAAAGGCCCTCTTATCCCTTCTTAGAGACCCCATCACCTTGCTTCTAAATCAAGCGACCCATTTAGTTGAGTCTCTCTTCTAAATAGGCCTATGAATAACTTATTTATCTTATCATTGACCATATATTTTCATGATTCCTCATATACCAAGACTCCTCCCATTGGTGAAAGTTTGTAAAGAGTAGAGTGCCTAATCTAAGGTGACAGTGGGTTATCACTCCATTGTTTCCCTCGACCTATCAGTTTCTCTATAGGAACCCCTCTTAGGACCCCTACTATTTTGATTGGTAATGAGACCAATGAATTCCATGCCCCACTTATTAAATGGCTCAAAAGACACTTGAGGTTGTGAAGACATTTCATCCTTCTAAGTGGGTTTCTGTATCATTTTTCTTTCATCACAATGTGTAGTGTATCTCTACACATCTTTGTGAAGGGTTGGTCAATAGTATCTTTCTTGTAGGATCTTGTAGGATGCCCTATTGGCAGAAAAATGATCCCCATAGGGTCCATCATGATAATTTGAAAGGATGTCATAAACCTCATCTTCCCTTACACATATTTTCAGGATCTAATCAGCCCCAACTTGAAGAGGTTTCCCCTAATCCAAGCATAAGGGGCACTCTTTCTAACAATTTTTCTTTTCTCCTTTGAAGATAATTGAGGAGGGAACTGAATAATAGCTAAGAATTTGGCTATGTTAGTGAAACATGGAGATAAGAGTGATATAACAAAGAGATGCTCGTTAGGGAGTTGGCTATCCACCACTTATTTACCATTTGTAGACAAGGTTAGTCTTGAAAGAAAAATTGCAACAACATTCTCTTTTCTAGGTTTATCAACAATAGTCAAATCAAATTGTTGTAGTAACAATAACCACCTAATTATGTGAGCATTCACATATGGTTTATTCATTAAGTATTTTATTGTTGCATGAGAAATATGTACAAAAACCTGATAGCTAGTAATGTAATGCCTAAATTTTTTTAGAGAATGTATAGAAACGAGTTATTTTTCAGTAATTATATAGCTAAGCTCAATCTTGGAAAAAATTTTGCTGATAGAATAAATGGAATAGGGATTTTTACCTTTCAGTTTTCCTAGTACCTCCCCAATTGATTTATTTGATGAATATATATGGATATGGAAGGGAAAATTTTAGTTTCGACCTCTAAGAATAAGTTCATACATTAGTTTTTATGTTATTTCCTCAAACGCCCCTGACATAAATATTTCCAAAAAAACTCTACCTATTTTGTTAGCATGAGAAAAAAGGAGAATAAATCCGACTAAAATATTTGATGAATATTCGATAATACTTAGCAAGGCCTAGAAAACTTATAACATATTTTTGTTTTTTAGGAACATGAACCATTTTAATGATGGTTATTTTTTTATGATCTACCTAGATTCCTCTTTTAAAGAGAAAGTGCCCTAAAATAATCCCTTCATTCATAAAAAAACATTCATTTTGCATGGATTAGGGAGAGGTTAATTTATTTACACCTTTTTAAAACTTTTCATAGGTTTGAGAGAGCCTCTTGGAAATCATCCCCATAGGGTGTAAAATAATCTATGTAGATTTCAACTGAATCATGCACAAGATTAGAGAATATACTCAACATAGCCTACGAAAGGTAGCAAGGGAATTACACAGACCAAATGGAAAAATATTTCATGCAAAGGTTACCCATGGACATGTAAAGGTGGTTTTATCGTTATCTTCATGCGTGATATGGATTTGGTTGTAGCCCCTAAACCTATCCAAAAGGGGGAAGAAATTTTTCCTTACAAGGACATCAATAATTTGGTCGATAAAAGGCAAGGGAAAATGATCCTTTTAAATGGATTTGTTGAGTTCACTGTAATCAACATATATTATCCATTTTCCATTATTTTTAGGGGCAATGATAAAGGGAGACACCATTCACTATCTGATATCGGATAGGTGAAGCTTGCATCCAACAATTTCTATAATTCATATTTTACAATATCGTTTAATGCAGGGTTCATTTTCCTATGAGGCTAATGAATAGTTTTATGATCCTTCTTGATATATATATATATGATGAGTGTTTAGAAAAGGATGAATTCCCTTCATTCCTTTATAGTCCCATGCAAATGCATCAACATGTTGTTTCCAAATAGTGAGAGTTGGTCCTCTTGATCAACTGAGAGAAAGGCGCTGATTTTTAAGGTTTTAGAAGGGTCGATTTTTATGGTTTTCACATTATTTTAGTGAGAACCAACACTTATTAGATTTTCCCATGAACTGTCTTGAGAAAAACTAGGTTATCCTTTAGATTCACCTTTTCAGCCATCAATATTCATAATTTTTTTTTTTTTTTTTTTACATAAATTTATTGTTAATTTTTCTCAAGTTATATGTTGTTATAATTACTTAAAACATTTTCCTTCTTCCCAATAAAAATTAAGAAATTATAGGTAAAATAGTAAACATTAATTCACAATAGAAGATAACCATGCATAATGAGACACAACAATTTTTGGTCAAAGTCTGGGGAAAAAACCCACAAGGGGAAAGCCAAAATCAATTCGTGTTTTTCTTCTTATATATTCATTCAATGTTCAATTGAGATGTAAAATTTTCTCTACAAATTAGATAGCTCATTGATATCATGTAGAAATTTCACCGACAAATCTGTTAGAGCCTAGATTTACCTCAGGTTGAAAAGGTAAGATTCTAGGTCCACATCAAACCACGCTCAGCGTTGTAGCTAGCCCTACAAGGACAGGAGAGGGATCTCTCCGGGTCAATCTCAACAAAAGATAATCGATGGGGCTTGAGATGACTGAAATACAAACTAATTTTAGGCTAGGTATGAAGTGTAAATATTTGATTTTATTTTTTGGGAGTTGTGTTGGAATCAAGAGAAAGGAAAATTTGGGTCCGGGGATGAGGCCAAATTTTCGCAGGCTTCTAGTTGGGGCAAGATAGGTAGTAGTTTTGATGCTTTAGATTAAATGAATGGATGGAAAAGACCGCTGAGGAGCTAAAGAGGGAAAGAGGGTACCAAGAATCCTCTTCAAACTGGAGAAAACATTGAAAACTAAACAAAATTTAAGGCAGAGCACAACAAACTCATGAATTCTACCTTTGTCACTCGATTTGTTTAATTTCAAAAGAAAAGAGAAGGGAAATGGCATACATAAAACATCAATGAACTTACGATTACATGAAGAAACACACCATCAAAACACAGAGCCACAAGGATCCCAACAAGTGTTGCAAAACCCTGGTCTTTCCTTTGCCAAAAATGCAGAAATCAGATGTACAATGGAATGCCAAGCAATCCCAAGTGTCCAACCATGCTAATGACTGAAAAACAACATAATATAGACAAACATAGCTCATCCTTGCCTCTAGGGGTCGAGATCATGAGTTTAGGAGCTGATCCAACTGATTCTAAACTAAGAACTAGAAACTAGGCAAGATAACAGCATGCCTCTAAAAACAAGGGAACTGATTCATTCAGTTTGAAACAACCTCTAAACTGATGAATCTACCTCTACAAGTGAAAATAAAACATATTTACATCATAATCCATCAATTTTCATCAAATTAAATCATAAATTTTCCATTATGAAAGTGAAAAAGTCAAACTAGGTGAAACTAGGTGAAAAACAGAGCAAAACTTGGTCAAACTGGCAATTTTTCCTCTATGCGTAGCGCCTGATTCTCTATGCATAGCACCTGTTTGGACCCACTTTTGGAGGCCTTCCCGATGTCCAAATGAGCTCCAAGTCTACTTGCTGGAAATATCTTCCTGTCTACGTTCCACCCTAGGTAAATGGTTTCAATTTGGCCTCCATTTCGCCCTCCAAAAGTCCATTTTCGCAACACTACTTCCTGTGTGTCAAAATAGGGGCAGTGAGGTCATTTTTGAGTGTTTTTTGACCTTTTGAGGGCCCAAAACCTGCCCAAATTTCTTGGCCATAGGTAGACAAGTGTAATTTTGCATGCCAAATGAAAAAATGCAAATTTTTTGTGATTTAGAGCCCCCTAGCAAAAGCGAGCGCCACGTGGCGTGGCGCATAGGGAGGAAAACTCTGTTTTTTGTGTCAAAAATTTTCAAAAATACAAAAATTGCTCCAAATTTCTTGAAACTTGGGCTAATTCATTTTTACCAAGTGCTGTGATGGGCCAAGGAAGCCTCAGCCAAGATTTGAAGTCCTTCATCCTCTTTTTGCCTCTTTGATGCTCTCTTTAGCTTTGCTTTCAAATTCCTGATTCTTGCTTGGCACACCAAGTTTCAGGACAAGTAATGATATGACAAGTTCCTAAGCATATTCTTCTCATTTATTACCTTCTCCAACTTCCTCTCCAAGTGGATATTGAATCTCTCGAGCCATGACTCCCTATCGGCATTGATCTCTTGCTCCAAGGAAGTGAATTCCATCCTCCTCCTTCGGGCACTTTGGCGGTTTTGCCGAATGTTCTGTAACTCCATAACCATCTACTGATCCTCAAGTTGCTTGTTCCTCTACTACAAATATTTTATATTCCACTGGGCTCTATCTAAGTTGGTGGAAAAGGAATCAATGTCCGCCTGCTGCTCCTGAATGATCTCTCTAAGTTTTGCACTCAGTGGGCCCATGTTAGTATCATCACCCTCAATAAGGATGAAATCAGTCTCTCACTCACCTGATGGTCCTTCCTCTTGCAGAGGCCTCTTGCCTCAGTCCTGAACCTGCTGTGATGATGGAGGAAGCGAGGCCCCTTCCACCCCGGGTGGAGATAACACTCGCTTCACTGCTGCAAACAACTGTCTAGTGCCTCTTTGATAAGAGATGAACACCGGCACACTAGCGGTCTCACGGCCCTCGTACTGATGAGAAGGTCCACCTATCTGATGCTTAACCTCCGATGGTCCCTGTGAAGCTCTGAAAAAATCACGTGAGATGAAGTCATCCCAAGTGATGCCTTGTAATCCAAGCGGATGAACAACCACAATCTTGATGAGAGAAAAATGATAAACACTGTTAAGTTGTTGCTGAGGGGTCTTGTGTTGCACAAGGGTGGTCATCCTTTCTATGATTTGGAATATGAAATAAGGAATGTTCATCATCCATACCCGAGTGAAATGCATCATCAACCTGAAGTGGTACGCATACAAGTAGGAGAACCGGCCCTCACAGGTGAAATACTTCATGATGAGTTTCATTAAAGGAGCATACTCATCCTTGAGAAATCGAAAAGGAAACACTCTCCTAAGCTGCCTCAGAAAACCAGGTTTGATGTATGGTTCATAGTGTTACCGGTCAATCTTCTGTCTCTTATTCCATGGTTCTCCAATGTTTGGTATGCCGGTTGCCAATGAAATGGTTTCTGGTGTTAATGTGAAAGTAACACCAGAAAGAGTGGCTTGATCACCATGCAAATGCAACACAAATAAACGGGCCAACTCATAATGATACTGAATATGAGCAACGTTCTCGCAAAATTCACAGCATGACTAATGCTGGAAACAAAACATGGCAAGAGGACAGGTCTACAACTCGGTAAGAGTGGTGGGTTCTTCTCTGATATCTCTGCCACCTCTATGATGCCTCCAGGCTGCATGTCCCTCCGTGGGTGAATCACTTTGGGTCTCCTCTTCATAATCATATGAAGGATCTAATGCCATAATTGCTGGTCAACAAACTGCCTTGAAGAAATAGGTGCTGATATGTCAAATTGTGTTTGGACTACCTTTGAAGATTGTTTTACCTCTACTACCAAGGGAAAATAGTGAAACAAGGGACTGTTAGGAGAGGGAAAAATAATGGGAAATTTGGGATTGTTGAGACAGAGTTAGCTAGGGAAAAAAAATGTTGTTATGGGTTTTGGTATAGGATTAGGGTTTAGGATTTTATAATAGGAAATTTGCGAAAGGGAACTTGGGATAGGGGATTAGTGAATTTATGGGGTAGGGGAACTTAGGGAACCATGAAACAGGAAAAAATGGGGTAAGGGAATGATGGAGGGAAGATGAATTGGTAGCAAAATAGATTTTCAAAACCCTAGGCAGCAATTTTTGTTTGAGGAATTTGAAATGATAGGGTTTGATTGTTTTTAAAAACTCATCACATCAACCATCACAACATGAACACCAAACTTGGATAAATAGCAGAGGTGAAGCTCAACTTACTTGGAACAAGGTGAACTTGTGTGATTTTGGCGATTGGAGGTCGTTTCGGTGATTTTCGGGTCCTTTGATTGTGTCCGCCATGCCCCACCAATGCACCGCACCTATGAAAAAATACAATGTGTTCTGAAGCCCAGTGCGCCGCACCTCACCAGTGCGCCGTGCCTCCTGCTTAGTGCACCGTGCCGGTCTTCTTACAAAGATTTTCGCCCAATGCTCACACTCACTCACCCAATTTGCTCTATCTTGCTTCTCTTTTGCAAATGCACTTATCACATGAAGGAATCACTTATAAACAAAGAGCTTTTGAAATCTTGGCTTATGAAACCCACTTTTATAATGTTTTGTATTTGACTTCATTTTACAAACTCTGTTTTTAGACATTTTCCACTGCTTTTTCACTTTGTGATGAATTTAATGACCCGAGCTTGCTTGTTTTTGCAAGTGTTGGAGCTTCTAGGCTAAGGAAGGAAACTAGGGTGCAGATGAATGAATTTACAATGAGGAAAACAAAAACTTTCATGATTTTGTACAATAAATGCTAAATACTCTATTTTATCGTCAAAACTGAGTTTTGAGGAAAAACACATTTGCGAACACTTGGCGATGAAATTTATTGATGTTGAAACATCCTCATGGCCTACTCGAAATTATTGAACACTCTGACACATTTTTTGAGGAAACCCTAATAAAACCCTAGACCTAAGTGACCATGAAACCCTAAAGACAACTTTTTCAATTTTCAAGATAAAAAGACTGTATATGTTTTTTTTAAATGAACACACATGAGCCAGCAGGTAGATAACATGAGGGGAATGAGTGACAAGGCCCTTCCGTCAGATTATGGCATGCCCCTAAAAAAATGCAGATGAATGAAATGTATGAGACAGCAAAAAATGAAATGCAATAAGAGAAATGATCTCTGACGGAGGGATGTAAAGACCGACTCTAACATTAGCTCCAATGGGGATGGTAGCTCCTGGGAGGTGCCAAGAACGGCAGATCTCTGGGACAAATAGATAGTGCCTTTCGTCCATTGGGCAATGGAGTCCATTATTTTGACAAATTATCACAAGACTCTTGACTTATTTATTGACTAAAACTTGACTGAAACTGACTCAATTATGAAACCAAAATGACTGAAAAACTGACATGACAAACTGAACCTAAAACTAAAATCTTTCTTCAGAATTATAGCCTTCTCTTCGAGCCCTAGACTAAAGAAAAGATCACAGCACACACTTGCAATGAAACTGAAATAAAATGGTATTTATAGTGACAATGTAAACAACAGAAACAACTCAGAAATGATACCGCTTGAGCAGCTGACCATTGACCGACCTTCCTGGACAATCTTCCTCGTTCATCTCCTTCAGAAGAAAGGCATTCTGACCCCGATACGCTGCAATCTTAAAGGGACCTTTCCAGAGGTTTTCAAACTTACCGTGCTTGCCCTTTTCCTCATTCCTTGCATCCCACTTCAGCACCACATCATCCAACTGAAATTTTTTCGCCTTTCCTTTTCTGTCAAAAATTTTGTTAATTCCATCCTGCAACTTGAACGTGTTTTGAAAAAATTCTTCTCGTGTCTGCTGCAAATGGATCATTTGATATAGTCTTCTCTGCATAGGATCATCCTCACTACCAGCCTCCTAAAGAAGTTTGACTACCGGAGCTGCGAGAGAGGTAGGAAACACTGTATCAACTCCATAAACTAGCTCAAAGGGGGGCTTACCAATGGATTTCTTCTGACTCACTCAATCTGCCCAAAGTGCATTGACCAACTTCTTATGCCAACTCTTCTTGTTTATTTCCAGCAACGTTTTAATGATGTTGACCAAAGATTTGTTAGAAGGCTCTGCCAATCCATTGCCTTGTGGATGATAGGCAGTTGAGTGTCCCAAAATGATTTTATACTTGTTACAAAACTCAATCATATTTTTTGATTTGAAAGCTACTGCATTATCAGTTATTAACTTATTCGGGCAACCAAAACGAGACAAAATGTTATTCTCAAGGAATGAAATTATTACTGCATCTGTAGCTTGTCTGATGGGAATTGCCTCGATCCATTTCGTGAAATAATATGTCACTGTGAGGATCCATCTATGTTGACCTGAAGAAGCAAGATGAATTTCACCAATGAAATCCAACCCCCACTGTTGAAAAGGGGCACTCACCTCATTGGGCTTAAGCGGAAAAGGCTGTAATTTCTACCTTCCTTAAAAAATCTTCCAGTTATGATAGCTCTTGATAGTCTTATACACATCAGCGAACAATGTCGGCCAGTAGTATCCGGCTCTCAGAATTTTATTTGCCATTGTTTTCCAAAAAAGGTGACCGCCACAATCTCCTTTATGGAAATCCTCCATGACCTGCTTCGCTTCTTCTTCCACCAAAAAATTCAACAAAAAACCACCGGGATCTTTCTAATAAAGTGCAGAATTCAAAATATAAAACTTCGCAGCCTTTAACTTGATAGTTCTACCTTTGTTTCTAGCCATGCCGGGTGGCGGTGACAAATTCTGAAGCACATATATGATATCTGAATACCACGGAGAAAGAACAAATATTTCATATACTTGAATTAACGAACCTTCCTCATTCTCATCAGACATAGCAGCAATCAGATTTATGTCTAAGACATGCAAATTTGATTCAGCCATTAACTTTGCCAATCCCTGTCCTTTAACAAGCTTTGTGGGCTTTATCTCTACATCATACTCCAACAAAGCTATAATCCACTTGCCCCGTCTTCCTTCTGGATCTGTTTGTACCAAAATATCTTTGACAACAGCATTAAGAACATAAGCCAAAATATGAGAATGCAGAATATATACCCGAAAAGCTTTCAATGCTTTTACAAGTGCAAGGGCTTGCTTCTCAATGATATTGTACTTCAAGGCAACATCTCTTATAGTTCGGCTGAAGAAAGCAATTGGTCTTTCGTGCTCATATTTTTTTGCATTAATACAGCTGCCATAGTATGCTCCAAAGCAAATGAAAATATTATAAAATCCTGAGTGTAATCCGGGCTTATTAGAACCAGAGCTGAAGAAAGAGCCAATTTTACTAGATTGAAAGATTTTATAGCCTCTTTGGTCCACTTTACTTGGCTGTCCTTCTTAAGCATGTTTGTAATCTCTCTTAGGTGTTCAACAAGATTAGGCACAAAGCGGTGTAAAAAATTCATCTTACCATTAAAAGATTGTATCTCCTTTTTTGTTCCGGGGAAGGTCAATTTGCTGAATCGCCTCTACACATGCTGGATCAATATGAATGCCATCTTTTGAGATAATTTGTCCAAGCAGTTTGCCCTCATCCATGGCAAACAAGCTCTTTTTCGAATTCAACGACACACCATATTTTCTGCACTTTTGAAAGACAATTTTCAAATGATACATGTGTTCTTCATCTGAATTGGAAAACACCATCAAATCATCAAGGTACACAAACAAAAAGACATCCTTCTTATTTGTGAAAGCCATATCCATTGCCCGCTGAAATGTGGCACCTACGTTCTTCAAACTGAAAGGCATTTTAGCATAATGAAAAGTCCCCCATGGAGTGGTGAATGTTGTTTTGTCTCAGTCATCTTCATGCACCAAAATTTGGTTATATCCCAAATAACCATCGAGTAGTGACACGCGAGATGCTCCAACTACTAGCTGAAGTATGTGATCCATTTTTGGCAATAGATAATTGTCCTTCAATGAAACTTTATTGAGATTCCTAAAATCAATGCATAAATGAATCTCACCTGTCTTTTTTCGCACAGGCACCAAATTAGAGTTCCAATTAGAAAATTTGATGGGAATGATGATTCCTGATTTATACAACCTGTTTACCTCCTTCTCAACTGATGGCAGCAGTTTTGGATTTAGCCTTCTCAACTTCTGTCTGAAAGGTTTCTGATTAGGCTTAATAGGATTTGTGTGTTGAATTATATTGGTATCATATGTCTTCAAGTTGAAATAGTCCCAAGCAAACACATTAGCAAAGGATGACAACAAACTGATATATTTGGCCTTTACCTTTTGTGGCAATGCTTTGGACAGCTTTACCATCTTTGGATTTTTAGCTGTTCCAATATTCACCTCTTCGACTCCCTTCTCTGTTGGCTGCAATGTTGGTTTGTGGGCTACATCATCATGATCAAAGAGTTCTTCTAAATGTATCAAGACTTTAGGAATAATATTATCCTTAAGCTGCAACACTTCCATTTGATTGATCTGCACATCATCTTTACTATCATCATGTTCTACATCAATTGAGGTATCTTTAAATCTACCTTTGCTTTGCAAAAAATCATTAATCTCCTCGTCATCTTGGAAGACTTGCCAATATCTCTGATTGTCCGGGACATTTGGACGATGTTTCACATGGATTTCGAATTTATTACTTGAGTTCATAGGAATCTTCAAATTACTCGTTGCCTTAGCAAGTGCATCTGCAATGTTATTTTGAATACAAGGCACACACGTCAAGGTATAATCAGAAAACAACTTCAGGATATCTAGAACAACATTCTGGTATGCCCGCATCCAAGGATGCTTTGCTTGATATTCGCCTTTGACTTGTTTAATCACCAATTCGAAGTCGCCATATACAAAAATCCTCTTAGCATTTAGCTTTCTTAGAATTTTTAGGCCAGCAATCAAAGCTTCGTACTCAGCTTCATTGTTTGAAAAATCAAAAGCTAGCTTGTAAGAACATACCCACACATTACTAGGAACTTTGTTCAAAGTAGACAAAGGACTACGTACCCAAATACCAATTCCAGCACCATCATTTCCTCACTGCTCCATCAAAATCCATGGTCCACAGACCATCTTCCTCTTCTTCCAAGTGATGAAACTCTGTTAGCTCTGTTTTTTCGGCTTGTTGTCCATTATCTTTATCTGATTGTTGAATGGAATTTTTCTATTCTTGTCTTTCTTTCTTCAAAACTTCTCTGAAATTCTCTGATATTTCTGAAATATCATTTGCTACAACCAACTGACTATCGATATCATTGAAACTATCTGAATAGAAAACAAAAGACTCTAAATCTGTATGTACATAATTAATCAGATGATTAATTGGTTTCTTCTTGCTTGTAATCATGTATTTCATTTTTTGTTCCCGATACAGTTTTCTCATTTGGCCAAAAATAGGAATCATTGCATAGGAGAAATCTAGTTGTAATGTCCCTTGCAATTTTGCTCCCTAGGACCTGGAAAGAAGCATATCAAATCTAGGAGGAATGTCTGCCACAATGACATCCATCAAAACATTCTTCATTGGAATCTGATCCAAACTTTCAGCCAAGTCTTTAATGAGCCCAATACATCTCACCCTGCTAGAATCAAATGAATAAAGATCATGGTATTTCCTAGTGATGTCCAAACCCAACTTCTCCATGATAGCTTTCGGCATAAGCTTGTGGGAAGCGCCGGAATCAAATATAGCATTATGCAACACAAACTCATGCAATCTCAGACTGATATAAGAAGGTGGCACATCGCTGTCTGGAGACCCATCGTTTAATGCTGGTCCAAAAATCAGTTCAGGTTGATCATATTCCACACTAACCATATCAGACATTGGGACAAAATTCAAAATCTTAGAGACTTGACCTCTATAACTGTTGTTCCTCATTAGTTCAGTCAAGGGAATGGATACCTTCAATTTAGAAATTTCATTTTCTAAACTAAAAGTAGAAGTCTTATCTACCTCTTTGGTTGGAACATCTTTTCTTTCAGCTTTATTCTTTGATACAATTGGCTGATTTACTCTTTCATTTGCTGGTGGAGACTTGCTAGTAGTAGGATCAACAATTTCTTTTCCTTTCTTTGGTACAACAGGTAACTCATTCTTAGATGCTGGAACTTCCTTTCTCTTCTGGATTGGATTGATGGGGACATTTCTGTTTCTAAGTGAATACAGACTTTGCTGGGAAGACAAAGCATTCATATAACCTCTCTGATACTTATCCGACTCTTCTTCAAGAGCTGTGTCATTCGCCAAGATAAAATCTGCATCCTTTTGTACAGCTGAATTTTCTGCATACTCATCATCTTCAGTGATAAAGGTGGGCATATCATCAGGAGTAAAGAAGTGATTTACTTCTCCTATTACATTTTCTTCATCATCAGATTCGGGACCAACAAAATTCTGCTGGAGAAGTGTCTTTACTTGTTGTTGATGTGATGTCGGTTCTTGTGCTCACTGCTCACGCTGTTTGATTCTAAATTGTGGATGTTGCTGGCCACGCAAATTGGGATTTTGAATCTGCGGTTTAGGCTTATCAAGTGTTAACCTTTCAATCATATTTTCTACCTTGTGGAGTACTTGGTCTGAGGTAGAAGCTTCTTCCTTTATTGAGACTTTCTTCTCGGCTTTCAATCTAGCTCTCTTGTCATTTAAATTTGCCTCAACACTAACGACAATTTTCTGCATTTCTTCTAAGGTAGCCGGATCTCTCTCCCTTAATTGATAAGCCATGTCCGGATCAAAACCATCTGGGAACTTAAGCAAAGCTGACTTTCTAGATGACCTTAAATCATCAGGAATTGTATTATAAATCGCATTGAATCTAATACAATAGTCTTGCATGGACTCACTGACATTCTGCTTGATCTTGGTATATTCAGAAGTGATTTGAAGAGGATCTTTCTTTACTTCCCAGTGATCCAAGAACTATCTTTGAAGCTCTTCTAATGTGGGAATACTTCTAGCTGCCAAAGATCTGAACCATTTTCTTACCTCACCACCGAAAGTTTGCACGAATAATCTCATGGGCATGTTTTCTGCATCAATCTCATGAAGATCGAAGAAATCCATCATTCTTTCCACATGTTGCTGAGTTGTAGTACCATGAGGAGTGCCATCAAATAATGTAATTTTACTCTGATAATCTACAGGCATATCATCCAAAACTTGAGGTAGCGCGAGAGGTGCAAAACGAGCAACCATTCCTCTTGGTGGATTTGCAATCGGTGTTGGTGATGTTGGGGGAGTAGGTGCAGTTGATGTGTGAGGTGTATGAGGTGTATGAGGAGGTGAAACAATCTTGGGTACTTTAGGATTAGAAGGAGTAGATGGAGGCGATACGACTGTAGATTTTTTATCAGAAATAGTAGGCTACGGGAGAAGGGTAGGAATGAAATGAGGCTCGGGGGGAATTCTTGAACTAGACACAATTGCAGATGACCCAAGGGTTGCAGAAGCAGTCTCTAAGAAATCACCATTATTAGAAGCCGTAATTGAAGTCTGGAGCTGGTTCAAAATATAATCATCAATGGATTTATTAGCCCTTTCAGTTTCAAGATTTCGAACAAACTCGGGATTTAAGACAGTGGAAGCGACAACACTTTCAGATTTGGTTTCAAACAAAGATAACTCAAACTACTCATCAAATTATTGATCCTCAAGATACTCAAAACCAATAGGACACAACTGAGCTTTGAACACGGGAATGATGGAACTTCCTTGGCGAATGATTCTTGGAATCAGATTGGGATTTTCATATACAGGAGGGGGATCAGGATCCGGATTTGCTCTGGTATGTCTTCTGGAAGCCAGTGTGTTATTATTTCAAGAAATCAAAGGGACATAAACAACTTGTTCAACCTATCAAATTCTAAACTTATCATCCAAAAGCTTAGAATTCTCAGATATACTGGGGTGATCTATAAGTTAGATACTTCGTTTATAAGACTAGATCGGAGATTGATTGAAGTAGCGTTTATCTACTTGCGCTAATGCAAAGAAAAATAGTTTCGAAGGATACCTAGCTAATTTTCAGGCTCCGTCTGTAGTTTATAAAAAAAAGAATACCAACAAACAAATAATTTATCTCCCCAGTATGGTCGCCACTATGTTAGAGCCTAGATTTACCTCAGGCTGAAAAGGTAAGATTCTAGGTCCACATCAAACCACGCTCAGCCTCGTAGCTAGCCCTACGAGGACAGGAGAGGGCTCTCTCCGGGTCAATCTCAGCAAAAGATAATTGATGGGGCTTGAGATGAATGAAATACAAACTAATTTTAGGCTAGGTATGAAGTGCAAATGTTTGATTTGATTTTTTGGGAGTTGTGTTGGGATCAAGGGAAAGGCAAATTTGGGTCCGGGGATGAGGCCAAATTTTCACAGAGTTCCAGTTGGGGCAAGGTAGGTAGTAGTTTTGATGCTTTAGATTAGATGAATGGATGGAAAAGACTGTTGAGGAACTGAAGAGGGAAAGAGGGCACCAAGAATCCTCTTCAGACTGGAGAAAATATTGAAAACTAAACAAAATTTAAGGCAGATCACAACAAACTCATGAATTCTACCTTTGTCACTCAATTTGTTTAATTTCATAAGCAAAGAGAAGGGAAATGGCATACATAAAACATAAATGAACTTACGATTACAAGAAGAAACACACCATCAAAATACCGACCAAGGATCCCAACAAGTGCTGCAAAACCCTGGTCTTTCCTTTGCCAAAAATGTAGAAATCAGATGTACAATGGAATGCCAAGTAATCCCAAGTGTCCAACCATGTTAATGACTGAAAAAAAAAAAAAAAAAAAAAAAAAAAAAAAAAAAAAAAACAAACAAACAAACAAACAAACAAACAAAACAAAACAAAACAAACAAACATAATATAGACAAACATAGCTCATCCTTGCCTCTAGGGGTCTAGCTCATGAGTTTAGGATCTGATCCAACTGATTCTAAACTGAGAACTAGAAACTAGGCAAGATAACAACATGCCTCTAAAAATAAGGGAACTGATTCATTCAGTTTGAAACAACCTCTAAACTGATGAATCTACCTCTACAAGTGAAAATCAAACATATTTACATCATTATCCATCAATTTTCATCAAATTACATCATACATTTTCTATTAGGAAAGTGAAAAAGTCAAACTAGGTGAAACTGGGCGAAAAACAGAGAAAAACTTGGTCATACTAGCAATTTTTCCTCTATGCGTAGTGCCTGATTCTCTATGTGTAGCGCCTGTTTGGACCCACTTTTGGAGGCCTTCCTGATGTCCAAATGAGATCTAGGTGTGCTTGATGGAAAGGTCTACTTCTCTAATTTCCAACCCAGGTGGAATTTTTTAATTTGGCCTCCATTTTCCCCTCTAAAATTCTACTTTCCCAACACTGCTTCCTGTGTGTCAAAATAGGGGCAGTGAGGTCATTTTTGAGTGTTTCTTGACCTTTGAGGGCCAAAAACCTGCCCAAATTTCTTGGCCATAGGTACAAAAGTGTAATTTTGCATGAAAAATCCAAAAATTCAAAGTTTTGTTGATTTAGAGCCCCTAGAAAAAGTGAGCGCCACGTGGCACAACACATAGGGAGGAAAACTCTGTTTTTTGTGCCAAAAATTTTCAAAAATACAAAACTTGCTCCAAATTTCTTGAAATTTGGACTGAGTCATATTTATCAAGTGTTGTGATGGGCCAAGGAAGCGTCAACCAAGATTTGAAGTCCTTCATGCTCTTTTTTCATCTTTGATGTTCTCTTTAGCTTTGCTTTCAAATTCCTGATTCTTGCTTGGCACACCAAGTTTCAGGACAAGTAATGATATGACAATTTTCTAAGCATATTATTCTCATTTATTGCCTTCTCCAACTTCCTCTCCAAGTGGATATTGACTCTCTCAACCCATGACTCCCTATCGGCATTGATCTCTTGCTCCAAGGAAGTGAATTCCATCCTCCTCCTTCGGGCACTTTGGTGGTTTTGTCGAATGTTTTGTAACACCATCACCACCTGTTGATCCTCAAGCTACTTGTTCCTCTGCTCCAAATACTGTATAGTCCACTAGGCTCTATCCAAGTTGGTGGACAAGGCATCAGTGTCCGCCTGCTACTCCTGAATGATCTCTCTAAGTTTTGCACTCGGTGGGCCCATGTCAGTATCATCACCCTCAATGAGGATGAAATCAGTCTCTCGCTCACCTAATGGTCCTTCCTCCTGTAGAGGCCTCTTGCCTCGGTCCTGAACCCCCTGTGCTGATGGAGGAAGCGAGGCCCCTTCCACCCCAGGTGGAGATAACACTCGCTTCACTGCTGCAAACAACCGTTTAGTGCCTCTCTGATAAGAGATGAACACCGGCACACTAGCGGTTTCATGGCCCTCGTACTAATGAGAAGGTCCACGTGTCTCATGCTTAACCTCTAATGGTCGTTCTGGTGATTTTCGGGTCCTCTGACTGTATGCACCACGCATCATACCCAGTGCACCGCGTCCCGACAATGCACTGTGCCCGTGCAAAAATACACTGTGTTCTAAAGCCCAATGCGCCACGCCTGCTGCTCAGTGCGCCGCACCAATCTTCTTACAAAGATTTTTGCCCAATGCTCACACTCACTCACCCAATTTGCTCTATCTTTCTTCTCTTTTGCAAATGAGCCTATCACATGAAGAAATCACTTATAAACAAAGAGCTTTTGAAATGTTGGCTTATGAAACCCACTTTTATAATGTTTTGCATTTGACTTCATTTTAGAAACTCTGTTTTTGGACATTTTTCACTGCTTTTTCACTTTGTGATGAATTTAATGACTTGAGCTTGCTTGTTTTTTCAAGTTTTGGAGCTTCTAGGCTAAGGAAAGAAACCAGGGTGCAGATGAATGAATTTACAATGAGGAAAACAAAAACTTTCATGATTTTGTACAATAAATGCTAAATACTCTCTTTTTTCTTTGAGGAAAAACACATTTGCGAACACTTGGTGATGAAATTTATTGATGTTGAAACATCCTCATGGCCTACTGGAAATTATTGAACACTTTGACACATTTTTTGGGGAAACCCTAATAAAACCCTAGACCTAAGTGACCATTAAACCCTAAAGACAACTTTTGCAATTTTCAAGATAAAAAGACTGTATATGTTTTTTTTTTAAATGAACACACATGAGCCAACATGTAGATAACATGAGGGGAATGAGTGACAAGGCCCTTCTGTCAGATTATGGCATGCCCCTAACGAAATGCAAATGAATGAACTGTATGAGACACCTAAAAAATGAAATGCAATAAGAAAAATGATCTTTAATGGAGGGATGTAAAGACCGACTCTAACAAGATCAAACTAATATATGCAATGAACTAAAGCATAATACTAGATCTATATCTACCATAAACTTTGTGGAAGCTTAATTGAATGTGAGCAACATCAAGCATGAAAAAATATAACTGAGAATGAGAAGTAATCAACCATAACACATAATATATAATCTGGGGAAAGCCCCAACCTAAAACCCCATCTCTGTATTATCAATCAAGTGGACATCCTCAAAAAAATATAAAAAGAATCAGCTCAAAAGTTATCCTGCTCTCTCTGTACTCTGATGATGATGCTAATGGACTTCCTAGTCCTGAATATATAAGCTATACAAGTCCTCCAAGCTCCTATTTCCTTGTGCAATTTTCATTGGGGTCCAATGTCATAACATGTGTGAATTGGCCACATCATACTAGTTGTAACCTCAGGTCCAACTATGCAATCCATAAGGAATAATATTCCTTCTGCATGCAAGGAATATTCACAAGGAATATCCCAGAAACTGATAGTACATTGTCCCTCCATCTGATCTCAACTGGTCTCTGTCTGACCTGACATGCATGAGTTATCCATGAGTGAATCTTCAGTTATCTGAAAATACCAGTTGTTACATGCATGCAAGCATTAACAAACTGAATCTCATTAATTTAACAACTTGTTGAATTAATCTAACTAGACTTGAATCAGTTAACTGAGCCAACTAATTACAATTCATAGTTACAAATTATCCTCATCCTTTAACTGATGGTTAAATCCCTCAATCAAAGGAGAAACTGTTGCATGTCCTCACATAGACTAAAAGTTCATAATTCCTTAACTAATTAACTCAAACTGAATTAATTAATTAGTTTACAAATTTTTGTTAATATCAAATTCGAATTTTACTTCCTATTTCTAGTCTAGGGACTGACTAAAATAGGAATCCACATTTAACTGCTAAAAATAGAACTTCTATTTTTAGCACTTCCATTTTCCATTCCCTGTTGCCCAATCCAGCACTGGTACCCAAACTGCTATTTTTAGCAATGCTATTTTTAGCACTTCTATTTTTAGCAATTTCTTGTTGCCATTTTTCAACACTCCCTCTCAGCAAGAAAGGCTTCCTCTTGAACCTGATCTTGTACCTTCAGAATGTTCTACGTGTAACACATCTACCATGTGTGGTTGCTCTAGCAACTCTTAGATAAAAAAAAAATCCCAACTGACCTCTCTGTTGGGCTAGAAACATACTTTGATGTTGAAGCTCTACCTGCTGCTGACAAGTGCTCCTTCTCTGACCTCTGTACTGCTACAACATCATGCATATCACACTGTTTCACACCTCTCCGTGCTACTCTGCACTGGTGAAGCACACTTGTGCCTCTCACATTGTTGCAGCCTGCTAGCTCTATGTTGTCTTGGGATTCCCTGCACTGTAGCTCTCTCTGTCGCTCCATCTGCATCTATCTATATGCAATCAGACAGTTCTGCTACTCCTCAGCGGGGCTGTCATAGCAAAGTTGAATTAAAGAGGCTGGGTACCTCAAGGATCCTGCCCATCCTCCTTGGGACAATCACTCTACGTCGCCCCACCTCCTACCTGGAGGTATGACTGGATGTGATCCCTCTGCCCACCCGGCTTGAAGTTTCCCTATACTAGAGGTCTCTGCATGAGTAGATGTCTCTACTTGATATCCTCTCAGCATCCCCTGTTGTGGCTGCTCCACAACCTCCTGAAGCTACTGCACCAATTGTGGCTCCTCCACAATTGTCTGAGACTTCTTCTGGTGCTGCATGTTGAGAGGTAATATAATCTCCCTCTCAACCACCAAGTGTCCATCAGTTGCCTTGCTACTTAAGGTTTTGCATGCATCTTGAACCTCAAGAGCATACAGGTTATTGACCCGTGAACCGATCTGCTTCAACTGTCTAGTGATGATGTGTCTAAGGAAAACCTTTCCCTTACTGAAGACTACATCATAGCCGCTATCTTCTAGCATCATGATCGACACCAAGTTTCTCTTCAATACTGGTATATACTTGACATCGGTCAACGTAAGGCAAACTCCATGCTCCTTTTGAAAAATAATCATGCCTACACTTGAGACACTATAATTTTCATCATTACCCATCACTATGAGTATCTGGAGATCTTTCTCCTCCAAAGTATTGAACAAACTCTTGTCACCAGTCCTGTGGAAGGAAGCTCCACTTTCAAGAAACCAACCACTTCCCACCAGGGATGAAACCATGCATGCGAATAGTGTGAAATCCAACTCGCACTGTGAAGAAAGTGCCTCACCTTCAGATCCTTCCCTGGATCCCTTCTTGGATTTCCTTAGTGGAAAATTTGTAACAAAATGGCCCACCTCATGATAAGGAAAGCATCGCACTTTCAATTTGTCAAACTTCTTCCTATAATGGGAAGAACTGGACTTGAAAAGAGAAACCTTATCCTTCCCCTTCTTCACCTTACTCGTTAAGGCACAGTTTTCTTCATTGTCCATGGATGAAGAACCATCTCTGGTGCTTCTTCTTATCTCCTCCTGCATCAAATCTGACCAAAGTTGTTCCCAATCTAGTAGTTTCTCTCTTCCATTAACTAAGTCTTGGTAGCTAGGCCAACTCTTAGGAAGATCGAGGAGTGAAAGGCTCACCATGTCATCATCAGTTGTCACGATCCTTACACTTCTAAGCTCATCCCTGCATGAGGTGAGCTTATTCAGATACATAGAGATCGTATAATCCTTTTCACACTTGATCTTTCAAAGTTTGTCCTTAAGTGCCAGCTTCCGCTAATCACTGTTATTCTGATAAATATCTTTCAATGTTTTCCACATTGAAAACGGAGTCTCCTTCCCATGGAGGCTCAAGACAATGTGATCTCGAACTCCCTCCAGAAGGATTCTCCTTTCTCTAGCCACACACTTCTTCCATTCCGCCAATTGAGTATCATCATTTGGCTTCGATACTTCTTGATCAATGAAGTCCTTAAGGCCATTATCTTCTAATGCTGCGTCCATGCGATCCTTCTAGGATATATAATTCGAACTTCCATCAAGGGCATATTCAAGTCTCAAACCATAGAATGCCATTGGTGAAATAGATGTGATAAGAAATCAATTCAATATTCAGAAACCACAAACTTCAACTTCTCCCTTCTTGTATACTATTCTTCCTTGATCACTTGTGCTCTGATACCATGTATAATTTTCTCTACAAATTAGCTAGCTGACTGATATCATGTAGAAATTTCACCTACATATCAAACTAATATATGCAATGTACTAAAGCATAATACTAGATCTACATCTACCATAAACTTTGCGGAAGCTTAATTTAACATGAGCAACATCAAGCACGAACAAATATAACTGAGAATGAGAAGTAATCAACCATAACGAAAAAGATATAACCCGGGGAAAGCACCAGCCTAAAACCCCATCTCTGTATTATCAATCAAGTGGAAATCCTCAACAACATACAAAAATAATCAGCTCAAAAGCTATCGTGCTATCTCTGTACTCTGATGATGATGCTCATTGACTACCTAAGCCTGAATATATAGGCTACACAAGTCCTCCAAGCTCCTATTTCCTTGCGCAGTTCTGATTAGGGTCCAATGTCATAACATGTGTGAATTGGCCACATCATACCTATTGTAACCTCAGGTCCAACTATGTAATACATAAGGAATAATATTCCTTCTACATGCAAGGAATATTCACAAGGAATATCCTAGCAACTGTACACTATCCCTCCATCTGATCTCAATTGGGTCTCTGTCTGAACTGACATGCATGAGTTATCCATGAGTGAATATTCAGTTATCTGAAAATACTAGTTGTTACATGCATTCAAGCATTAACAAACTGAATCTTATTAATTTAACAACTTGTTAAATTAATCTAACTGGACTTGACTCAGTTAACTAAGCCAACTAATTACACTCATACTCATCCTTTAACTAATGGTTAAATCCCTCAATCAAAGGAGAAACTGTTGCATGTCCTCACATAGACTTCAAGTTCATAATTCCTTAACTAATTAACTCAAACTAAATTAATTAATTAATTTACAAACTTTTGTTAATATAAAATTTGAATTTTACTTCCTATTTCTAGTCGAGGGACTGACTAAAATTGGAATCCACACTAAACTGCTAAAAATAGAAATTCTACTTTTAGCACTTCCATTTTTCATTCCCTGTTGCCCAATCCAACACTGGTACCCAAACTGCTATTTTTAGCAGTGCTATTTTTAGCACTTATATTTTTAGCAATTTCTTGTTGCCATTTTTCAACATGAGATACATAATCCAATAGTACATCAAGAATATTCCACAAGGGTCCAAATATGACCTCAACATAGTCTAAGTAAAAACCATTAAATGAGGAGAGATAAAAGTCAATGTTGGTCAATGATTATAGTATGCACAAAGGGATAAATTTCAGCTTGAGGTAGTTGAATAGAGGGCCAAACATTAATCCTAAAGATTCCTTAGAAAACAATCAATGGGTAAGTCAAAACCCTTGGTCAAAATCATAGTCAAAGCCAATGATCAATGCCCAAAAAGGATAGTATGAACTTCGGTCAACACAAAGAATATATCATAGAAAGGTCTACCTCCTTCCTCAGTTAAAATATTAGTCATAACAGAATGAAAACATCCAGGTAAAAAAAAGTCAACATATCTCAAAATAGAGAGAAATATGTTGGTCAAATAAGAGCAGAAAAACTATCTTTGCTCCTTTGCATGTGTGGATTGGCTTTGCAAGCTCTGATTGAACTTATGTTTGATGATGGATGCCAAATGAGGGTCAACACTGTCTTATTTATATGTGCTTCCTGAGGTGGGTTTTCACACATGTGGGGCCGAGTTGATGGACATGAGGCCAACTTAGTCAAACCCAAAAATATGAATTTTCTTCATCTTTTGTTAATTAAAATTTCGACTGAAGCTACTAATTTCAACTCTCCTCAACTAGGGAGGAATTTTCAGGTTGCCCCATAAGTCTCATCTCAGATGTACATGTATCAACATAAGAGAAGCTCATATCATCTCATCATATCTTACTTGAACAATGAATTCTCCATCTATAGAAGAAGAAGAATGATCCACAATAAAAATAGGGGAGATCAATTTACCATGACCATGTCCATGATAGTCAGGTATGACCTTAGTAAATATCACACACCTATTTTCCACTACTTGATTTTTAATGATGAAGTGGTATAACACCTACATCCAACATAATGGATATTCATTTACCACAACCAACTCTATGAAATTCACGTCCAACCTTAGTAAATATCACACACACCTAAGTCTCCTTACCCACTAGCCAGATGGGTGGAAATCTTGGCAAGATTAACCATCTCAAATTGGCCCTTGGTCAATAATGACACAAAGGTGATTTGCAGGTAGGATGTATATTGGGGTATGTACTCATCCAAGTCATGGATCCAAGGAGTACCCTCACACCTAGGAGCCTCTTTTCGCATCGCCCAAATCAAATCCAAGGATAGTCGAAACACTGGTGGAAGATCATATGCTCAATGTTTTCAATCAAAAATGTTCCCTCCCAGGGAGGGATACATTCTCTAGCACACCAAACTGCTCCATGAAGAAAAAGAATTATTCTTTTGGAAAAGGCTTGGTCAGAATGCATGGAACTGTTTGATCAGTGAAGATGTGTTGGAGCCTCAATACCTTCTGTGTACCATATCTCTGATGTATTCGTACTTAATCTTGATGTTCTTTGACCTGTCATGGAATATTGGATTTTCTGAAAGTCTAATCCCACTTTAATTGTCACAGTATATCACGGTCATATATGGAACATCATCAAAGAACTCTACAAAGAGCATCCACATCCACACTACCTTACAACTAGACATACTAAGTGCAATATACTCTTCCTTGGCTTAACTAAGAGTGATAAATATCTGCTTCCTACTCATCAAGGAAATCATGGTAGATCACAAGCTAAATAAACACCTTGATGTTCTCTTCCAATCTGTAACACTCCCAACCCAATATGAATTTGTATATCCATGTATTCTCAAATCATCACTGAAGGAATATCTCAATCCACAATTGATCGTCCCATGTAGATATTTCAACACATCTTTTGCAACCACCCAATGAGGATGCAAAGGTTATACCATGAATTGGCTCAAGGTTATAATAGAAAAACATATATTAGGTCTAGCATTTTCTAGAAAAATCAAATCCCCAATCAAATACTGGTACATAGAAGGATCTGATATATCTAGTCTCGTAACTTCACCACAAAACTTCTTGAACTTTTCCTCCATCAATGTGGCCATGGATTTGTAATCCACCCTCCCACATCTCTCCAAGAGTTTGACAATATATTTTCCTTGGATGAGGAAAATATCTCCAAGTTTCTACCACACCTCTAAACCCAAGAAATAGTTCATCAACCCAATATCTTTCATCTAAAATTTTGAGGGAATATCCCTCTTACATTGCATGATAAGAAGCTCCACTCCTTTCATGATGAAGTCATCAACATATAAAACCAAAATCAAAGGCATACCTTGGAAAACCTTGAAGTAAGGTTTGGGGTCGACATTGGTTTTGTTGAAACCAAGCTTCATCAGGTATCCATAAATACGAGAATACCAAGACCTGAGGGCTTGCTTCAATTCATAGAGGGATTTATTCTATTTGCAAATGTAATATCCCCAATTTTGATTTTCAGCATTAGACATGAGTTTGGGGAGAGGATGAAATTTGGACACTGGGACTTAGGAGTAAAAGGGAATATTGCAGCTCTAGTGGAATGTGGAGCTCACACTCTTGGAGGAGAGAGGAAAGATAAGGGAATGAGAATTAGAGAGAGAGAGAGAGTGCAGACCAAAGGGAGAGAAGGGGCCATGAACTATAAATAGAGCTCGAGGGTCTAATTTTTGGGGTATCTTTGATCATTTGACAATCTAAAATTTTTTCTCTTGAGCTACTTAGCCACGAAAACCCTGTTTCTTAACACAAGGAATTTCCGAGCAGGAATTCCACGCTCATTTCAAAAAACTTCGAGTGTCTCCCTAGTGAGGTAATTTTGGGAGCTCAATTCAGAGTTTCATTTGGGCATAATTGCAGGAGTTTGTTTAGAAGTATTCATTTCTTGGGCACATAGGTACTTATTGGAAGCACATTGTGGGAGAAAGCATGGATTAGAGACTCCATAGTTTGTAGGAGATTTTCTTATTGTTAGACTAGAGTTTGGACAAGGATTTTCGAGCTGGATTGGAGGCTATCATTTGGATCGATTTTCCTACCTCTTGATAGGGGTGCAGAAGCAAATTTGTGGTGCTTAGGGGAGGATATTCCCAGAGAATTTCCCGTGGGGAATTTATAGGAAAATTCCTTGGGGGAGTACGAAACTAGGGAGTGGCTTTCAGGGCCATAGGTACTTACTTTGGTATTTTTGGCTCATTTTGTAGTAATAAAATCACAGAGTTAGTAGGATTTGAAGGCTCGAACCTCACCTCTCTTTTAGGAGAAATATTGTTGATATTTCCAACTTAGTGGAGGAGTTTTGGACTAGGGATTTAGCATAGATTTATGAATTGGGTGTTGGGCCAATAGTTGGAGGAGAAGCACCAAATTTGGGTAAATGCAAGAGGTCAGCATTGGCCCAAATCATTTCTGGGTTTTGCTGGAATAGCCTTAAGGAGTTTGCTTATACCTTTTTAGAATTTTTTGAGGTTTTTTGGTGCCTCAAACATGAGGAGTTATTTGGAAGCTAGTTCAAAGGAGTGAGCCCAAATTTTGGATTTCGGATGTCGGTAAAACTAGGCCCAATCCTTTTTGGGTCTTTCTAGGTTTATTGAGGAGAGGCCAAGATTAATTTCATAGAATGTTCTAAGTAGTCTATAGGGATCAAACATGGGTACCTTTCTAGCCAGCAATGCAAATTTTCCAGGGAAGAAACAGAGCATAGAGGAGCAACTACTTCCCATTGTTTGGGCACCTTGTTTTCTCACCTGGGATTTTTTTAGCTTGTAATTATAAAGCTCAGGAATTCTTGTTATTTTTTATTGTACTCATACCATGATATATAATAAAATGACTCAACACCATAGTTCTTTATGCATATTCATTGTATGATGCATGTGTTAAATTTTTGTGCCTTTTGTCTACAAATGCTTTGTTATTTACTGTAAAAGTTCCCTAGGAATATTACATCAAACATGGGTTCCCCACTCCAACCCTCATTACCAACTAGAGAAATAAGAGACTGGATGGTAGTGGATCTAGAAATAGGTGCAAATATCTCAGCATAATATTCTCCCTCTTTCTGGGAGAATCCTCTGGCCACAAAACTCACTTTGAAATTTTAAATGCTACCATAAACTACGTGTTTAATTTTATATATCCACTTAGAGTTCATAATGAAATTCCCCTCAAGTCTTGGAAAAACCTCCCATACATAATTTCTCATTGTAGGTTGTTATTTTTCATTCATGAAATCTCTTCAAACATGTTCCTTCACTGCTTATTCATAGCTACAAGGTTCAAATTGTATGATGTTGCTCTTCAATGTAGCATGTCCGTGGTATCTATGAGGCTGCTTGCTTTCTCTAATGGTTCCTCTAGGGGCTAAAAGTTTCTCTTCATAATGTAAGGTATCATGAAACCACAAGGTTCTCTTCTTAGAAGGAGGATCATAGGGAGGAGGATCCAAAGGTGCCCTAGGCTCATATAGAAGTTTAGACTTTTGAATTTATGGCTTTGAATCTACATCCATAGAACCATAGATTCTCTAAATTTTGGAAGGGACAATAAATTCCCTTTATTTTCCAAGGGAAACATCTTCATCAAAGGTCACATCTTGGTTAAATTAAATGTTCCTCTCTCTTGGCACATATATATTGTAAGTTTTAAAATTTTCATAATAACTAACAAATGTACATTTCTTTCCTAAATCCTCTAGCTTTGACCTCTTATATTTTGGTACATGAACGTAGACAGGGAAAACAAATATTCTCAAATGTCCAACTTTTGGTTTCATACCTATAAAAAATTCTTCAGTAGTATTTTTCCCCAAGACTCAATGAGGACTTATATTTTGGACATATATTATAGTATTTGTTGCTTCTCCCCACATAAACATAGGTTCAAGTGTTTGATCATGAATCATGCATTTGGATGATTCTAAGATGGTCATGTTCTTCCTTTGAAAAACTGATTTTGTTGAGGGTTGTATGGAATAGTCACCTCCCTCTTAATCCCAACTTCCTTTCAAAAATCCTTGGGGTCGTTTTAAGTATATTCTCATCCATTATTAGTTCTTGGGATCTTTATCTTCTTTCCAATTTTATTTTCCACTAAAGCTTTGAAGTATCTGAACGTGTTGAAAACATAATCCTTGGCCTTCAAGAAGAAGATCCAAGTTTTATGGGAGAAGAAATCCACAACAAATGATAAGGGAGATTAGTTTACCACAACCAAGTCCATGGAAATCATATTTCAGCTTGGTAAAAATCACACATTTCCTACTAGTCTCTAGGTCAAGCTCCATGACCTAAATGATTATATCATAGATCTCGTCTCAGATGTACATGTCTCAACATAAGGAAAGATAATAGTTGCATCATCATCTCATCTCATCCCATCTCATCTTGGAAGAATGATCCATAATGACGATAGGTGAGATCAATTTACCACAACCAAGTCCATGGTAGTCATAAATGACCTTGGTAAAGATCACACACACTCTATGTCCACTTATTGATCCTCACCCAACTTGATCCTTAATGATCAAGTGGTAAAAAACCTGCATCCAATACTTAGGGAGATTAATTTACCTTAACCAAATTCATGGCAGTCACATCTGACTTTGGTAAAGATCACACACACCTAAGTCTCCTCACCCACTCGATAGATGGGTGCCATCCTAGCAAACTTAACCAAGTCCATGGCCCTTGGTCAATAAAGACACAAAGATGACTTGTGGGTAGGATACATACTTGGGCATGCACTCAACCAAGTCCATGGTTTTGAGGAGTACCATCATAAACAAGAGCCTCACTGCTCTTCCCCCCTCACTAATTCCATGGCTAGTCAAAAGATTAGGGGAGAGAATATTCTTAGTGTTTTCGATCAACAATGTTCCCTCTCAGGAAGGGATGCATTCTCTTGCACTCCAAGATACTATTTAAAGAATATGAATTTCACTTTCAACAAAGGCTTGGTGAGAATGCATGCAACCTACTCATTTAGTGAGATATGTTGGAGCCTTACTACTCCTCTCTATGCCATATCTTTGATATGAAAGTATGATCCTTCTTTAATTGTCACAATATATCATAGTTATATATCGAAAATGATCAAATAGATTTGTAAAGATATTTCACACCAAACCTCACAAATAGCCATATTATATGCAATATGATCTGCCTCAGATGTACTGAGAGTGACAAATCCCTACTTTCTACTCATTCAAGAAATCATGGTAGATCCAAAGCTGAAGTAGCATCCTGATGTGCTCTTCCTTTAGGTAACAATCAATTTGCATCTGTATAATGATTGGTTCCACTACCAAAAAAAAACTACATTTGTTTCACAAATTGACTATGAAACAAAAACATCCATGTCATCTTTACTATCACAAAAATAAAAATATTTAGTGAAATTAGATAATTCCAGAAGAAAAAAACATCGGGTTATTCATTCATCCTTAGCTGGGGGTTCTCACTAAAGAAACAATCCAATTGATAACAAGTGGCTTCTTATAGAAGAAAGTATTAGTAGAACGCTTATCAACGTAAAAGTGTGGCATAGTCAAATCCATCAGAGAATAAGAGGCTTCTCACAGAAGAAGTCATCAAACATCTTCACAACTCAATTACATTTCCAACTTCAATCATGCTACATGTAATAGGATCATCCATGTCATTCAAACCAATAAAACATCCAAAATTCATTAGGTGGTTCAACGATCCAATTAGAGAATCAAGCAAGTCAAAAACAGAGTGTCACATCTTCAAATATTCATATAGAACGCGTCGATGGACTCACAATCCAATTTTCCTCAACCTTAGAAATTTCACTAGGATCATCCCATACATTCAATATTTCAATTATTTAATCAACTCCCTCTTATACTAGACGGGGAGGACCTTAATCCTATTCAGAGGATGTCACAGGGTTTCTTTCAACATATTTGGATCAACATTATTCTTCAAGAATTTGAGTCATGTTCACTGGTGAGCACTAGTATTGCAGCAATAATGCTGCAACTCCTGGGTTGCCTACTTTACTCTTATCAACCTGGTAGTTCATAACAAACTTAGAATCGACGGTGCTGTATGCACAAGTACTAGTTCTTACTATAGGTTGTCACTTGGTCAACCAGCACAAGATCACTAGAAGCTCAAGCCAACTTCTATGGATTCTAGAAGAAGATCTATATGTGATGAAAGGAAAAAAGAGAGATTACTCTATAGATGCTATTCTACTTGTAGAAAGGGAGACTGAAATGTAAAGCAAACCAAGGAAATCTTAATTAACTAAATAATCCTACTTTTGCAGAAAGTGCTATGAAAACCCATGAAAAGAATGCCATTACCTACTCAAGGAAGTAAACAACATCTAACTAAGTTAATTATGGAAGTAAATGAACAAAAAATATCTTTTTGGATTTTTATGTGTTTTTATGTGAATTTGACATGCATGGAATTTATTGTTTGTGAATGTGGAAGCGAATAGGTGACGTTGGAGGGTAGATTTGAGAGGATGCAATATGGTGTGGATGGGTCCTAGGAGGTCTCAGGTGGCCTTCTTGAGGCTTTTCCCACACTCTACCTTCAAAAGAAGTCCTACAGGAAAATCTACATGAGGCCTATAGGAGGAGGCCGAGAGCAGTTTTCACTATTTTGGAGGTGTGAGAGTGGGTGGAAAGGGTGGATGAAGGTTGGAATGGAGTGTTAGGGCACCTAGAGTCTACCAATAATCATTAGGAGAGAGAAGGATGATTCGATTTTCTCAAGGAGAGAGGAAGAAATTCTATGGAAAATGCAGGAAACTAAGGCAGAATTGAGGGGAGACTTGGGCGACTTGTAGGGCATGGATCAGATGGAGGATGGGATGGATGATAGGTTGGTATACTTTTAGAAGAGATCTGCTGCATAAAAAAACTGACAGTCAACCAAGGAAATCAAGCAAGCAATGAAATGAGTGCATCTAGGAAAACATAATTTTGCATCAAAATAGTCTAAACTATGATCTATGGAAATAAATGTTTATAGTTGCTGCAAGAAAGGAAAACATGAAAGAATACTATTGTAAATAAAGAAGTGAGCATGATGAAGAAGTTCTGAAGCAGAGTAAAACTAGACTATCAACCACTAAAAAGATGCAAACATTAGAAGTCCCATAATAAGATTACATGAACTGTCACAAAATAATAAGCTCGAAGTTGAGCAGAGTTTACATGAGCAAAAATCAAACAAAAATATGACCCTAGTGAAGTCTAAGGCTTCTCTACTTATACAAATGAAGCTTCCAACAGCTTCCTTAAAATCAGGGAGGCTTGGCTCCCAAAACTCGAGATAATTATCAGTCATCCTCCACTTTCTCGGTTGCCTGCTAATGCATGACTTGGCTGCTTGTACTCCGAGCTGAATGAAGGGGAATTCGAAGTGAGGAGTAAAAAATGAGGGGGATTCCCTCCTATAAGTCCTCTCCTTTGTCCACTTCAAGTTATTGCTACCATTTGTCCACTGGATCCTTGAGTTTGACCACAAAATTCATCAATAATCTGCATTAAACACATATTATACCACATGGCATCATAACTAACTCAACTCACTCTATAAGCATAAATATAATTAGAAAATCATATAATAAGATAAGAGAATGGTTGATTTTACTGGGTTAGGAGGTAAAGTGAGCCCATATAATTACCCATTTATGAGCCTCATCATCAACCCCTACTGAAAGTGTTGCTCATCATCTAAGCAACTTAATCCATCTCCTCATATTTTATAGCCCTGGTGGCTTCCCTAGCATCCCATGCCTCTGATGTGGTCTCCTCTTCCTTTTCATAGAATCATGCCTTCCTGTATATCTCTTCCCACTACTCCTGCTCTTCTTCTTCTCTTCTGCCTTCCAACATGCCTAGCAGCAGTGGGGGACTCAATTTGAGGCCAATCCAATTGACCTACAACCTTTTCATGGAATGCTTATACATTGGCACTCTCCTTAATGCCTCCTTCATCCTCATTGGGGAATATATTCCCTAATATGAAAACTGTGTGGTAAGGTGTTCCATCTCCTCATACATGCATGCCCACAATCATCCCCAAGTAACCTTTCCATATCCTCAAAATGTGTAATGGCTTGTGCCTGATCACAGAAATATCTAGGGTAAATATGAGGATTATTAGCAAGCATGTTATGTGTGCTGATGAGTGCCATGGGGTCTGATGGCTTAGCTCTGATCATTAATGGCTCATTATGCTCCTTTATCATCAACCTTCTTATTTCTACTGCCCTTAACTCTTCATGGTTCATCCATGAGGCCATGGCCATTAGTTGCAGGTCCCGTAGCCTAGCATTGGGGTCCCACACATTCATGTTTGTGAGGACCATGTTATGCAAGTAGAATGATGCCATCTCTGCCTTATATTCTGATGTGCTTTGGTCACACAGGTCCATAAACTGCTTGTAATCTTGTAAAGGCATTGTGCCTCTTTGTGCCAAAGTCCTTATCTAAAATTGCAACCATTGGTCCTTGAGATATAGGCTATAGGATTTTGATGGTATCCTACATTGCAATGCCTCCATGGACCAGCTAGCCATACATGCCAGTTGGGTTTCTTTCTCTTGTAGTTGTCTTCTTAGCAATTCATTTTTGGTTTCAAGGTGGCTTCTTGTGATTTCTTCTCTATTTCTAACAACAGTTAACTCTCTACCCATTTCTTTGAGTTTGTTCTCCATATGGTAAATATCCTCAAATCCTTTGGATTTGGTGATTTGCATCCACCTATGGGTCCTTATTCTTTCTTTCTCTAATTCAAAGAATAGTGGAATTGAAATTTTTGTGGAATTATTATTCCCCCCTAAGAAGATTGTAGTAGGAGCCAAAACTGGGTTGGGGATCAGGTTCTTGTAGCTCTGTTCCTCCCTCCATTCCCTGTGGTTGTCCTTCTACCCTTTTCTCAAGCTCTTGGGTCTCCTGTAGTTTTGATAGGGTCTCCTGTAGAACTGTCTGTGCCTCATGTAGGACTATTTTTGAATCCTGTAGTTCTACCTTTTCTTTCCATGTGGGGGATCTAGGAGTTCCCATTTCATATGTTATAGATGCCTTAGAAGGGGACTCTTTTCCTTGGGCAGAGGGTGAATCTTCAATAATAATTGGCACTTTAGAAGAAGGCTAGGGTTTCCCTCTTTTTCATTCTTGTGCTCTTCCTAGCCCTAAAATACATTGAGGTATGCCTCTTCCTCTTCTGTTTTTGCTTAATTGGTGTGCTGAAGGTAGTGAGAGAAGTTGCTGCCTCTCTTTCTATAGTCTCAGGGGACACTTCTTTCTCTTCTACCCCTTTTTCTCCTCCTTCTATCTCTTTATCTATCTCTGTTTGCTCTCTCTTCAGATTTCTCCTCCTCTATCTTGGTTTCTTCCTTCTTCCCTTCTTTTTCTCCTAAATCACCAGTTGCTTCACCTTCTCCCCCTTGCTACTCTTCCTCCTCACTACCAGTAGGACTGATATCATAGGTCATGATCTTTATGTCATCTTCAGCTGTCATGTTTCAGAAGATTTCCCATGCTATAGGGAGTGTGAATGTATGGAGGGCTTCTTCCACTAAAATTTTGATTAACCCATGGTGAGTTACCTGCTCTGGATTTCTTATTTTTACTTTAGTACTAGAGTCAATGAGGGACCACAGGAGGAAGCAGGGGATGCTGAGCTTCTGAGGGGCTGGAGTGTCCATGCCATACCTTAATTCATGTAGGATTCTAAAGTGGTAACCATAGACAATGTTGTACCTCCCCTCATAGGAAATATACTTGATTATTTGGTAGCTAACCTCATCACAAGGACATGGTATGCTAGCCCTTCTTATGCAATTTTTATCTTCTACCGGAGTTTCATTATTTTGGAAGAAGTTTTTCTTACTAGCCTAGCCAATTGGTTTTTCATCCTTACTCCAAGGCAACCCAAGAGGAAGGGTAGTGACCCCACTAATAAATTTAGGGGTTATCTCCATGGAAATGCCTCTAAAGGTGACAATGGCATGTTTTGGTGTGAGGGACCAAAGAGTGTGAAAATTTTTGAACAATTTCCTCATCAAACCCTCAGAATTTCTCAAAAAGTTCAACTAATTTTCTCTTGTGAAGATGTCCACTACTTGGGGATGTGCATAGAGCCTGGAGGAGTTGGTGGGCTTCCTCCTCATAAAACCTCTTGTCATTTTGTTTATGCTTCTTTGGAAAACCAAATGTGGTGATGGAGACAACAACTTTTAAATAAAAATAGAGAAACAGAGAGATTGTGTCTTTTTTTAAGAAATAAGCAGAAATTCTTTTATGTATTTCCTCCACCTACAGGCTTTATTTCCTCCTCAAAATTAAACCACTGCTTGCATATTTTAATATTCAGTGGGGGTATTCATAGAACCTACCTCCTCAGCCCGAGAATTGTGCTAAAACTCATGTTTCCCCCTTCAAAACAACTCACTGGCCCTCCTGTAGAAGACTATTGTCCCTCCTGTAGAATTCCTGTAGGTTCTCATGTAGAACCTATAAGTGCTCCTGTAGAAAACATCGAAAGCAGGAATATGGGAGAGATCAATGCAGAATTATGGTTACGAGGTTGTGGGGGCACGAGGAGATTTGCAGGAGCGTGATTTCAAGGAGAGAATGAAGGAAAAGGTGGTGAGAGTGCTCGGGGAGGAGCACTTATTGCTTTTTATGGATATTTCCGGTGATGGAGGGTGAGCTGGCCAAGTGTACGTTGGCCATTTTTGGACCGTTGGTACCCCCTACCTTGTTATCATAACCCTCTCCTTGTAATCATCCCTTGTGATTGCATCGGATTTCACACTTCCTCCACTACCTGTCCTTGACATCTTTCTTGAGTTGACTGTGCGTACGTGTGGGTGACATCTTCGGATGAGTGGAGTCAACTAGATGAAGGTGGCCAAGTTAACTAGCCACCTTTCCCTTGTTCAGCCTCAACCATATTGTTGTTGTTTCATGCCTTCTAATTACACAAACGCAAACAAAGGAGCAGGTTAGTTACTTACCTGAGATCCGAAATTCATTTGTTGTGAGGAGTTGTGGCTCTCTTTTTCTAATGCATGCCTTTGCTTCTTTTGATGCATGCTATCTACTTGTTGATGTGTGGTTATGCTTTGTGCAGGTTCTTCTCTAGCTAGATATGATCTTCAGGTGTCTTCTTCAACCTTCATATTTGCACCCTTTTGCTGCTGATGCTAGATTTTAATGGGATCAAATGCTACAGGAATTCCTATAGGAGCTCCTGTAGCTGCTTCTCCCTTTGAAATTTTAGATTATTTCTATTCTTGGAGCTATAAGGATGATTCCAGAGATGTAGATAGAGATGGAGAGGTAATAGGTAGGCTTTAGTTGAGGTGGGTGGTACTGTTTCCTTTCTTTTTTTTGTTTTTTTTCTTTTTCCTAAAAAACAGTTTTTTTTGTGTTTTTCTTAGGCAGGAAGAAGAAGGATGGTTGGGATGTGATGTAGGCTTGGAAATGATGGAAAGGAGGTTTGAAGACCGCAGGAGGATTTATAGACCTTTTATGAAGCTTCCCTATCCCTGAAACCGCCTTTTATATCCATTTCTAGCTCTCTGTAATTCCTACAGGAGCCTCCACTAGAAAACACAGAGCCTCATGTAGGAAACACAGGTTTTGAAGAAACACAGTGAGGTAAAAAGAATATCCATAATGATGGAGAAAGGTGTGGGAAGGTAGGATAGGTGTTGATATTGGCTTCAAGGCTCCCTTGGTAACTTCTGTTGCTTCCTGTAGTCCTCTTGCAAACCTGCAATGCAACTGGAAATTCATTTTTCTTTTACCCTTTTTTTTGAAAAACAACCAGGCTGCCTCAGGGAGGTTTTCACCCTAATTCCCTACCCTAAGCATCTCCAAGGGAGGTTTTCACCTAGGGATCTTATTCTTTCTTCTCTTTTTTGACATCACTTGACCGCCTCAGATCCCAATGATGGGACTAAAGCGCCTCATGGAGGTTTTCACTTGAGTCCTTATTATTATTTTTTATTGTTTTTTCTTTTTCTTCAATGAGTGGGTGAAGTGGAGGCTAAGACATGCTCCACTACCATCACTGTCTTATTCAAATACTTGATGAACTCTCGCTTAGAGAGGGGTTTCTTGTAGACTTTCAACCAGTGTCCATTAACAAGCATGGGGATGGCTTCATCATCAATAGTTCTGATCAGAACTGAACCATTTTCATTGCATTTATCCACAGTGTAGGGTTCCAGCCAAGTTGTCCTTAGCATTCCCTTGAAATATTTGTATCTTGAATCATAGAGTAGTGCCCAATCTCCCTCTTGGAATTGCTTCTCCTTGATGTTTTTGTCATGCCATATCTTTCTCTGAAGCTAAACAACCTCTGTATGGAGAAGGGCATGCATTCTGTGTTCATCCAATCCATTGAGCTGGAGTAATCTTTCTTTTTGCGCATGGCTGAGGTCTAGGTCTACCTAATCTACCATCCTCAAGGTATTGAATTCAAATTCTATTAACAACAAAGCCTTCTTTCCATAGACTAGCTCATAGGGTGTGAACATTGTAGTGGTCTTCCATGTTGTATTGTAGGCCCAGGTTGCCTCAACAAATTTGTCCGCCCAGTCTTTCCTGTTGCTGCTCACTACCTTTGTTAGGATCCCTTCCAATGCTCTATTAGTGACCTCCACCTGCCCATTTTCTTGTGGATGGTAAGGGGAGGAAGTCCTGTGTTTGATTCTATGATGTGTGAGCGGGTCTTCAATCAAATTGGAAGTGAACTAGCTGCTTTGATATGTGACCAACTCTCTTGGATACCTGAACTTGTAGAATATGTTCTCTCTAAAAAATTAAGCTACTCTTTCCTATGTCACTACTTTTATTGCTTTTATCTCTGCCCACTTTTTAGGTAATCGGTGCACACAATGATGTATTGCTTTTGCTTTGAAGGGGGGCTAATAGGCCCCACAAAGTCCATGCCCCACTTCTCAAATGGCTCAAATGTCACTTGAGGTGGCATGGGCATTTCATCCTTTGGAGTAGGTTTCCCCATCCTTTGACACTGATCACACTGGCTGGTATATCTCCTCACATCGCGATGAAGAGTGGGCCAATAGTAGCCTGCTTGCAATATCTTGAAGGCAGTTCTTTTTGCTACAAAGTGACCTCCACAAGGCCCGTCATGACAGGTCAAGAGGATGTCAAAGACCTCATCCTCCCAGACACATCTTCTCAAGATCTGATCTGGGCTAAGTTTGAAGAGATTTCCCCAATCCAGGTAAAAGGGGCACTTTTCCTTACGATCTTTCTCTTCTCTTTTTAGGACAAGTGTGGTGGGAACTCTGCTGAAACCAAGTAGTTTTCTATATCAGCAAACCATGGAGAGAGTAAAGAGATAGAAAACAGATGTTCATCTGGCATTTGATCATCCACCTTTCCTTCTTCACCTACAGACAAATTTACTCTAGACAAAAAGTCAGCAAAAACGTTTTCTTTACCAGGCTTATCAATAATGGTCAAATCAAACTGCTGCAGTAAAGTAAACCATCTAATAATGCGAGCATTTGCATCCAGTTTGTTCATTAAATATCTAATTGTAGCATGATCAGTGTGCAAAAAGGATTGATAGCCTGTGAAATAATGCCTTAATTTGTTTAAGGAATGCATGACAGTTAGGAGTTCCTTTTCGGTAACTGTATAGTTCAACTCAACCTTTGACAACTTTTTGCTTATAAAGTATATGGCATAAGGTAACTTTTCATCAATTTGTCCCAAGGCTACTACTATTGCTTTGTTCGAGGCATCCGTGTGAATGTGGAAAGGTAGGGCCCAGTTTGGGCCTCTTAGAATTGGTGCAGTCACAAGCTTGCTCTTCAAGGTATTTAGAGCTTCTTGACAGTTTTTTGACCATACTAACTCGACATCTTTACCTAAAAGAACAAACAACTGAGAGGTTAGCTTGCTGAAATCTTTAATAAATCTTCGGTAATACCCAACTAAGCCTAGGAAACTTCTGACATCTCTCACCTTTTGAGGAGGTGGGACCCTCTGGATGATGGAAATTTTGTTGGGGCACACTTGCACTCCTTACTGAGATATTGCATGGCCTAGCATGGTCCCTTCAGTCATAAAAAATTCACATTTCTTGCACTAAGGGACAGGTCCATCTCCATACACTTGTCTAGAACTTTTCGTAGGTTTAGATAAAGCTTCCTGAAAGTCAAGTCCATAAGAAGTAAAGTGATCCATATATATCTCTACTGCATCATGAACTAATTCAGAAAATATACTTAGTACCACTCTTTGGAAAGTGGTTGTAGCATTACACAAACCAAAAGGAAGGACATGGTATGCAAAGGTACCCCAAGGACAAGTGAAAGTGGTCTTGTCTTGGTCTTCTAGGCTGATTTGAATCTGATTGTACCCGCTAAACCCATCTAAGAAAGAGAAAAAAATTTCCGTGCCAGACCATCTAACACTTGATCTATGAAAGGTAAAGGAAAATGGTCCTTTTTAGTGGCTTTTTTCAATTCCAAATAGTCAACACAAATTCTCCACTTGCCATTTTTCTTTGGAACTAGCACAAAAGGATAGACCCATTCACTGTCAGAGATGGGATAGATGAATCCTGCATCAAGCAATTTCTATAGTTCTTCCTTAACAATGTCTTTAAGTGTTGGATTCATCCTCCTTTGAGGCTACCTAACTAGCTTGCAACCCTCCTTGATGTATATATGATGAGTACATATTGAAGGGTGCACTCCCTTCATCTCCTTATAACTCCAGGTGAAGGCATCTAAGTGATTTCTCAATAGGCTACACAGTTCCTTCTCCTGGGAAGTGGATAGGGATGGATTGATTTTCAAGGTTCTTTCTGGACCGAACTCTATATTCTTAACATAGAGAGGGGTGAAGTCAAACGCATGGAGATCGGTTGAGGAGTTGTTTCGGGTTTCTTTTACTATGTCCTTTAAGGGCAATACACTAGGAGGTGGATTCCTAATCAGATTTTCAATCATATCATCTTCATGTTGTTTTTTGTCCCCCATAATGATTTCTAATGCACAAGGTGGTACAGAATAGACTTCATCCTCATCTTCCGCCTCCAACCAGAGAGGGAGATCATTTTCTAACAAGGGTTGGGCAGGAGGATATACGATTAACTACTTGGACATATGCCCATTCTTTATGGTCATGTTCCCAGATCGACAACTGATGTAGGCATCAATAGTAGCAAACTAGTGTCTCCCCTGAATGAGAGGATAACCAGTGGGCTTTGCCTTTGGTTAGAGAACTAAGAAATCAGTAGGGTACTCCCAAGAATCAATGGAGACCATCAAATCTTCCATAATCCCCTCAGGGGTCAGGTGGAGTAGTCTGCTAACTGTAGCATGGTTGTGGTCTTCCTCAAGGAACCCTAGAGGTTGAGTTTGAGCATTGTGTCCTTTGTCATCACATTAATGGCAGCTCCTGTATCCATCAAGGTGTGTGGGATCATGGTGCCATTGATGTGGACATAAATTACTGGGCTTCCAGGGTCTAGATATTTTAGACAGATTACCTGCCCCAACATTAGATCGGATAGTTTCCTTATGACATTGATGGTTGGGGCATCTCTCTTACACCTTCCTAGATGGATAAAGCACTTCTCTTTGATCAACCTATTGTATATAGGCACATCTTTGATGGCTTGGAGAAGTGGTATCTTCACACATAAATGTTTCAATTCCCTCGGGGGTTCAGTTTCTTCTAAGGTAGGTTGGACTGTCACAGACAATCTTTCAAGAAAGGGTGGAATTTCTTTAGGTTCAATTTCCTCTTTATATTCCTCAACCTCCCTAGGTGGAGGCTGACTGTCTGTGAGAACTTTCCCAGATCGCAAGTTAATTTCTTGAATCTCCACAGCATAAGTTGGGCATGATGGTTCCCCACTATACACTTGTTGAGCATGTCTGTTTTTCGGGTTTGGATTCGGTTGTGCAGGAATTTGGGGTTGATTTGGTGGAGCACGAGGTAACGGTTGTGGTTGGGTGGGTGGTGGAGGCAAAAGAGTGGGAAGAGAGTTCTATTGGGGCCTCCACCACTGATGAGGTGCATTCCACTGAGGTGGTGGCTGAGCATAAGATTGAAATGAATGGTTGGCTAGTTGGGTATGATATTGAGATGTGAAGGACCAAGGAGGAGACATGGACCAGGAAGGATGAGAAGGGGGACCCCAAGAAGGTATGGAAGTGACTTGGTTGGGGTTGTAGTTTTCTTGGGATGTGCCTTGCATCCCTTATTGGTGTGGTATAGGTCCATGCGACCTTCTTTTCTTTATGTAATAAAGTTGTTCAGTGACTTCCTCAGCCCCTTGATATATAGCTTTATGTCCCTGCAAGGAAGGGCACTTATCTGTAGAATGATTTTCTTCACAAACTGAACAAACCTCTATAGAGTTCAATGGGAATTCATTCCTAGGATGCCTCCTGGTGCATCTAGGGAAAAATATGGCCAAAGCCCTCTCTGATTCCTCTTGTTTCCTTTTGATATGCAAGGTATCCATTTGCATGGAAAGACTCTGCAACATCTCACTCTTGAAGTCTTCCAACATGTTTCCAATTTCTCCTTTGATGGATGAGTTAGAGGAAGAGGTACTGGATATGGGTTGACTCCCCCTACCTTTCTTTATGGCTGCTATAGAATGGTTTCTAAAAATAGTCTTTATGTCTTGATAAGACAGTTGATAGATGTCTCCCCCGGCCAGTAGATGGAGGGTGCCTAAAATATCTTCTCGAATTCCCCTGAGTAGGACCATCTTCAGAGACTCAAGGTCAAGTGTACACCTGACCCTTTTGTAACTGAGTTGGAACCTCTCCTCATAGTCTTCCAGGGACCCGTCACTTTCTATAGTCATTCGAAAAAATTCTTCTTTAGTATCTTTTGACCTACAATAGTCTCAATACTTGTTGTTAAAGGCTTGCTGCATCTGAGCCAAAGTTGTGATAATATAGCCAGGTAATCCCATGAACTAGTGCAATGTTGCATCCTTGAGAGTAGAAGGGAATAGTTTCAACTTTTTCTCATCTTTTTCATAGTTATAGGTTTGACAGGTAACAACAAACTCAAACAAAAAGGTGTCAGGATCTTCTGTAGTCAGACCATGGAAATGGGGTAGGTCGGAAGGGCTTATATTCTTCATTTTGGTGTTCCCATTGGTCTCCCGAATGGGAAAGGTACCCTATATTCTTTCTCCATTCCCCCTATCATTTTTGTTTTCAGCGATTGGCTCCGAATGAATGCTTTCTTCTTCTTCTTCTTCCCCTATAGGTTCTTCAAATATGTCTGGCTGTTCACTTAAGGGTTCTTCTTGATTACAACCACCGAAGAAGAGAGAAGGTTGTTGTGTGATGCAGTGGGGGTGTTGGGAAAACATTTCCCTGAATTATATCTATTCTTACGAGGCATGAAAGGAAATCTTTTTGGTTGGTTTTTGTTTCTTTTTCCCCACACTGATAGTACCTACAAAATTGAAATTGATTGAACAAAACAAATTGCAAATAAATGAAATGAACTTGCTGAAATGAAATTTGCATAATTGAAGAGGAAAGAAAGGAAATGCAAAACTTGAAAGAAAGTAAATGACTAATCTACTTTTGTTGAAATGGAATTTTCATAATTGAAAAGGAAAGCAAGGAAATGTAGAACTGAAGGAAAAGAAAGGACTAGTCTACTTTTGTTGAAATAAACTACTAGAAGAATGTTGAAATATAAAATAGAAGAAAGCAGTAATCACAAAATACTTTGACCCTTCCCCAACAATGGCACCAAAAAGTGGTCAGCACCAGTATTGCAGCAATAATGTTGGAACTCCTGGGCTGCCTACTTTACTCTTATCAACTCGATAGTTCGTAACAAACTTAGAAGCAACGATGTTGTATACACAAGCAGTAGTTCTTACTATAGGTTGTCACTTGGTCAGCTAGCGCAAGATCAATAGGAGCTCAAGCAAACTTTTATGGATTCCAGAAGAATCCCTATATGTGATGAAAATAAAAAAGAGAGATTTCTCTACAGGTGCTATTCTACTTGCAGAAAGGGAGACTGAAATTTAAAGCAAACCAAGGAAATCCTAATTAACCAACTAATCCTACTTTTGCAAAAAGCGCTATGAAAACCCAATAAAAGAATTCCATTACCTACTCAAGGAAGTAAACAACATCTAACTATGCTAATTCTGGAATTAAATGAGAAAAAACATATTTTTTTATTTTTATGTGTTTTTATGTGAATTTGACATGCATGGAATTTATTGTTTGTGAATGTGGCAGTGAATAGGTGACGTTGGAGGGTGGTATTGGGACTTGAGAGGATGAAATATTGTGTGGATGGTTCCTAGGAGGTCTCAGGTGGTCTTCTGGAGGCTTTTCACACACTCAACCTTCAAAAGAAGGCCTACAGGAAAATGTATAGGAGGACAGAGGAAATCTACAGGAGGAAAAACAACGTTCTACAAGAGGCCTACAGTAGGAGACCGAGTGCAGTTTTCACTATTTTGGAGGTGTAAGAGTGGGTGGAAAAGGTGGATTAAGGTTGGAATGAAGTGTTCAGGAACCTAGGGTCTACCAAGAATCACTAGGAGAGAGAAGGATGATTGGATTTTCTCAAGGAGAGAGGAAGAAATTCTATGGAAAATGCAGGAAACTAAGGCAGAATTGAGGGGAGACTTCAGAGACTTGTAGGGCATGGATCAAATGGAGGATGGGATGGATGATAGGCTGGGCTACTGCTAGAAGATATCTGCTCCATAACAAAACTGAAAGTCAACCAAGGAAATCAAGCAAGCAATGAAATGAGTGCATCTAGGAAAACATAGTTTTGCATCAAAATAGTCTAATCTATGATCTATGGAAGGAAATGCCGATAACTGCTGCAAGAAAGGAAATAATGAAATAATACTATATTAAATAAAGAATTGATCATGATGAAGAAGTTCTTAAGCTAAGAAAAACTAGACTATCAACCACTAAAAAGCTACAAACACTAGAAGTCCTATGAATGAGGAAAATTTGTGTTTTTGGGGCAGAAAGAGGGTCTTTGCCTCAAACCATGGTCCCAAAGGGAGGAAGAGAGGCCAAGGCACTATTTATAACCTTTTGTATCTTCTTTTTATCACTGCTTAACCTGCTATAGAAAGCACAAATGGAATCATTAAAAGCAACTTATTCTTAACCATAAAAGAAATGCATCTAACAACAACCTAATCTACAAACTGGAATGAAACATACAAATACAAGAAAAGATGAGCTTGGATGCTTGGATTGGGCCCTAAACCAAGAGCTTCAGCCCTCTAAGGTAACTCAGTGCTAACTCGAAAAGGATTCCATCTTTATTCTCCAAACAATAACAAGATTACACGAATTGTCACAAAATAATAAGCTCAAAGTTCAGCAGAGTTTACATGAGACAAAATCCAACAAAAATATGACCTTAGTGAGGCCCTAGGACTCTCTACTTATACAAATGAATCTTCCAACAACTTCCTTAAAATCAGGGAGGCTTGGCTCCCAAAACTTGAGATAATCATTTGTCATCCTCCACTTACTTGGTTGCCTGCTAATGCATGACTTGGCTGCTTGTACTCCGAGCTGAATGAAGGGGATTTCGAAGTGAGAAGTAATAAATGAGGGAGATTCCCTCCTATAAGTCCTCTCCTTTTTCCACTTTGAGTTATGGCTACCATTTGTCCACTAGATCCTTGACTTTGACCACAAAATTCATCAATAATCTACATTAAACACATATTAGATCGCATGGCTTCATAACTAACTCAACTCACTCTATAAGCATAAATATAATCAGAAAATCATACAATAAGAAAAGAGAATGGTTGATTTTACTAGGCTAGGAGGTAAAGTGAACCCATATAATTACCCATTTATGAGGCTCATCATTCACAACTAACTTATTTACATCAAGACATACTTCAAACTTGTTGATCTTGGCTGCTTCGTCTAAGTCCAAATCCCAACCAATCATGAGTCTTCTTGTCACTTTTTTCTTCCATCCATTTCTAATGATTTCCACATCTTGGAATTCTTCAGTATGCACTTGCAATTTTCACTAAGAAATAACAGAAGCACAAATCCATCCATGCAAGATATATAAGGACAAGAGTCTAATAATGAAAATACAGTGGAAATAATCAAGAAATAGTTATCTCAATAATATGACAACTCCCTCTTGACCTTAAATTTATTAGATCTAGTCAACCTTGATCTCATCAAGGAGTCCATATCACATCATGTCATCAAGGAATCGATATAGTCATCAACAATGAGCCCACATTAACATTGTCAAGGAGTCCACATTAAGGATTCCACTTCATCATCATGAAAAATTAAAAAATCAGTTTTTCCACATCATCAAGAGGTTAACCTTGTTCACATTATCAATGAGTCTACCTCATAATAAAGAGGTCCATACTATAATTTCATGTCACATAATTAAGGATTTCATATCATCTCACCTACATCATCTTCATCATGAGTATTTCTCTTTCAAGTAGACACATTTAGATATATGCTTTAAATTTTTCTCTCCAAACCTTACTTAGGGTTTACAAACCCTACCTAGGGCTTACAAACCCTAAACAATCCAATGTCGGTAATGAATAAAGGAAGTAAAAATTACTTATCTTGATAGCTCCCTCTTAGTCTTAATTTCTTCCATTCAACCTGCAAAACAATGTCATCATCAAAACATAGGAGCCAGGGTTTCAAGCAAAAGCAATCAATTCACAGGCCCTTTCATTTCCAACCTTATTTTTTAAATTTGATAATCCTTCAATATTGGTCAACAATGTACAAACCAAAGACATCCATTCTTGTATCCAACTGTCCTAGATTTTTATCCTCACACCCTAGGGTCAAATCCTTGCTACATAACAATAGACTTTAAGTCTAAAAATAGATCACTTTTCCATCTTCTCGTGATTGGATTTGTGAGATCATATTATACTATATTAGTATCTTTATATAGTGCATATCCCTTCCCAAAAGGTATAGATGTCATCATCTTATGTTCTATAACATCTTGAAGGAGCCTTATTTTTCTTGGTACCTTTCTTGATACTAAACCTTTGGAACAACATCTTCACCACACTTCTTCGTGTGAATTATTAGCAAAACATATCACAACAAGTCCCTCTTTTCAAGGCCAACTTCAATTATTATAGCACTAGTTCATTGATTTTCCTTGATAGTAGCATGACTAGGTCAGTAGCAATTTGGAGACTGGTCAAAGATTTGGATATCCATTTGATTAGGAAAAATATCCAATAGAGAGACTCAATTTGTTCTTGAAACCTTTAATATTTGAAGATCATCCTTCCTTCAACAATAGTCCAGAGACTTGCAAAGACCATATTGTTATAGACATATTTCGGCACTTCAACCCCAAACTTATATGTCAATAAACTAGGGCCCATCAACCCCTAAAAGAGTTGTTTCATACCCTAAAAGAACATGGTCATCTGATTACATCATTCCCCAAAATTTCCACTTGAGAAACCATCTAGAAATGGCCTAAATTGAACCATACTAACTGCTACACTGGCCAGGTGTGATGCATACTGAGTGGTACACTACTCAGGTGCGATGCATACTGATTAGGCCTTCTAAAGGGTGCGATGGGCGAGGATGGAAAAATGTCCGAGACAGTTTGCTAGGTGGTTGCTCATGGAATCTTCTAGAAACTTCTCCTATGACACTTGCTTCTTTGAATTCGCCCAAGGATGAGTAAGAGATCCAAGAAATCTCCAAGTGCAACCAATTGTAACGATTGGAATGACACTAATCAAAACCTCAAAGATGACTCGCACCCTTGCACACATCTATAAATGGATCCCTCATCTAAGAGATCTAGAGGTTGGAATATTGTGAATTGCAAGGAAGTGTTGATAGTTTGTAATTGAGGAAATATCATTGTATTGTTGGTGTGATCTTACTATCTCATGAGGTGAAGAAGGATTGATTCTGGGAGGATGATGCTGGATCAGACAACTGGGTTGTAATTCTCCCTTCTATTTAATAAATTTCTTTAGGTTTTCTTCCATATGATTGTGCAATTGTGAATGTTATAATTTGTGAATGATATTGTATGTTCATTATATATATGATTATGTAATGTTTATGTTATAATAGATCAAGGTGCTTTGACGGTTCCTTGTTACTGTGTTTCTACAGGTACTCTCCAAGCGGGTTAAGTACATGGAGGAGTTGCAAGCTCTATCAAGGGGGAGAGAGATTAAGCAATGGATTAAGCATAAGTTCCAGGTTGGTTCCATTATCTTTCTCTTATCTATTATACATAGAAGAAATTGTTGAATTTCTTTAAATTGTTGTTTCTAGGGTAGCTACCAAACCTAGAGGGCTAGTCGTTCGAAAAGACACTAGTTTTTACAAAAACAAATTGGCGACTCCACCAAGGATGAATAGATGTTTGTTTTTTGTTATTATTTGTTTCATAAACTATAGACAGAGCCTGAAGTCAGCCAGGTAGCCTTCAAACTACTCTTGCTCTGCAATTTCATAGTAGATGAATGCTACTTAAGTCAATCTCTGGTTTAGTTTATAAATTAAACATTTGAGTTACAAGCATTCTAGATTCCCTTTTGTTAGCTCAGTAACCTCTCAAGACATTCCTCTATACTTTGCTCTTTACTTTCCATCATAGCTTAGCTTAACTCACTGAAAACAACTACACATCTGAGCCAAAACCCATTTCAGTTGCGCTCCCTGGCCCATCACACTGTCTGTCACTATAAAACAGTATGCATCGCACCTCCCAAATGTGTAAAGTGCAATGCATCCCTGTTTCTGTGAAGCCCAGGTGTGATGACTGACTGAACCTTTTTCCATTCAATAAATTGGGGGCTTTTGTCCTTGTTTTCAGTTTTGTTTAGCTGTTTTGCTACTCATGAGCAGTACTTCCTTACTGAAGCCTACTTGCATCACATAAATCAACCTCCATTAGATTAGGATTAGTAAATGTTTTTTATTTATTTGTCCATCATTTACAATCCTTTGTCGAAAAGTTGCTTAAATCCATTTGTCGCTTTGGTACAAAAAGTTTCGTAACTATCATTTTGTGTCAAAAAGTAAAGTGTCATGGATTCTTCCTTCCCTGGATAGTTGATTGAACTTTTCGTCATGTATTTGGTTTGATCTATTGATATTCGAAGTATCAAAAACATTTTTTATTCAAAATTGAAAAGTGTCGTTTAGTCTTCCTCTCTCTTTTGAAGAAGAAATTGTCGAAAATGTCATTTTAAAAGAAATATTTCAGATCTTTGCTGCATTTAGTTTTCCTTTTTGGAAATTTTCACATTAAGGAGAACGAAAAACAAATACATGCATTTGCATTTGCATTTAGTTTGTGTGCGAAAAATGATTTAGGAAAATGCACTAGTGTGTGCTCTTTTCTCTTTATTTGAAAGAATTGTAATCTTCTTTCCCTAGTAGCTAGGATTTTCATTGATCAAAATAAACAATGATTGTTTATCATTGTAGATTGAATTTTAGGAATTTCAAATCAACATCACATAGTGAACCACTGAAAGGAAAACTTTAAAAAATATCAACTCTAAAATAAATTTCAATGAACCTAACAATTCTTTGGAACTTAACACAACACATCTAGAGGTCTAGGCTAGAGACGTGTTCCGGCATTGTAAAAACTAATAACTATCGTTTTCATCGAAGGTTGGGTGATTCCTCCTCCTTGATACGACAAGTGCTAGCACAAACTTGTGCTCCCCATACCATTGCGTATATATTGGGTGACCACAATAGGCTTATATCATTTATCCATAGGAAGCTGAGTCTACCACCTTATTGATCGCAATGCATTGAACACAACATTTGGGAAGATTGACTGTTGTACATGAGTCCTTGGTATTTTCTCTTTAATTTATCACTAAGGTGTATATTGCAGTTTTGTGATTTGTATGGTAATCCCTTTATCTAGATTTTCTAGAGTAGTCACTTTCGTTCCTTTTCGACTCTTTAAAAGAAAAGGTCCATCTGAGCACTTTTCACTTCAGACTCATTAAAAATCGAAGGGGGCTAGAGTCATTTTTAGATTTTTCTTAACTCTTAAAAACTGAAAAAGTAAAGTTGTGTCAAAGCGTCTTTAAAATTAATTGAATTTAGAATAACATCATTTTTTCCCTTGTTAATTTTGAGTTGATCAAGTAATTTGCAATCGTGGAATAAAGTCAATCAAAACCCCGTCATTCGTGGAGTTTAGTGAGTCAATCGTATTTGACTCTAGAAGTGAAGCTAATCCGAGCAAAACAATCTCGTTTAACTGAGTCCAATTCATTTGGTTTATTTGAAACTTTTGTTTCAACATCATCAAAGACTACAGTTACTCCGATAATTTCTGGTACATCTGCATTTAGAAAAGAAGTTCCACAGTTACAAGAGGACATTAGAACTGATCCTAATATAACAATAGACACTTCTATACTTGAAACAACTCCATCTAGAGTTGATCCAAAACCCATCTCAGTTCAAATTGAGGCTACACTCGAACTAGTAGTTGTTTAAGAACCTCCCTTTGAGACTGAAGTTCACTTACCTGAACATCTAGAAGTTGAGTTTCAGAATTCAGAAGGTGTCACCCCTCTAGTATCCATCACTGCAGAAGTTATACCTTCTTCGGCTATAGAAATATTTTACGAGCCTGACGGTCTACCTCTTCCACCTGGTCTAGTTGCTATAGAGGAGATAGTAGAGGATCATACATCTAGTACCCGTTACATTTTGGAACTGGGATTCATTTTTATCCTTCTACTCCTAAGTTTAGTTCTTTTAATCATCCTTCATCGCAAGTTCCTGTCAAATCGCTAGGAAAACTTTTGGATAGACTAAACATGTCTGAGCAACCATCAACATCTAGGACTGAGTCATCTGATGCATCTACATCAGATCTTCCTGCTGCTATTCCTACAATGTTTATTGGTATACCATTTGTTCTAGCTAGCTATCAACCACTAGCTACAGTCCACTCAGGGGCTACTCCGGCAACATGGTCTACTCCTATTTATTCATCCGGATTCCCATATGGTATTTCTTATGTTGATACTTGACAATTTGATCCTGCATGCCAGTATCAATTTGGGAAAACCAGTCTTCCAAGACCGATATATCCTTTAAACATTGGACTGATGCCATAGGGAGGGCAGTATGATTTTTCATTGTTCCCTCCTGGGGAACAACTGTATGAGAGTTTACAAGAAAATTCAGCTCAAACTGGAATTACATCTAGCGTTTGGGTATGAATACTACCACAACAACCAAGGGTTGTATATTCAATGCAACCAATCCAACCTGTGTCCAATATTCCCACTACACCTGCTATTATGACTGTGTCGCAAGTACAAGCACCGCCTCTGTGTCTAAACCTCAAGTCTCTCAGGTCGCGATACAACAACCACTTGTCTCTACGGCCCAATCACAACCTCAAGTTAGTGCCTTCGTATCTGTAATGACTCAGGCTCAAACAAGTATTGTCAATCCGAATCTTGGTCAATCTTCTAGTATTGGGCAATAGAAAATGGTCCAAAAACCATGGCTAGTACAATACCAACAACCGCAATTCCAGCAAACCCAACGTCAGTTTGGGCTTGGTTTACAAGCTTAAACTGGATTTGGTCAATATCAAGCCTACCAAGAATTGGAGCAACAAGGCTTTGTAGGTAATGAACATCTGCATTCTCAAAACGGTTATCAACAACCACACTATATTGGTTATGTCCAACAACCTTATCAAAGTTACCAACATCAGATACATTATGCTGGTATGCAAAGACCTACTGCTCAAGCGATTCCATCTTATCCTGGGTATGCTTCACCTAACCTGAATCAACAGTTGCCTTTTGTAGCAACTCTAGAATTACCAGATTTGAACCGGCTAACGAATGATCCAATTGCATATGCCCCTTGGTGGCCAGCGATTCCTTATAAACTTCCCTCGGATATTCCTAAATTCAACGGAAATCCAAGTGAAGATCCATTGAATCATGTAATGAGCTTTCATTTGTGGTGCTCATCTAACACCTTGAATGATGATTTGATTAGGCTTCACCTTTTTCAGAGAAGGCTCACTAGTCCAGTAGCAAAATGGTATATTAAATTGCCTAGAGCTTCATTTGATAACTTCAGCACCCTTGCCACTACTTTTCTAGCCCACTTTCAGTTACCCATCAGGTACAAAACGGGAACAGAACTCCTTACCAAATTTAAACAGACCATGACCACTCACATATCTGATCATATTCATGAGTGGTGACGTCATTATCGAATGGTGAAGACGTATGCTCCTGATCAGTTGTTAGCTGAGTGGTTTAATAAGTACTTATTTCCATCTATCACTGAGGACGTGGCAAAAGGGGGAGTTGTCACTGAAGAGCAAGTCATTGCTCATGCCCAATATTTAGACTTGATCTATACTCAATCTAGCACACTCTACGACAAAATTCCTGATGCTCCTAGACCAGAATTTTCTATTCCCCCTCCTCCCAAATCAAATAGGGACTCTCATGCGGGTGATGGCGTGATTGGTGCCTCAAGCACGCAAACCGCAAAGGCTCTATCTGGTAAAGCTCTTACTAGGTTAGCCAAAGAAACATCCTTGTTTTCCATGTTTCATATGTAACGAGGAGCATTATATGAGATATTGTCCACATCGGGTTGATGTTGCAAAATTTCTAAAGGTTTCAAGTACCTCAGCAGTGTTGACTGATCCATTTTCGAACCCAGAAACTAATCTGGTTGCTATCGATCAAGCTTCCACATCCCAAGTGCTTATGCTATCCATCTCAAAAAGGGAAAATGATGCTTTGATATCAACAAGGAATAAAGATTATGGGAATCCATCGTCGTCCAACAACTAGGCTACAGATCAACCTAGTGGTTCGACAATGACTTCACAGGAAGTTGTTCCACCCATTATTCATGAATTAACTATAAATCCGCCAAAGGGAGTCATACATAAACCGACACTTAATCCCCGTGCTCGAGCCGCTCAGAATTATAATATAGTGGAGGATCTAGCTCAATCACCATCTGCTATGTGAACACTTGAGGTATTGCAAAATTGTCCCTCCCAAAAGCAGGCTTTGTTATCAGCGATAAGTGGGATTGATCCAGCGGATTCCAATCTTGTGGCCTTTAATCATAAAGGATATACACCTCAATTACCAACCCAACTCACTTTCCTTATACAGGTAAAGCCCTTAATAAAAATGTTCATCAAACCATCACTGATGAAGCGGCATCTACCTGCATCATGTTAATGAGTTGCTGGAAAACTTTGGGATCACCACCCTTGTCACGATCATCAACAACATTAAAAGCGTTCGATGGAAGAACGTACACTCCGTGTGGGATTTTAAGTAACTTGCAAGTTGAACTGGCGGGCAAGATAGTAGAGATTGAATTCGATATCATTGATGGAAACCATGATTACAACATCTTACTGGGAAGGCCCTGGATTTATGCTATGGCTGTCATTGTGCCTACATATTTTATACAGATTGGATTTCCCTTCCAAGGTGGAATCACAATCGTTGACCAACTAGCCTTTTTTCCTAACAGTTCACAAGCTACTGGAAGCATTCCATTAATCCATGGAATTTCACAATCACTTAAAAATGTCAGAGTAGGTCTCCTCAAAGACCCATCCTTAATGGGTACTTTTTCCCTCCTACCTCCATCTCGTTTCGCGGAAGTGGCCACAGTGGAAACCTGTCAAATGATATCTTCTACATCATCTGAGTTTAAGAAGAGTTCCGATAATTTTGATAGTGAGGATCATCACGAGATGTTGCCCCCAAGCCCCATCAAATATTTGTAGCAATCAATTTTCTAGGCTTGGGCGGCAAAACCGAATCAGCACTCAATGAGTGTTTGGATAGATAGGTCTTTAGAGTATGGTACCTCTTCTGATCCTTGGTCTCGTATACATTATACAGATGAAGGAATCATCCAATCAATGATGATAGGAGAGACACTGTGGGAAGATTACCACCATCATTCCCACCTTCGAGATGACAATGAAGATTATTCAAATGACCTTAATCATCCTTCAGTTTTTGATTTTTTACTAAATACTGTAAATACAGTAAATTCCGAGTGAAATCTGTCCAACATTGAAGAAACTATCACCACTAATATTTTGACCAAACCTAATGTTGTAGAGAATATTCATGTTGGCAAATCCTATTTTCCATCATAACTAAAAATTTACTGCGCTCTCTTTCGTGAATTCAGAGATGTATTTGCATGGTCATATGAAGAAATGCCAGACATTGACTCGAGAATTGTTGAACATGAAATCAAGATGTATCTAGATGTCAAGCCAATACGACAACGGCTTCGACCTGTCCATCCGAAGAAAGTCGCTGCCATTAAAGAAAAAGTTGAAATTTTTTTGCATGCTGGTTTCATTTACCCCATTCCTCTCACTGATTGGGTATCCAATATCGCTCCTGTAATGAAAAACAAGGAACAATTAGAGTGTGCATCGATTATAAGGATGTAAATCAAGCGTGTCCAAGGGACAACTATCCTAGACCCTTTATCGACCAGATTATTGATGAATGTGCTGGATGCAAAATCTTTTCATTCATGGATGGATTTTCCGGATACAATCAAATTAATATCTGCCCACAGGACCATTCAAAAACTGCATTTATATGTTCGCAGGGCACATTCGCATATCGTAAATTAACATTCATTTTGAAGAATGTAGGGGAAACTTTTCAGTGGGCGATGAATTATGCCTTCCATGACATCAAACACATCATTCAACCATATCTCAATGATCTGCTGGCACATTCGCAAAAATGGACTGATCATTCGCAACATTTGAGAGCCATATTTCTATGTTGCTGACACTACATTATACGACTCAATCTGCACAAGTGTGTGTTTTGTGTTGGTTCTGGTCGATTACTTGGTTTTGTAGTTTCTAAGGATGGAATTCGACTCGACCCATTTAAGGTTCAGGCAATCCTTGACATGCCTCCACCTTCAAATTTGCTTCAAATTTAGAGACTCCAAGGGAAAGCTAACTTTCTTAGGAGGTTCATTCCACATTATGCTGAACTTGCTAAAGATTATACACATCTTTTGAAGAAAGGAGTACCCTTCCACTAGGATCAGGTTGCACAAGCTTCCTTTGATGCATTAAAAATATTCCCTAATAAAAGCATCATTAATGTATGCTCCTAACTATCAAAAATAATTTAACTTGTATCTCGCCGCTACAGATACAACCATTTCCATGGTTTTAGTGCAAGAAGATAATGGAATTGAACATCCTATATATTATTTAAATCACAATCTTAGTGATACAGAAAGTACGTACTCTTATGTTGAAAGTTGACTTTAGCATCTATTTAAGAGGTATAGAGATTTCAACACTATGTTCTCTTTCGCAAAACTAACATTGTGTCAGATTGCAACCCTATGACCTACATTCTGTTGCATCAATTACTAGGGGGCAAATATTCCAAATGGATAGCCTTTTTGCAAGAGTTTGATTTGGAATTCACCAAATCCAATTCAAAGAAATTTCTCGTCTTTGCAAAGTTACTTTGTGACCTTCCCTCGTCATCCAACGATTTAATATCCAAAGCATCAATCGTGGATGAGACTCTATTTCTGATATCGTAAAGTGATCTATGGTATGGGGATATACTAGTCTATCTCCAAACCCAAACTTTTGGGCCTAAGACCTCTCACTCTGAAAAACTGTGTACTTAATTCCAAGCCAAGGATTATCTGATCATTGGTGATACACTTTACTGTAGTGGTGTCAATACAGTTCTACGAAGGTGCCTCACACATGAGGAGGCCAAAAAAGTTTTGAATGATTGTTATTCAGGTGTTGTGGGGGGCATCTATCTAGTTATGCTACTGAACAAAAGATCTTACGAGCTGGTTACTTTTGGCCCACCATATTCAAAGATTGCATAATTGCAGTCAAAAGTTGCCATGCTTGTCAACTTTTTGATCAAACCAGATTACCACCTACACCACTGCATCCAGTAGTTGTTGTTGGGTCATTCACTAAATGGGGCATTGATTTCATGACATATAACCCCACCTTGGCTAGGGGGCATGGGTATATTATAGTCGTTGTCGACTATTTTACAAAATGGACCGAGGCAATGCCTACATTAAACAATAGCGGTGAAATGGCTACTATTTTCTTTTTCAATCATGTAGTTTCTATATTTGGTGTACCATAGGCTATAATCACAGATCATGGGTCATATTTTCACAATCACATGATGATTGAATTGACTGCCAAATTAGGACTGTCCCATGATAGTTCTACTCCATATTATTTGCAGGCTAACGGATAGGTTAAGGCAAACAACGAAGTCCTTAAGTGCATGTTGTAAAGAATGATTGGAGTCCACAAACAGAATTGGCATTTAATCCTATACTCAGCTCTCTGGACATATAGGACTTCGATGAGAAATGCGACTGGATTTACGCCCTTCCAGTTGGTGTATGGTCTGGAAGCTATCTTATGAGTTTAGTGTTAAATCTCATCCCTCAAGCTTGCAATTGATCTGCTTCCCAAAACTTCTGAAGAAGAGGCTCGTTTCTTGGAACTAATCCATCTGGATAAAACCGTTCGTGATGCTGCGTTGGCTAATCAAGCACATAAGAAATGTGTCAAGGCACAATATGATAAAAATGTCAAGCCTCGTGTCTTCTCAGAAGGTGACCTAGTCTTACTGTATGATCAAGACTTTGAAAAATTAGGAGTAGGTAAATTTGAACCATTATGGATGGGCCCCTACATTGTTAAATGAGTATTGAAAAAAGGAGCCTACAGGCTGGTTGATTATGATGGGATTCCACTGTTGCAGCCTCGAAACCAGATGTATCTTAAATGTTACTAAGCTTGATTAAGTGTAGTAAACTCATTGTACATATGATTTTATTGCATTTTTGAGTATTTTCTTTTAGATTTATCATTTTGGTTAGGTAATCCACTTCCCATTTGTTGCAGATGTCAGAATTTTTGGAACCATTTGTTGAGTATGCCGATGGAGCTAATCGTAGTACACAAAACCTATCTTCTGCAGCTTGGGCAATTTTCGCTCCAAGCGGCGAGTTAGTGAGTTTTAGGGGGATATGTATTATTCGATTGACGAACAACATCGCTGAGTATAGCGCATTGATTGAACTTCTCTCTGATGCCATCTCACATGGCATACATCGACTTGTTGTCAGGCTAGATTCACAACTCGTCATTCTTCAACTTACTAGTGTTTATTCCATTCAAAACCCAACTATTTATCGCATGTTCCTAAGAGTCAGGATTTTGGAAAGACATTTTGATTCCATTCAATATCAACACATTTCCAGAAACTTAAACACATTGAATGATTCATTAACAAACTATGTGTTAAATAGACATTTGCAACATTTGTAAAGAAAGCATTTCACATCAATATTTGCATCAGGATTGCATAACTTAACCAAAATAAAACTCCGAAAATAAAAAATAGATAGCTGTTTATAGTTTTTACAAAAAAAATTGTGTCCAAGGCAAAATCGGTCATCTGACCAAGAAACTCAAAATGAACGTAGAAAAACATCCTAGACTAATGATTCTAGTGATAACATGTCACTGCCTATGATATCATGCACAGGAGTCTAGTCCAACAACTCGGCATGCCAGTAGTATGGCACTGTAACCTCAAAGGTAACTCATCAGTGCTGACGTCCTGAATACTGAGAGTGAGGCCCTCGATCTAATCCTGCAACACTACCAATGTCTTCGATATGTCAAGATCCTGAAGGACGACCCTCCCTATAGCCTCTCCTGCTAGAGCATCATCTACCGCCTGCGGGTGTTCCACTGGTCACACTGGTCCAATATCTACACACACATATAAGTTTGTTTAGTCTTGGTAACATCAAAAACATTATAAAACTGAAAAAAAAAAAGATGTGGTTGAATCCGTTTACCTATAGCACTCCACTGCTCACTAGATGGTAATGCCAAATTAGGGTCACATCAGAAATCCATCACGACGTACGGATACTCCGTAAATACCATCTCCTGGTAGTGGAATCACTCGAAAAAGGCATCAGAGAAGTAAATCTGTGACTGACCAGCATGTCTGGCCATAATATCAACCCATCTCTACATCCATGGTTCCCTTGATGCTCGCAATCCCAATGAGATGTTCTGAGGCTACGTCAGTGGAATCCTCTCCAAAGAAAAAGCAGTCAATATGGAACTGTAGCCAAAATTCTTGGTTCTTCCATTCTTTACTTTAGAAAGTTGTTCTTTTATGATAGGAAGTATCGCCTCACACCAATTGAACACCTTCGGTTCCAGGAATTCCAGGGCATACTGCATATAAGATCTATTCACCAAATGTAAGGCCGTGCTACTAGCCAATCTAGTAAAGGTAAATAAAATGGCCCTCAATGACCAATCCGTGACATCTCAGATATTGATATTTCCATCTCTATTGGGCTGAGATCCATCCCCGTAGAATTGACAAAGGTAATCTTTCAAGATTCACCCCCATGAGAAAATCCTGATAGTGAAAGAGGGGCACCACGCCTTGACATTCCCGTCAGAAATTAGATGTCCACAACCATCAAAGGAATGAATTTACCTCTTATCTAGAATACCTGGTCAATCGGATCCCAAGCATCGAGAAAATTCTGCAACAAACTGATCTGTTGCCTCATGCTAGATATGCAGAAGAACTTAAGCAAGCCATAGTTTCTTAGTGCATCAGCTGTGCCCTGGTCATGTAAAGCGATCATGTCCTCCTCTTCATGTTCTTGTTCACACCATGTGACAACCATCTTGATCCAACAAATATCTGAAATGCAGACAAAAGATGAGTTAGGATCCGAATTTGAGAAAAAACAGGCAAAAATTTGGTGAAAAATCACTATGTAAAGTTGCCTTTCTACACCCATCGCACCTTGCCTTTGAGCAAGGTGAGATACATACTGACTGGCCAGTGTACAACTCAGTATGCATCACACCTTTTGATATAAGCTAGGTACAATGATTGGGGAACGAATTCTTAAAACCCCAGGGGCCCAAAAAAGTGGAAAAACTAGCTCAGAATCAAGAAAAGATGGAATGAAAATGAAGAGCCCAGGTATAGCTCCTAGCTTGTCCTGACGGAGTGGAAAATGGTCCACCGGATCTCCTGAAATCGACTAGTGAAATTTGAGGGGGAAAACCACTCCAGAGCTCCAAAATCCAAAATTTGAAATGAAATGATGAAAGTGAAAGGTAAAACTACTTTTTATATTTACTATTCACGTACTTCAAGTAAAATGTTAGTTTTAGTTCATTTTTCGTACATATATATGTATTTCTAATCAATTTGATGGAGTGATTGAGCAGGTTGAACGATCGACGAAAGAATATGATGTGCTAAATAATGAATTGAACATCTTTGACCATCAAACCAAGCATAGTTTTTTCGTTTCAAGCTTGTGTAAAAATGGAACTGGTTCTGAGCATAGTTCCCCCATGGTTCAAGCTCGTTAAAAGATGAACCCACCTTCAGTAATTAACCTTTGTGATTGCTTTTCTATCAGCCTTTTGAGCCTTGGTTGTGTACCTCTCATCACCTCCATTCTTCTAGCTAATCATATGCTTCCACTTGGTTGTTTACCCTTTTTGAGGAACAATTGCGATGGGTGGTCTTGTTAGCCATCCTCTTCACAGAAATCACCATGTTTTGAGAAGTTCCAAGCTTACCCAAAACTAGTTGCTACCCTAGACACCACTCATTCCTCAAAATTGCGTCTCCTTTAAACGCTTTTCAGACTCGGTAAATATGAAAATATTGTTGAGCAATTGGCCTTTCTAGCTCGTTAAAGTGCTTGGAAATGTCAACCCTCCTGTATATTTTAATCTTTTTCAGACCCGAGGGATTATCTCATGAAAAAGCTTGAGCGCTTGTCTTTTTCAGCTCGTTAAAGTGTTCGAAAAAGTCACCCCTTCTGTATTATTTTATCCTTTTTCGGACCTAAGGGATTATTCTACAAAAAAGAACTTCTGAAGTTTTCTTTTCGTCCATTTTCAAGCTCTCTAAACATGAGAAGGACTAAGTTATCCTTTTCCTTAAACTCGTTAAAAAAATAGTGACAAACTTGTCCATTCTAAACAAGACCAAGTTTCACTATCGCTAGACTCGTTAAACCATAGCGACAGGTTTGCCCGAAGGGAAAATTATAGAACAAGCATATGTTATCCTTCTCAAGCTTGACAAAAATAAAGAGGTAATAGTCAGCAATGATTGGGGAAAAAGGGAAAAAACTTGAAGAAATTTTGGTAGTAGGTCGATCTTGAACATGAAACTTTCACTTCATCACCATTATTGAGTTGGGTTGGGTCATTCCGTTCACCGGTCATCTCACCATTGGTATTCCACACCATCCATATTTTGGGGTTAACGCTACCAATCCATCTTGGTGTCACCGACATGCTCAAGAGAAGTCATTCAGTTGAGAAACCACAATCCAGTTAATGCCTCATCCACTGTAATACCTTCAACCTTCTTTTTTCATGACCAACATTCCTCAACCTTGTGTCGTCAGATCGTTTTCACCTCTAAAAATAATTTTCTTCGTTTTGTGTCGTAGATATGGGATACATCAAGGCCCTCCTACGACGAGTCACTTCTTGTTGACATCAGCTCATTATCCAAGAATTTGACTTAGAAACACCCCTTTTGAGTGCTTTGAAGCTTGCATGCCTCAATGGCAAGTTTCTCACTTCCGGCAATAGGTTGACATCAGTGGCCTTTGACTGAAATATTTTGCGTGGTGTTCGACATGGAATCATATATTCACACCACTTGAATTGTATTGTAGTAACTTGAGGGTCATTATCATTACCGGTGATTTCTCTCGTATCTGTTAAGAACTCACATTAATGGCTGGTAATCAGGCAATGTCTTTCCATGTTCGACTTCAGAACATCTCTTCACATGGATTGACTTGTACATCGGGTGAAGATTGAATGAGTTTGAAGACCCAAATATAGTCTCATCCATCTGGGTTGTGATATATCCAGTGATATAAAAACATCAAATTCACAAAGATGTTGCACAGATGGTCATCCGAACCAAGGATGATGACTCTACATCTAAAGGATCGCCAGTCTACATCTGTCGACGGCTATCTGATCTATGTACATGAAATGAATTTATAAAGCTAAGCATGGGAATTCCCACCTCAGCTATATCATGAAAAAATATATTATGATGATGTATTGTATTGTAACTTATGCAGGTCACCTTCTAGTTTGAAACCTTAGATCCCCATGATAAAGCATTTCACCCGACATCAAGATTTATGACTTCATGCTTTAGGGGGTAACTGTTATAGACATATTTGGGCTCTTCAAACCCAAACTTATATGTCAATAAATAAGGCTCATCAACCCCTAAAAGATTTGTTTCATACCCTAAAAGAACATGGTCATCTAATTACATCATTCCCCAAAAGTTCCACCTGAGAAGCCATCCAGAAATGGCCTAAACTAAACCATACTAACTGCTACACTAGCTAGGTGCGATGCATACTGAGTGGTACACTACTCAGGTGTGATGCATACTGATTAGGCCTTCTATAGGGTGTGATGGGCGAGGATGGACAAATTTCCGAGACAATTTGCTAGGTGGTTGCTCATGGAATCTTCTAGAAACTTCTCCTATGACACTTGCCTCTCTGAATTCACCTAGGGATGAGTAAGAGATCAAAGAAATATCCAACTGGAACCAATTGTAATAATTGGAATGACACTAATCAAAACCCCAGAGATGACTCACACCCTTGCACATGATCCCTCATCTAAGAGATCTAGAGGCTCGAATATTATGAATTGCAAGGAAGTGCTACTAGTTTGTAATTGAGGAAAGATCATTGTATTGTTGGTGTGATCTTGCTATTTCATGAGGTGAAGAAGGATTGATGCTGGGAGGATGATGCTGGATTAGAAAACTGGGTTGTAATTCTCCCTTCTATTTAATAAAGTTCTTCAAGTTTTCTTCCATATGATTGTGCAATTGTGAATTTTATCATTTGTGAATGCTATTATATGTTCATTATATATCTGATTCTATAATGTTTATGTTATAATAGATCAAGATTATTTGATAGTTCTTTGTTACTATTTTTCTATAGGTACTCTCCAAGCAGGTTAAGTACGGGGAGGAGTTGCAAGCTCTGTCAAGGGGGAGAGAGATCAAGCAAGGGATTAAGTGGAAGTTCCAGGTTGGTTGCATTATCTTTATCTTATCTGTTATACATAGAAGAAATCATTGAATTGCGTTAAACTGTTGTTTCTAGGGTAGCTGCCAAACCTAGAGGGCTAGTCATTCGAAAAGACACTTGTTTTCCCAGAAACACATATATAGAGAAAATTATTATAGAGGAGATCTGAAATTATGACACATAGATTCAAACTTGTATTATCAAAATTTTGTTTAAATACATATCATATCCTACAGGGACATTCTCTCCTTACAGATACAATTTTCATCATTCTTAGGAAGATTGATGTACTTGAATATTGTAGATCTAGTCAAGAGATAGGAGTCCCCTTTGTTCAAAGGCCTCAAATCCAAAATTTTCCTTAAAGATTATCAAACTAGGTAACACAGGCTTGAGTGAGCTCCTTTTGTATTTGGAATAGGTGGGCTTTATGTGCCATGAAGGTTTAAATTTTCATATATATGAATAGTTAAGATTCAAACTTGAAACACACCTTATGATCTTGCCTTAGTGAGTACTTATATACATGTTCTTGATTCCTTATGATCTTTTGATTTAGAGAGACATTATACAAGAACATCGGGAAGCCTTAGAAAATAGAGGGATCATCCATTACATTGGTTCTCAAGAGTCTCCAATATTTGTAAATTTTCATTAGGATTGAGATAAGGGGTGATCTCACAGATTCACATAATTATACAAAATATATCATAGAGGCGATTACGTAAACATATCTTAGATAATACTTGATCATTATTTTTTCAGATCATCATTTGGCAAGAAATCTAAGATCCCTTGTTACCAATGAAATCTAGAATTCAACCAAATGAGCTCATCCTTCGATAAAGAGATGAATTCATTCTGCATAAGGGAATACATCGCAAGGATTATAGGAATTCCTTCTGGACTAATTAGATCACTTCCATATATTCAACACATACTTGGATTTTTCAAACCCTTCCCAGAGACTTCTGAACTTGGATATCAATACAAGGCACCATTATAGATTGACTCTTGAGCTACTTCTAGGATTATTCCATAATCGTTTTATCTTTATAATTTTTTCATAGGATTAGAGACACAAACTTCTACAAACATCAGATATCTCACATAAATGGCTTAGGCCTGCTTGACCTTGCAAACTCAGATCAATTCTTTTCTAGAAATTTTGATCACCTAGAAAAGTTGTGTCTTGGGTCAAGGATGAATTCTTACATTTTAATTTATAATAGAGCTCAATTCATAATTTCAATATAGTATTCGAATTTTAACATGAATGTATCAGGAAACTCACACATCAAGAGACTCATGAAATTCACACAGCATATACAAAGGCTCACATATGCCACAAAGTCACAAAAGATTATTTATATGAATCACTGATAGAAAGTTTTAGAATTCGCTTAAATAAAACTAAAAAATAATAAATAATACATTCATAGAGTTTACACATACCTCAAAGTAGTTTCCTTAGAAGATATTTGGATTATCACATAGTAAAACAAGCTCAGATCTCAAACCTCTACAAAGAAATTGTAACTTGGAATTTGTCTTGGATTAGCCTAGAACTTCAGTTCCTTTTGCATGACAATAATGACATAGGCTTATTCTCTTCTTCAATAGAATCTCAATTTTCTACACATGCTAATTCAACCTCCATAATAGGTTTGTGACCTTATTATCACATTTGTTTGATCCTTTGTTTACAAGAGTAACCACAGGTCTTACACTTTGTTACACTAGGATGAATTTCGTCTACCATTAATACTCCATGACCTATGCATTCAACCCTAAGGTGTTTCCTCTTTGATTAGGGATCCTTTAATGATACAAATTAGCTCAAAGGTGGCCTTATAATTCCGCTGAAATGTTGATCACAAAGGATTCATCTAATAAACAAAATAGGGCTTGAATCTATCTCAACAACTAAAAAAGTGTGGCCCTAGTCACAGAGAGAAAGCACCATAAACATACACAATATCTGCCCAAAACTCATCTTTGGACATCAACTCAAACTGCTCTTCAATGCCCCCCAACTCTAATCCCATGTTAATTTTTACAAGGGAATAGGTTAAAATTATTTTCTTCCAACATGATAACATCATTCGATGATACCATTAGCATAATTCCACAAAGTATTCATCATTAAGCTAATAAAAGAAAATATCAACTAGTAAACCATGAAAGAGCAGTAGAACAAAAATAATGAAACCATGAGACAAGAGATAGAGAAATTAGGCTTGAGGCCAGGGAAAAACCATAAACTCTTCCTTATATGAGAGAGAGAGAGAGAGAGTTCATTGTTCATCAACACATCCAAACTAGCATCAAAAGAATATCCAAACCAATACCCAACAACAAGAAGGAATCCAAAAACCCTCCTCTAAAATTTCCACCCTCCTTCTCCTCCTAAAATTTGTTGGATAAGAGAGATACAATAAAAATTCAATGTGTCCAAATGAGGAGTAGACATATCATTTATATAGACTTCCAAGGGGGATGGGTGCCTTTTAGGGCCCAACCAACTTTAATTTTATGATGAGGTTGACTTGAGGATTTTGGAGGGAAAAATATAAATTCAACTTTGAAACTTAATTTTCCTTTCTTCCTTTAATTTTTCATTGATGGAAACGCCGACCATGGCTACAATTTTCAACATGTTGGAGATGGCTCCTTTGACTTCCATTTGGAAGGTATTCCTTTCCCTTTTCCTTTCTTGACATTAACTCCAAATGCTATATGTTCTCATTCATTTTGTCTCTAAATTATTCCTTTGGAAACAAGTATGGATTCTTCTTGAGTGAAATTTCCCAAGAGTTAATAAAATTAAGGGAGCTCCTTTCTAATACTAATGCTTATTATGAATGTCTCCCAAGACAAGGGGAACACACCAAGGGTCATATGTATAAGCTCTCTATCAGGTTTGATTTGTATGATGGAGTGAAGTCAATCTCTTATTTAAGAGATTCTCATGAAGTAGCCTATTATAGATTCTAACTTGAACATCTTGGTATCACGAAATTGAGTCTTCAAGGAAATGGTGTGGTTGAGATTTTTGACCTCATATATCCCAATGAATTTTCCATACATCTCCTTTTAATTCTTCAACTTTGACACATAAGTGATGATATTATCTCTGAGAGAATCAATGATGATATTCTTAGCCTTGATTTCACCTTTCTTGTACTTGGATTTTACATTGGCATTGGAATTCTCAAGGGGTTGAGCTACCTTTCCTTCCACATAGTCCATCACATAATTCTCTTCAAGAGTAAGATCCTAGCTAGCCCTCCATGCTGCAATGTTGGAGGCATCATTCAACTTATATTCAAATTTGAAGTAAGAGGAAGTCATCTTATCCAAGAGAGTTGATCACCAATCAACACAAAAAGTGTATCAAGGGTTGTATTCTTTGTTCTCTAATTATTGGTCTTCATCTTAGCTCTGATTCCATGTTAATTTTTCTCAAGTAATATGATATTATAATTACCAAGTAACAGTTGAGAAATCATAGATAGAACAGTAAATATTATTTCACAATAGAAGATAGCCAAGCACAAAGAGACAAAGATTTTTAGTCAAAGACCAAGAAAAAACCCCACAAGGGGAAAAAACCAAATCAATTATTCTTCTTAGATATTCATTCAATGTTCAATTGAGATGCATAATCCAATAGTACATCAAGAATATTCCACAACATTCCAAATCTGACCTCAACAAAGTCCAAGTCAAAACTAGTCAATGAGGAGAGAGAAAAGTAAATATTGGTCAATGACTACAATCTACGTAGAGTGCTGAATTTTAGCAAGAGATAGTTGAATAGAGGGTTGAAATTCAATCCTAAAGTTTCCTCAGAAAATATTCAATGTGCTAGTTAAAACCCTTAGTCAAAGTCAAAGTCAAAGCCTATGGTCAACACCTAAAAAGGACAGTATGAAATTCGCTTAACATAGAGAATATAACATAGTATATTTGTCCTCTTTCCTCGGTCTAAATATCGATCAAATCAGAAGAAAAACATACAACTCAATGAAAGTAAACACAAGTCAAAACAAAGTAGAAGATGATGGTCAACGTAGAACATAAAAAAGTCTCCTTGCTCCTTCACACATGTGGATTGACTTTACAAATTTAGATCGAACTTGTGTGTGATAATGGATGAAAAATGAGGGTCAATGATGTCTTATTTATACGTGTCTGATGAGGTGGATTTTCACACATGTCAGGCTGACTTGATCAAACCCAAAAATATGAATTTTTTCCATCATTTTCTAATGAAAATTTGGACAGAAGTTGCCAATTTGAACATTTAAAAATAATGTTGTCTTCATCAATTTGTTTGCTACCAATAATGGTTTCTAATGTATATATAGGGTAGGATGGTGATAGACAAGAGTCTTATTCTTCTTCTACCCAAATAGGAAAATCATGCTCAATGAGAGGTTGAGAATGTGGATATAATACAACCTATCTTTTAGATTTCCCATTGGTGATAGTCATATTTCCAACCCTACAACTAATGTAGGCATTAATAGTGGCTAACCAGGGTGTTCCTAAGATGAGAGGGTGCCCATTAAGCATGGTCTTGGGTTGAAGGACAAGAAAATATGTAGGGTACTCCTAAGAATCAATAGAGACCATAACATCTTTAATGATACCCTTAAGTGATACTGTAGATCTATCAGTAATTTGTAACACTGTGGTTGTCTACCTTAGAGATCCTTGGAGGTTGAGTTGGATAAAAATAACCTTTCTCGTGATATTTGTTATAGTTCCCAACTCAAAAATAGTGTTAGGAACTACAATATCATTGATGTGGAAATATACTATTGGGCTCCCATGATTTAAGTACTTTGGGATGATGACTTTCCAAATCATAAGATCAGGTAGTCGCCATATGACATTGATAGTAGGGGAATCTAGTTTTCACCTCCTTGACCTTCTAAAACATTTGTCTTTGATGAAATTATGTTAGATAGGAACATCCTTAATGGATTGAAGGAGAGGGATATTGACACATGTTTTTTAATTCTCTTAAGTGTTCATCTTGTTCTGGGGTGTGTCATCCATGAGTATTCAACTTTTCAGGATATGGAGGATTATTTTGGGAGACTTTAGGTGTGGGATCTTCTTTTTCATCTTATATATTTTATATTGGAGAATGTGGGTGATCATATGAAAGGACCTTCCTAGAACTAAGGTTGATCTCTTGAATTTCTAGAGCATAAGTTGGATAGGTGGTTTCTCCACTGTAGACTGGTTGAGCCTACATATTGTTGGAATTTTGGTTTGGTTGGGAATGCATTTGAAGTTTATTTTAGAGGATTATTTGCTGGTACTGTTAAGGAGGAGGCATCAAGATAGGTGGTTTGGTTGCTTGAGGTCTTCATATTAGAGATGGATTACATCATTAAGGAGGTTGGTTTGTATATGGATGAAAAGGAGGAATAAAATTTTGGGACAAATAAGGCCATGGAATGGGCACACACCATGATGAAGGGTTGGGAGGACACCAAGTTTGAAAATGTGCATTGTAATTTTTATTGAAAGGAGAAGGGTAGTTCATACCTTGTTGAAATTTCGTAACCCCTTATGGCCTCTTTTGATTAACAAAATAGAGCTACTCCATGTTCCCTTCTACTCCTTGGTAAACAAATTTAAAACCTAGTAAAGATGGAAATTTTTTAGTGAATTGATTTTATTCACATACAAAACATATTCCTACGACATATAAAGGACACTCATTCCTAAGATGTATTTTAGTGCATTTAGGAAAAAATATAGCTAATTCCATTTCTACTTCTTCCTTTTTCCTTTTAATCTATAGTGTATACAAATGCATATAAAATATGTGTAATACATTAGTCTTTAGGTCCTCTATCATACCTCATTCTTAGTAATTATGGAGGAGGAAGAGGGACCTACCACACCATTATTTACTTTTCTCTTTTTCTAGCATCTCTAGAATGAGTTTTGAACACCATTTTGATATTGTCATAACTAAGCTAAAATATGTATCCATTGGCCAATAGGTTGAGTGTTTCTGTTAGTTCTTTTATAACTCCTTATAGTAAAACTAACTTCAGGGAATTTGGATGTAGAGTTAAATTGTGTGCTCTTCTATAATTTAGCTGAAATATTTCCTCTAAATATTTGAGAGACTCATCCAATCCTTGGATCATTCTAAATATCTCATCTTTGGTGTCCCTTTTGTTTGAAATAATCTGGGGGGGGGGGGGTGAATCAGTATTATCAGATGAATAATTTTATTTCCCAAACATATTTGTATACTCTACTTCATCTAAGTGAACTAGTGTGTACACACGACTGTACTTAAAGAAACCAGTGTATATGTAGAGAACTTTTGATTTAGCCAATTTATCATGCATTGAACTTTAACCAGTATATCAAAGATTTATTAGACAGTGCAATAAAACCATAATAAAGCATCACACTTAAGCAACACACATTAACACCAAGATATAAGGTGGAAACCCAGTGTGGGTAAAAACCACCTGCTACTGTCATCTCTATCTTCTTTTAATAATAAGAAAACCTGTTTACAATCTTGTGCTAGTGTAGCCTCGTACCAGTACATAGGCTTCTACCTACAGAATATTACAACCTTCTCTCATTCTCCAGCTTCTACTGGAAGGGAGCTACAACCCCCTAACTCTTGTACTAGCTAATATGTTTACTAGTACATAGGCGACGACCTACAAAAGGATATGACCTTATTTCTTCCTCCAAGGACCATGTTTCATAAATTTTCAGACTGGATCCATCAACAACATCATAATTGCAATTCAATCATCAATTACATTTGCATCAACCAATCAATGAAACTCAATCATCACTTTCTGAATCAACCAAAACTAAATCAATCAATCATTTTGACAACCCATCGTCAAATCACAATCAATCTGATCATTCAGAATACTCCCACTAGAATATAGTCACCAGAACCCATAACTCTACAACAACAAAAAAAAAACAACTGAAACATACTTTGTACGGTATACACTACTTTAATGTGTCGAACCAACGTGTATATGCGCTTTTATCAAAGCCAACCAGCGTACACATATGCAAATATTAATTTGTAATTCTACAGCTATTTCGAATTTCTGTTATACCTAGATCATAATATTTATAGAATAACACATACTTCATTATTCAGATCTAGGCTATACATGATCAAACCACTTAATGATAATTTATTTCAAGCCATAAGATCCCGATCCATCATTATATCTTATCCCTAATCAACCGCTAAGGTTCATCCTTGGTTTAGATCAAGCACAACACCATAAGCCAATAACCTGCATAATATATCTCACACTTCATCAGATATTTGATACATCCACACTTGGCCTAATGATCTTCTCCTCCTTATATATTTTTAGGCCTTTCTCAATACCATGGACCAAAACCACTTAGGACCAATACCTTGGACCAAATACCGAGGGTCAATACCTCAGACCAAATACCTTGGACCAATACCCTAGATCAAAATACCTTAGACCAAATACCTCGGACCAAAAACTTAGTTTTTCCAAGATATATGCACTTTTTCTTCTGTGAAGGTGTGTGTGTACATATACGCTACTTGTGTTCAATGAACCTGTGTGTATATGTAGCTTGGTCAAGGTGAACCTGCATATACATATGTTTCTTCATTCTTTGTAGTATGATCTGTAATACTTTGTTGTTGACATGATACACTGTGATCTTTCATCTGAGTCAGTTGCCATCAAGGATAATACCTATATCATAATTCCAACAATCTCCCCCTTTGGACTTGATGGCAACAACAACATCAAGTCACTCTCCACCTTTGACATCAAGGGTAAAGGGTGGACCAAGATAAATTCTCCTTTTGACATGCATTATGTTGGTTATGCTCCCCCTGAGTACATGCTGAATTCTCTGATTGATCTCCCCTTTTGTACATGCTGAGATGTACTGAAACTGTCCATGCTCCCTCTGAGCACAAGCAAAGTTTGAAAAAATATTTTCTAAAAGAATAACATGACTCTATAACTCAACTATGTGAGGATGACCTTCCTATCATCAATGACTCATACATACATCCATCTCCCAACCAAGTGGGGATATACCAAATTTGACTCATCCACCCAACCAAGTGGGGATATACCAATTTTTTATACATGAGAAAAACAAGAAATATTACATCATCCTCCCATGTAGAGTGGGGATATAAATTACATCATTGTCCAAGAATACTTATTCAAATGTATGATAAGACATATCACACCCTAGACATTTACATGACTTGAGCAACAAATGGTATAAATATTTGAAGTCATAGTTGGACTCAACAACCATAATGCCAACAATGTTGGATGTACATGAAGGCTAATGCTCCCCCTGAACCGGTGCTACATGTGCATTGTTTAATAGGTCAAGGATCAAGGCATCTTTGTCATTCAGATAAAATTAATGAACAAAGCATATTTATCATCAATATCAGTCAGAACACCCATATCAGAGCCTTCCCCACTATTTTTCTTGTCTGAAAAACATATATGCTCCTTGACCCATAGAAACCCACATGTGTACGTGACTGTACTTCATGAAACAAGCGTATAATAACCTTTCTCTAAAAAATTTGATTTAACAGTGGGATGATACAACTACTCCCAGATTTTGTCAGAGATATTTAAATGTCTCTTTGGGTAGTGGTTTAGTGAATATATTAGAAACCTGTTCTTTGGAGGGAACATATTCCAATTTGACCTTTTGCTCAAGAACTTGTTCACGTAGAAAATGGTATTTGATGGGTATGTGCTTGGTCTTGGATTGCATGACTGGATTCTTTGAAATACTGATGGCACTTGTATTATCACATATAATGGAGATGGGTGGAGTACATGTGATCTGAATGTATTGCACTGTTTGCATCATCCAAAGTAGTTGTGTGCAGCAAGATGCAACAGCCACATATTCTGCTTCAACTGTAGATAACACAATTGAACTTTGTTTCTTACTGAACCAAGACTCTAACCTAGAACCCATATAGAATGCACCACCACTGGTGATTTTTCTATCATCGACACTTCCTGCACAATCTACATCTGTATATGCATGAAGAGTAAGATCTATATCTCTAGGATACCATAAACCAAAGTTCTGTGTTCCTTGAAGATATTTGAAAATTATTTGACTACCTGAAGGTGTGATTCCTTTGGATTTGCTTGAAATCTTCCAACTATTCCAACTACATGCATGATGTCAAGTCGGGTACCTGATAGATAAAGCAGACTACCAATCATGGATATGTAAGTTGGTTGGTGTACTACTATTGATACATCATTTGAGCTGAGACTACATCCTGTTACCATTGGGGTACATACAGGTTTAGAATCTTCCATGCCGTATCTTTTCAAGATCTGTTTGAGATATTTGGTTTGTGAAAGAAAAATACCATCTTTATTTTGTTGAACTAGTAGACCAAGAAAATAGGTAAGTTCACCAAGAAAGGACATTTCAAATTCTTGTTGCATTACTCAAGAAAAATTTTGACTTATGGATTCTTCATTGCTACCAAAAATGATATCATCGACATAAACAACAATTATTAGCAATTTATCATTGTCAATCTTTGTATATGGATTTCTATCCACTGACCCTTTTGAAAAACCTTGTTGGTGTAGATATTTGTCAAGGCAGTAATACCAGGCCCTTCGACCCTGTTTTAGACCATAAAGAGCCTTTTTGAGTCTGCATACAAGTTTTGCATCATTTCCAAGAATGAATCCTTTTGTTTGTTCAATATAGATTTCTTCTTCTAAATCTCCATTAAGGAAGGCAGATTTTACATCCATTTGGTATACTTTGAATTTTTGAAAGCTAGAAAGAGCAAGAAACATCCTTATGATTTCAAGTCTAGGAACAGGTGCAAAGTTTCTTCAAAATCTATACCTTCTTGTTGAGAACATCCTTTACAAACAAGTCCAGCCTTGTTTCTAGTAACTTCTCCATTTTCATTCAGCTTGCTTTTGAATATCCATTTAGTTCCTATGATATTTTTATCATGAGGTCTAGGAACTAGTTTCCAAGTATTATTCTTTTCAATTTACTCAAGTTATTCATTCATGGTCTTGACCCAACATTCATCTTTGCATGCTTCATTTACATTTTAAGGTTCAGTGGAGGATAGTACTGCTCAATAGCTTGAGGTTTCTGTAATAGTTCTTCTTGTATGTACACATGCCTCTTTTTCCCCTAAAATTTGAGTTTCTGGATGACTTTTCTGAACATACCTAGATGGAGTCCTTTCTTCTACCGTTGTCTCTTCTTCTAGTGCTTCATTGGTTTCTTCTTCAGAATCATTGTGATTTGATGTGGGAAAACAATCCCCATCTTCTTCATTTTCATAACCTTCGGTTTTTATCTGTTTTGGATTTTTGCATGCTTCATCAACTACAACATCAATACTTTCAACAATTTTCCTGTCTTTTATTATAACATTCATATACTTTACTTCGGGAAGAGTAACCAAGAAGAATACCTTCAAATGCTCTGGGCTCAAACTTACCAAGTTTTTCATCAGTGCTTTTGATGTAACATTTTCTTCCAAAAAATTTAAAGTATTTTACAGTTGGAGCCTTACCATACCAAAGTTCATATGGAGTTTGAATGTTGTTTACCCGAACATTTGCTTGGTTGAGAATAGTTACGGCAGCAAATGCAGCTTCACCCCAGAAGGTCGTAGGAGTTCCAGTTTCATATAGCATAGCTTAAGCCATTTGTTGAACAGTTCTGTTCATTCTTTATACCACTCCAGTTTGCTGAGGAGTCCTTGCAGTGGAGAACTGCCTTTTTATTCCATGTTGTTCACAAAAGTCAAATAATTACTCTGAGGTAAATTCCCCTCCTCGATCAAATCTGAGGCATTTGATTTTGCAATTTGATTCATTTTCAACCAAAGCTTTGAAGGTTTTGAACTTTTCAAATGCTTCAACTTTTTGCTTTAGAAGACCTATCCAACACATTCTGGAAAAATCATCAATGAAAAAAATAAAGTATTCTTATCCATGATGTGACTTTTTCCTTGATGTTCCACATAAATCAGTATGGACAAGTTCAAGAGGCTTACTTGCTGACCCTTCTTTTTCAATGAAGTGAGCTCTAGTTTTCTTACTGAATTGACATGGTTTGCAAATTGTATTTTCAAGGATATCTGGAAGATCACGAACAACTTTGAATCTACATGCTTTTCTTATGTGAGAAAAGCTTAGATGTCCCAACCTTCTATGCCACAACCAATTTTCATCATTTTTTCTTAGATAACATTGTTTTTGTCCTCCCTTGAGTATGTATAAGTTGTTTGGAGTTCTTGTAACTTTGATCACAGTTTCTCTTGAATCAAGCTCACGAACAACACATTCGTTTGATCGAAACACCACTTCATTTCCTTTATCACACATTTTCTTAACACTCAACAGGTTATGCTTTAGACCGTCTACACACATAACATTCCAAGCTTTAAACTTTTCTTTCAAGAAAACAGAGCCTTTACCTTTCATGATAGCAGGAGTGTCATTTCCAAATGAGACATTCTTTTCCTTTTCTAAGTCATTATATGAGTGGAGTTTTTCTTTGTCACCTGTCATGTGTTTTGAGTATCCACTGTCGATGTACCATTGCTTTTCTTGTCCTTCTGCATACAAGGTTATTCCACATTTTTCTGTTTTAGGTTCTTTCCTTCTGCATATCATGGGATTTAATGGATTTTGCTCCTTTTGATATGTTTGCTGAAATTTTCTCTTGCATTCAGATTCTTCATGGCCAAAGTTGTTACAAATTGAGCATTCTATTTCATTTTCAAGAAGAGAAAAGTTATTGTAGGAAGTTTTCTTGATCCCTGTCACATTCCTTTGATTTCATGCTTCTCTAGTAATGATGGTTTTGTAAGCAGCACATTGAGCAGCTTTTTGTCCAAAATTATGACATGAGAAACACTGTCCATTAAAGAAGTTCTTGCAACTATCGAATCTATTGACCTGGTGATTTTAGTTTATATTTATATTCATATTTGGAGAAAATTGAGTATGATTTACCTAAGTTTGGTTGTGGCTTCTGTTCATCCTTGAAGCAAATTGAGTCTGATTTACTTGGTGATTTGATTTATGCCTTTGCTAACGATTGTCACATTTTTCACTGTTCTTTGTTGCATCAAGATAGCTTTTAGTGGAGGTTGCTGGCTTCTGTGATTGAGATGCTTCTTCAATATATCCAAGACCCGTCTTTATCAGAGGAGAATGCTACAATTTGATAATTTCATTTAAGGTTTCTGATCCTTTAGCAAATCTAAGATTGAGATATTTTATTTTCTCAAGATCCTTTCTTAGACCCACAATTTCACATTCTAGTTTTTCATTTTGTTTTTATTTTTCAACGAGTTGGTATGTCAAGGTATCTATAATCATATTCTTTTCTTATAAATATATTTTGAGTTTAGAGATTTCTTCATGAAGGTCATCTTCTTCTAAATCATCCCAAAAATTATCATCGTCATAAGCCATTAGAATTCTATAGTCAATACTATTTTCATCTTCATCACTATTTGATAAACCATCACTATCTTCATGAGTATAGTAACTCTTTTTTCTTACAACTTGTTTTCTATTCCATTTTTGCATATTCCTTCCCTTTTTCATATCTATCTTTATGAGGACATTTGGCAGCATAATGACCAAATCTACCACAGGCAAAGCATTTGAAGGGTAGTTTACCTCTAAATCTTTTGGAACCCCGTTGAAGCTTCTTGACAAAGTTTACTTCATCTTCTTCTTCTAAAATATGTCTTGATTCATTGAGTTCTTCCTTTCCTTTTGATGAAGCTTTAAATGCGGCTTCTCTCATATTTGATGGACCTCCTTTTCTCATCTCAAAGGTAGTTAAGCTTCCGTGAAGCTGTGTCATAGTGATAGTTTATAGATCCTGTTTCTCTTCTATGGAAGACACTTTTGATTCAAATTTAGCAAACAATATTAAAAATTTCTCAACTAAGGTAACTTCCTTTATATCTTCACTCAGATTCTTCATACAATTGACAACCTCCTCTATAGGGAAGAAGTAACTAGCTATACATTCATCGCTATGCATCTTAAGAGTTTCATACTGAATTCTGAGAGTTTGAAGTTTAGCACGTTTTACTTGAGAGTCTCCTTCATAGCTCAAAATGATTTTGTCCCATATTTCTTTGGCTGATTTGAGATGCATGAATTTGACAAACTTTCATTGTGATAGACTTCCCAATAAAGTATTGACATCCCTGGCATTGGTTTCATATGGCATTGGTTTCATATTTCTTTTTACCTGTCGTATCTATAGGAATTGTTGTTGGAAATGTATATCCTCCTTCCAAAAGTTCCCAGACATCCATTCCAAGAGATTGTATATAGGTTGTGGTTCTTATTTTCCAATAAATAAAGTTGCTCCCATCAAAGATTTGCAGTCTGATGGATCCCATGCTTTCTTGAGTACTCATGATGATGGATCTCCCTTCAAGCGATCAAGCTTCTTTTGAAGGACCTTCTCTGATACCAATTGTTGTAAATAATATCGAGAGGGGGGGTGAATCCGTATTATCAGATCAATAATTTTATTTCCAAAATAGATTTGTATACGCTACTTCAGCTAAGTGAACTAGCATGTACATGCGACTGTACTTAAAGTAACCAGTGTATATGAAGAGAACTTTTGATTTAGACAATTTATCATGCATTTAACTTTAACCAGTATATTATAGATTTATTAGACAATGCAGTAAAAGAAGAATAAAGCATCACACATAAGAAACACACATGAACACCAAGATATAAGGTGGAAACCCAAATGTGGGTAAAAACCACCTCCTATTGTCATCTCTGTGCTCTTTTAATAATAAGAAAATCTATTTACAATCTTGTATTGGTGCAGACTCGTACTAGTACGGAGGATTCTACTTGTAGAAGGTTACAACCTTCTCTCATTCTCCAGCTTCTACTGGAAGGGAGCTACAACCCCCTAACTCTTATACTAGCTGATATGTTTACTAGTACGTAGGCGGCGACCTACAGAGGCTACGACCTTCTTTCTTCCTCCAAGGACCACGTTTATAAATTTTCAGATTGGATCCATCAACAACATCATAACTACAATTCAATCATCAAATACATCTTCATCAACCAATCACTGAAACTCAATAATCACTTTCTGAATCAACCACAACTGAATCAATCAATCACTTTGACAATCCATCATCAAATCACAATTAATCTGATCATTCAGAATACTGTCACCAGAATACAGTCACCAGAACCTAAATCAAAACCCAGAACTCTACAACATCAAACATAAACAACTGAAACATACTTTAGAGGGTATGTGCTACTTTCATGTGTCAAACTAGTGTGTATATGCACTTTTATCAAAGCCAACCAGCGTACACGTCTGGAAATATTAATTCATAATTCTACAGCTATCCCAGATCTTTTGTTATACCCAGATCATAATATATACAGAATAACACATGCGTCAATATTCAGATCTAGAATATACATGATCAAAGCACATAATGATAATTTATTTCAATCCTTAAGATCTTTATCCATCATTAGATCTTATCCCTCATCAACCGCTAAGGTTCATCCTTGGTTCAGATCAAGCACAATACCATAAGCCAATAATCTGCATACTAGATCTCACACTTCATCGGATATTGGATACATCCACACTTGGCCTAATTATCTTCTCCTCCTTATATAGTTTTAGGCCTTTCTTAATACCATGGACCATAACCACTTAGGACCAATACCTTGGACCAAATACCTAGGGTCAATACCTTAGACCAAATACCTTGGATCAAAATACCTTGCACCAAATACCTCAGTGTTATAGACATTTTTGTGCCTTACAGCATGAAGCATGAAATGTCCATAATCTAAGGGATCCAAAGTCCCTAAACATGTTGTTCCTACCCCTAGAGGAACAAGGTCAGCAAACCACAGCACTGAATATCAGTTCTCCACCTGAAAACACTCAAAAAAAAGCTAATTCTGGATCATGTCAACTGCTCCACTGAGCATCTGCGCTGAATGTCAACTTCTCCACTGTGTACCTGCGCTGAATGTCAACTGCAAAGAGGGCTACCTGCGCTGGGCGAGTTTGGACAAGTGGCACAGTCATTCCTCAAGGTGTCAATGCCCAGGAAGCTTCCAAAATGACACTTGGATCAGGGAATTCGACTGGTGATGAGTAAGAGGGTCTGGATCTCCAAGTGGAAGCAAGAACCTCCAAGTGGACTCAAGAACTGAAGAATAACTGAAGTGGGAGAGGACACTAGTCAGCTTCATGCCAAGCTCAAGCTGACTCATCCTTTCTCCAAAACTCCTATATATAGAGCTCTCTCATGAGGTCTAAGGAGGCTGGAATCTTGTGAATGTAAGGAAGTGCTGTTGGTTTGAGTATATAACTATTGGGTGATTTGCTTTGAAGGAGGTGAAGAGGAGATTTCTTTCTGCTGGGAGGTGATGCTGGATTGGGCCTTTTATGGTTGTATCACTTCCTGAACTTTACTTCTTCCATTAATAAAGCATTTGAGGTTCTTCTATATGCATGTGTCTCAATGGTGTATTGTTATGCTTGTGTATTTGATTTATTCTAATCCTTGAATCAATTATGAATGTATGCTTCTTGTAGTTTCCCTCTCTTGCCATTTTGCAGGATCTTGGTGTAGCTGGGCCAGTGAAAGAGCAAGGAGCTGGGAGCAAGCAGCAAGGAGAGAAGATTGGATCAACATTAGCGGAAGACATTGGTTAGTGGATCTCTTTCTCCCCTCTCTTACATCTCATAAAGAATTAATCTCGAATAGCTTTGCTTTGATTGGTTCTGAGGTACTATCACCCTTAGAGTGGGATAGGGTCATTCCGTATTGGATACTTTTCCAAACAACAAATTGGCGACTCCGTTGGGGACCGTATCTTTTTGGTTTTTTGTGTTTTTGCTATTCATTTCATAAACACAGGGAGTACCGAATCGAACTGCATTTGGATCTTTCAAATGCGAAGTAGAGGGCAGCTACTCTAGCTCAGTTTCTGGGCATGTTTATGATTTGAAGAGCTGATCCACAAGGACTTTGAACAGCTCTTAGTGATAGATTTTCATCCTCCTTTTCATCCCTTAGTGTGTACTTGATTGATAGCTTTTGATTTGGCCAAAAACTGTGAATTTTTTAGCAATCTGTAACCCGGAAACTGAGAAAAACGAAAGTTTATCTCTTCAGTGCAGGCACTGTGAAGGCAGTCTGCATTTCAGCGCAGATCCCAAAGGGGCTACCTGCGCTGAATGTCAAACTGACAGTGTACCACCTACGCTGAACCAGTTTTTCCTATTGCTACTGGGGTTCCCTGCTGTTTATTGCCCTGTTTTCATCCTTGTTTTTGCAGCCTGTTGTCAGTCAATGTACCTATCTGAAACCAACTTTCCTTGCCACTATTCTGCCTCGGTTGTATAAAGAAACTGTATTTGTTCTTTGTGTATATCTTATATCATTTACAGTTTCCCGTAACGAAAGTCAACTAGTCTTATTGTGGCCTCTTAGATCTAGACCTGTGATAAAGTGTCGTTTTGATCTTAAGAGTTAGTTTGTTTGCTGTTCATAGCTGATTGAGCTTTTGCTTTCGTCATATGGTTTGAATTTATATATTTCTAGTGTCGAAACAAGTAAATCTTAAGGTGTCTTTTGATTTTGGACAAGCTTGTTTGCTTTCACTTGAAATTGAATTTAAAGTTATACAACAACTTTTTTTTTGTATTGCACCAACATTAAGAAAGAGAAAAGAAATACCTGCATTGTGCATATGCATTTTGACAGTTTTGCATGTTGATTTAGGAAAAAGTGCATTAGTGTGTGCTCTATGATCTGTGTGAAAAGATGATGTCTTTCTTTTCCCTCAGTAGTTAAGATTTTCAAAGTTGAAAGATTGAAAAGCTTGCTTATCATCTTAGACTGCATTTAGGAGTGTTACTATACTCTCGTGGTGATCCATAAAGGCAAACTGCTAAACAAGATCAACCTTAAAATAAATTGAATTTTCATAACAACGCATTGAAACATAACGCAAACACATAGAGGTCTAAGCTAGAGACGTGTTCTGGCGTCGTTAAACACGATATCTTAGCGTTGAGTGGTTGGGTGATTCCTCCACGGTGAAGCGATAAGTATCAATACGGACTTGTGCTCCCACGTACCGTCGCGTATATATTGGGAGACCCCTATAGGAACAAAGCCTTTATCCATAGGAAGCTGTGTCGGCCGCCCTACTGGTCACAATGCAGTGAACACAGCATTCACGAAGATCGACCACTCGTACCGTAAAACGTATTCTGTGGTTTTGCGAAAAGTTTGGCACACCCTCTGCCTAGAACTCCAGAGTAGTTTCTTTTGGCCTTTTTCAAACTCTATAACTGAAAAATTCCATCCGAGCATTTGTCCCTTCGGGCTCGTTAAAACATCGAAGGAGACTAGAGTCATCTTTAGCTTTTTCTCGACTCTTAAAAAGTGGAAAAGCAAGTTGTGTCTAAAGCGTCGTTATAAAATTTATTTTAAACGGAACATAATCACCTCCTATTCCTGCGTTGATCTGTAGGTTGAGAACATGGAACGCCCCAACCAAGGAATTCCACATGATGGAAATCCTAGTCCTTTCTCCTCTTGGGGAGAAGTTGGTGCGCCCCACATGGCCACATTGTCGCTTCCAGGACTGACAATTGGCCTGCCAATTTGGCTGTTCTCAACCAATGTAGTTCAGAACACCATGGTTCCTGAACAGTCGAGTCAATAGTTAGATCAGTCTAGAGCTGCAACCAACCTTTGACTTCCTATAACTCTTCCTCCGATCCTTCATCTTCGCAAGGTAGAGCCGGAAAAAGCCAAGCTCCCATGGAGAAGAAGGAGAAGAAGAAGAGAGAAAAGAAGAAGAAGGAGCCTAAGGCGACTGGGGGCAAGCAAAAGACACCTAACAAAAATCCACACACAGCACAGACCGGGCCTAAATCGCCATGTGTCATATGTAGAGGAGACCATTTCCATAGAGATTGTCCCTGTATTCCCCGGATACTAAGGGACTGGTCCCCTCGTTTGCACAATTCGGGAGCATCAACCTCTGATAGCCATGTTGAATGCTTACCGTCAACCAGCGAAAGTGAAGGTTCAAGACAAAGAGGGGGAGCAAGATTCCCCTGCAGACTGTGTAAAGGTGATCACGCCATCCACCGTTTTCCCTTCTTAGACGAAGCGAAGAGAGTTTTGGAAGATCGCCCGGTCTCACCGTTGAGACTTCCTCCTGGATACAAAAAACTCGTGCCAAGTCCTTCGTTGGTTGAAAATACAGCTGGCCCGCTCAAGTGGTCGGCTGAAGCGTCAGTCATTGAAAATGAACCTACTGAATCCAATCCAGACGAAAGTCTAAAGGTCGAAATGGCAGTTGACCCGGTTCTGCCTTCGAAGGTTTCATCTTCAAATGACACCGTCAATGAAGATTCATCTTCAAATGACACCCTCACTGAAGAGAATAAGGATGACACCATCCAGATTCTTTTCATCAACACTGACTCTGATGAGCATCAGGGCAATGCGCCCATTCCTTTATCGCAGGAAGGAACATCGTCAGGGTCATATCCGGCTGTATATTCGGTCCCACCACCAAGCAACCTGGTTGTGTCCTTTGATTGGAACCAACTAGGCAGACCCCGGTTGCCAGCTAGTATACCATTCAGAATCATAGTCCAAATTTATAGAATGGTAATGGCTGGCACTATCATTGATGAAGGGGCATCTGTGAGTATCCTTTCCTCTATTGCTTGGAAAGCACTGGGTTCCCCGGCGCTTTTGCCTGAGATGAGAAATCTCTCGGGCTTCGATAAAGGAACCAGTCGACCATTAGGGATCCTCCCCAATGTGCCTGTTACATTGAAAGGGAAGACCGTTCAAATGAACGTGATGGTCGTTCAAGGACCCTTGGATTATAACCTACTCCTTGGACGAGACTATATATATTGCATGGGAGCAATAGTCTCCTCACTCTTTAGAGTAATGTGTTTTCCACACGAAGGAAGAATGGTCAAGCTCGTAGACCAACTTTCATTTCCGGGATCACACATCGCAAATAGTCACATACCAACCCTCAATGGTCTATTCAATCAAGAAATGTCTCCACCCCCAGTCCTCCTTCCCGATGAGTGCGAGTGATTCGGAAAGATGGGACTGGAACCCAGGGGGCATGCATCCTGGTCTGCTTCGGGCAGAGGAAACCCTGGGTATAAGGTAGAATTTCCGCGAGAGAATATGACTAGTTCGTACCCCATCCGTGGATGGAAGAGGGGTTGTTCTAGAATATGATTCTTTTGTTAAGGTTACTTGTTTGACAAAGGTCATTCACCATTGTCTACTTCGGTAGACAGTGCCGAGGAAATGTTTTCATTTTATGGTGTTAACAAAACAATCTTTGGGTAACCAGAAAGAGGCAAGCCTCACCCTTTAAAACATATGTTTTATCGGATAAGTAGGGGCAACCTTGAAATTGTACTTTATACCTGGGGGCATGCAAACCTTTTGGAGTGCAAGCTAAGAGTGGTTATTTATCTGTTTTTGGGATTAGCAGTTTCCGAACTTGCATAAAGAAAGGATGAGAAGGAGCATAGCTTCGTGAGATAAAGCTCCATAAAAAATAGCTATCTCACAGGAGACATTCTTATCTTTTGACTGGTATATCGAGCAGTTTTACCGCAGAATTTATGCTCGTTAAAAAATAGAAAAGCGAGATCCGAGCAGTTTTAGCACATAGTTCATGCTCGTTAAAAAATAAACATAAGATTGAGCAGTGTTTTGGTGCATTCAAGCTCGTTAAAAAATGAACCTATCCCGGTAAATAACCACTGTGATCGTAAATTTATCAGCCATAAAAAGCCTTGGTCGTGTTTTGCACCTGCCACCTCCACCGTCATTTGGCCGATCGTTCACCTCCATATGATTGTTTACCCATTTTGAGGAACAGCTGCGAAGAGTGATTTCACCTAGCCATCCTTGTGACACTGCCGTGATTGGAAAATTCCAACCTGTACCTGGAATTTGCTGCTATCCCTGTTTATCACTCGTTCCTCAAAAGGCGAGTCTTCTTTGAGCTCTTTTCATCTGACTCGTAAAATATGAAAAGTTTGCCGATTTTTGGCCTTCCAGCTCGTTAAAAGGACCGGAAGAGCTATCCCTCCTCTAGATTTTAATCTTTTTGGACCTGAGGGATTATTGCACAAAAAGGTCGAGCGCTTGTTTTATTCGGCTCGTTAAAGTTATCGAAAACTCATCCCTTCTGTATTGTTTTATACTTTTTCGGACTTAAGGGATTAGATGACGAAAAATGAATTTTGGAGTTAACTTTATGTACCTTTTCAGACTCTCTAAAAATGAAAAGGACCGAGTTTTCCTTGTCGTTAGACTTGTTAAAATGATTAAATAGCGACAAACTTGTCTTTAGACGAGAACGAGTTTACCTATCGCTAGGATCGTTAAAACATAGCGATGGGCTTGCCCGAAGGGCAGGTTATAGAACAAGCATATGTTATCCTCCTCAAGCTTGAAAAAAATAAAGAGGTACTGGTCAGAAATGACTGGGGAAAAATTGGGAGAACCTCAAAGCTTTAATGGTAGCAAGTCGCTCTTGAACATGACACTTTTCCTCCGTATCACATCGGGTTGGGTTGTTTCATTCACCGGTCTCATCACCATGGTCTTCGCCAAACCATCCACATTTGGGGTAATGCTACCGATCCATCGCATCAGTGTCGTTATATGTTCAAGAGATGTTGTCCAGAAAGAGTCAACCATGTCCCATCCACTGCCATACATTATCCTTCATCCACCCATGAGCGCCACCCTGAATCATATTTCACAGATTGTTTTCACCTCCACAAAAATCATTAGCTCCGTTTCGTGTCACTAATGTGGGATTCATTAAGACCCTCCTTTGACGGATCACTTCTTGTCGACTTCAGCTCATTATCCAAGAAGTTGATCTAGGAACACCCCCCTCAGTACTTTGAAGCTTGCATGCCTCAATGGCAAGTTTCTCACTTTCGGCGACAGGTATACATCAATGAACTTCGACCAGAAGATTTTGCGTGGTGTTCGACGCCAGGTCCTTTATTCACACCACGTGAATTGTACTGCAGTACCTTGAGGGTCATTATCATTATCGGTGATTCCTCTCGCGCTTGTTAACGGTTTACATCATTGACCGGTAATCAAGCGATGTCTTTCCATGTTCGACTTCAGCGCAATTCTCACATGGATCGACTTGTACTTAGAGTGAAGATCGAACGAGTTTGAAGACCCCGGATCTAGTTTCATCCATCCGGGCTGCGATATATATTCAGGAAATATAAAGACATTTGACATGTACATCATTACAGCAGATGATCATCCTACTCAAAGGATGATAATTTCAGCAGAGAATTATCAGTCTACCATCAGACGATCGTCTGTTATATGTACCGAAATGAATTTATAAAGCTGAGCATGGGAATGCCCGCCTCAGCTAGATCATGAAAGCAGAATGAAAAATAATGTATTGTATTGTATTTTATTACAGGTCACCTCTCAGCGATTGAATGAACTTCGGATCCTCCTGATAAAGCATTTCACCCGATAAACGACCTCATACTTTAGGGGGAAACTGTTATAGACATTTTTGTGCCTTACAGCATGAAGCATGAAATGTCCATAATCTAAGGGATCCAAAGTCCCTAAACATGTTGTTCCTACCCCTAGAGGAACAAGGTCAGCAAACCACAGCACTGAATATCAGTTCTCCACCTGAAAACACTCAAAAACAAGCTAATTCTGGATCATGTCAACTGCTCCACTGAGCATCTGTGCTGAATGTCAACTGCTCCACTGTGTACCTGCGCTAAATGTCAACTGCAAAGAGGGCTACCTTCGCTGGGCGAGTTTGGACAAGTGGCACGGTCATTCCTCAAGGTGTCAATGCCCAGGAAGCTTCCAAAATGACACTTGGATCAGGGAATTCGACTAGTGATGAGTAAGAGCGTCTGGATCTCCAAGTGGAAGCAAGAACCTCCAAGTGGACTCAAGAACTGAAGAATAACTGAAGTGGGAGAGGACACTAGTCAGCTTCATGCCAATCTCAAGCTGACTCATCCTTTCTCCAAAACTCCTATATATAGAGCTCTCTCATGAGGTCTAAGGAGGCTGGAATCTTGTGAATGTAAGGAAGTGCTATTGGTTTGAGTATAGAACTATTGGGTGATTTGCTTTGAAGGAGGTGAAGAGGAGATTTCTTTCTGCTGGGAGGTGATGCTGGATTGGGCCTTTTATGGTTGTATCACTTCCTGAACTTTACTTCTTCCATTAATAAAGCATTTGAGGTTCTTCTATATGCATGTGTCTCAATGGTGTATTGTTATGCTTGTGTATTTGATTTATTCTAATCCTTGAATCAATTATGAATGTATGCTTCTTGTAGTTTCCCTCTCTTTCCTTTTTGCAGGATCTTGGTGTAGCTGGGCCAGTGAAAGAGCAAGGAGCTGGGAGCAAGCAGCAAGGAGAGAAGATTGGATCACCATTAGCAGAAGACATCGGTTATTGGATCTCTTTCTCCCCTCTCTTACATCTCATAAAGAAGTAATCTCGAATAGCTTTGCTTTGATTGTTGTTGAGGTACTATCACCCTTAGAGTGGGATAGGGTCATTCCGTATTGGATACTTTTCCCAACAACACTCGGACCAAAAACTTAGTTTTTCCAAGATATATGTGTGTTTCCTTCTATGAAGATGTGTGTGTACGTAAACGTTACTTGTGTTCAGTGAACCTACATGTATATGCAGCTTGGTCAAGGTGAACCTACATATACCTCTATTTATTCATTATTTGTAGTCTGATCTGTAATTCTTTGTTGTTAACATGCTGTACTATGATCTTTCATCTAAGTGAGTTTCCATGAAGGACAACACCTGTATCATAATGCCAACATCTTTCTCTGTAATAATAGCAATATTTAGTGTTGAAGGCTTGCAGCATCTTCTCACATGAAGTGATTATATTTGAGTCTAGGATCATGAACCAATAAAGGGTTGCATCCTTAATAGTATAAAGTAACAATTTGAGATTTTTCTCATTAGTTGTGTAGTCATAATTTTTGAAAACTATAGAAAACTCAAATATAAAAGTGTGAGGACCTTTAGTAGTCAAAACATAGAAGTGTGGTAGGACAAATGGATCGATGTTTTTTATCTTGGATTCTCCATTTGTTTTAGTAATGCAAAATGTGAACACTTTAGGTTTACTATTTTTATCCATGGTATTGGTGGGTTGCGAAGGTATTTATCATTCTATAAGTTCCTTATATATCCTCACTTTCTCACCGAAAAGGGATTCAGTAGTCCTTTTGGACAGGGTTGGACTCTCACAGTCAACAAAAAGAGGATGACTGCTAGTGGAAGTGTGGGTTTTTAGTAAGAAATTTTCCATTTTATCAATAACTCTTTGAGGCATAAAAGAAAATGCATTTTTCTACTTTTGTATTTATTTTTGGAATGAAAATACTTGTGCAATGGAATTTTTCTATGTTTGAAAATGAAGAATTCTTAATGCAAATATTGTTGGTTTTCTAGAAAGTGAATTGAAATAAAAAGTAGATCAAATAGGGATGAAGACGCTACCTACTTTGACAACTCCATTGAAACAATGCTAAAAATAGATGGCCCTTAGTATTGTAGTAATGTTGTATCTCCCAAGCGTATCTACTTTAATTCTTAACCCATGGTTTGTACAAACTTAAGGGGGATTGAAACTATGCGTGTAGTTTGTCTTTATCCTTTTCCTTTGCTAAATTTTATATGGGTGAAAATACTAAGATAAGATATAGTTACTCAGAGACCATTATATTGTTCTACGCTACAGAAAAAAATCATAATTGAAGGCTGTAATGTTCCAAATGGAAAAATACAATAGATAATAGAGGCAAAGAACTAGCTACAACTATAAATTTCAAGCATGCACAACCATACAAAAATAAACACTGAAATGTGAGCAAAAACTTTGAGCCATTGTATTAATATAATAAATTATGAGTAAAATAATTGTGATAAGAGAAACTTAGGATTGCTACAACAAGAAAGGCCAAACCAAGGTGACAAATCAATGGCTACAAGTGCCCAAAAATATCCTGGAAGAAATTACACCCTTCCTGGTGTAAACTGTTGCTCCAATGGGAAACAACTCTTTATTTGACCCCTCAAAAGTGAACAAACATTTATGCAATTTTTGTTGGAGTCTCCCCACATAAAACACAAAAAAAGCGAGGAAGGTTTTTGGAAAATTATACTAACCATTGGGACCCAAAATTTGAGCTCACGTCTCCTAACACGCTGCTAAATAATCTTGCTATTTTGGGGCAATAGAACACCTCTAAAAATTGCGAATATTTAGAAGCAGACTCCTTGAGGCTAGTCCAACAAAACCCAGAAATGATTTGGAATAACCCAATTTTGGTGCCATGCCCTCCTTGACAGTTTCTCCATGCCCCACAATTCAAATTACTGAATATTTCTCCAATTCCTTCTCACTTATCTATAGGATTAGCCTACAAATTTCCTCCAAAAGATGTGAGTGAAATTCCTCCTGAAACCTAACACTAATAAGATGAATCCAACCCCACAAATTTTGTCCAGTAATACTTCTACGTAGGCCCTAAATTGGTGAGTTTGAATCTCTCAGGAGCAGCAACTTACAACCCTGAAATTTTCCACAAATTCCAGTTCAACCTCAATGAAATTTCTCCTAAATTTTTTGAACATAATTACCCTTGAAACTCCCTCAACTCAGTGGTTCGATTTTTTTCCCTGCGTCCTTTTGGAAGTTCAAACTAGCTAAAGTAAGAGTTGATGTGTCCCGTGAACTCCCACAAATCTCTCCCCACTAAGTTCTAAAATACTCTCCTAGGGTGACACTCGAAGTTAAACGAAGCTAGAGGTGGAATTCCCACTTGGGAATTCTTTGTGCTAAACAACACTGGTTTACTTGGCTAAACAACTCAAGAAAACTTGTGTTCAAAAGTTAGATTGTCAAAAGATACAAAATGGATGCCTCCTTGCCTTATTTATAGAAGTTGGTCATCTTTCTATTGGTGGACCCTGTGGAGCTCTGGAAAGGTATGTTTTTGACAAACAATTTAGTGACTTTTCGGTAGAAATTGTAACCCTTTCTGCATAATGAACTTAAAGAGATAAAGCATTTTTAGTAGAATATGTGAGAATTAGTATGAAAAGCTTAATCACTGATAATTGTTATTTTTTCATGCAGAAAAGGGTGGAAACGAAGGATTACTGTTTAAGAGGAAAAGACAAAGGAAGAGTAACTGCTGTCCCTTTGGAAGGGAACTGGATGCAAACGAGATCAAGCGGATCGAAGCAGAACGACCTGGGAAAGAAAGAAGAATTATCGTTTCGGCGGAGCAGGGAAAGGAAAATCAAGGATTAACGGCTTGGCGAATCCCTCAGGATCTTTGATCCTGAGGGATCACTGTCTTGCTTATTTTTGCTACCTAGATACCTCCGCCATTACTCTTATAAAAAGGGGCAACAGTGTTAAGCTCGAGAGACCTTTTTCATATATGTAAATTTAAGTCTCAGTTTGAACTTTGATCATCGAGTCTCATTAAGACTTGTTTTGCTGTACTTTTGTTGATGCATTAATACCAAATACTTGGTGCTTTATTTCATCTCTGCGTCTGGAGTAATCTAAGGCGGTGTATCCTTGGAAGCTAAGGGCCCGGCTCCGAAGGACACTTGCTTTTGTATCATTATAATTTGATTTCTGTGTGGATTGTTTATATAGTTTGGTAATCTGATGTGCTTGTCATATGCTGTTCCATGCTATGTCACGACTAATTCATTAATGGTTTCATTCGGGAAATTTATGTAAGTAACTCTGTATTGTGTGAATGAATCTTTTCAGAGTTGATTGCATGTTCACTATTTAAGCCAACTGTTTCTGTTACAGAGCCTTCATATTGAATATTGCTGTATTGGATTCATTTGAACTCTTATTTGTTGGAATCCGGAAGTAATATTATTCTATCTGGAAACATAGTCATATTCGCTTGAATCATCAGATTGCTATAGTAAATGTGTTGTGTATATATGATAAATGTTGTTCCATAATTCATTTGTGAATATCGCCTCATAAAGTAAAGTTCATTGGAATTGCTTTTGAAGATTGTTATTTGATTGCGGAATGGGAGTTTAGTTCAATAGAGTAAGTTCAGCTCTAACTCGCGAGATCTAGTTTACTGAGTTGATGTTCCATTTATTTCCGTTCCATTTACTGCTGTTCCATTTCAGATTTGTTGTTCCACTTTCCGTTTGCTGTTCCATTTTACTTTCTGCTGTTCCATTTCCTTGCATTTACTGTTTTGGTGTGAGAGAAGGTCTAAAGCTGTAGTGAGTCAGCAAGTCGCTGCTTAGCTCCCACATCTTTGGTCCATACTCTATTTTTCTTCCATCATTTTCTAGAGGGATGGGTTATCGCTTCCGCACCCTTGACTGATAAATCACCTGGTGTGATTGCTTTCCTTTAAAAGAAAATTAGTTATAGTTTAGCATCCATTTACTCTTGTATTTTCTAGACACTGTACTACGAAGCATTACTTTGACGAATAGCCTCGGATTGAGCTACTCTTTGCAATAACAAAGAGTTCCTGGATTGACTTATTAATGTAGCATAACGAGAGCTGAAAGAGACCCTTGTTACAACTCTACATTTTGGCGCCGTTGCCGGGGAAAGAGTACAACCATTTGTCTTTTACAGAGTAGTGTACGAGTCTGCTAGGGGAGAGTTGGATTTTAAAAACGGAAGGTAAGAACCTGCGTATGGAGCATGTAAAAGCCCTGCTCCACCGTCCGCTTTCCTGGCAGAATTGTGGGTTGAATAGAATTTGGTAGTTTATAGAATGCATGACTAAGTAGAAAAAGCCAGAAAAAATTATCAAACCTCCATTCAAACCCGAAAAAGCCAAAGGGCCGGTAACCCTTGGCCGAACGACCTTTATAGATGAAATCTATAAGAAAACTGAATCTCAGCCATCAGTAGGTCTCAGAAAAACCAATTCCGAACAGCCTACTGGTTCCCTTCAAGCCACAAGATCACCATCTGTAGCCTTCGCTGAGGTGCATAGTCAGACTGATGAACATGACTTTCAAGAAATTGAAAATTCTATTCCAGAATGACTGCAGGAAGGGAATCTAAGCAATCTTTGTGAAGGAGAAGGGGAAACAGGAGAAGTTGAAGAGCCAAGATCTCCTAGGATAATCCATCCATTAGAAAGCCCAGATAAAGGAAGCAATGTAAAAATCATTGAAGGGATTCAATCTCCTCAAGTAACAGGAGCTTCCATTATTCCGGACAAAGGAAGTGCTATTAAGACAACCAAAACTGTACCTTCTCAGCCTAAGAATACCCTTTTAGAAATCTCGGAAGGTTATTGGCACATATTCGATCCTATGGCGCAGAATCAGCCCAATACTCAAACTTCTACATTACAATATCCTATAGTGGATTCCGCAGCAAATGCTCCTATGAAAACAATTCCCCTTCAACACATTCCTACATTTCATGGACTTACATCAGAAGACCCGAATGCATTCTTATTTGAATTTGATGTATTATGCAGGGGATATGATTACACCACTGACCCCCAGAAATTAAAGTTGTTCCCCTCCACTTTGAAAGGAGCAGCCTTAAGATGGTTTATGGGTTTAGGTGGTGGGGTTATAAATAACTGGGAGCAGATGAAGGAATCTTTTCTAAAGAAATATCAAGACTACTATAGGTCTAGAGAATTGAAAGACGAAATATTCCAAATGATAGCTAGACCGAATGAAACATTAGAAGAATATGTAGAATGTTTTCAGTATAATTTACAAAGGTCGCCTTATGCATCATTACCACTGCCTGATAATGTGTTAAAAACTGCATTAATCAGAGGCATGAAAGAGTAGTGGATCGAAACATTAAATATCATGGGAAAAGGGGATATTTATCAAGAAAATTTTGCTGACATCATTGATCTATGTATCAGAAGTTCGAGAGGCAGCACAAGGATAAAACCAGCAGAATATGATTGGTTTGTCAGAGATAACAAAGCACCAACAGAAGGAGTAACACTTGTAGAACTTGGCAATTTATTAGAAAATTTTAAAACTGATATTCTGGGGACATTAACTACACAACTTGATATTGTGCAGGCTAAACAGAATCAGATTGAGGCAGAACAGAATTTGGCGATCTTCTGCCCCCGATGTAGAAGAAAGCATAGCCACAAGGAATGTCCGTTGGATACAGTTCAAACATGTGCCATCTGTACAAAAGATCACCTTACCGAAAGTTTCCCCTCACTTCCTGGATTGAAAGCAGTATATAAGGAAGCAGAAGAAGAACCAGAATCAGCATACTTTGTTAACCAGCGTCGCCAATGGCAACCAAGGAAATCAGGTATATTTTCAGACCCGACTTCTTCTTTTTAGCCTCCACAATATAGTATGTGGCAAAATCAATCTCAACCCCCATTTCTGAACTGGTCATCACAACCATTTCCTTCTCCAAATCCATGGATGAATCAGCTAAGCCAATTTGGTTGGCCGAATTTTCCTTACACTCCACCATATTGGCAGAATAACCCATACCCTCCACAATGGACCCCCCCTACTTCACAAAGTTCACCCTGGCAGACAAATTGGCCAAGATCAACATATCAGCCAACAGGAACTATTCCGCTCCCTCAAGCGACTCTGCCAGCTTTGCAACAAAATCCCCAGTCTAATCTGAGACCGCAACTCCCAGCCCAACCTAATCCTAATCCTAATAATAGGCCGGTCCAGTCTCTCCAAATCATAGAATCAACAGAAATCAGACCTGAACTAAGGGAGTGAAATGATATTCAGTTAAGATCTGGACGAATAATAGAAACAGAGGGAGATAAAACAATGCACATTGAAGATCAGTTACCAATAGAACAACCGTTACAACAAGAGAGCGTAAATAAGGAGCAGACTCATCATCAAATAAATGCACCCGCTCCTCCCTTCCCAGAACGATTAGTCATACCACGACCTGTACAACATCCAGACTTTGACATTCTGGGGGAGTTACAAAATCTGTACATACGAATTCCATTCCTCCAAGCCATTCAAGACATCCCTATATACGCAAAAACTATAAAATAATTGTGCATAAAGAAATCAAGGAGGAATCCAACCACTAACCCAAGAGTCCAAGTAGTCGGTACTTTATCTGACTTGTTATCAGGAATACCCATTAAATATGAAGATCCGGGAAACCCAATAGTAACTGTTCAAATCTATGGACAGACTTTGACTAATGCTTTAGTTGATTTAGGAGCTGCAATTAATATTTTGACAACTTCTACGTGCCAAAAGCTTGGGATTACATCGGTAGAACCCACTTCTACCTTGTTAGAATTGGCTGACCGATCTGTAGTGTCGCCAGAAGGAACTCTATACGATGTCATGGTCTCTGTAGATTCTTGGGAATACCCGACTGACTTCCTGGTAATTAATCCAAAAACCCGACTGGATGGACACCCTCTAATTTTAGGTAGACCCTGGCTGGCCACTGCCGATGCGTACATTGGTTGTCGGCAGGGGAATATGACAATAACCAAAGGACCAAATATCAAAAATCTAGTCCTATATCCTCCAGCACAGCCAAGTCTTACAATGATAAAAACTAACCAGCACCCTGTATCATACCTTACTGACAATATCAGATCACCATTGACTATACAGAAGGCTCTAGACTTTAAAGATAAAACAGAAGATGATGCCATCAATAACTTCTTTAGTCAAACTGAATCTAGACCTCATGCACAATGTTTTATGATAGAAGCTGCATTCGAGAACGAATTGGAAGAAGACCCCTTGAAAGATACACATGACCAAACGATACCTGTGACTTCTGTTGCTAATAGTAAAGTAGTGGAAATTGAACCGGGAAAAACACTAAACATCAATGCCAACCTTACACCGGACCAAGAAATAAAACTCATCCATCTGTTACGAAAATATCAAGAAGCATTTGCATGGGACTACCCTGATATGAAAGGGATTGATCCCCAATTGTGCACCCACCATATTTACATAGAAAAAGATGCAAGACCTGTCCTTCAACCGCAAAGAAGACTCAACCCCCATCTAAAATATGTTGTGAAAGTAGAACTTCAGAAGCTTTTAGATGTTAATTTTATTTTTCCTATTTCTGATAGTAAGTGGGTCTCTCCACTTGTGGTTGTACCCAAGAAGAATGGGAAATGGAGGATTTTTGTGGATTATAGAGAGCTAAACAAAGCCACACGAAAATACCATTTTCCCCTCCCATTCATAGACCAAGTACTGGACACGTTAGTAGGAAAGAAATTATTTTCTTTCCTAGATGGCTTCAGTGGATACAATCAGATTCAGATTGCCCCTGAAGACCAGGACAAAACTACCTTTACTTGTCCTTGGGGAACGTTCGCCTATAGAGTTCTACCCTTTGGCCTATGTAATGCCCCTGCCACGTTCCAAAGGGCCATTCTTAGCATCTTTGCAGACTTAATAAATGATGGGCTTGAAGTCTACATGGATGACTTTACACCATATGGAGATGATTTTGATCCAGCTCTAGACACTCTAGAAAAAGTCCTACAATGCTGCATTGCTACCAGGCTTTGCTTAAGCCACGAAAAGTGTTATATGATGATGACAGAAGGGCTTAATCTAGGGCACTACGTCTCAGCAGCCGGCATTCAGGTAGATCCGGCTAAAATTCAGATTCTTTTGCTTATTCCCACCCCCACTACTCAGACGGAGGTACACAGCTTTCTTGGATTTTCTGGGTATTACAGACGATTTATAGAACATTATTCACACATTGTTGCACCTTTATATGCACTAACGGGTAATGTTGATTTCATGTGGACAGAAAAATGTGACCGCGCTTTCCAGGATTTAAAGAAGCTTGTATCAACAGCTCCAGTCCTTCGAGGACCAAACTGGAATTTACCATTCCAAATCTCATCTGATGCCTCAGACATAGCAATCGGTGCAGTCCTTGGATAGGAGGAGGATAAAAAACCTTATGGTATTTATTATATCAGCAAAAATTTAACCCCTGCTGAATTAAATTACACTGTCACCGAAAAAGAATTCCTCACTGTAATACATGCTGTCAATAAATTTAGACATTATATCATAGGCTATCCCGTTGTTTTATATACAGATCATTCTGCTATTAAATATTTAGCAAATAAGCCTGTTACAAATTCCAGAGTAACAAGATGGTTGATCTTATTGCAGGAATTTGATATCACAATCAAAGATAGACCCGGCAAGGAAAACCATGTAGCTGATTTTCTCTCACGCATACCAAAACCAATTGAAGCAGTAGCAGTAGAAGACCAATTTCTGGATGAACACCTGTTTGCTGTTGCTGCTCAAACACCCTGGTATGCTGATGTTGCCAATTACCTTGCAGCAGGTAAACTACCAAAGCACTTAACCCCTAATGAACGTAAGCAGATTGTTCAGAAGAGCACTCGATTTTCGTGGATTGGGGGCTATTTGTTCCACACAGGGGCAGACATGCAAATCAGGAGATGTATTCGAGAAGATGAAATTTTTGACATCTTAAAAGCCTGTCATGATGGACCATGCGGGGGACACTTTGCAGAAAAAAGAATAGCACATAAAGTACTGCAGACAGGATACTACTGGCCTACAATTTTTAAGGATGCGAAGAAATTCGTTCAAGCCTGTGACAACTGCCAGCGAGCAGGACGACCTGGTCAAGCCGACGAGATGCCTCTGAGGCCACAATTGGTCATTGAACCATTTGAACGGTGGGCTCTTGACTTCGTTGGACCCATCAACCCATCATCAAATCAGAGAACATATATCTTGGTAGCCACAGAATATGTTACCAAATGGGTTGAAGCCGAAGCGTTACCTAGAGCTACAAAAGATTCGGTAGTTCAGTTCCTATTCCATTTGTTTGTACGATATGGCCTTCCGAGAGAAATAATTACAGATGGAGGACCTCAATTTTCCGGAAACAAATTAGCTGCAACACTTAAAAACTATCACGTCCAGCACAAAATTACTACCCCATATCACCCACAGGCGAATGGGTAAGTAGAGAGCAGCAATAAGGTAATAGAATCAATTTTAACAAAAACCATTGCTTCACATAGGCGTGATTGGGCCGCCCGACTACCTGAAGCTCTCTGGGCCTATAGAACCACCTGGAGAAGTACCACTAGTTATTCACCCTATCAATTAGTGTTTGGGAAACAACCTATTTTCCCCATAGAATTCGAAATCCAAACCCTACGAACTGCACAGGAAGTTGGCCTAGATTTAAGTGAGGCACAAATCAATCGACTACAACAGATTAATGAATTGGATGAAATAAGGCTCTCTGCATTACAGAATACAACACTTATTCAACAGCAGCGAGCTAAATGGCATGATGCACTTATCAAGAACAAAGTCTTTCACGAAGGGGACTGGGCTCTGTTATATGACTCTCGGTTTCAGGATTTCCCGGGGAAACTGCAAACTCGATGGCTAGGGCCATATGAAATCCAGAAAGTACATGATAATGGGACCCTTACTCTCATTACAATCGATGGTTCTGGATATGCATTCAAGGTAAATGGCCATCGAGTTCGTCTCTATCGCAGGCCACTCATTCGAGAATCCTTCTGTGAGCAGCTACGTCAAGATACTGACATGAAAATTTTAGGAGAGGAAGTAAAATCTTCCTCACCTACAATTCAGTAAGGAACTCATTCTTTTGACTTGTACATAAGTTCTTGTATATACATTTTTTTTTATTTCTTTGATCTCTCTTTCTTAAGATTGCTCTTTACAGTCAGTGTGTTTTTGTTGTTCCTTTTTTTCAAACAGAACAACATTTTTGAGTTTTTGCTATTCCTTTTCCAGAAGGAACAACAGTGGTTTGTTTTTGTGTCTTTGCTGTTCCTTGTTTTCCAAAGGAACAGCAGGTGTGAATTTTTGTTGTTCCTTTTCAGAAGGAACAACATTTTTGGGGTTTTTGCTGTTCCTTTTCAAAAGGAACAGCAGTTGCGAAGTTTTGTCGTTCCTTTTTCAAAAGGAACAACAGTTGCTTGTTTTCGTGTTTTTTAGCATTGTTGTGTTTTTGCTGTTCCTTTTTCAAAAGGAACAACATTTCGTGTTTTTTCTGTTCCTTTTTCCAAAAGGAACAGCATTCCGTGTTTTCGTTGTTCCTTTTCCAAAAGGAACAACACTTCGAGTTTTTGTTGTTCCTTTTTCAAAAGGAACAGCAGTTCGTGTTTTTGTTGTTCCTTTTTCAAAAGGAACATCATTTCGTGTTTTTGCTGTTCCTTTTTCCAAAAGGAACAGCATTCCGTGTTTTTGCTGTTCCTTTTCCAAAAGGAACAGCACTTCGAGTTTTCGTTGTTCCTTTTTCAAAAGGAACATTAGTTCGTGTTTTCGCTGTTCCTTTTTCAAAAAGGAACAACATTTCGAGTTTTGTTGTTTTGAGTTTTGTTGTTCCTTTTTAAAGGAACAACGTTTTGAGTTTTGCTGTTCCTTTTTAAAGGAACAGCGTTTTGAGTTTTGCTGTTCCTTTTTAAAGGAATAGTGTTTTGAGTTTTGTTGTTCCTTTTTAAAGGAACAACGTTTTGAGTTTTACTGTTCCTTTTTAAAGGAACAACATTTTGAGTTTTGTTGTTCCTTCTCAAAGGAACAACAGTTGTGAGTTTTTGCTGTTCCTTTTCAAAAAGGGACAGCATTTGCGAGTTTTATTGTTGTTCCTTTCCAAAAGGAACAGCAGTTGACAATTTTTAGACAACACTCATGATCTTAGGAGAACGACATCCCAACTATTTGCTTGCATGGATTCTTCTCTTTCAAAACGAACACCATAGTCATATCTTTGTCTCAGTGATGATTCATATTGAGGATGATTTTTCACCCATTATCTCTCTAGTCTTTAAGATACAGCTATACACTTATGCAATGAAGATCAATTACAACACGCCGAAGTCAGGATATCATAAAATCGCTATCTTTATAGAGCCTAGTATTGATAAGAGGACAAGAGGGGGGACATACTTACTTCTCATCCCCGTTGTCATTGACTTATTCCCATTGCCCCAGTTGGTTAGCTTTATCATGGCGATTTCCTTAAAAAATTTCTCTGATTATTACATAAGAATAAGAACAGAGGATTTATATCTTCCTGTTGGGATGATAAGACTTCTTCCACCATTCCCACTCTTAAGGAGTGCTGAACCACCCTTATGTGTAAATATATAAGAAAAAGTACTGAAAAAAACAAGAGAAAAAAAAAAGAGAAAAATGATGACGAATGTGAATTATTGTCAAATGCAGGATAGGGGGTCTCATCAAGAGCCAGCCTACCATGATCATCAGGTTGGAAGCGAAGTGGCATTCCCAGCATGGCCACCATACCAGGGATATGTTCCAAAGGTACACTAAATAAGCAGACCTTGGAACAGGGGGTCTCATCACGAGCTGGCCTGCCCACGTTTCGCGCCTTCCTGGTGAATGGCATTATGGCTACCTGGTTACCAGGCCAGCATAATGGCCTGTATTTTGACAAAATATTTTTATACACATACAGGATCATGGTTCCGGGGGTGAAATAAACAACTCGTCCAAGGTTATGGACACCTGTTGGCAGCAGAGCTCTGTTAATGGTATCGAAGTCATAAATGGTTACACCAACAGGGATAATATTAATACCTCTTTGTTTCTTCTATCCTATGAATAATTCATATTTTATTCCCCGATTAACATATCGCATGAATACTCATTACTACCAATCATGGCAAAGGAACTGACAATGACCCTCGGGACTTCGTACAAGTGACAGACGTCCCATCCCCCGGGCTCGCATCATATTATGAAAGCTCTTATGTAAAAAACGATCCACCTTTTTGCCTCGATTTCGGTATTTAGTTGTCTATCCAAAACATGGCGTAATTTTATATGTTGTTCTTTATGACTGGTAACATGATGGCTGCTGCTCCTCTATTTGACGGCTAGGGCAACCTATCACATCGTGGGGGGGGGAAGGTAATCTCATTACTCCACGGGGTACGTGTCACTACACCATTCGGAGTAGATAGTGTACGAAGGAATGGCATGGTTTAACGGTATGATAATTCTATTTTACGCAAAGTTGCCATCCGCAATCCATTTTTGCTGCATGCTCTGTTTTTTCGCGACGATCACCTTCTCTGCATCCCAAAACAGCTCAGGAAGTTGTTGTTCCATTAAAAATCCTTAGTATAACCATGGGAGGTAAGGCAGTCCGAAGCGAGCCCCAGGAATTGACAGCCTCAGCTGCTGCTCGGGAGATCCTGGAAAAGGCTGGATGGCTGAATTATTTCAATCGCCTACAAGAACCAAACGAGACAGTGGCATTGGAATTTCTGCAAAACTTGCAGGAAGACTACTCCACAGTAAGAGAAAGACGGATACTGGTCACTGACGATGTAATTGCAAAAGTTTCAGGCCTACCAGCCACCGGACCTGTATGGACGCTGAAGAAAGAAAGACTGCAGAAGATTATGGAGATTTTTCAGGATGAAGGCCAAAGCTTGACAGTGAAAGGGAAGGGAGTTCTGCCAGCTACGTTAGGAGAACCCTGGACCGAACTAGCAAAGATATTACAGAGCTACATTACTTGCGAAGGAATGAAGGACGTGGTAAGACTTCGCCATCTTAAACTCTTAGCTGTTTTAAAAGAAAAATGTTTTGTAAATATGCCTGCACTTTTAAATTCGCTATTGCATGATGCGGCCCGAAGCCTGAAAACGGCCCAGCACGTAGACGCAGTTGTTAGCCACCATGGATTGATTCGATTGATAGTGAGCCATAGTCGCACTCAACAGCAGAGCAGCTGGGAGGAGCTCATTGCATTGATTGAGGGGGGATTGCTTGCACCACCCCAAAAACCTAAAACTTCCTCCAGCACGCCAGAACAATCAGAGAAACGCAGAGAAGTGGCAGCTGGAAAACGTGTTGCTCCGAAATGAAAGCATTCTTCAGATACACCGGAGCGACCAGAAAGACGCAGAGAAGTGATAGCAGAAAAACTTGTTGCCTATACACCTGAATAGTCAGAAAAACCAAGGAAATCAGTTCGGCTAGCTCGAATACGAGGGAGGCTGGAAAAGATTCGGAACACCAGCCAACCAATTGAGATTACAGACGAACCTCCAGAACCAGAAGAAATACCTTCTGATGAAAATGCTGGACAATCTGGGGACGAGGCTGAACAAGCCGGAGAAGGAGGTAAGGAAGGAGAAATGCACTCCGAAGCTGAACACTCCAAGGCAGTGACTGAACAGGACAATCGGGAGGAGGAAGTAATACAGCTGGAAAGCAGCCCGCTGTGAGACCCTGTGGGCAAAAAAGAATTGGCCGCAATCCTGGCTAGTTTGGGGGAATATGGCCAACCCTCCAGCCCAGCAGGTCCTCCCGATGGACCGCCAGAGGAAGAGATACCCGAGAATTCACATGCAGAGAACCAAGGAGAAGAAAATCCACCCGTTCATGAGGAAGAAATAAGGGATACCAACAGGGAACAATATGTTCCTGAAGCACCAGAAGAAATGCTAGACATAGGGGTAAATTTAAGGGCCAGGCCCAAACCCTCTGCCGAGACAAGGGAAATCAAGAAATTGAGGACTAAACAACAGAGGCTGCTGAGCACTATAGCCCGGCTCCGACAGAAAATTCGCATTCTGAAAGCTAGTCTGAGGATAAAAAGGACCACACAGAAGAGGAAGAGGACCGCTACAGCAAAATCCCGTCAAACAAGAAGTCGAGGGACTTACACTCGCACTGTTGGTCGAAACCCGATTAGAAGACCTGCAGCTGTTCCAAATGACGCTGAGGAACAAACTGTTGTTCCAATGGACACTGAGGGACAGATTGCTGTTCCAATTGATCATGAGGAACAAACTGTTGTTCCAATTGCCACTGAAGAACAAACTGCCATTCCATTAGCAGAGGAACCACAACAACCTTTTGTTCATGTCAAGAAAGAAAAGGAGAATAAGGAGATCCAAACAGAGGCACCGCCCTCAGGGGTGATCCGGGTTCTGAACTCTAAGCAGCATAACAAAAAGGTTCAGGTGAAACTCCCGGCCTCTACGGCCTTATGGAAAAAGGATCCAAAAACAAGAACCTTGCATAAAATGATGAAGGAAGCTCAACAGGAAACTGAAAAATTGAAGGAACAAACAGTCCCCCGGGAGAAATATGAAGAGTTGCATCAACAACTTCGGAATATTAGTCAGTCCGAGAGCCAAGCCTTCGAAGGCTGGCAAAAGGAGCAGGAAAATGTTGCAAAGATAACTCGTCGATTAGATATTGTTGTTAGGCAGATGGACACTGTGTGTTCCTTGTATAATGACATTATAGCCTGTAGGGCCCCTGCTAAAACTATGCTTTATTTTTTCTTGAACGATATTTACGATTAAAGATAAAAGCTGTCAGGGCAAGTGCCCCTATACAAATCAATACTCTTAATGATTTCATAGATTGTTGCAAGCATTATGGAATTAAGGTCCAAAGATTATTATGTGAATTTTACTTGCATAACCTCGTGCTAGACCAGGAAACTGATTTAAATCCTGGCCCTTTTGTTGGGGACATACAATTGCAAGCCTTTGTTTCCTTCGGGGTTAATCAGCTAAAATGGCTCAGGGCTTATACCACTTTTCAGAGACAGGAAAATAGCCTAGACTTGTCGGTGAGAGCCGAGCCTAGAGACCCAGTACTGTTATGGAGAGCACATAGGAACCTTATGAGAACCCCGGGTGTTATGGAGACATTAGGACCCATGCATGAGGACTTAATCGGACAAAATTTGGAATATTTTCTGACTATTAAAGACCTTTCTACCGATGCTGCAAAATTCTGATATCAGATTTCGAACCCAAACATCCAGCTCAGGGAACCATTCAGATATGAAAATTTTGAGCTGGCAGCCAGCCGATTGAACCTTTATGGTGAGCGAATTTTGCAAGCAGGGCCATCCTGGTTAGGGTATCGATTTCGTAGTCCAATCATTTGGCACCCTGCACCCGGATACCAGGCCTTGTATGAAATGCCTGAAGGTCAAACAAATCAGTTTTTTGATGATTTGGTTTCTCATCAAGGTTGTAGGCCTCCACACGCGATTCCCTCTCCGGCCTACTCTCTTACTGCTTTGCATATCAACTATAATGTTTTCATGAGGGCATGAAACAGGGTAAGCAGGGGGGTGTGTGGAGCTCTGGAAAGGTATGTTTTTGACAAAAAATTTAGTGACTTTTCGGTAGCAATTGTAACCCTTTCTGCATAATGAACTTAAAGAGATAAAGCATTTTTAGTAGAATATGTGAGAATTAGTATGAAAATCTTAATCAGTGATAATTGTTATTTTTCCATGCAGAAAAGGGTCGAAACGAAGGATTACTGTTTAAGAGGAAAAGACAAAGGAAGAGTAATTGTTGTCCCTTTGGAAGGGAACTGGATGCGAACGAGATCAAGCGGATCGAAGCAGAATGACCCGGGAAAGAAAGAAGAATTATCGTTTCGGCGGAGCAGGGAAAGGAAAATCAAGGATTAACGGCTTGGCGAATCCCTCAGGATCTTTGATCCTAAGGGATCGCTGTCTTGCTTATTTTTGCTACCTAGATACCTCCGCCATTACTCTTATAAAAAGGGGTAGCAGTGTTAAGCTCGAGAGACCTTTTTCATATATGTAAATTTAAGTCTCAGTTTGAACTTTGATCATCGAGTCTCGTTAAGACTTGTTTTGCTGTACTTTTGTTGATGCATTAATACCAAAGACTTGGTGCTTTATTTCATCTCTACGTCTGGAGTAATCTAAGGCAGTGTATCCTTGGAAGCTAAGGGCCCGGCTCTGAAGGACACTTGCTTTTGTATCATTATAATTTGATTTCTATGTGGATTGTTTATATAGTTTGGTAATCTGATGTGCTTGTCATATGCTGTTCCATGCTCTGTCACGACTAATTCATTAATGGTTTCATTCGGGAAATTTATGTAAGTAACTATGTATTGTGTGAATGAATCTTTTCAGAGTTGATTGCATGTTCACTATTTAAGCCAAGTGTTTCTGTTACAGAGCCTTCATATTGAATATTGTTGTATTGGATTCATTTGAACTCTTATTTGTGGGAATCCAGAAGTAATATTATTCTATCTAGAAACATAGTCATATTCTCTTGAATCATGAGATTGCTATAGTAAATGTGTTGTGTATATATGATAAATGTTGTTCCATAACTCATTTGTGAATATCGCCTCATAAAGTAAAGTTCATTGGAATTGCTTTTGAAGATTGTTATTTGATTGCGGAATGGGAGTTTAGTTCAATAGAGTAAGTTCAGCTCTAACTCGCGAGATCTAGTTTACTGAGTTGTTGTTCCATTTATTGCCATTCCATTTACTACTGTTCCATTTCAGATTTGTTGTTCCACTTTCCGTTTGCTGTTCCATTTTACTTTCTGCTGTTCTATTTCCTTGCATTTATTGTTTTGGTGTGAGAGAAGGTCTAAAGCTGTAGTGAGTCAGCAAGTCGCTGCTTAGCTCCCAGATCTTTGGTCCATACTCTATTTTTCTTCCATCAGTTTCTAGAGGGATGGGTTATCGCTTCCGCACCCTTGACTGATAAATCGCCTGGTGTGATTCTTTTCCTTTAAAAGAAAATTAGTTATAGTTTAGCATCCATTTACTCTTGTATTTTCTAGACACTGTACTACGAAGCATTACTCTGACGAATAGCCTCGGATTGAGCTACTCTTTGCAATAACGAAGCGTTCCCGGATTGACTTATTAATGTAGCATAACTAGAGGTGAAAGAGACCCTTGTTACAGCTCTACAGACCCCATTTTCCACCAAATCACACCCCTTTCTTTCTCTCTCTTCCTCCACAAGTGTTAATTATGTCCAAGGGTTGAATTGCTTCCTTTTTGTGGTCCCCACATTCCACCAAGGTTGAAATTTTTCCTATTCTTCTAAGCCCTTTATGCCTCCCATATCAAAATTACCTCTAATATAAATTGGGGAAATTACAGTCCTCCCCACCAAAAATTGCTTATCCTCAAGCAATTCTTGAACAAGCTCTCTCTCCTTGCTAACCCAACTATCACTGTAAAAACTACCAAGGCCTGAAATGTGCCACTGAGTCATCGAAGAATATCTAGGGGACCATATACTCTCCATAGAAATCAACCCCGATGTAATATCCACATGACCTCCCCTTGTAGAGACAAACTTATCCCTAAAGGTGGTTGAACTGCCAAACCATGTGATACTAGGGTCCCATGCTATTCTCAAAGGGATACCACAATTTTGACACCACGCCACTTTTACTGTGTCCAACTTCCCATAGTACTCATACCCTATCCTCCCCTCCTGGAACACGATGGTGTAGTATATGTGGTGGCCAAGCACATCTTGTTGGTCATATGACCACCCATGTGAAGTGTTATCCCATCTCAAGAAGTCCCTACGAGGTATCATGCCTGCTACGAAACTAAGACTCAACAAAATACCTGGATGCCCTTACCTAGTGGTAACCCTCTATCCTATGTTTGTGATCCAAATTCTCTACCTTGTAGCTCCATGGAACCATACTAATCTCGAAGTTAGGTCAACGTGTAGGAATTGCACCAGTCTAGGCATGATTTTGACCCCCTTGTTCTCTTCTAGATACATCCACTCTTGTAATCCTCCATCACAACCCTAATCAAATGCAAATCTATAGTGATGAAGACGATCCTACTAGGCCATCCCATCAAAACCATCATCTACCAATCCTCATCTAGTCTTTGGCTGAAACAATAGTAGGGAAAGTCCTCCTCGACCCAAATTGATAATCCTGACAATCGCCAACTTGACCTCCCAAGGGAGATTCCATTCTTTCACTTTCATATCTATGATCCCTCCAAATAAAATTGATCTACTTCCCTAATGGATCCCTAGAACCCAAGCCCAAACTGAAAGTGCATCGCTTCCAATACTTACTGTTTGCTACTGTGTAGTATCGATGTCCACTTAGAACCCAACATTCCATACAAATAATCCATGAATTCTGATAATAGATAAATGTATGATTCCCGTGACCATCTAAGTGTATGCATATATGTCCTACTCCAGCCAATCACGACCACTAAGTCTGTCATCCACACCCTCGGTAATGTACTAATATAGAGTCTAAAGCCTAGATACCCACTCATGCAGGATCCCAACAAGCCCTACTGAAGTAGAGTCATATGTATCCCCCATGATAAACTCCCCAAGTGTGGGCTCAGAGATGAGAAGTATACCACCCCTGCAGAAGATAATCTCATCTCCTAGCATGTGGCTGTGAACTCATGCACCAAGCTTGCTCCTCCACCGGGGAAGCCTTATCGCGTCCCTAATGCACTAAATATCATAGGGTCTTACCAAGAAATTATTTTAAGTCTTATTACCCATAATGTAGGCCTCGATCAAACACAACAAGGCTCCCCCCAACTTCCTACAAGGTCATTGACTGAGATATGCCTGAGCTCCGACGGCTATGGTCGAGAACCCTTATGGACACTCCTGACTGGCCCCGTGACTGAATTTCTCTCTAACCTAGGTATGTACCCCTCAATGGCATACCTAATGCTTTCATAAAGTATTCTCCTTGCTAGCATCACTCTCCCAGTATGTAGTGTAGTCCTGCACATTTCTGCATATAACAATGTATCCTCTACCCCCTAGCATATAATTGCACCTCGTTGGACATCTTTGTGGACCGTTGCACCCTTCTACATGTTGTTGCATTTCCCTGGATCAGATGGTATCCCTCCTATATTGATGTGTTTTTAACACTATAAGGAATTTCACTGTGATGTGAACCACTCCTCCTACACCTCGGTGCAACCCTACACACCAATACGCACCACTTTGCACCACCGTGCCCCTCTACATATCGTTGCAAACTGTTACATGATCCTATACATCCCTGGATGCCATGATGTAAAACAGAGTTAGTAAGTGTCAGCATGAATCCTCTCAGTATCATCATATCCACCCTATGATCCTCATAACCTTGGATAAGTGGACCTCCCCACCTGATTTTGTTAGAAAATTATATATTACGGAGCAATGGAACACATAAAATATTGCAGAAATATAAACACAGAAAATGCACAAAATAAGAGAGACACAGATATACGTGGTTCACCCAGTTTGGGCTACGTCCACCCTGAACAGCCAGTCCTTCCTTTCTATTATCCAGCAAAATGAAGAGACACAACCTACAGCAGATCCACTGTAATATCCTCTGTTTTCTCTCACAGTCTCACCTCTCTATTTCTGGCTCACATAATACACATCTATTTCACAGCCTCAAATAAAATACCCTCATACAAAGAGAGGGGTTGCCTTTTAGGGCAAAAAACCCTAAACTAAACATAAGTTCTACCGTCAGGTCATCCACCTAATGAACGACCCAGATTGACTAGAAATTACTATACTTTTACAAGGCAATTTTACATTTGTTTTTAGCTTCGGGGGCGCTACCCCCGAGCCCCCTAGCTGGGGGGAATTGGCCCCCCCGGACCCCTGCGTGGAGGGGTGTACAAACTTCCTGGGGTATACATCCGGCTGAAACAAAGACCTCTGAACAATCATGCTCCACACACAACAATCTCCCACTTGGAGAATGATTGTAGAAACTCCACCGCTGCTTCATTTGTTGGACAATGACTCCTCTTTGGACCTGTTTGTTTCTCATCTTCATCGTCATCCTTGGAGACCAATTGAAACTGAGCATATTCTCAGTTTCTCCCTGGTTACAACTTTTGTTAGCATATCTGTAGGATTCTGGCTAGTGTGTATGTTTTCCAGCTTCAACTCTCCATCTTCCAACACTGATCGTATGAAATGGTACTTGAGCTGTATGTGTTTAGTCCTAGAATGAAATGCTGAGTTCTTTGCAAGATGAATGGAACTTTGGCTATCACTGTATAACGTGCCCATATCATGCTCCTTACCCAATTCACCCATAAAACATTGTAGCCAAATCATTTCTTTACTAGCCTTTGTAGCAGCAACATAATCTGCTTCTGTTGTTGAATGTGCAACAACACTTTGAATTTTTGAAACCCAACTGGCAGTTGTTCCTCCAACAGTAAATACATATCCTGTAGTGCCCCTCATGTTATCTCTGTCACCTGCCATATCTGCATCAACATATCCTTGTAGGGAGATGTTTGAACCACCAAAGCATACTGCTTGATTTGTGGTACCTTTCAAATATCTGAGAATCCATTTCACTGCCATCCAATGTTCCTTTCCTGGATTGTTTATGTACCTGCTTACAACTCCCACTGTGTGTGCAATATCAGGCCTTGTGCAGACCATTGCATACATTAAGCTTCCAACTGCTGATGCATATGGAACTTTAGACATATAATCCATGTCTTCTTGGGTCTTTGGGCAGATTTCCTTGCTAAGTTTGAAATGGATAGAAAAAGGTGTACTAACTGGTTTTTCATTGTGCATGTTAAATCTTTTCAACACCTTTTGTATGTACTCATTCTGAGACAATGTTAATTTATGATTTTTCCTGTCTCTAGTTATTCTCATACCAAGGATTTTTTTTGCAACTCCCAAATCCTTCATTGCAAATGAATTTTCCAATTTTCTTTTGAGCACATTTATTTACTGCATATTAGATCCTGCAACAAGCATGTCATCTACATACAATAACAATATAATATAGCTGCCATCATTTTGCTTTTTCAAATAAACACAATGATCAGAGTGACATCTAGTATAACCTTGTTCAGACATAAACTTGTAAAATTTTAGATACCACTGCCTTAGAGCCTGTTTTAAGCCATACAAGCTCTTCTTCAACCTGCACACTAGTTTCTCCTTCCCTTTCATCTCATATCCTTGTGGTTGCTGCATATATATCTCTTCCTCCAAATCCCCATGGAGAAAGGATGTCTTTACATCTAACTGCTCAAGATGCAAATCTTCAGCTGCTACAAGACTTAAAATAGTTCTGATTGAAGTCATTTTAACAACAGGAGAAAATATTTCATCAAAATAAATACCTTTCATCTGTGCAAACCCCTTCACCACAAGTCTAACTTTGTACCTCTGTTTTCCTCCATCTTCTTCCTTCAGCCTGTAAACCCATTTATTCCTCAATGTAGTTTTTCTTGCAGGCAACTAGACTAAATCCCAAGTCTGGTTATGCATTAAGGAGTCCATCTCTTCTTCCATGGCTACCTCCGACTTCTTCCTGCTTTCAACCTGCATTGCTTCTTCATAACATTCGGGTTCACCAGAATCAGTCAACAATAAATAATATAATGAAGGAGAGTATCGTTCAGGGGGTCTACTTATCTTGGTAGATCTTCTAACACCACTTTCAGGTGTTTCGGGTGCCTGTTGCTGTTGTGGTGGTTGTTGTTGTTGATTATTATTATTTTTAGGCACATTTACCTTTTCGGTGATTTCATCAAGAACTGCGTATTCCTTGTTTTCCTTTTCATGTTTCTTTTCCTGCAGTTGATTCTTATACAAGACCTTTTCAGTCAATATTACATCTCTGCTCCTAATGATTTTGTGATTTTCGTAATCATATAAGTGATAACCAAAATCATTAACACCATATCCAATAAAGGTACATTTCTTTGACTTTTCCTTCGAAACACCACCATCCAAGGAACTTGAAGGCCCTCTGTTTATTAGATAAACAACAGTATCTACAGCATCTGCCCAAAACTATAAAGGCAATCCTGCATGCAATCTCATGCACCTTGCACGTTCCATGATTGTTTTGTTCATCCTTTCTGACACACCATTTTATTGTGGTTTTCTTGGAACTGTCTTCTCTCTGTGAATTCCATGTTCTAAACAGTACCTATCAAACTCTTTGCTGCAATATTCACCTCCATTGTCTGATCTAAGACACTTCAATTTCTTTCTTGTCTCAACCTCAACCAAAGCTTTCCATTTCTTGAAATCATCAAATACATCAGATTTATTCTTAATACAACAAATCCAAGTTTTTCTAGTTGCATCATCAATAAAAGTAACATAATAACGAGAGCCACCAAGAGATGATACCTGAGCAGGTCCCCATACATCTGTATGTACAAGCTCTAATTTTTCATTCTTCTTTTCTTTCCCAACTCTGAGAAATCTGACTCTCTTTTGTTTTCCATAAATGCAATTCTCACAGAAGTCCAAATCAACATTCTTCAAACCCAGAAACAAATTCCTTGAGTGAAGAATCTTCATCCCCTTTTCACTCATGTGTCCGAGCCTATGATGCCATAATGCTACATCTTCTCCTTTGGAAGTTAAAGCATTAACAGAGTTAGAAGTACCATTGCATAAATACAATGTACCAACCTTTTCGCCTTTTGCTATTAGCAGGGCTCCTTTGGTGACCTTCCAAGCTTTATCTGTGAAAGTTGTCGCACAACCTTCACCGCCTAGCTGCCCTGTTGAAATCAATTTTTTCTTTAGATCTGGAACATGCCTTACCTCCTTTAGTAGCCATTGGTTTCCATTCTGTTGTTTTACAAGAACCTTACCCATTCCAATAATTTTACAAGGTTTATCATCACCCAAACGAACTTGTCCAAAATCTCCTTGAACAGTCATGAAAGTATTTCTTATCAGGTGTGGCATGGAATGAGGCCCCTGAATCTACCACCCAGGAATCAGTAATATTTTCGAAAGAAAGAATCAAAGAATCTTGTAACACCTCACCTGTCACATTTGCTTCGTGATTGTTTTCTTGTTGTGCATCTCCTTCTTTTCCCTTCTGAGATCTACAGTCTTTCTTTAGGTGTCCTTTCTTTCCACATTTCTAGCACACTATCCCCGATCTGGACTTGGATCTGCCTTTCCTTGATTTACTGCGATATCCTGAGCTCTTTCCTCTTTCCATTTTTCTTCCTCTAGACTCTGCACTCAAAGCATTTCCTGATGTCTCATCGGAGCTTTTCCGTTGCATTTCCTCGCTATGGATAGCACCGACAACATCATCAAACTTTAAAGTACTAGATCCAGAAACGGAGTTACTAATGGCCATTACCAAGCCATTCCAACTTTCTGGTAATGAGCACAAGAATAGCAGAGCTCTAACTTCATCATCAAGGTTTACCCCTACAGAACTTAACTAACTTGTAACTGTATTAAAATCATTTAAATGGTTTGCAACAGATCCACCTTCCGACATATTCATATTAAATAACCGTTTCATTAGAAATAGCTTGTTTAAGGCCGAGGGTTTTTCATATAGTTTCGACAATGTCTGCATCAAACCCTCTGTCGTGGTTTCCTTCGAAAGGTTGAAGGTGACTGATGCAGAAAGGCACAACCGTATTTTTCCGAGTGCCTTTCTATCGAGAAGGTTCCATTCTTCGTCTTTCATACCTGTCGGCATCTTTGTTTTTCTGCCCATTGGTAGGTATAGATCTTTCTGATACAGATAATCTTCCATCTGCATCTTCCACAGTGAGAAGTTTTGGCCGTTAAATTTCTCGACCCTAAACTTACCATCTTCCGCCATTGCTTCCACTCGAACCAGGAACCCTTCTTTCCTATGAGTTTATCAACCAAATAGACCTTCAGCTCTGATACCAGTTGTTAGAAAATTATATATTACAGAGCAATGGAACACATAAAATATTGCAGAAATATAAACACAGAAAACGCACAAAACAAGAGAGACACAAATATACGTGGTTCACCCAGTCTGGGCTATGTCCACCCCGAATAGCCAGTTCTTCCTTTCTATTATCCAGCAAAATGAAGAGACACAACCTACAGCAGATCCGCTGTAATATCCTCTATTTTCTCTCACAGTCTCACCTCTCTGTTTCTGGCTCACAGAATACACATCTATTTCACAGCCTCAAATACAATACCCTCATACAAAGAGAGGGGTTGCCTTCTAGGGCAAAAAACCCTAAACTAAACATAAGTTCTACTATCAGATCATTTGCCTAATGAACAGCCCAGATTGACTAGAAATTACTATACTTTTACAAGGCAATTTTACATTTGTTTTTAGCTTCGGGGGCATTGCCCCCGAGCCCCCGTTGGGGGACCACTGGCCCCCGGACCCCCACGTGGAGGGGTGTACAAACTTCCTGGGGTATACATCTAGCTGAAACAAAGACCTCTGAACAATCATGCTCCACACACAACATATTTTCCATGAGAGATCTAACATGTGAATCTCTCTGTGTACCTATGCAGGTGTCCCAAAGGCGCTTCTCCTCCATGACCCCTATGCCCCATATATCCATGGGAAATCTTCCTCTCCATATAAGGATCTGGCGGCCTATCAATTCCACCTCCTCTAACAACCTCCTACCAAGGTACATTGATCATCCTTTTCCTCCACACATAGTCAACATTCCAAGACAACTCATGGAGTCTTCCTGCTCCTGTGTCAACTTGACATATCACGAGTGTTGTCCAAGCATCTGGTGGGAATATAAAAATGGTGGTGAGTCCAATCATTGGATCCACTATCCTACTAATACCATGAATGACCCAATCCATGGAGTGGTGGGGAGTCCGACCTCGGTCCCAACAATGATCCAACCTTCAATCGCCTCTAGAAAACCATGCCCGTTACTAAACTATGCTCCAAACCATGGATGTATCCAAAAACCTAGTCAACCCTATCAGGTACCAACTCAATACATTTTTCCACCCAACCCTAAATGCAAGATTCTCCAAGTACCTAGCAAGTCCATCATGTGGTATTTTCACCCTATGAAACTCATGTCACCTCATCTCACTAGCCCAGTCATCATATACAACATGTCTAGGTAACCCAACCAATTTCCCTCCAACGTGCAAAGGTAAAATAACAATACTATAGGACCCCATCTACATAAGCTTGAAGAGATCTAATATTTGAAAGTATTGCAGCTCTATTGGATGCCTCACGTATATTTTCTTCCCGTCAATGGTAGGTCCAACAAATGATTGCTCATCCTCCTCTACCATGGTGTTATAGACATATTTGGGCACATCAACCCCAAACTTATATGTTGATGTATTAGGGCTCATCAACTGCTAAAAGAGTTGTTTCATACCCTAAAGGAACATAGTCATCTAAATACATCATTCCCAAAAAGTTCCATCGCAGAAACCATCCAAAAATTGCCTAAATTGAACCATACTGACTGCTCCACTAGCAAAGTGCGATACATACTGAGTGGTCCACTGCCATGGTGCGATGCATACTAATTAGGCCTTCTATAGGGTGTGATGGGTGAGGATGGACAAATGTTCGAGACAATTTCTAGGTGGTTGCTCATGGAATCTTCTATAAACTTCTCCTGTGCCACTTTCCTCTCTGAATTCGCCCAAGGATGAATAAGGGATCTAAGAAATCTCCAAATGGAACCAATTGGAACAAGTGGAATGACACTAATCAAACCCCATGGATGACTCACACCCTTTCACACATCTATAAATGGATCCCTCATCTAAGAGATCTATAGGTTGGAATATTGTGAATTGCAAGGAAGTGATGATAGTTTGTAATTAAGGAAAGAGCATTGTATTGTTGGTGTGATCTTGCTATTTCATGAGGTGAAGAGGGATTAAAGCTGGGAGGATGATTCTGGATCAGACAACTGGGTTGTAATTCTCCCTTCTATTAATAAATCTCTTCAACTTTTCTTCCATATGATTATGAAATTGTGAATGTTATCATTTTTGAATGCTATCATTTCTTCATTATATATCTAATTTTGTAATGTTTATGTTGTAATAGATCACGATGCTTTGACGGTTCTTTGTTGATGTACTTATGTAGGTACTCTCCAAGCGTGTTGAGTACGGGGAGGAGTTGCAGGATCTGTCAAAGGGGAGAGAGAGAAAGCAAGGGTTTAAGTGGAAGTTCCAAGTTGGTTCCATTATCTTTCTCTTATTTGTTACACATAGAAGAAATCATTGGATTGCTTTAAACTGTTTTTTTTAGGGTAGCTGCCAAACCTAGAGGGCTAGCATTCTTTAGCAATACTAGTTTTCCCAAAAAAAAACTGGTGACTCTGCTGAGGAATGAACAAATGTTTGTTTGTTCTTATTGTTTGTTTTATAAACTGTAGACAGAGTCTGAAGTCAACCAGGTAGCCTTCAAACTGCTCTTGCTCTGCAATTACATAGTAGATGAATGCTACTTCAGTCAATCTCTGGTTTAGTTTATGAATTAAACATTTGACTTACAAGCACATCTAGATGCCCTTTTGGTAGCTCAGTAACCTTTCAAGATATTCCACTATACTTTGCTCTTTATTGTTCATCAAAACCCAGCTTAACTCATTGAAAACAGCTACACATTTGAGCAAAAACCCATTTCAGTTGCGCTCCATGGACCATCGCACTGTCTTCCACTGTAACTCAATATGCATCACACCTCTTGAGTGTAGTAAGTGTGATTCATCTCTGTTGCTGTGAATCCTAGGTGCGATGACTGACCGAACTCTTTTTCCATTCTAGAAATTGAGGGTTTTTGACCTTGCTTTCAATTTTGTTTAGTTGTTTTGCTACATATGAACAATGCCTCTTTGCTGATACTTAGTTGCATCACTTAGATCAGCCTCAATTATATTAGGATTAGTGAGTTTTTTTGTGTAATTGTTCATCATTTACAATCCTTTTTCAAAAAGTTGTTTAAATCGATTTGTTGCTTTAATACAAAAGTGTTGTAATTGTCGTTTTGTGTCGAAAAGAGAAGTGTCGTGAATTCTTCCTTACCTTGATAATCCATTGAACTTTTCTTCATGTATTTGGTTTGATTTGTTTATATTTGAAGTGTTGAAAACATTTTTATTCAAAATTGAAAAGTGTTGTTGAGTCTTCCTTTCTCTTTTGAAGAAGAAATTGTCGAAAATTGTCATTTTAAGTGAAATATTTCAAATCTTTGATGCATTTAGTTTTCCTTTTTCGAATTTTTTACATTAAGGAGAATGAAAACAAATACATGCATTTGCATTTAGCATTTTTGGTTTGTGTGCGAAAATATGATTTGGGGAAATGCACTAGTGTGTGCTCTTTGCTCTTGACTTAAAAGCATTGTAATTTTCTTTCCCTGGTAGCTAGGATTTTCATTACTCAAAATAAACGAAGACTGTTTATCATTGTAGATTTCATTTTAGGAATTTCAAATCATCATCACGTGGTAAACCATTGAAAGGCAAACTCTAAACAAGATCAACTTTAAAATAAATTTCAATGAACCTAACAACGCTTTGGAACTTAAAGCAGCATATCTAGAGGTCTAGGCTAGAGACGTGTTCCGGCATCATTAAAACTAGTGGCTATCATTTTCATTGAAGGTTGGGTGATTCCTCCTCCTTGATATGACAAGTGCTAGCATGGCGTTGTGCTTCCCGTACCGTCGTGTATATATTGGGATAACACAATAGGCTTAAACCATTTATCCATAGGAAGCCAAGTCTACTGCCTTATTGATCGCAATGCACTGAACACAACATTTGGGAAGATTAACTATTGTAAATAAGTTCTTGGTAATTTCTCTTTATTTTATCACCAAGGTGTATATTGCAGTTTTGCGATTAGTTTGGTAATCCCTTTGTCTAGATTTTCTAGAGTAGTCACTTTCATTCCTTTTCGAATCTTTAAAGAAAAGGTCCATCTGAGCACTTGTCCTTTCAGGCCCATTAAAAATTGAAGGATACTAGAGTCATATTTAGCTTTTTCTCGACTTTTCAAAAATGAAAAAGCAAATTTGTGTCAAAGCGTCTTTAAAATTAATTAAATTCGGAATAGCATCCCTATTCCTTAGTTGGTCTTAAGTTGAGATATATGGAGACAAATCCAGAATCCATCAATCAAGGGACCCCTTTTAAAGGGAATCCTAGTCCTTTTCCTTCTTTCGGAAATATTGGTGCTCCTTATATGGCTACATTATCCCTTCCGAGACTTACCATTAGCCTGACAGTATGGCTGTTTTCAACCTCTTTGGTTCAAAATGCGGGTACACGTTCAACTGAACAAAATCAACCTCCACTTGATCCTGAAGTTTACCCTTCGCCTTCTTCCTCGTTTATTTCTCCCTCGCCTTCCTCTTCGCTTGGTGAAAGTAGTGATACTAGTAACTAGGTGTCTGAGAAGAAGAAGAAAGGGAAGGAGGATAAGAAGAAGCCAATTCAGCAAGGGGCAACCAAGCAACCATTACTTTGAATGCATCATCTGATGGAAATCCATCCATTAAACTTCCCAAAGCCAAATATCCATGCATAATTTGTACGGGAGACCATTTTCATTGAGATTGTCCTTACTTTCATCGGATCTTGAAAGAATGGTCTTCTCATTCACATCGTCCTATGTCATCAACCTCTGGAGGTCATGTTGGTAACACACCATCAACTAGTAATAGTAAAGTTTATGGATAGAAGGGAAAGGTCAGAATTCCATGTAGGTTATGTGAAGGTAATCATTCCCTTCACCTTTGTCTCTTTTTGGATGAAGCCAAAAGAGTGTTGGATAACCATCCTACTTCACCGCAATGACTTCCATCTGGTTACAGGAAACTCTCCCTAATTCCTTCACTGGTTGAAAATCTAACTGATTTAAATCAACTGTCAGTCGAAACCACTCTCTCTGAAAGTGAATCTTATGAGTCTATACCCAACCAAGGTCTACAGGTCGAGGTAACAGTTGACCTAATTTCACCTTCAGCTAATCGTACCTTTCTTGAAGAGAGTGAAAATGATATCATTCAAGTTCTTTTCGTTACTTCATATTATAACAACCTTGGGGGCAATCTACCTATTCCATCAAGACAGGAGGAAAACCCTCCAGTTCGCGTAACTCAAGGGGTCAATTCTCCCGTTTCTTCAGTACCCCCTCCAAGTAGTCTGGTCACTTCCTTTGATTGGAATCGATTGGCAAGATCCTGCCGTCATTCTTATGTACCTTTCCAGATCATAGTACACATTTGTAAAATTATCATGTCTGGCACTATTATAGATGAAGGTGCATCAGTGAGTATCCTTTTCTCAACTGCTTGGAAAGCACTTCATTCGCCACCACTTATGCCTGTTACGTAGAATCTGTTAGGCTTTAACAAAGGAACCAGTTGACCATTAGGGATCCTTCCTAAGTTACCTATCACTTTGGGAGGAAAGACCATTTATCTAAATGTGATGGTAGTCCCAGGACCTTTAGATTACAATCTACTTCTTGGGAGAGACTATGTTTATAACATGGAAGCTATTATTTCAACACTCTTTTGAGTGATGTGTTTCCCACATGAAGGCAAGATTGTCACCGTTAACCAGCTTTCATTTCCCAATCCGAACATAGCTCCAAGTCAATCATCATCCCGAAATGGTCCATTTACATCAACTGTATCACTTGAACCTTCATCCTATCGACCTGATAACCATGAGTAGTCTGGTGTGTAATGAGGCTTGGGGGGCATGCACCTAGTTGTAAATATAAGTTTCACTGTAGGTTATGTGATTGGTCTATCACACTATTCACCTTTGTCTATCTGAACGAAGCCAAATAGGTTTTGGATAACCATCTTGCTTCACTACAGTGACTTCCATCTAGTTACAAGAGACTCTCCCTTTCATCATGCTAGGGGCATGAAAACCAATCCAAGCACAGTTTCCCATGGTTCAAGATTGTCTAAAAATGAACCTATTTTCAAGCATAGTTTTGTCGTTTTGAGCTTGTTTAAAAATGAAACTAAAGCCAAGCATAGTTTCTTCATTTCGAGCTTGTGTAAAAATGAAACTGAATCCAAGCATAGTTTTTTCATTTCAAGCTTGTGTAAACATGAAACTGAATCCAAGCATAGTTCCCCATGGTTCAAGCTTGTCAAAAAATGAACCCATTTACAAGTAATTAGCCCTTGCAATTGCCATTCAGTCAGCCTTTTGAGCTTTGGTTGTTTTCATCTCATCACCATCATCTCTTCGACCGACCATACGGTTTCACTTGGTTGTTTTACCCCTATTAAGGAACAACTGCAATGAGTGGTCTTATTAGCCAACCTCTTCATAGAAATCAACATGTTTTGGGAAGTTCCAAAATCATTGGAACCAATTTCTACCTTAGACACCACTCGTTCCTCAAAATAGAGTCCTCTTTAAACCCTTTTCAAACTCGTTAACTATGAAAAGATTGTCAAGTGCTTGTCTTTTCCAGCTCGTTAAAGTATTGGACATGTCATCCCTCTTGTATTATTTTATTCTTTTTCGGACCTGAGGGATTATTTTATGAAAAATAACTTATGGAGTTTTCTTTTTTTCCCTTTTCAAATTCTCTAAACATGAAAAGGACTAAGTTATCCTTGTTGTTAAACTCGTTAAAACAATAGCGAAAAACTTGTCCATCTAGACAAAATCGAGTTTCACTGTTGCTAGACTCGTTAAAACATTAAATATCGACAGGTTTTCCCGATGGAAAAATTATAGAACAAGCATATGTTATCCTCCTCAAGATTGACAAAAATAAAGAGGTACTGGTCAGCAATGACTGGGGAAAAGGGAAAAAACTTAAAGAATTTATGGTAGCAAGTTGCTCTTGAACATGACACTTTCACTTCATCTCCATCATTGAGTTGGGTTGGGTTATTCCGTTCACTGGTCATCTCACTATTGGTCTCTCATACCATCCATATTTTGGGGTTAATGATACCAATTCATCTAAGTGTCACCGACATGTTTAAGATAAGTCATTCAATTGAGAAATCACCATCTAGTTAATGTCTCATCCACTGCAATACCTCCAACCTTCATTTTTTCATGACCACCATTCCTGAACCTTGTGTCGTCAATCCAGTTTCACCTCCAGAAATCATTTGCTTCATTTTGTGTCGTAGATGTGGGATACATGAAGGCCCTCCTATGATGAGTCACTTCTTGTCGACATCAGCTCATTATCCAATAATTTGACTTAGAAACACCCCTTTCACTGCTTTGGAGCTTGCATACATCAATTGAAAGTTTCTCACTTCTGGCAACAGGTTGACACCAATGGCCTTCGACCGAAATATTTTGCATGGTGTTCAACATCGGATCATATATTCACACCACGTTAATTGTATTGTAGTACCTTGAGGGTCATTATCATTATTGATGATTGCTCTCGCATCTGTTAATAGCTTACATCATTGGCTGATAATCATGTAATGTCTTTCCATGTTCGACATCAGAACATCTCTTCACATGGATTGACTTTTACATCGTACAAAGATTGAACGAGTTTGAAGACCCCGGATCTAGTTCCATCCATCTAGGCTGTGATATATTCAGGGATATAAAAACATCAAATGTACAAAGGCTCTACACAGATGGTCATCCTAACCATGGATGATGACTCTATATCTAAAGATTCACCAGTTTGTATCTGCAGACGATTATCTAATCTATGTACATGAAATGCATTTATAAAGATTAGCATGGGAATGCCACCCTCAGCTAGATTAGGAAAATTATATTATAAAGATGTATTATAGTGTAACTTATGCAGGTCACCTTCTAGTTCAAAACTTCAGATCCTCATGATAAAGCATTTCACCCGACATCAATATTTACGGCTTCATACTTTAGGGGTAAACTATTATAGACATATTTAGGCACATCAACCCCAAACTTATATGTCAATGTATTAGGGCTCATCAACCCCTAAAAGAGTTGTTTCATACCCTAAAGGAAAATAGTCATCTAAATACATCATTCCCCAAGAGTTCCATCTGAGAAACCATCCAAAAATTGCCTAAATTGAACCATACTGATTGCTCCACTCGAAAAGTGCGATTCATAGTGAGTGGTACATTGCTAGGGTGTGATGCATACTGATTAGGCCTTCTATAGGGTGCGATGGGAAAGGATGGACAAATGTCTGAGATAGTTTTCTAGGTGGTTGCTCATGGAATCTTCTAGAAACTTCTCCGGTGCCACTTGCCTCTCTGAATTCGCCAAAGGATGAATAAGGGATCTAAGAAATCTCCAAATGGAACCAATTGTAACAAGTGGAATGAAACTAATCAAACCCCATGGATGACTCACACCCTTGCACACATCTATAAATGGATCCCTCATATAAGAGATCTAGAGGTTGGAATATTGTGAATTGCAAGGAAGTGCTGATAGTTTGTAATTGAGAAAAGAGCATTGTATTTTTGGTGTGATCTTTTTATTTCATGAGGTGAAGAAGGATTGAAGGTGGGAGGATAATGTTGGATCGACAAATGGGTTGTAATTATCCCTTCTATTACTAAAGCTCTTCAAGTTTTCTTCCATATGATTGTGCAATTGTGAATGTTATCATTTGTGAACGCTATCATTTGTTCATTATATATCTGATTGTGTAATGTTTATGTTGTAATAGATCATGATGATTTGACGGTTCTTTGTTGCTGTACTTGTGCAGGTACTCTCCAAGTGTGTTAAGTATGGGGAAGAGTTGCAATACCTGTCAAAGGGGAGAGAGAGCAAGCAAGGGATTAGGCGGAAGTTCCAAGTTGGTTCCATTATCTTTCTCTTATCTGTTACACATAGAAGAAATCATTTGATTGCTTTAAACTATTGTTTCTAGGGTAGCTGCCAAACCTAGAGGGCTAGTATTCTTTAGGAATACTAGTTTTCCCAGAAACAATAGGCATAACAAGGGTCCCAAGTTGTCCCTCCACAAGTACCTCATCGAGCATAACATCCTCATCTAGCTCATGGTCCTCAAGGTGCTCTCCATGCTTGCCTTAGGTAGGTATCATGTGAGAAATCTTTCATGGCTCTGGGAGCCTCTGGGACCATCATCACCTCACTAATGGATGTGTGTTCCAACATCTCCCTAATTTGTTATGGTCTACCATCACCTAAAAATCAGGACATAGTCCTCGTTACCTCATTAATGGATACCTCAACAATGGATGCCACCTCATCAACAACAGAAACCACATCATCATCTGGATTTGTGGGTGTATGTTCCAATTTCTCCTTCAAGGTGTCAATTGGTGCTATCAAAGAGGTCTTCAACTATTGGGATGGGGTCCCCTGGGTTAATTTGGCATTAGCTAACCCAAATTGTGTATACAATTTTGTAAAATATGTAAAGTATCTGTGATATGTGGAAGCAGAGCACGTAGATGAATAAGAGTCAAAGGGGCTTAGCTCCCTATTTTGGGTAAAGTTTTGAGTCAGTTTTGAGATTCACCCATGGTCCATGGACCATGGAATTTTATTGAAAAGTCTATAAATAGTTGAGTCTTAGTGGGCCTTAGGGGAAGAAGGGGAACAGGTGAAGATAAGTTTGGAAAAGAGAATTGGATATAAAAGAGTTTTATTGAGAGCTAAGGCAGGAAGGCTCTTCTTCCTATGCTTAGATAGAGAAGGGATGGCTTTTGCAGATAAATGCACAGGAGGCATGGGCAGAAGCTGCAGTTGAGTTCATGGACTGCTACAGCTATGTGTGCAGGGTAGAGAGTTTGTAAGTGGTTAACTGAAGATAAATAAAGAAGAATTTTTGCAAAATTACCATATATTACCATTGCATATATTTATGTTATATGTTGTTGATGAATATTATGTTCTATGGAATAATTATTGAATGCTACACAAGTTTACTGAATCTTTCTTAATAATGTTTGAAATGAATGTTTAGCCACTTCCACAAAGATACATATTGTTTCTCTTAATGTTATCTGATGAATTAAGTAGATCTATGTGAAATCTGATCTAGGGTTACTTGTTGATGCACGAAAGTAGATAAGTGGATTGTTTTAGGTCTGAAATTGTTAATCTCAGGCCTTCATGAAGGTATGAAAACCTATTAACCTAGTTGCAGTAGAATAGCCCTAGGAGATTATTGACCTACGCAGAAGCAGATTTGTGGCACTGGGAGACAACAAATTCGTCTCTGAATGTAGAAACTTGGTTCTTGCATCCCCCAATAGTGCTTCAGGTGATACTAAAACCTATGCTACATGGGTTGTTGTTGAAAGGGCCAGCAATGTAGGGTTTTCTTAGTTTGCAGAACTAACTATGAACCTAGGTCAAGATCCCCTAGGCCAAAAAATGGTTTCATTGCCAAGACTGGGATCTGCTTAAAGAGATGTGTGATGTTGCATCATTGGAATCTTACCAAGAAAGAGATTGAAAAGTGGTTAGATTGGAAGATTCACAAGTTCACGACTCAAGAAATAGGAATCTACGCCTGTCAAAGTAGGATTGGTTGAATAGATATATGTAGACAGAGGTACACAAAATCTTCTTCTGCACTTTCCTAATTGAACTATACGAGTGGTTAGCTAAGCTGACAAACATTCAAGGAAGGTGGAAGCTTGATAGTTCTATAGTTTGGACTCTAGAATTGGTGCGACAATTAGAAGCCTCTAGAAAAAATGTCGTGCAGGCTGTTGATCATTAGCTTGACTGAATTCTGGGAGGATTTGTTACAGAATTTGTAGTTGGCACCTTGGTTAGCTATAGCGAAGCAGAGTGAAGATTCTTCAAGGGACCACAAGGTAAGTATTTAAGGCTATTGAATACTTGGATTAAAATGCTATTATTTGAAAAGCAGCTATTGTCATTACCTTGATGTTCAGAGCTACACGAAGTGGAGGATTCTTTAGAAACCGTGAAAGCTCAGAACCAAAGTGTAGCCCATTGATTGGACCTCCTTCGAGTGACAACGAAGGGGTGGTGCAAACTACGCCATGAAGTTCTATTCAGCTAATAACTCAGGGTGTTCCTATAAAAAATCATCCATCTACTCCACCTCCACCTCCACCTCCACTGCATACATCTTTTCCCACACGTCCACCTCCACCACCTCCATTCAACATGGCGAACGCAGTGAAGATGCTGATTTTCAAGGGCATAGGAAGTAAAGACCCAAAGCATTTTTGGTTTGTTGCAAATGTTGTATGGAGAGAACAACAAATCACTGATGATAATATAAAGAAGGCGGAGTTGGTTACCATCTTGCGGGATCACGCGCTAACCTAGTACATTAAATATTGTGCTGAAAATCCTCATGCATTTCTATCAAAAATTCAGAAGGCTTTGAACAAAGAGTCTAGTAATCCTAAATCTAATTGTATTCGATGATTTAGTTTAAAGAGATCATGATGAAGGTTGAGGAGACACCTTGGGACTTTGATAAGAGGTTGAAGTGCTAGGCCAAACAAGATAACATGTAGATCTCAAATAACGAGCATCATGACTAGTTTATCACGTCACTTTTGCCCCAACTAAGAATTGCTCTGTCACAGAAGAAGATAGAACATAGGAAGAAGCCTTGGAGATCACAATGAGGCTGCACGCATCACTTATTCAAGATACAAACCTAGGGGTACAATAGATCCACTCATAGTTAGCAAGCCTACACCTAGAATTACAAATTTTAAAGAAAGACAAGGAGACTAAGCGAGACATGGACACAAAAGTTTGATTTCTGAAGTGCAAGGGCCACGAGCATGATAAATATCATTGCCCCTGTGTACATGGATTATATTGTGGAGGGCGGGGGGGATGTTATGAAACCAACTCACAAAATGATAGAAAAGATAGATGAATGCCTTAGAATTCAGCCTCTTTTAGGGGGAAACCTCCTTTACGTTAAACAAATGAACAATTCTTGGATGATACAAATGACCAGAACTCCTTTCTATATATAGGAGTCTAAGGGGTCATAATATAATCAGAGCTGACATAACAATAATAATATAAGGGCATAATAATAACAATAGTGGGCTTCTATAGGGCATTAATAACAATATGGGGACCGCATGGGCACAATAATGGGGTTGTACTAATAACAATAAGGGGTTACACTAGTAGTATAGGGACCTAACATGCCCCTCTCTTTGAAAAAGTGTCGTCCTTAATGCTTGAGTAGTTCTTGATGCTTATGTATAAAATTCTTATCCTCCCACGTGGAATCTTCAGTGGGTAAGTTCTTCCAATTGATGAGATACTTTGAGATTGATCGATTTTGTAGCTGTTGGGTTCTTGTTTCTGTGATTGCTCCAGGTTCCAATATGATTTTTCCTTCCTCGTCAAGTTCTGCCAATACTATTTGAACTGGGATCTTCTGCAACTTTTGAATGAGTGGCTACACTTCTTCATCCTTCTTCCATTCATCCCTTTCTTAATTTATCCAATCTGGTAGGATAATAGAAATAACACAATACAATGTTTCCACATCGTCATCCTTTATTGAGAGTGCATCTGCAACAACATTTTTCTTCCCTTTTTTGTAGATGATTTCAAAGTCATAACCCAACATATTTGTGACCCATTTTTTTTGTTCCTGTAAAGATAATATTTGTTCTAAAAAGTATTTAAGAGTATCATGATCCATTTTTACCTTGAAGTTTCTTCCCATTAGGTAAGGTTGTCATTTCTTAAGTGCATTTAGTATTTCCAAAATTTCCTTCTTGTAAATAGTTTGCTTGAGATGTAGCAGTAAAAATACCCAATCGCCTACATCAAAACTTCTTTCACTACAATTTTGATCTCCCTCTTGTTTCATTTGATTTTGCAACAAGGTGGTGTTGTCCTTTAAAATTTGGACAACTTGTTGTTGATGCTTGATGTGATCTTTCACTGCTTGAACCTTTTTATTCTTGATATGTCCTTCTACCTTTAGAGTTTGAGGAGTGGTAATTTTTTCCAATGCTTTACAAGATATGGCCGGATTCATTTTTTGATGCTCGATGTGATCTTTCACTTCTTGAACATTTTTCTTCTTGATATGTGCTATATCTTAATAGTTTGAGGAATGGTAATTCTAGCCAATGCATTACAAGGTATGGTTGGATTTATTTCTTCTTTACCGATGTGATATTTCACTTCTTGAACCTTTTTCTTCTTGATATGTCCTATCTTGAGAGCTTGATGAGTGGTAATTCTTGCTAATGCTTTCAACATATGGTTGGATTCATTTATTCTTTCTCTGGGGTTGGTTCCTAGTGTATATCCTCTTCTTTTTATGTTTCTTGATCCTTTTCTTCCTCCTCTTCATAACATATGTAAAACAATTTCTTCTCAGCACACTTATGACTTTTAGTGCATTTTCTATCACAATTGTAACAAAGCACTTTTTCTATTTTTTCTTCCAATTGTTGTGGTGTCACTGTTGTAGGGAAAAGTATCCGACTCGGATGACCCTATCCCACTCTAAGGGTGATAGTACCTTAGCAACAACTGTAAGGAAAACTACTGAAGGTTTACTTCTTTATGAAAGCAAAAGAGAGTGGAGAAATGCACTAACCGTTGCCTTGCGCTTAATGTCGAATCCAAACTCTTCTCTTTGGCCGCTTGCTCCTAGCTCCTTGCTCTTTTGCTGGCCCAGCTACAATGAGATCCTGCAAAATGACAAAGAAGGAAACTACAAGAGGCATGCAATCATAACTGGTTCAAGGATTAGTGTAAACCAAACATGCAATTATCACAATATATTATTGAAACAAGAGCACATAGAAGAACCTCAATAGCTTTTATTAATGAAGAAGTAAAGGTTCTGAGAGTATTACAACCATTGAAGGCTCCAATCCAGCAACACCTCCCAGCAGAAAGAATTTCTCCTCTTCACCTCTCTCAAACAATCACCCAATAGCTCTATAGTGAAACCAACAGCATATCATTACTTTGCACAAAATTCCAACATCCTGAGCTCATAGGAGAGAGCTCAATATATAGATGAATTGAGAAAGGATGAGTCAGCTTGCAACTGATGTGTAGCTGCCTTGTGTCCTCTCTCTCTTCAGTTAATCTTTAGTTGATCTTCAGTTCTTGAGTCCACTTGGAGAACCTTGCTTCCACTTGGAGAAACAGAGCCTCTGACTCATCACAAGGCGAAATACCTGATCCAAGTGTCATTTTTGGAAGATTCCAGAGCAATGACTCAGTATTCCACTTGTCCCATCTCGCTCAGCGCAGGTGGCCTTTGTTCCACTTGCTTTGCAACGCAGGTACACCATGGAGCAACTGAGTTTCAGCGCAGAAACCTAGTGGAGCACCTGCTTTGATTTCAGGATTGCTTGTTTTTGAGTGTTTTCAGGTGGAGAACTGATCTGAGAGCTGTTGGTTTGCTGACCTTGTTCCTCTAGGGGTAGGAACATCATGTTTAGGGAACTTTGGATCCCTTGGATTATTGACAATTCATGCTTGTTGCTGTAAGGCACAAAATTGTCTATAACAGATGCCCCCTAAAGTATGAGGTCGTTTATCGGGTGAAATGCTTTATTGAGAGGATCCGAAGTTCATTCAATCTGCTGAGAAGTGTCCTGTAATAAGATACAATACAATACATTATTTTTCATACATTTTCATGATCTAGCTGAGGCGGGCATTCCCATGCTCAGCTTTATAAATACATTTTGGTACATAGAACAGACGATCGTCTGATTGTAGACTGATAATTCTCTGCTGAAATTATCATCCTTTGAGAAGGATGATCATCTGCTGTAATGATGTACATATCAAATGTCTTTATGTCTTGAATATATATCGCAGCCCGGATGGATGAAACTAGATCCGGGGTCTTCAATCTCTTCCGATCTTCACTCGATGTACAAGTCGATCCATGTGAGAATTTTTTGAAGTCGAACATGGAAAGACATCGCTTGATTACCGGTCAATGATGTAAACTGTTAACAAGCGCGAGAGGAATCACCGATAAGGATGATGACCCTCAAGGTACGGCAGTACACTTCACATGGTGGGAATAAAGGACTTGGCGTCGACCACCATGCAAAATATTCTGGTCGAAGGTCATTGATGTATACCTGTCGCCGGAAGTGAGAAACTTGCCATTGAGGCATGCAAGCTTCAAAGTACTGAAGGGGGTGTTCCTAGATCAAATCCTTGGATAATGAGCTGATGTCGACAAGGAGCGATCCGTCAAAGGAGGGCCTTAATGAATCCCACATCAGTGACACGGAACGGAGCTAGTGATTGTGATGAGGTGAAAACAAACTGTGATGTATGATTCAGGGTGGCGGTCATGAAATGGATGAAGGACAATGTATGGCAGTGGATGGGACACGGTTGACTCTTTGCAGAACCACATCTCTTGAACATATAACAACACTGATGTGATGGATTGGTAGCATTACCCCAATTGTGGATGGTGTGGCGAGGACCATGGTTATGAGACCGGTGAATGAAACAACCCAACCCGATGTGATACGGAGGACAAAGTGTCATGTTCAAGAGCGACTTGCTACCATTAATGCTGTGAGGTTCTCCCAATTTTTCCCCAGTCATTGCTGACCAGTACCTCTTTATTTTTGTCAAGCTTGAGGAGGATAACATATGCTTGTTTTATAACCTGCCCTTCGGGCAAGCCCATCGCTATGTTTTAACGAGCCTAGCGATAGGGAAACTCGTTCTCGTCTAAAGACAAGTTTTTCGCTATTTAATCATTTTAACGAGTCTAACGACAAGGAAAACTTGGTCCTTTTCATTTTTAGAGAGTCTGAAAAGGTACGGAAAGTTAACTCTAAAATTCCTTTTTCGTCATCTAATCCCTTAAGTCCGAAAAAGTATAAAACAATACAAAAGGGATGAATTTTCGATTTCTTTAATGAGCCGAACAAAACAAGCGCTCAGTCTTTTTGTGCAATAATCCCTCAGGTCCAAAAAGATTAAAATCTAGAGGAGGGATAGCTCTTCCGGCCTTTTTAACGAGCTGGAAGGCCAAAACTCGGCAAACTTTTCATATTTTACGAGTCAGTGAAAAGAGCTCAAAGAAGACTCATCTTTTGAGGAACGAGTGATAAACAGGGATAGCAGCAGATTCCAGGTACATGTTGGAATTTTCCAATCACGGCAGTGTCACAAGGATGGCTAAGTGAAATCACTCTTCGCAGCTGTTCCTCAAAATGGGTAAACAAACATATGGAGATGAACGATTGGCCAAATGAACGGATGGAGGTGATGGCATATAAACACGACCAAGGGCTTTTAATATGGCTATCAAAGGTTACATTTCTCAAGGTTATTTACCGGTTCATTTTTTCTGGATGAGCTTGAACTGTAGGGAAAGATTTCTCACAATTTATGTTTATTTTTTAACGAGCATGAACTATGTGCTAAAACTGCTCGATGATTGCGTTTATTTTTTAACGAGCATGAACTGTGTGCTAAAACTGCTCGATGATATGTTTGCATGCCTCCAGCATAATAACGCAAATCGAGGTGCATGCCCCCCAAGCTTCATTGCATTCAACTTTGTTGGTTGGAATGAGGGTTTACCGATGAGACCTGGAAAGGGGATCGTTTCATTTTTTAATGAGGTTGACATAGTAAAAGAACTATCCTCATTGCCCACTGTATTTACAGTATTCGATAGAAAATCGAAAACTAAAGGATGATAAAGGTTATTTTGAGTATCTTCCCCACAACCCGGGAGAAGGGAACGATGGTGGGAATCATTCCATGGTGCCCCGTCAATTACCATTGATTGGACTATTCCTTTGTCGGTTCCATGCACTCGCGACCAAGGACTTAAAGGGGTGCCATATTCTCTAGACCTATCTATCCAAACGCTTGATAAGCGTTGATTTGGGGTTGCCCCCCAGGCCAAGAAAATTGATTGCTACAATACTTCCATTGGGCTTGAGGACAAAACCTTTGCATGATCCATGCTGATATCGTTTTCTGACATCTTTTGTGCGGAAGATATCATATTGCAGGTTCCTACTATCGCCACTTCTCCCACAATGAATGTTGGCGGAAGGGTGAAAGTTCCCATTAATGTAGGATCTTTTAGTAGGCCTACTCCGATATTTTGAAACGAATGGTCGCTTCCATGGATCAGAGGAACTCTTCCTGTAACTTGTGAACCATTAGGGAGGAAATTTTGTTGGTCAATGATCGTAATCCCTCCTTGAAAGGGGAATGCGATTTTCCTAAAATAGGTCGATACAACAGCTTCCATGGCATAAATCCATGGTCTTCCCAGTAGGATGTTATAGTCAAGATTGCCATTGATGACTTCAACATCTATTTCTACTGTTTTGCCCCCTAGTTCAACTTTCAAGTTACTAAGGATACCGTAAGGGGTATATGTCCTTCCGTCGAATGCTTTTAATGTTGTCGATGATCGCGACAAGGTTGGAGATCCTAATGTTTTCCAGCAACTCATCGACATAATACATGTCGATGCCCCTTCATCAATAATTGTTCGATGAACAGTTTTGTTGAGGGCTTTCACTTGGACGAGGAAAGCTAGTTGAGCTGGTAACTGAGGATCATATCCTTTGTGATCAAAGGATACAAGATTGGAATCTTTAGGATCCACCCCACTAATTGCTGATAACAATGCCTGCCTTTGGGATGGGCAATTTTGTAGTACTTCAAGAGTTGACATAGCAGACAGCGATTGCGCCAAATCTTCCACTATATTATAATGCTGTGCCGCTCTGGCACGAGGATTAAATGTCGACTTGTGTACTACTCCCTTTGGCGGTTTTATTGTTAATTCATGTGTGATGGGGGGTACAACTTCTGCCGAAGTTGTTGTCGAACTGCTAGGTTGATCTTTACCTTTATCGTTTGACACCTGTGGATTCCCGTAATCTTTGTTCCTTGTCGAAATCAAAGCATCATTCTGTTGCTTCGATATCGATAACATAAGCACTTGCGACGGTGAAGCATTTCCACTACCAACCAGATTTTTTCCTCGATCGGGAAACGGATCAGTTAACACAGCTGGAGTTTGCGAACTCTTTAAGAATCTTTTTAGATCAGCTTTGTATGGACATTCTTTCGTCCAGTGATCCTCATCACATATCTGACACCCATAAGGTGGTTTCCTATCTTGAGGAGGGCTTGAAGAAGTTTTTCGAGGAGATGACTCTCCTTGTTTCTTCTTCTTCCCTTTGTTTTGATTTTTCTTGCTTCCTGGTTGATTGGTTTCTTTGCCCTTATCTGTCGATACGGCATTTACTTCCGAAGCAAGAACTTCTTCATGCGCATTTTGATTCGAATCCTTACGGGCCTTCTTTTGATTGGTCCTTTTCGGATTCGTGTTTGCCGTGCCAATCACGCCATCGCCGGCATGAGAGTCACTATTTGATTTAGGAGGAGGAGGGATTGAAAACTCTGGTCTAGGGGCGTCTGGTATTTTGTCATAGAGCGTGCCGGACTGAGTATATACTAAGTCCAAATATTGTGCACGAGCGATAACCTGCTCTTCTGTTACGACACCCCCCTTTGCCACATCTTCCGTTATGGCCGGAAGTAACGACTTTATAAACCACTCAGCTAAAAGCTGATCGGGAACGTATGTTTTAACCATTCTTCGTCGACGTCGCCACTCATGTATATGATCTGATATATGAGTTGTGGTTGTCTGTTTGAAATTAGTCAATATCTCTGTTCCCGTTTCATACCTTATTGGTAATTGAAAGTGGGTTAAGAATGTCGTGGCAAGGGAGCTAAAATTGTCGAACGAAGCTCTAGGCAATTCTATATACCATTTTGCCGCTGGACCTGTCAATGTCCTCTGAAAGAGGCGAAGCCTTATCGAATCGTCATTTAAAGTGTTCGACGAACACCATAGATGAAATGTCATCACATGATTCGCCGGGTCTTCACCTGGATTTCCATTGAATTTAGGAATGTCGGATGGAAGTTTGTGCGGAATCACTGGCCACCATGGGGCATAAGCAATTGGATCATTGGTTAACCGATGTAAATCAAGCAACTCTAAAGTCGCCACGAATGGTAACTGTTGATTCAAGTTAGGTGAAGCGTAACCAGGGTACGATGGAATCGCTTGAACAGTTGGTCTTTGCATACCAGCATAATGGAGTTGATGTTGGTATGACTGATACGGTTGATGGACTTGACCACTATAAAGTGGTTGATTTTGACCATTTTGGATATATGGTTGTCTAGTATTCGCAAAGATTTGCTGTTCAGAACCTTGGTACACTTGTTGGAATTGTGGCTGTTGGTATTGCACTATCCACGGTTGCGATACCATGGGTTGTTGCGCTATACTAACCATTGGACCAAGATGTGGGGTGATTGTACCTGACTGTACTTGTGTTGCCCCACCAGTAGGCGATTGTGGTTGGGTCGCAGGGTCAAGGGGCTGTTGCATGAGAACCTGAGAAATCTGAGGTTGACATACAACAGGCATTGTTTGAACTTGCGACACGGTCACAATAGCCAGTGTAGTTGGGATGTTTGTCACAGGTACACACTGTTGCATAGAATATACAACTCTTGGTGGCTGGGATAGCATAGGTACCCAACTACTCGTTGCAATTCCACCATAACTTGAATAAGGTTGAGAACTCCCGTATGGGTACCCTCCCGGAGGGGGTAATGAAAGGGCATACTGCCCCCCATACGGTAGCAATCCAGAACTCAAGGCAATTGATTGTCCTGGAGGACTGGATGGCCTAATTAGATTCCCAAAAGGGTCAATTTGATGAATCTCACCATAAGAGTTACCAGACATTACTCCGGAACAAACAGGAACAGACCATACTGTCGAGATAGTCTCTTGGTGGACTCCTTCTAGCGACTGAGAGCTAGTTGGGACAGATGGTATGCCGGCGAACATTGTTGGATTTGCAGCAGGTAATTCTGCCGTCGCCGTGTCATTTGACACAGTCCTAGATGTCGACGGTTGTTCAGACATTTTTAGTCTATCCAATTGATCGCCTAGTGATTCTACAGGAACTTCCACTGGTGATGGACAAACTTCTGTTGTAGTAGGAAATAGAGTGACCCCTACTCCAAAATGAATTGGAGTGGATACTTGCGGTTCCTCTATAATTTCCTCTATCGCAATCAGACCAGGTGGAAGAGGAAGACCGTCAGGTCCGTAAAAGATTTCCGGTGCTGAAGAAGGGGTTGTAACGACAGCGACAGATGTTTGAGGAACAAAACTCTCTGGACCGGTTACAGATGGAACTGGTTCAGTCGTACAAGTATTTGCCCCCAGACTAGGATCAGTATTACTGTCCCTCTGTGGCGGTTGAACTTCTTCTATGGAGGCAGGGTTTCCAGAAATGTTTGGAGTAACCAGAATCTCAGATGTTGTTGGAACACTTGTTCTAACTTTTAAAGGAGATTTTGAACTGGTTCGACGAGTTCTCTTTGCCCGGATTGTTTTCGATTCCGGAGACAAAGACGGTTGACTCGCAAGCCTCCGAGAACGATGGATATTCAATTGACTTTCTTCCACGATTGCGGATTACTTGATCAACTAAAATATAAAGGGGAAAATTTGTGTTTCCGATTTGAATGAATTTTATTAGACGCTTTTAAACATAACTTTGCTTTTTCATGTTTTAAGAGTCAAGAAAAAGCTAAAGATGACTCTAGTCTCCTTCGATGTATTAACGAGCCCGAAGTGACAAATGCTCGGTTGGACCTTTTCAGTTATAGAGTTTGAAAAGGGCCAAAAGAAACTGCTCTGGAGATCTAGGCAGAGGGTGTGCCAAACCTTTCGCGAAACCACAGAATACGTTTTACGGTACGGGTGGTCGATCTTCGTGAATGTTGTGTTCACTGCATCGCGATCAGTAGGGCGGCCGACACGGCTTCCTATGGATAAAGGATAATTGCCTATAGGGGTCTCCCAAAATATACGCGACGGTATGTGGGAGCACAAGTCCGTATTAGTGCCGCCGACTCTCAGGAGGAATCACCCACCTTCGTAGAGATCGACAGTCACTATGTTTAACGACGCCGGAACACGTCTCTACCTAGACCTCTAGATGTTTGCGTTATGTTACAATTCGTTGTTAGGCTCATTCAGTATATTTTAAGTTGATCTTTTTAAAGTTTGCCTTTCAAGGTTCACCACGAGATGTATATGACAAATTCCTAAACGCAGCCTAAGATGAGAAGCAAGCTTTTTCAAATCTTTTTGACTGATGAAAATCTTAACTACTGAGGGAGAAGAAAGGCAAATTCTTTTCACACAGCTCATACAGCACAAACTAATGCACTTTCTCCTAAATCATCATGCAAACTTTTTCAAATGCAAAATGCACAATGCATGTATTTTCTTTTCCCTTTCTTAATGTAGATGGGTTACAAAAAAGAAAGTTGTTATATAACTTTGATTTCGATTTAAAGTGAAAACAAACAAGCTTGTCCAAAATCAAAAGACACCTTAAGATTTACTTGCTTAATCACTGGAAATGCATGAAATCAAACCATAATGACGAAAGTAAAATGACTAATCAGCTATGGACAGCAAACAAGCTAACTCTTTAGACCAGCAAAATGCCTAACACAGGTTCAGATCTAAGAGGCCAAAAGCAAGACTAGTTTACTCTTCGTTATGGGAAATTGTAAATGATTAAGAAATACAAAAGAACAAGTACAATTTCGTTATATAACAGAGGCAGAATGATGGCAAGTAATGTTGGTTTCAGAACAGGTGCAAGAATCGTAACTGGCAGCCAAGTCTATAGTGAAAACAGGCAAGAGAAAAGGAGGAAACCCCAACAGCACTAGGCAAAATTGGGCCAACGCAGGTGCTGCACAGCCAGTCTGGCTCTCAGCGCAGGTAGCCCCTTCGGGACCTGCGTTGCAAAGCAGGTAGCCTGTGTACTACCTGCTTTGGAAAACGAAAGTTGCATTTTCACAGTTTCCGGGTCATAATTTTCTCAAAAATGCACAGTTTTTGCTCAAATCAGAAGCAATCAGTCAAGCACACTCAAAGGGATGATAAGGAAGGTGAAAAAGCTATCACTAAGAGCTTACAAGGATCCTTGTAGATCAGCTCTTCAAATCATGAACTTGCTCAGAAATGAGCTAGAGTAGCTGCCCTCTACTTCGCTTTTGATATAGTCAAAAGCTTTTCGATTTGGTACTCTTTTGTTCAGGAAATGAATAGCAAAATACTACAAACACAATCAAACGGATACGATCCCCAGTGGAGTCGCCAGTTTGTTGTTGGGAAAAGTATCCGACTCGGATGACCCTATCCCACTCTAAGGGTGATAGTACCTTAGCAACAACTGTAAGGAAAACTACTGAAGGTTTACTTCTTTATGAAAGCAAAAGAGAGTGGAGAAATGCACTAACCGTTGCCTTGCGCTTAATGTCGAATCCAAACTCTTCTCTTTGGCCGCTTGCTCCTAGCTCCTTGCTCTTTTGTTGGCCCAGCTACAATGAGATCCTGCAAAATGACAAAGAAGGAAACTACAAGAGGCATGCAATCATAACTGGTTCAAGGATTAGTGTAAACCAAACATTCAATTATCACAATATATTATTGAAACAAGAGCACACAGAAGAACCTCAATAGTTTTTATTAATGAAGAAGTAAAGGTTCTGAGAGTATTACAACCATTGAAGGCTCCAATCCAGCAACACCTCCCAGCAGAAAGAATTTCTCCTCTTCACCTCTCTCAAACAATCACCCAATAGCTCTATAGTGAAACCAACAGCATATCATTACTTTGCACAAAATTCCAGCATCCTGAGCTCATAGGAGAGAGCTCAATATATAGATGAATTGAGAAAGGATGAGTCAGCTTGCAACTGATGTGTAGCTGCCTTGTGTCCTCTCTCTCTTCAGTTAATCTTTAGTTGATCTTCAGTTCTTGAGTCCACTTGGAGAACCTTGCTTCCACTTGGAGAAACAGAGCCTCTGACTCATCACAAGGCGAAATACCTGATCCAAGTGTCATTTTTGGAAGATTCCAGAGCAATGACTCAGTGTGCCACTTGTCCCATCTCGCTCAGCGCAGGTGGCCTTTGTTCCACTTGCTTTGCAACGCAGGTACACCATGGAGCAACTGAGTTTCAGCGCAGAAACCTAGTGGAGCACCTGCTTTGATTTCAGGATTGCTTGTTTTTGAGTGTTTTCAGGTGGAGAACTGATCTGAGAGCTGTTGGTTTGCTGACCTTGTTCCTCTAGGGGTAGGAACATCATGTTTAGGGAACTTTGGATCCCTTGGATTATTGACAATTCATGCTTGTTGTTGTAAGGCACAAAATTGTCTATAACAGTCACCCTTGTAGGTTGTGGAAGGTTAGGAGAAACAAAACTTCCATGTTTATAGTTGTGAGGGGTAGAATTCCTTATTTCCATCATTTTTCTTTCCACTTTTCTTGCAACCTGGACGCGTTATCTAATGAATTAGGTTCCCAAAGATGAACCTCATGTTGAATGTTATCCTTTAAAGTCCCTATGGAGATATCAATCCTTTGGTTCTCTAGAATATCATTTTCCCTTATATTCAATTTTTGAAAGTCCTCAATGTTCTCTGCCATTGAATACTTTCGTTTGAGATTTATCAATTCACTAAAGGAGATGTTTCTCTTTGTATCCTCGTAATGTGATATCATTTCCTCTATGAAAATTGACCCGGTGACAAGTGTTTACGAGAAGAAAACCCTTTATACCGGAAAAATTGATTCAGTTCTAAATAATTAGATGCAATACATACCTTTTGTAACAGTGGTACACCATGTATATCAAAATATTTCTCCATATGTAGTATCCAATTTACCGGATCCTTGCCATAAAACTTCATCATCTCGCTTTTTCTTGATTTTAGGAGATCGATCTTGAAACGACTGTAACTCTATAATTTCTGATCTTCTAGTTCTGAATCGTGACATGTAGTAGTCCTTTGTGTCCTCTTCCCAATGCCACCAGTCTGATTGAAATTGGATTCTTCAATAAAGAGTTATGCACAATCTTCCAAGATGACCTGATTATACCCATTTTTCGAATAAGAAACTTGTATGACGTGCCACGTGTCACTATTTTGACCTTTGGATCTAAAAAATAAACACAACCGACTACATTTGGTACTCTTTCTGTAACTTCTTATGAAATTTCAATCTAATGCTTAGAGAGAAAGTTATGATGATTTTCCCAAGGTCACTTGTTTAAGATGTAATTTAGGAGTCTGAAAAGACCCTAACTTCCTCAGATCATATATCTGAAAATATAATGATCCAAGATCTAAAATTCAGACCCGAAGTTCAAACCAATTTCTTCTCAAATGGGGTTTTTTTTTTTGCTTCTGTAACTTTGTATCAAACAAGTTATAGTGAAACTTCCACGATGACCTGTTTTAGATGAAATTCTAGAGTTTGCAAAAACCCTAAATTCCTCAGATCATATCACCGAAAATATAACGAGATAAGATCTAAAATTCAAATGCAACCTTCAGTAAGCTTTTGTCTCAAATGGGATATTTTTTTAGTTTCTGAAACATCACATCAAAATAGTTATAGTTAAAATTCCACAATGACCTGTTTGGAGCAGAAAAAACCCTAGAATCCAAGGCTCTGATACCAAATGTTATGGTACCAACTCACAAAATGATAGAAAAGATAGATGAATGCCTTAGAATTCAGCCTCTTCGAGGGGGAAACCTCATTTACATTACATAAATAAACAATTCTTGGATGATACAAATGACAAGACCTCCTTTCTATATATAGGAGTCTAAGGGGTCATAATATAATCAGAGCTGACATAAAAATAATAATGTAAGGGCACAATAGTAACAATATGGGGACTACATGGGCACAATAAGGGGGTTGTACTAATAACAATAAGGGGTTACACTAGTAGTATAGGGACCTAACATGGGAATTTTCTTGAAGCCAAAGGGTCTAGCAAGGCCAAGCACGAGGGCTACTCTATGGTGCTCCATTTGTCAAGTCATTGGGAAACATGTGACGAATAGCTGCCACTTGCTTTAGAATTTTTTTCAAACACCTCAGCAATTCTTATGTAAATTTTTCAAATTTGTGTGCCATGATGAGCGCCACTATCGAATCTATTATTTAATGATGAAAAAAACCCCTATTCCCGTATGCAAGCATAAACTCGGCCTCTAGTTCAAGGTGCCAAAGGAGCGCGTGAAGTTTTTTAGGGCCAAGGAGGAGGACCTTCTAGAAGTCATGGTCATATTATCTGCTACAACTACAGACAGCTGAGGCACTTTGCATGAGATTTCCAAACCCTACACACCTGTGATGTCAATACTGCAGACAGTTCGACCACTCCATAGAAGAATGCTCGCTGTTAATACTTAAGATGCAAGAGAAGAAAATACAGCCTCAACAGCCTACACATAATTTACAAATGATGAGGGTTGAGCCCCACGAGGAAGATCAAAGCATTAATATTGTGCTCAGAAGTGGAATGACGAATAGCACTGATAAAGGTAAATAGCCTGAGGAAGATGGATGGGTTCACAAAGCTCTTGAGAAAGAAGAATCCTTTGATCTTAAGCACGCTAAGGAAACATTTATGGAAGCAAAGAAGAGCTTCGTTGAGTCCTCCACCTCAAAAAACAAGGGGAAGACACTAAAGACCAATATAGCACAAGAGGATGAACCTTCTGTGCTTACTACATTTTTGGAGACCTGCATGAAACTGATGCATGATAGCAAGGGTATGGAAGGACTGCAAGAATTAATAAATAAATGTGCCAGTAAATAAAAGGTTCCTGATGAACACTATGCGGTCAGAAAAAATGGTAAGAATAAGGCACGAACAGGGTGAGAGATGCATCTAACAACATAGATATGCGACTATGAAATGGACTAGGTCATATTGGATCTAGGGTCTGATGCGAATGTTCTTCTAAAACATACATGGGAAAGTATGGGGAGACCTGCACTGGAGTGGTTTTGATTTAGCTCAGGATGGAAAATCAACAGAAGATCATTCCCATGGGATGTGTTATCACCAAAATTAGATTTTGCATTTTTCCTAATCATGGTCTTAGATGAGTGTCAAGTCATCCTATGTTTTAATGGATATGTGATAGGTTAGGAGTCTCATGAGTCTCATTTCCATCACTAAATAAAGTCCATCAGCATTGTCTAACCCCTTATGGATCCTGTATCATGTTTAAAGTTTCGTGTGTATGGTCATTTCAAAAATTTGAATGTGCTACGAAACAATCTAGGTGTTTTTGTAGTGCAAAGTCCTGAAATTACACTACATGCGCTACAAAATCACTGAAGCAGCCTTTTTCAGCAGAAAAACTGTTTTAAGTAGTCAACTTCCAGGAGGCTTTCTAAGAAGAAGAAAGCATATTTTGGAAAAATGAAAGAGGTTTTCATTCCCAATATACTGAAGTACAAAAACCTCTTTCAGTTTCTTCAAATTCATTATGATCTAGGAGAAGTTGATGACTCAGATTGCACTACGAAACTGATGTAGGAGCAATTTTTCAGAAAGCAGAATTTCCCAGTTTACACCTAATATTAAAAGATGGTTTATAGGTAGTAGGAAAGGTATTGCAAAAAATAAAGAGATTTTTTTTTTCAGCACCGAGTGGTCTACAAAATACTCCTTCATTTTTGCAAAATAAATTTTTGATGAGGAGATAAAAGCTTTGTCCCGACACCTATTTTTCAGCCAAAATAAAGTAGGGGACAGTTTCCTACTTTTCAGGGGAGATGAAGGAGAAGCTATTGAAGGCTAGCATGAGAGTTATGGACATCACCAAGGTCAAATTTAAGGAGGATTAGCTATCAAATATCAAATTTAATTCATAGTTTAGGTTGTTACTATCATAAAAGGAGTTGTACTCCTAATTGTATTAGAATTGTAGGACTGTTAATTAACTATCTCTTGTAATTAATAGTTTGTTTTAGGTATGAGTAGGTGTTAGGTCAAGAAAATTAGAATTCCCATCATGTTGGAGGAAGGAATCCAAGATTTTAATGCTGACTCTATATAATACAAGAGGTAGAATGCCTCAAAGATGAGGTGGTTGAAAATTTTCAAAGAAACGGGTATATTATGCTATTGTAGAAGACTATATGTTGGATGTTAATACAGAAGTTTGGCTTTACTACTCAGGATTTAGAGAGAGTTTTAATGTTTAATTTTCCTCATGGTTTCCTCCATTTACTCATTTGCAATGGTATGAATTCATGTTACTTATAATTCATTGACAATTCTCTACTTCCTACATGTGTCCATAGGCCGTGTTCCTTATATTTTTGTTTTGTTTTGCTGATATATTAAAACTCTTGATGCCCTGACTTCCATGTTAAGCTAATCTTACTATGATACTAAAACATATTCTGACTCCATAAGCCCAATGGATGTTTATTTATTGTGTTCAACCATTTATACCTTTCCACTTGTTTTTTTATAGAGTTAGCCATCTAATCCTTAATTGAAATCTTTAACCCAGTGAGAGAGCCCTCTCAGGTTGAGGAGGCTAAGCCTCAGCTAAAAGTTTGGTTTAAAATAGTTACTCAAAGTCTTCCTAATCAGTAGCCTATCAGGGTCTGGTTTTGTGATAACATGTTGGTGCATCTGCTGGGAGTCTGAAGATTATTCATTCCCGAAATCAAGAAAGCTGAACTTCTGAAGGTAGAAGGAGCTCAGAAAGTTTTCGAGGCTTCAATATACCTTTGCAACTCCAAACATCAAATAAAAAATTGGAATGTGACTCCACTACTAGAATATCAGTAGCTTGATGAAGTTTCAAGATGAGTTCCATTGCAAGAATGAATGTCGGGTATGCCCCTATGAGTCGGTCTCATATCCCTAGTTTTCCAAATCCTATCCCAAAGGTCGAATGGTTCGATGATCTTCCAATATTCAAAGATGAAAAGAAGACAATGCTGCTCTTCATTTGGTTAGGTTATATATGCATGCACACATTCTTAAGGTTCAATTCCCTGAAGATTGTCTCATGAAGATGTTTATGACCACTTTAGAAGGAAAATCATGGTCTTGGTATAAAATCTTGGAAAATGGTTCATTATATTCTCTTGCTAATTTCCATGATGTATTATTTTACATGTATAAAGAGTTTCATCCCTCCTTGTCGGCTGGATAAATCGTTCTTGCGGACAAGACCGACCTCCCTAGTATCTATGGATATCTAGCGACAAGCAAACCAAACAAATTCTATCTTTCTCTAAATATGAAATTTATAAATAAAGGCAAACAGATGTTTTAGGCCTACCTCGGGTCTAGTGCTAGTTTGTGGAAGCCACGCTCTGTTGATCCAAATGAGCTCCTTTGTAAAAAATCTACAAACACAAACAAGCACACACATCAAATAACACTTGAAAAGCCAATATAATAAAGCATATTTATCATGATGATCAATGAATTCATGAAATAAATCATAGAAGACAACTTATTGAGAAAAATGAATCTGATTGTATTAACTTTAATCAAAGAAGAACTTTACAACCTTGGTGCCTTGATGCTGTACAAGCTCCTCCCAAGGTCCAGCAAGAATCTCCTCTACTTTGACAAGTTTCACTCTCTTCCCAATGAAGCCAAAAGGTATGTAATCTCTCCTCTCAAGCTTAACTAGGAAGTATTAATTCCAACAACATTTACCTTAAAAAATGTTCAGGTTTCAACCTCCTTAGCAACCCGCCCAATGCCTTAATTTATAGTGTAATGGAGGGAAGTTAATAGGTCCAACTTCAAAGGGATAAAGCCCTCCTTCAAAGGGATAAGATCCTCTCATCAAGGGATTAGCTCCTTTAGTTATGGGATGCATGAACCACCTAGGAGCGAACCATCCATGTCAAGATTCCTTCTAGAAGCATCCAGAATTAACCCAAAGTGAGTTTTTAAGAATAAACTTGCGCCTTTTTGACTTTCACAAGGGTCCGCACCCACTCCTTTAGAGACAGAGCGGCCAAGTCCACAGGTAACATGACCAAGGGGTGCGGGACCACAGGTAATGGTAAGAGAAAGTGCAAAACTAGAGCTTTATTGATTTTCAAGGAATTTCTCTCATTTTTAAAGCTTGACATGAAGAGTTGAGGTTTGAGACTTGCAAAGGAGGACATTATGAGTGATGATAGACCCATACTGACTGCAAATAGTCATGGTGAAAATATTTTGTGTAACAAATTGCCCCCTAAAGTACGAAGTCTATAGTAGATGAGGATTTCATTTATCATCTAAGAAGAGTTAAGTACTTTATCATTTTTAGGATCATCTTGTGGAGAACCTGATTGGAACCTGTAAAATCATTCAATACAAAATATATATATGAGATCATATCATCGCTGAGATAGGCATTCCCATACTCAGATCAAAACTGACTAGAAAACTAACTAAACTGCTCTGATATAGGAATGATCTTGCAATACATCACAAGTATAGACACATGTAGACACAGTATGGACACAACCATCTGTTTATGAATACAAAATTCCTCACAGCCTGGATGGTAGAAACTAGATCCAGGGTCTTGATTTCTACTTCCTGAAATAGTACGATTCTATCCATGTGAATGAATGTGTCGAAGTCGAACATGGTAGAAACCAATTGATTACCAGTCAATGATGTAAACTATTAACAAGTGTGAGAGAAACCACTAGTAATGTTGATGGCTCTCAAAGTACTCAGTACAATCCATGAAATGTGAATAGATGTGTTGATGTCGAACATGTCACAGAGTCCTTTGATCAAAGGTAAATGATGCAACCTGTCGTCGAAGGCGAGAAACCTGCCATTAGGGCATGTAGATCCCAAGGTACTGACGATTTCTAGATCATCTTTCTAGATAATGAGCTGAAGTCGATAGAAAGCGATCCGTTGTAGGCAAGCCCACAACATGAAATAATAGATCAAGTTTGAAGAAATATAGTTGCAAGGACTAACTCAGGGATGGTCAAGATGGATGACAGATATTTTGCAGATGAATGGTTTATTTGCACTGACCTCTTGAACACATAACGACACAACAGATGGTTTGGTGATAATTGACCCAAAGTTAATACCCAGAAACCGGCTAAAGACTTTCAATATGGTTTGATCAATTGTTAGGCAAAGGATTTCCCAACCCAGGTGAATAAAAAGTGTCATGTTCAAGAGTGGTTAAATGTTTTTCTAAGACACAAAGTATGACAAACAGGTTCATTTTCCTCTCTTTTCCCCCACCATTTCTGGCAAGTACCTCTTTATTTTTGACAAGCTGGAGGAGGATAACATTTGCTTGATTATAAGCTCATCCTTCGGATGAATCCAACTTAGTTTAAATTCGAACAGTAGAATGTTTACAACAATCTTTGAGCAGTATATTCCTGTTTGTAATTGAATAGGTCCTTTACTGTTAAATTTTAACGAGTCCAGTATAGGAGAAACTCGGCGTTTTCAATTTTAGAGAGTTTGAAAAAACTTAAGAAAACTCCATGGTTGTCCTTTTTCGTAAATTTGTGTCTCCCAAGCCCGAAAAAGTATAAAATAATACTTGATAGAACTGCTTGATTATTACGAACAAGGATTAATTTTCATAATTAGTGTCTATGATCCGAAAAAGTAAAAAAGCGATCAATGACACGTCGTTTTATAACCAATATCGAATTTGAAATGACAAAAATCTGGTAAATGTTTCATTTTTTTACGATCAAAAAAGGGTTGTAAGTGGACCGTCTTTTTAGTTCCATTTTAACGAGCTTAAAAAGGAAAACTCGGCAATCTTTTCATATTTTAGGAGTCAGAAAAGAGCTTAAAGGTGACTCTATTTTTTTTGTCAAAAATGACCAATTTTTCCTGAAAAATCTGTTATCCTGCACACAAACTCAAACGTTACTCATACCTATTTAAAATAAATAAAAATGCTTCAAAAGTTACCTCTTTAAAGTGAAAAATAAACAAATTAAAAATTCATTTATTCAAAAAAGCTTATAAAAAGGGCTTTTGTAAATTCATTTTTACCGTTTGACTTCAGAGTGAGAAAAGAGAGCTTTTGGTAAGAAACTTCCCGTGAAGATTGCGGAAAATTTGTTCATTGGAATCGAACATCGTCACCTCCAAATAATCCACATCATCCTACTCTTGCATTTCATCCATTTGAAATTTGTTTTTAGGGTTTTATTTTCATTTTTAGGAAATTTTTAGGTTAAAAACCTGCGCGCGGGGGTTTGCAGGCACAGCATAGGAGACTTGCGGAACCCGACTTTTTCATAAAAGGAAAAAAGTCAGGGGCTCGCACCTACCGTTAAGGCAGAGTGCGGACCTACGCACCGTCTCTAATAGAGAGGGTGCGGTCCCTGTAGCATAGGTTTTCAAACTTAAATTTTTCAAATTCCACCCAAAAACTTCGATTTTAAATATTCTAATACGCCTTTTTATTGAATGTAGGGTATACATCATGCTTGAATGGCGGGAATGGGAGCACGAGGATGTGCATCTCACCGCGATTAATCATCAAACTTCGATTCATGCACTGAAGGCATGCGGTTTATTCAAATTCTGGGCCAGGGCATGAGGGCCCAGGTGGACGTTTTGCAGTGGCTAGTAGATAGGTGGAATATACAGGACCAATGTTTCTTTATTGGTGGCCACCAGCTCGAAATGGAGCTGGAAGATATTTACTTTTTGACTGGTTTGCCTAAGAGAGGTGAACATTTGACTCTATTCGGGACTAGGCCAAGTGGCCAGTCTGTCGATAGCCTCCGGCTAGAGTTTTGTAACAACCAAACTAGAGACAAAGGGATTGATATCAAAACCATCTCCCATCCTGAACTCAAAGTGATTGCATTTACTGTTACTAGGCTCTGCGGAAGCACAGCACTAGATGTGGCCACTGGATCCCAAATGCGGATCACAGTAGACTACTTTCGGGGCACCATCTTCAACTGGTGTGAATCTGTGTTGGCTAATATGAAAGGCAAAATGACTATAGTAAAGAAAAAACAACTGAAGAACTTTGGATATGGTGCTTTAGTTGTGAGCTTTGGTCTATAGAGGGTCCTAATGCTGGTCCCACAACATCTTGTCATTGAAGTTGGACTTCCCCGAGAGCCCAAACTGATGCGTTGGGTTGCAGTTATGGTCCTTCATCCTAAGGAGGGTTCAGAAGTTGTTTGATTTCCTCATAAGTATTTTCATTGGTTTAAGAACCAAGTTTTTGCTATTCATGATTTTCCTTATGCTGGGATGGATTATTGTGGTGACTAGACATGGCTCTTCCACCAGGAGAGCAATGGGATGACTCAGGTAAAATCATTTTCAACATTTTCTAATTTAATTTTTTTGTTTTGTTTTTAAATCATCCCAAAATTGATAGTGAAAAGTTTCAAATGCAGATGTAGGTCCACGACGACCAGCCACTCTCCAGCCTTATGAGAGGAAACAACTAGCTGCATCAGCACCAGCCCCACAGGACGAATCTATAGAAACCCTAGCCGAATTTGAAAACCATCTAGAGCATTTGACAACAGACATTCCAGAGACCAGCATATATGACATTCCTCTTAGGCTACAGTGCTATGTGATTGGGGTCCCAGGACCTTTCAGGAGGTTCCTTTATAGGGTGGCCCGTACATTGGTTTCTTATCGTGATCATCACCAGTGATAGGATGATCGCCTGTTGTAGACTCATATGACATTTTTTCTTTTTGTACTATCATTTTTGCTGACCATAAGGTGTTTTTCAACATATGATCGAAGACGATGTATATTTGACACACTTCTATGCTATACTATATCACTATTACCAGATTATCTTGTAAAACATGATATGGAATGATTTTAAATTTCCTTTTTGATTATTGCAAATGTCTACTTAACATTCGAGAATAAATTGCATCTGCTAATGTATTTAAATATCTTGGAATATACTGATATTCAATATAGTCAAATTCACGTTCCAAGAGACGAACTCTCAAAAATAATCTCAATAACACTGGATTTCTAATGGCATACACTCTATTAAGCTGTAACACAACGAGTTCAAAATCTAACCTCACAATCAAACTCCGAATCCCAAATGAGATGGATTCAGATAATAACTCAATCACTACACTATACTCTGCAATGTTGTTCGTTTTTTGACCGAGGCTTACCCCATGCCTAGATACCAACTCATCAGAGGGCAAATAGATAACCCAAGCTGTGGAAGAAATATTTCTTGTATTACGACAAGTGCCATCAGCAAAACCAATGTATGTTTGGAGAGACGTCGACATCTACAATATCAAGAGTAAAATCAAGATAAGCAGGAATAATGACAAAAACACTCTCTAAGCTAAGCACACTTTTTAATCTAAAACACACCACTAGAAAGAAAACTAACCTAACTAAAAAATCTCCACACCCAGATTTAAGCATAATATCTCTTTAGGTAAAGACCATTTCTGGGCTTTCCTAAAGAGACCTCGTCAAAGTCTACCAAATTCATAGGCAACTTTTTTCAGCTTTCGCTTAAAAACATAAGGACCATGCCACATGGGTACGAATTTTATATCGCCTAATTTATCATTTGCTTGATTGTACAGTAAGACTAGGTCTCCTTTCAAAAAATTACGAGGTGTAACATTTCGATCATACTGAGCTTTAATACGTTTGGCATGAGCTTTGATTGCTAATGCAGCATCACGTCGATTCTCATCTAGCTGAGCCAAGTACAACAAACATTTTTCCTCTTCAGAAGTAGCTGGAAGTAATTCTATGGCCATTTTCAATGACGGGATTTCGCATTCAATGGGTAACACAGCTTCCAAACTGTAAACTAGTTGGAAAGGAGTGAAACCAGTTGACGTTTTTACTGAGGTTCGATACGCCCAAAGCACTGAAAATAGCATGTTATTCCAATTCGACCTATGAATCCCAATGATTCGTCGGATCATGATGACTAGAAATTTGTTGATGGCTTCAATCAGACCATCACCATGTGGATAATATGGAGTTGAACTATCATGACGCAGGGCAAGTTGCTCTGTTAGCTCAATCAACATAATATTTCGAAAATGACGCCCATGGTCAGTGATAATCGCTTGTGGAATTCCAAACCTAGCAATTATATGATTGAACATGAAAATCGTAGTAGTTTTGCCATCTACCTCAAATTTAGGCATTGCCTCGGCCCACTTGGTAAAATAATCTACCACAAGGATAATATACGCATGCCCACCGTCTGAGTGAGGGTTACATATAATAAAATCGATACCCCATTTCGCAAAAGGACCAATTTCAATTATAGGGTGGAGAGGAGCAGGTGGAGCGCGTATCTTTCAATCAAAAATTTGGCAGTTGTGGCATTTTCGGACTGCGTTAATACAATCTTTAAACAAAGACGGCTAGAAATAGTTAGTGCGCAATATCCTTTGGGTTGTGGAAAACCCAGACATATGACCGCCACACGCTCCAGAGTGACATTCATTTAGAACCTTTTCAGCTTCCTCATGAGTTAAACAACGTCGGAAAACAGAGTCCACCCCACAACAATAAAGTGTATCTCCAATAATTTTGAATTATTGGGACTGGAATCGTATTTTCCAACGCTGAGATCTTGAAATTTCAGGCCGAAAGGATTGGGTTTTGAGATAAACTATGATATCCCCATACCATGGATCTAAGTGCTCATTAGAAATAAGGATTCATCTGCAATGGGCTCTTCCACCATAGTTTCAGTGTCAGCACGCAGGAAGTCACACATTAACTCCGCAAAAACTAAAGATTTCTTTGACTTAGATTTTTCAAATTCCAAGTCAAACTCCTGCAGGATCACAATCCATTTGGAGTACTTTCCCCTTATCAATTTTTTGGTCAAAATATAGATCATAGGGTTGCAATCGGAAATTATTGTAGTTTTGCGTAGTAAAATGTATTGACAAAAACGCTGGACAACTTAAACAGCTGCCAGGGCCAATTTCTCCACATTTGAATATTTTAGCTCAGTGGGATTCAAGGTTCGACTAAGGTAATATATCGCATGCTCACTACCAAATTCATCTTCCTAAACTAACACCATTCCAATTGTGGAATGCGAGGCGACGAGATATAAGAAGTAGTCCTGGTTGTAGTTGGGAGGATGCAATAACGGTGCATGGGTCAATGCGTGTTTTAGTGCATCAAAATATTTTTCAGCTATCTCATCCCAAAAGAATGGAGTATTCTGTTTCAACAACCTGGTAAAACCCTTTGTGATCTCGGCATAGTTAGGAATGAATCGACGTAAAAAAGTTTGCTTTCCCTTGCAAACTTTGGAGTTGGCGAAGACTCGAAGGAGGAGGAAATTTGACAATAGCTTCAACTTTCGAGGGATCGACGTGAATGCCGGCTTTCGAAACAACAAACCCCAGTAACCGACCCATTTCTATATAAAAAACACACTTTTGTGGATTCAACCTAATTCGATAATGCCTACATCTCATAAATATTGCTCATAAATGGATGAGATGATTAGCTCGATGTAATGAATGAGTAGGTAAATCGTTGAGATAGGGTTGCATAATGTGCTTGATGTCATGAAACGCGTAAGACATGGCCCTTTGAAAAGTTGCACCGGCGTTCTTGAGCCCAAAAGGTAATTTTCAATAAGCAAATGTCCCCCATGGACAAAAGAAAGTTTTTTTTGGTTGATCGGTAGGTAGAATATTTATTTGATTGTATTCGGAAAAACCATACATGAAGGAGAATATTTCATTTCTGGCACAATCATCAATGATTTGATCGATATAGGGAGTTGGGTAATTGTCTTTTGGACAAGTTCGATTAATATCCCTATAATTGATACATATTCTTATTGTTCCTTGCTTTTTGTTAATAGGAACAATATTCGATACCCAATCTGTTAACGGAATTGGATAAATGAAACCTACTTTAAGTAATTTTTCAACTTCTGCTTTAATAGCAGCAGCTTTTCACGGGTGAATCTAACGCAAACGTTGCTGGACGGGTTTAGCATCTGGGTAAGTTTTGATTTCATGAACAATAATTGCTGGGTCAATTCCTAGCATTTCCTCATATGGCCAGGTAAACACATTGTGGAATTCTTGAAATAGGGCCTTATATGTTTGAATTTCATATTTCGTATAAGAGGCACCTATATGAATGTTTCCAACAATTCCAGGCTTAACCGAAATGTCAATAGGAATAGTTCAAGAAATATTTCCCAAATTTAACTCAGAATCAGGATTTTTCATTGGATTCTAAGGTTCCTTGACATAATCAGTCATAAAAATAGATGAAAAATCATTTTCAATGCGATCAATCTCAGGTAAAAATGAAGATCTATGATGAATATCTTCCCATGGTAAATCATCAACACATAGGATTTCACGAATTTGCTCATCAGTGTGAACAAGTTCGGAAAACGTTGTTGAATCTGAGTTTGATGTTGAAAGTGATTCTTCATGGACCACATTCATTAAGTCAATTTCGGTTGAGGAAGGGTCAGAAAACAACTGTACGGCCTGATACGCAATTTCATATGGACTCAAAGGCATAGCATCACCAAATGAATCTATCTCAGATTTGGAAGGTACGATCCAAGGATCATCATAAACAATAGTGTCTGATGAAATCATATGAATGGTTGCAGTAGAAGGTGATACGTTGAGAGAAGGGAAAAGTTCCTAGTAAACCAGAATATTTAACTAGTCCTACTCCAACATCCTTATAAGGGACAGTTTTTTTGCTGACATGCTGGATACTTTCGGAAGAGGCTGGGTCGAATGAAAAGTAAGTTAGATGGTCTATAGTTACAATATTTCCATTATGAGGAAACTTTATAAGCCGAAAGACTGATGAAACAACAATAGTCATAACGTAAGACCAACTACAACCCAAGAGAAGGTTGTAATCTAGAGGGGCATCAACCACCTCCACATCTAGATTAACAGTTTTGCCTTCAACCCCTATAGGTAAATCCTGTAGAATGCCAAAAGGATGGAACCCACGACCATCAAAGGCCTTTAGAATCGTCGCGGATTGATTAAGTGTAAGAGAACCAAGTGATCTCCAACACTGGATCGACATAATACACGTTGAGGCTCCCTCATCAATCACAGTCCTCTAGCAAGGTCTGTTTTTTACTAACATTGGGATCTGGAAAGCCATTTGATGAGGTAAGTGAGGTGTACTATTTTCTAGATAAAAAATTATAAGGTTCGAGTCCTAAATATCAACAGCGCCTATAGCCGACAATAGCAATTTACGCTGTGTTGGACATGATTACAGCACCTCCAAAGCCAACATTGTTGAAGGTGAAATAGCCAAATCCTCAACAATGTTATAGTTCTGAGCAGCTCTCGCATGTGGATTGAAAGCTGACTTTCGAAGTATACCCTTGGTGGGCGGTTTGATTACTAACTTTTGGTTAGGTTTTTTGAACTGTAGTGGATCATAACCGGGGTTGAAGTTGATGGGTTTGAATTAGAAGATTCTGATTCCTTACCACCAACAAGCCTTTTACTTCCATAATCTTGTGATCGTGCCGCAATCCTAACATGGGACATCATCATTATGGGTTCTTTTGAGGCATTTGAGGAAGAACCTATCATCTTACTGTCTTGACTAGGAAAAGGATCCTTCAAAACAGCAGGCATTTGAGAACCCTTGATGATTTTCACAACCTCAGCGCGATGAGGGAAGTCTCTTGTAAAATGCTCTTCGTCACAAATGAGACAAGGATAACGAGGTTTGCATTTCTCATCAGTAGATTGCGTTTTTTCTGGTTTCTCTTTCCAATTTTTATCTGTTTTATTTTTATTTTTCCCTTTCTTTTTATCGTCGGATTTTGATTTGGCTATAGATGACTCTACAACATGAATATCGGCAGAAATTTCCATGAAAGAATCTCCTGTCAGGGAATCTGGTAAAGTTATGATAGGAGAATAATTCTTGGAAGATTTCTTCTTACTTTTGGTATTAACCGTACCAATCATACCATTAGCGGCATGAGACCCTGAAGGAGCTGCAGTTATTTGGATTTGTTTAGGAAGGTCAGGGATTTTCTCGTGTAACGTACCTGACTGTGTATAAACTAAGTCAAGGTACTGAGCTTGAGCAATTACTTGCTCTTCAGTAATGACTCCTGCCTTAGCTACATCCTAAGTGATTTTCGGTAATAAATATTTGAAAAACCATTCAGCTAAGATCTGATCCGAAATAAAAACCTTCGCTAAACACCATCGATGTCTCCATTCATGAATGTGATCTGAAATATAAGTGGACGTTGATTGTTTTAATGAAGTTAATAATTCTGTGCCATTGTCATATCTGACTAGCAACTGAAAATGAGTTAAAAATGAAGTAGATAACTGACTAAAGTTATAAAAAGTGGCTCGCGGTAACTCATTGTACTACTTGGCCACAAGACCAATGAGAGTGCGTTGAAAAAGCCTTAAATGGATTGAATCATCTGAAATGGAGTTAGACGCACACCAGAGGTGATAAATCATCACATGGTTCGACGAATCCTCTCTTGATTTACCTTCAAACTTAGGAATATCACTAGGAAACTTATTCGACATTGGTGGCCAAAACGAAAGATAATTAATCAGATCATTCATAAGGTGCAACAAGTCAGGCAAGTCCAAAGTTGCAATGTGGTAATTGACGATTAGGGTCCCTGAAACCCTGGGTCATGAGACCAGCCCCAGGAGGAGGATATCCCGGATAACTAGGAATTGGAATTGCATTTGGAATATTATATCCTCCCGGAAAACCAGGATTAACCAGACCGTACTGGGGTTGTTGAGGTTGCTGATACGTATATCCAGCGTACGGTTGATACTAATAGACTGGCTGTTGCACAGCAGAACCGAATTGGTACTGTACCTAGTACGGTTGATAAGTAAATTGAGTTTGAATTGTGACAATTGTACTTGGACTAGGTTGTCCTACAGGCATTTGAACCGAAGTCTGAATTGTGGGTCTAGACTGAGGTAAAGATGCTTGAGGAGTTGATACAGGAACAATAGAAACCGGAGCTGTCGATACTCCAAAAGTAGGTGGGGCATATTGAACATATGTTGCAGCAGTTGCAACAGTCGTTTGAGGTGGAGTTCGAGGGGAACTAGGCCCAGGCTGAGAAACTACAGAAGGTGCAGAAGTTGGAATGGTAGGCTGGACAGGTTGCTGGGTTGAACCAGAAACCAAGGGTTTTCCAGATTGAGATGACAACTGCACGATCGGTTGCAAGACCTATTGTGATTGAGATGGATCCCACACTAAGTCCATTCCAGGGTATGGACCCATAGAAGGTTGATCATATTGAGGACCATAACCGGGTTGAGGGTAGGGTTGATAATTCAAAGGTACATTTCTAGTTCCTTGGACAAATGATTGATTGGAAGGTGGTTGGAAACCTTGGGTTGGTACTGACCTTGAGGTTGATAACCTTGAGGCACGTACTAATATTGGGGTTGACCTTGAGGTACATATTGATACTGGGGTTGACCTTGAGGATTGTACTATCCCGTAGGTATGTATTGTCCTTGAGGTTGCCCTCCAAGTGGTAATTGGGTACCTTGAGGTTGCCCCCCAGGCGATAATTGATGACCTTGAGGCTACCCCCCAAGCGGTAACTGGCCACCTTGAGGTTGCAGATTTGGAATGGTACCTAATATCATAAGAATATCTTCTACACTCAACGGCTTAGTTCCGTTATTACCAGTTAATAACCCTCAATAGGTTGACGAGATGCTCTCAAAAAGGTACCAGCAAGTGACTGATACCCAGAGCGAACAGAAGGACCACCATATAAAAAGGTTTCTGGATATTTAGAAAATATGGACAACTGTCTCGACATATTCAAAGGAGGATAATAACCCCTAGGTGTTGGATGAAAAGGAATGCGAGGTGGTGAAAAAATTAGTCCCGCATTTTCCAAAAAATTGGTCAATGAAAGATACCAAGTGTCCCTCCTAGGTGGATTGTAAAAGATTGATTCACGCTCCCTAAGTTCTATAGCTGGTTGATTTTCAGGGATAGATATACCTTCTTCTAGAGTAACAATTTCTTCAATAGCTATAAGTCCAGAAGGAATATTTTGGGTAATGACTCTTTCTACCCTAGGTGAACTAGGACCACTGGAAGTTGGAGAGGAAAATCCTGATGTTGGAGTAGTAGCAGGTTCAGTTTCAGCTTCAGATATTTCAGGTTCCTCAACTAATTCACTAGTAGAAGAAAAACTACTAGTAACTTCGGAAAAAGAAACAGGTTCTAAAATATACTCTGGTGCTTGCACTTGATAATTAGGATGTACAACTAAAGAAGAATCTCCTTCTTCAGGTGACCCAACTCTACTGTCACTAGGAGTTAAAAGGGCTCATAGCCCTTCAAGTTGGCTCGATGAAAACTCAGGAGGTTGGCCCCGAAGTCTACGGGACTTCCTCGGTAATTCAGCCACGATTAAATATTTTAACTACTTCACACGCAAACAAAGAAAAATCTCAATTAAAACCACCTAAAGTCTCTTAAGAACCAAACAATTTTGAATCACACACCTACAGAATCTAGGAGGTCAAACCACACACAAACAGTAACTTTTCGTACCGAAAACACTAGTTGGTGATGAAATCCAACGTCGCAGTATTCAATACAGAAATGGCAGTTGGAATAGTTACCTCGGCAACCTACTTAATGAATAGACTAGCACAAGTTTCTCCACTAAAGCATCTCGAGTGAAGAGAACCCCCCAGAAAATCCAAGTGAGTCTGGCCGACGTTTGCTCCAGGTACATTGGGATCTTCCCTCCACCGTCACCTTAGGAAATAATCCTATAGAATATAATCACTATGGTTACCAACGGAAACAAATATACCTGGGGGAACAGTCTGTGATCCGATACACATGCAAGGGTAGAGTAACAAGCTCAATCCCATTGAAGCCTCCTTGACATAATCCAAAGTTTACCAACAAGCGACCCCAGGCTCCTCGACAATGGTTCATCCGAGGTTTACCATTTTTAATACGTGTATATCTTGTATCGTTCCCAATGAGGAAGGATTGATTACCCCACTAGTTCGGACACTATCTCCTGCTTGACTCCTTTAAGAGGGGCTTCCTAGACCATATATGTAACAATTGGAATTTATCTCCTACCGCAAGATATAGCTACTTGTTTGTTTTACTATCTTGGAGAGTTAATTACTCCCTACTCCAAGATACTAGCCTATGCTATGTTGGTGATAAAGAGCCCTAGAAAATAAAAATATTGCTAGATAGATTTTACTTTAAGCGTTATTATTATTGGTTTTTTCTTAAGTCAAAAGGTGCGGAGATGAAACTTTATGGTGTGAAGACTCGACTTCAAATCACTAAAAATGCACTTAAGATGATAAACAATCATTTTCCTTCAATGAATTTCTAGCTAAAGAAAGATTTGAGAATGCAAATGCTTGAAAAAAACAAATCTTTCCTTAACAAACAAATAAAAAGAAGAGTTTTTTGTCTTTTTCAATACACTAAAAAACGAGATGACTAGTTATGCTCACGAAAATTTCCCTTTCTTTTCAAACACTCAAATACTACAAAAACAAACTTTTTCAAAAGAGATTTTTTTTAATTTTTATAAAACACTCAAAACTATTCACAAATTTAATCTTGAGATCTATAAATTCTAAAAAACTAATTGAATTAAAAGCTTACAAGATTTATTTCCAAGGATGTTTTACTTAGTTATGAGAAAACTAAGGACTAATTTGTCCAGAATCACAAATTAATCAAAAAACAGCCAGCTTTTTGTTTTCTTTTTTAAAGAAAATCAAAACTTTCAACACAAGTTCTTTCGAAGCTTCGCAAAGAGAAAAACCAGATGGATTCCTCAACAAAGGCAGATTTTACAAATCGATCACTCATAAGAAGACTAGCAAAAACCAGGGTAATCTGAGGTTTCTAGGGATTCTAAGCTCTGAGTTACTACAAAGACCAAACGAAAATCAAGCCAATCACACAAAGCTTCTAGAAATTCACCTAAAACCTAAATGCCAATGGAATTAACCTAAGAAAAGTTTTTGACAAGACACGTGTAGATCTGGGCAGAGGGTAAAAACACATAAACAAATCCTAAGCTGACTGGATGAAAATATTTCAAGTTTTTCAAAATTTTGACAGGGTTCGCAAACCCCCAGTATACCTAGGTGCGGTACCGCTCTGTGTGTAAAGAAAAAGTGCGGGGACGTCCGCACTGTGTTACAAGCAAAGGGTGCGGTCCTCTTCCAAAAGCATGAAAAACAAAAAATAATTCAAGATCTACAGAACCTACCCAATCTCACACACATCAAGTTAAAAAATAGAAACAGAGACACAGTTTCTCAAGTCAAAGTAAAAGCAAAGGCAAAAACCAAAAATTCAAGTCCCCAGCAGAGTCGCCATTTTGTCGGCTGGATAAGTTGTTCTTGTGGACAAGACCGACCTCCCTAGCATCTATGGATATCTAGCGACAAGCAAACCAAACAAATTCTATCTTTCTCTAAATATGCAATTTATAAATAAAGGCAAACAGTGTTTTAGGCCTACCTCGGGTCCAGTGCTAGTTTGTGGAAGCCATGCTCCATTGATCCAAATGAGATCCTTTGTAAAGAATCTGCCAAAAAAACAGGCACACACATCAAATAGCACCTGAAAAAGCCTATATAATAAAGCATATTTATCATGATGATCAAGGAATTCATGAAATAAATCATAGAAGACAACTTATTGAGAAAAATGAATCTGATTGTATTAACTTTAATCAAAGAAGAACTTTACAACCTTGGTGCCTTGATGTTGTACAAGCTCCTCCCAGGGTCCAGCAAGAATCTCCTCTACTTTGACAAGTTTCACTCTCTTCCCAATGAAGCCAAAAGGTATGTAATCTCTCATCTCAAGCTTAACTAGGAAGGCTTAATTCCAATAGCATCTACCCTAAAAAATGTTCAGCTTTCAACCTCCTTAGCAACCAACCCAATGCCTTAATTTATAGTGCAATGGAGGGAAGTTACTAGGTCCACCTTCAAAGGGTTAAAGCTCTCCTTTAAAGGGATAAGCTCCTCTCATCAAGGGATTAGCTCCTTTAGTTATGGGATGCATGAACCACCTAGGAGCGAACCATCGACGTCAAGATTCCTTCTAGAAGCATCCATAATTAACCCAAAGTGAGTTTTTAAGAATAAACTTGCACCTTTTTTACTTTCACAGGGGTCCGCACCCACTCCTTTAGAGACAGAGCGGGCAGGTCCACAGGTAACATGACCAAGAGGTGTGGGACCGTAGGTAATGGTAAGAGAAAGTGCAGAACCAGAGCTTTATTGATTTTCAAGGACTTTCTCTCATTTTTAAAGCTTGAAATGAAGAGCTGAGGTTTGAGACTTGCAAAGGAGGAAAATATGAGTGATGATAGACCCACATTGACTGCAAATATTCGTGGTGACAATATTTTATGTAACACTCCTTATTACTGGTCAAATATTGTTGTAAATATTCTACATGTTTTATTCAATTCTTGGAGGATTGTTATGATGATGATGAATTCATGGATGAAGAAATTTTAGAGGCTCTTCATAACAATACATTTCAACACCAAGAAGAAAGGATTGTGGTGCGATAAAAAGGTGTCTTTTTAACTCCTAGTTACCTTCACATTAATTATCAACCCAGGGACGACTTTTTATTTCAAGAGTGTACTCAGTCTGAGGCAGCTATTTATTCAAGAGTAATGTTTTATAGTATAATGCTTAAAATCCAAAAGTAAATGAATGCTTGAAAAAGAAATCTAACAATAACATAAACTCAAATGCTCTGAAATCCAACTATTCACTCAACAAACATCAATTGAGGATACAGTAGCAATAACTCATTCCTCTAGAGATTGATGCAATTGAAATCAAACTAGAACAAGACAATCAATCTAGGAATGAAGAAGCAATAACCAATGTTCTCTACATTTGACAGTCCTGCTTTAAAGCAATTAAAAGGAAATAGAAATTGAACTAAAGTTGCCATTGAAAGTAAACTAGGAAAACTCTTTAAAAGAAAACTATTGCAATTAATCAACAAAAATGAACAACAAAGTAAATGGGCAGCAAACTATAATTAAAGGAATCTGAACAACAAACTCTAATTAATGGAAATCAACAGCAAAGCCAAATTAATAGCAATCTTTACTCTAAGAATAAACCGGACAGCACACGGAAATGGAATAGCAGATTAAACCTGAATGTAAAACAACCCAAATCAAGCACGCAACACACTTATCATTAAAAGGAATAGTAATTTGAGCTTTGATACAATATGCATGAATCACAGCTATAAAGTAATAGCAATTGTAAAGGAACAGCAATCCCGAATAAACAACAGTCACAATTTAAGATTACATCATACAGTTGTACCAATGTAGGAACATACAACACGGTTAATCTGTAATCGAATGACAATCTGTAAGGAACAACAATGTTATATCAACTATCAAAAGGAACAGTAATGCAATACAAAGTTAAAATGATAACATAGCATTCCTATTGTAGATAACGATAGTATCCAATCAAGTATATATAACACCATTGATATGTAAAACAGCAAAGGGCGCAGATTACTAAACAGATTAAATGAAAGAAATCAAACCACTCATGAATCGTAAATATATAATACAGCATCAGCGTACTCCACCAGAGGCTGGGCCCTTAGCCGCCAGCGGATGCTGCTGGGCTACTTCAGATGAAAAGAATGAACAATTCCCCTCAAATCAGGTATTAATCATTAAATGGTAAAATCATTACAACAGCAGCAGCTTTGAGACTTACAACCTGAAACAATCCTTTATTCCTCCTATCCTATTATAAATTCTTAATTCTAAATCCTCAATTCCATCATTTTTCCATCCCCAAATCATCCCCATAGAGGGAGATTGGAGAGAAGTTACAATAAAGATAAGTACAACATAATTTCTATTAAAATATTATATTGTTTCCAACCAATTGATCAACAAGAAGATATATTTCCATTCATATTTCAACAAGAGCAAGACAAATTTGGCTTTGCATATGAGATTTGGAGGATGGCCGCAACAACAACTATGATAAAATCATGCTCAAAGAACCCTACGTTTCTCTTAGTACAAGCCAAATTTGGGCAAGTCATTCTTTAATAAAGTTAATTGGGTCTGTTCTGGACAAAACCCATGTTCCGAATTTCCATATTCTACTTCATTTGCTCAGAATCTCAACCACAAAACTGTCACTTCTTATTCCAGCGCATTTCTGAGTTGGCACTTTTAATGATCAAATCTTCAATCTGGAAATTATCTTGAAGGCTAAAAATGGTGAATAATGTTATAACCAATTTATTAAACTTTCATTGATAAAATCATGTATAATCATCAATTTATTAGAAATAAAGGAGAATAAATAATATTTTTACATAAGAGCATAAATCATTGTAAAATAGAATTATATGATAAATTATGATAAATGATGTGATGAAGAATGGTAGAAATAGGTGGAATAAGCGTTCAAAAGTGACAATAATAATGGTATATTAACGATCCAACATACCCCCACACTCAATATGTTGCATGTCCTCATGCAACCCAAAGACAAAACCCATGTGTTAACCAAGCAATAAAAATTTGAGAACAAATGAATGCTTCCTTAATTAATGAGTATTCAATTTTACCAATCTTGAAGAAGGCATAACAATTTTTACATTGAAATTCAACTATATGTATGAAGTTGCAGCAAAATATGATATAGATAACAACAAACTTCATTAACCATGTTCTCAAAACCACAAACCAGATTTTGGTTAAATGTTGCAAGTAAATTTACAATATATGAATGCCTCTATGATCCAAAAATCAGATCGTTTTGATGCATGGATTATGAGATATAAACAAAATGGCTGTAGGTGAGAGTGCATGATTTCAAAAATTGTATGAACCAATTTAATTTGAAATTATCTGGGTTTGTGTATTTTAATGATGTGTCTAGAAATCACAAGAATTGGGTTCATAGTTTTAAAAATATTATGGAAATCAATTTTTGCACTGTGTAAAAATGAAATTGTATGCCTTAAATGAGAAAGAAAGTAGAAAACATCTATCATGCGTAGCAATTCCTCCCCCTCTCTGAAAAATTAGCATGCCCTCATGCAATGCTAGAAGACAAATAGAAGCGGTTGCGACTAGCTGTTAAATTCGAGGCTTGGTGTAAAACAACATGGAATAAGGGAGGTGTTGAGAAGGAATAAGAATAGCAATGGATGATAAAGAACATGAATAACATGGTTATAAGGAAGAAATGAATGAAAGCAACACTCCCCCAAATTGAAATATGATATGTCGCTGAAAAATGGGAAGTGGTATAGATGTGGACTGAAGGATGATAAATAATGCTCAAAATGGATTTTTATGAAATTCTCCTAAATTCGTAATAAATCAGAAAATTATGCGATTTTACCTCAAGTTTTACCTCCAAAAATGTGTAATGACATATATGGACTGGCATTTGTTGAAGCTGATGTAAGCAGAGTTGGTGTTGAAAGTGATGCAAAAGGTGGAATCCAGGTAAGCACATCATGTCTGAAGAATTGTTCACGTTCGCGAGCCTCTTCTGTTAAGTGCAATAGTGTGGTCATGCTATGAATAGAATTCTGCCCATACTTGTTATTTTCCTATAAACAAAACACTATTTGGCATACAATGTTCTTGAATCCATAGTGTTAGTTTTGAATAGCAACAGATTAAGATGCATGCAAAAATTTCAATTAGAAAAACTTGTGTATACAGGAAATAGTAATATTTTGTCAAATCAACAAGTTATGGCAGAGTGCATTAATCATATCACATGCTAGCGCATAATGCATACATTCCCCCCTCCAATTGGAAAAGGGATCCCATGACCATAAAGCATATGAAAGGTGTTGTGTTGATGACAAGGCAAGGAAATGAACAATACAACAGTAAATGAAGCAGAGTACACATATCAATGATAGGACAGCTGGAGTTATGGTTATAATAAGAGTAGATTGTGTAAAGATATTTATGAATAAAAGATAGGACGCTTTGGATTAATGATAAGTTATGCAAAAAAGCACAGCAATATGCCAAAAAGATGCTTTGCTGACAGTATTCTAGCTGAAAAATGATGTGATTGATCAGAAAATAATTTCTCATGTGTAAAGGTTCAAAATAGAGAAAAAAATAAGGAAATAACTTCTCCGATAAAAGAAAAAATAAGAAAAGTGTATTATAGTAATAATTGACGATAAGATATAACTTCAATACCATAAGCAGAGCCTCTGCTGCTAGCAGGCGTCCATAGCCTCGGCAGGGTTGCTTTTTAACCCATATGAGCCAGGATCCTCAATTTATAAATGGAGAGTAACAGTGTTGTTCTACAGAAGAGATCAATGTGCTGGCGTGGTAACCAGATAACCACACTACCATTCACTGGGATGTAGCAAAAGTGATCAGGCCAGCTCGTGATGAGACCTCTTGTTCCAAGGATATTTGGCTATCCAATGGATCATAACCCTGGTGTGGTGGCCATAATGGGAATGTCACTTTGTTACAACCTTATGAACATGGTAGGCTAGCTTGTAACGAAACCCCCAATCCTCCATCTGCGAACAAAATTTTGTTATTATTACACATTTTTATGATAAAAAGAGGGAGGCTCAATACTCCTTAAGAGCAGGGATGGTGGAAGAAGTTGAACATGTCAATAGAAAAATATACCCACAATCTCATTTATTACGGACAGAGAAGATTATAATCCAGAAGGGTGGAACCAACATGGTATTAAGATGATCAATCAATATCATGTTCAACAGAAAACAATGCAGTAAAGTAGTATATAAATAATTGTGTCCCTTTTGAAAATAATCTATCATCAAGGAGCTGTCTTGTTAAAGATCATAACGTGAATGATATTAACTCGCTTCAATAGAATCCATAATTCTTGTCCTCATAAAAATAGTGTACTTCATGCCATGAAGGGGAATCAGTAAAATGTGGTTGTGATGAACTAGGAATAATCCCACAAGAGGAAGAAAATTTTGCTCTCAAAAATACTCCGAAAGGGTTGCTCTTTTGAAGGAACAACAAAAACACTTAAAAAGTAGTGTTCCGTGTAGGGAACAGCAAAGGAAATGCACACCAAAAAGCAAAAATACACATAAAAAAGTGTGAAAATGCAAATGTCATTTCTTTGGAAAAAGGAACAGCAAAAACTAAAAGTTTCGTTTCTTTAGAAAATGAACAACAAAAACGCAAGTGTTGTTCCTTTGGAAAAGGAACAAAAAAAATGAAAAGTGTCGTTCCTTTGAAAAAGGAACAGGAAAAACGCAAGTGTCGTTCCTTTGGAAAAGGAACAACAAAAATCAAAAGTGTCGTTCCTTTGGAAAAGGAATAGCAAAAAACGCAAGTGTCGTTCCTTTGGAAAATGAATAGCAAAAATGAAAAGTGTCGTTCCTTTGGAAAAGGAACAGCAAAAATGCAATTGTCATTCCTTTGGAAAAGGAATAGAAAAAATGAAATGTGCGCAAGTGTCGTTCCTTTGGAAAAGGAACAACAAAAATGAAAAAGTGTTGTTCCTTTGGAAAAGGAACAACAAAAATGAAAAGTGTCGTTCCTTTGGAAAAGGAATAGCAAAAATGAAAAGTGCAGAAGTGTTGTTCCATTCGAAAAGGAACATCAAAACGTGAAAAAGGAACAACAAAATGGACAATCATAAAATGCAAACATGCAAAAAAACAAATTAGCTGTTCACAGCATTGATGTTGAAGATATGTTACAATTTGAATGAAGCAACACCTGAAACACAAAATATAAGAGAAATAAAAAAGGAAACAACATTTTATTTAAAAAAAATATGTAAATAACTAAATTAAGTTACAACAACTATGATGTTATGTCAAAAAACTGATCTCTTCAAAAATGTTTTGGAAGAAAAGACATGACATGAATCTTCAAATGGAAATCAATTCTTCATTTCTTCTACTATGAATCCATTGGGTAATGATTTGGATGAAATGCACTTGTTTCACTAAAATTTCTATCAAGAATCGCTCGTCCATAAATTGACCTTCTTTTTCTCCTAGGACCTGCAAAAAACGAGTATCTTCCTGCAATAAAACATTAAGTCATAGATAAAGAGAGGTGCGTGGGATCCCCTAATCCAAGGATTATGAAAAAAGACAACAAGTAGTTACTCTGTAGAACAAATCCATGGAGAAAACAACAAAGTAAGATTTATTTGTCACTTACGGGAGAGCAGTGACCAATCATACTAACCAACAATGTTTTAATCACAACTTCTTTGTTTTTCGTCCAAATTGAGTGATTCCAAAGCCAAATGAGAGCTAATTCAAAGGTGTATCTCCAATAGAAATAGGTTTAAAAATTCAATGATATGATACGTCATTTTTAGTTAGAACAACCTGCCTAACAGAGTCATTTTCGATTACCCAGCTTAGACCAACAATTAATATTTCAAGCATAAATTTTTCGTTTGATGTCAGATTCAAATGATTCAAATTGGAAAAAAAATTATATTCATTGATTTATCTCCAATAGAAATAGGTTTTGAAGACAAGAAGAATTGATAGGTCAAATATTGTAAGGAACAACCGAAAAGACAAAGTTTTAAGAGTGTTGATTTACGATAGATAGTCAGTATTTTGATCATAACTTCCCCATACGATATCGAAAATGAGAGATTCCAATTTCATTGTAAACTATATTCATAGGGGAATCTACCAGAGAAACATGTTTTAAAAATTCATTCATTTAGACCTCCAAAAACTGACTGTCCCAACTCTGTTCCTGAGCTGCTCGCTAGACATCCGGTCAATGTTTTAGTTCTAACTTTCTTGTTTCAAATCCAAATTGAGTGATTAAAATTGAGTTGGAAAGTAGAAATCAAGGGATACTTAGGACAGAAACAAGTTTTAAAAATATTCTCTTTTGGTCCCTCAAAACATGACTGTCCCGATTGTTTTTGCAGAAATTCCATCAAGCCCACAAGCCAAAAAAAATATGATATTCAAGCATTTTTTCAAATTGGTGATAAAAGTGAATATGAGTGTTTGTAGAGCTATTATTTCCATTATAAGTCATATACATACACAAATGAATTAAAAAATTATCACCAGTGTTGATTTGCATAGCATGTTGCAACAAAAAACACTAGTTTTACATGGAAAAACAAAATGCATTTATTTATTCCCTTATTTATTTTATTTTCTACACTAACCTATTTTGATTTGAAAAATGAATATGACTACGTATATGAGTACTTCCAATGGAGCCATTTCAAAATAAGGCTTCATGTATACACATACCCAAATTTGAAAAATGCATATTAATGAAAATTAGGGTATGAGAAGCCAACTTCCCTTGAAAAAGTGATATCAAAAATTGTTGAAGCATAGAGTGATGTTGCAAACAAATGATGGAGTGAAACCAATCTTCAATGTATCCATTAATTTCTTGATTTCTCATATCCATCAGATCATGAAGTTCTTGAGCTTTTAAAATAGCTTGTTGATACATACTATAAAAAACCTCATTTTCTTCCATAGCTTCTACAAGTTTTGAATTTGAAACATCTGAATCTCATTGTAATTTTTCTCTAATGGCACATGTGAGATAGAATGGGTGGGAAGGGTGGGTAAATATGGCAATTCAACATTGTAAGCATGTTGTACTAGGTTTATTGTGGTGAGGGTGTGGAATTAGTTGAGCATGAAAATGTGTAAGGAATGGAGCATTGTGATGATGTGGTTGGTTGGGTTGAGTGGATAAATTTGATATGCAAGCAGGATGTTGTGGAAGAGTTGGTGGAGAATATGGAGAATGTGCTTGTGCTACAAGATGACGGAGAGTATTCATGCAAGCATAAGGTGAACCATGCCAAACTTGTAGATAATATTGGTGGTTATATTGAAATTGACATGGCTGCCCTAGAACATGAGTATTCCATAATGGATTATGCAAGTAAGAGAATGGAGAAGAAGTGTTTTGAACCATATCTGTAGGCCATGATTTCCATGGTTTTGACCTTGTTGCAACTTCCTCACATCTTCGATATGATACTTCCATCCTAGATAAGGAAGAGTAACCATCTATGGTATTTCGATCATGAAATTATTGATTTTTATGAACCTGCAAAGCATCCAATTTTGAACTTAGAGAGGTAATAAAATCAACTTTAAAATGTTCAAGTAAATCATTGATTTCAGCTCTTATGTCTCCTATTCTTGTAGCAGATTTGGAAAAGAAAGAACAAACATCTCTAGAATTCTCACCAACCTTGGAGATTCCTCTTGAATACCTTATGCACAATTCACAAACATCATCATATGACAACTGAAAAACATCACCTTTTCCTATCAGATTTAAGAGTTCTAAAAATTTATCTTTGATTCCTTTAAGAAGGAGTGTTTTTAAGATCTTTTTTTCCAAATGCTTATATTTTGATTTTTGAAGGTTGTATTGAAATCGATCTACATAGTCCTCCAAACTTTCATCTTCCCCTTGTATCATACCGAAAATATCTTCATTGGATTTGCAATAGTCTTGGTACTTCTTCAAGAATATGTTCTTCATGTCCTCCCATGATTGGATGCAATTCCCACCTAGGCTCATGAACCATCGAAGAGCTGCTCCTTTTAGAGTAAGAGGAAACACTTTCAATCTTTGATCATTCGTACAATAATCATATCCTCTACAAAGTTTTCAAACTCAAATAAGAATGTATCCGGGTCTTGATTTGTCAAAACATGAAAATTTGGTAGAGAAGATGTGGGAATTATGTGCATTTTTGTCACTCCTCCTAGATCTTTGATAGGAAATTCAAAAGTAGAAATGTGAGCCATTTCTTACCATAATAGAAGATGTTCTTCATGTGTTTCTTTGAGGCTCCCTCTTCAAATTCTCCTGTCAATTGGTTAGTGAAATGGGTGGTGCTTACATCACCACTTGAGAAAAATCATGAGATTTGTTTTTCAAAATTTCTGTTTTTTTTTAATCATTCATACAAAAATTCAAACATTTATTTCTACCCTAAGTTCTTTAACTATTCTATTGGAAAGCGGGTGGGGGAGCAAGGCTTATACATGCTCCGTACACAGGTTCTTACCTTCCGTTTTTAATACCCAATTCTTTCCTAACAGGCACTCATCACATGCACACTACTCTTAAAAATGGCTACACTCTCCTCGGCAACGACGCCAAAATGCGGTGCGATAAAAAGGTGTCTTTTTAACTCCTAATTACCTTCACATTAATTATAAACCTAGGGATTACTTTTTATTTCAAGAGTGTACTCAGTCTGAGGCAGCTATTTATTCAAGAATAATGTTTTGCAATATAGTGCTTAAAATCCAAAAGTAAATGAATGCTTGAAAAAGAAATCAAACAATAACATAAACTCAAATGCTTTGAAATCCAACTATTCACTCAGCAAACATCAATTGAGGATACAGTAGCAATAACTCATTCCTCTAGAGATTGATGCAATTGAAATCAAACTAGAACAAGACAATCAATCTGGGAAAGATGTTGTGGGGAAAAATGCCTATGCAGGACGATCCTATCCACCTAAGGTGTGACAGCGCCTTAGCAACAAACGAATACAGCTATTATGATTTCTTCCTTTATGAAATGGGAAAGAGGGGAGATCGGTAGACTTACCGTTGTCTTCCAGTTGTCCCTCGATCTAGATCCTCTTCTCTTTGGGTGTCCACAACTACTTGTCTCCTCGCTTGCTCAACAGAACAGCTACTTGAATCCCATGAGATCACAAGAGAACAGCTACCTGTGACAAGAGAACAGCTACTTGCGACAAGAGAAGAACACAACACAAAGGCAAATATACATATTCATAAATGATTCAGGATTAGAAACAAATCAAATACACTAATGCAATTATACAAATACACCAGCATATAGGAGCAAACCAAGATAGCTTTATTGATAAGTAACAGGGTTCAGGAAGAGATACAACCCATAGGGCTCTAATCTAGCATCTCCTTCCCAGCAGAATGGAATTCCTTCTTCAGCTCCCTTCAAAGCATTAAGCACCCAATGATCCAGTCCCAAACCAACAACAATTCTTTGCAATAACAAAATTCCAGCCTCTAGATCTCATGGAGGAGAGATCTATATATAGATGTTTTGGAGAGAGGATGAGTCAGCTTGAGATCTGACTAGTGTCCTCTCCCTCTCTCAGTTCTTGAGTCCACTTGGAGGTTCTTGCTTCCACTTGGAGATTTGGAACCTCTTACTCATCACCAGTCGAATTCCTTGATGCAAGTGTCATTTTGGAAGCTTCCTGGGCATTGACACATTGAGGAATGAGCCTGCCACTTGTCCAATTATGCTCAGCGCAGGTATCCTTTGTTGGAGTTGACATTCAACGTAGGTAGACAGTGGAGCAGTTGACATTCAGCGCAGATGCTCAGTGGAGCAGTTGACATGATCCAGAATTGGCTTGTTTTTGAGTGATTTCAGGTGGAGAACTTCTGTGAATTGCTGTGGTTGGTTTGCCTTGTTCCTCTAGGGGTAGGAACAACATGTTTAGGAACTTTGGATCCCTTAGATTATGGGCATTTCATGCTTCATGCTGTAAGGCACAAAAATGTCTATAACAGTTGCCCCCTAAAGTATGAGGCCGTTTATCGGGTGAAATTCTTTATCCAGGAGGGTCTGAAGTTCATCCATCTGCTGGGAGGAGACCTGTAATAAAATACAATACGATACATTATGATTCATATTGCTTTCATGATCTAGCTGAGGCGGGCATTCCCATGCTCAGCTTTATAAATTCATTTTTGTACATAGAACAGACGATCGTCTGATGGTAGACTGATAATTTTAGCGAAATTATCATCCTTTGAGTAGGATGATCATCTGCTGCAATGGTGTACATGTCAAACGTCTTTATTTTTCCTGAATATATATCGTAGTCCGGATGGATGAAACTAGATCCGGGGTCTTCAAACTCGTTCGATCTTCACTCTAAGTACAAGTTGATCCATGTGAGAATTGCGCTGAAGTCGAACATGGAAAGACATCGCTTGATTACCGGTCAATGATGTAAACCATTAACAAGCGCGAGAGGAATCACCGATAATGATAATGACCCTCAAGGTACTGCAGTACAATTCACGTGGTGTGAATAAAGGAATTGGCGTCGAACACCACGCAAAATCTTCTGGTCGAAGGTCATTGATGTATACCTGTCGCCGGAAGTGAGAAACTTGCCATTGAGGCATGCAAGCTTCAAAGTACTGAAGGGGTTGTTCCTAGATCGACTTCTTGGATAATGAGCTGATGTTGACAAGAAGCGATCCGTCAAAGGAGGGCCTTGATGAATCCCACATCAGTGACACAGAATGGAGCTAATGATTTTAATGGAGGTGAAAACGATCTGTGACATATGATTCAGGCTGGCGGTCATGAATGGATGAAGGATAATGTATGGTAGTGGATGGGACCCAGTTGACTCTTTCTGAACGACTTCTCTTGAACATATGGCGACACTAATGCGATGGATCGGTAGCATTACCCAAAATATGGATGGTATGGCGAGACCATGGTGATGTGACCGGTGAATGAGACAACCCAACCCGATTGTGATACAGAGGAAAAGTGTCATGTTCAAGAGCAACCTGCTACCATCAAAGTTTTCTTTAGTTTTATCCCAATTTTTCCCCAGTCATTGCTGACCAGTACCTCTTTATTTTTTTCAAGCTTGAGGAGGATAACATATTCTTGTTCTATAACCTGCCCTTCGGGCAAGCCCATCGCTATGTTTTAACGAGCCTAGCGATAGGGAAACTCGTTCTCGTCTAAAGACAAGTTTGTCGCTATTTAATAATTTTAACGAGTCTAACGACAAGGATAACTCGGTTCTTTTCATTTTTAGAGAGTCTGAAAAGGTACATAAAGTTAACTCCAAAATTCATTTTTCGTCATCTAATCCCTTAAGTCTGAAAAAGTATAAAACAATACAGAAGGGATGAGTTTTCGATAATTTTAACGAGCCGAATAAAACAAGCGCTCGACCTTTTTGTGCAATAATCCCTCAGGTCCAAAAAGATTAAAATATAGAGGAGGGATAGCTCTTCCTGTCCTTTAACGAGCTGGAAGGCCAAAAATCGGCAATCTTTTCATATTTTACGAGTCAATTGAAAAGAGCTTAAAGAAGACTCGTCTTTTTAGGAACGAGTGATAAACAGGGATAGCAACTGATTCTAGGTATAGGTTGGAATTTTCCAATCACGGCAGTGTCACAAGGATGGCGAGGTGAAATCACTCTTCGCAGCTGTTCCTCAAAATGGGTAAACAATCATATGGAGGTGAACGATCGGCGAAATGAAAAGTGGAGGCGGCAGGTGCAAACATGACCAAGGCTTTTATGGCTGATAAATTTACGATCACAGCGGCTATTTACCAGGATAGGTTCATTTTTTAATTAAAAATGAGCTTAAACACTGGAGGAAACTCTGCTCACTGCTTATATTTATTTTTTAACGAGCATGGAGACCGCGTTAAAACTGCTCGGATCTTGCGTTTATTTTTTAACGAGCATGAACTTTATGCTAAAACTACTCGATTACCCAGTCATTTGATAAGAGTGTCTCATCAAGATTCTATTTTTTATGGAGCTTCATCTCACTAAGCTTTGCTCCCCATCCTTTCTTTATGCAAGTTCGGAAACGGCTAATCCTACGAGTTTAAAGGGTTAGACCTACAGGTTTAAAGGGAGGACCTAAAAATTTAAAAAATAAATAGTCGCCCCTTGCTTGCACTCCAAAAGGTTCGCATGCCCCCAAGTATAAAACAGAGTTTCAAGGTTACCTCTACTTTTCTGCCATCGAAACTTTCGTTTCACCGGGAGAGGCCTACCTCTTTCAGCTTACCCAAAGATTGTCTCGTTAATGTTTCAAACAAAACACTTCCTCGGCAATGTCTACCGAAATAGATAGAGGTGAGTGACGACCCCCGCCCTCTCACATAACTTTGACAAAAGAATCTTATTCCAGAACAACCCCTCTTCCAACCACGGACGGGGTACGGACTAGTCATATTCTCCCGCGGAAACCTACTCTATACCCAAAGTTTTCCTGCCGAAGCAGGCCAGAACGCATGCCCCCTGGGTTCCAGTCATATCCTCTCAGATTACTCGCGCTCATCAGGAGGACAGACCGTGGGTTGAGACACTTCTTGCATGAATAGACCATTTAGGGATGGTACATGACTATTTGCGATGTGTGATCCGGGAAACGAAAGTTGGTCCACGAGCTTGACCATTCTTCCTTCATGCGGAAAACACATTACTCTAAAGAGTGAGGAGACTACAACTCCCATGCAATATATATAGTCTCGTCCAAGGAGTAGGTTATAATCCAAGGGTCCTTGAACGACCATCACGTTCATTTGAACGGTCTTCCTTTTCAATGTTATAGGCACATTGGGGAGGATCCCTAAAGGTCGACTGGTTCCTTTATCAAAACCTGATAGATTTCTTATCTCAGGTAAAAGCGCTGGCGAACCAAGCGCTTTCCAAGCAATAGAGGAAAGGATACTCACAGATGCCCCCTCATCAATGATAGTGCCAGCCATTACCATTCTGTATATTTGACAAATAATTCTGAATGGTACACTGGCTGGCAACCGGGGTCTGCCTAGTTGGTTCCAATCAAAGGACACAACCAGGTTGCTTGGTGGTGGGACCGAATAGACGGCCGGATATCGCTCTGATGAACTTCCTTCCTGCGATAAAGGAATGGTGGCATTGCCCCCTTGATGATCAGAGTCAGTGCTGATGAAGAGAACCTGGACGGTGTCGTCTTTATTCTCCTCTGTGATGGTGTCATTCGAAGATGGAGCCTCTGAAGGCAAAACCGGGTCGACTGCCGTATCAACCTTTTGACTTTCGTCAGGCATGGATCCAGACGGTTCTTCTTCAATGACAGGTGCTTCAGCTGACCACCGGATTCTCAACTAGTGAGGGACTTGGCAGGAGTCTTTGATATCCATGAGGGAGATGCGCTCATAAAATCGGGTGATCTTCCAGAACTCTTTTTGCCTCGTCTAAGAAGGGACAACGCTGGATGGCGTGATCGCCTTCACACAGTCTGCAGGGAAATTTAGCTCTCCCACTCTGTCCTGGAGCTTCACTCCCACTAGTTGACGGTGAGCACTCGACATGGCTATCAGAGGTCGATGCTACCGAATTGTGCAAACGGGGGGACCAGTCTCTTAGTATCTGTGGAATACAGGGACAATCTCTATGGAAGTGGTCTCCCTTGCATATGACACATGGCGATTTAGGCCTTACGAGTGCGGTGTGTGGATTTTTGTTAGATGACACTTGTTTTCCCCCAGTCGCCTTAGGCTCCTTCTTCTTCTTTTCTTTCTTCTTCTTCTCCTTCTTCTCCTTAGGAACCCGGTTTTTAATTCGACCAGTTCCGTCAAGCGAAGAGGAAGGAGGGGAGGAAGATGAAGTTGAAGGCTGGGAGGCAACTCTTGTCTGATCTAACTGTTGACTCGACTGTTCAGGAATGTTGGTGTTTTGAACGACACTGGTTGAAAAAAGCCAAACTGGTAGGCCAATTGTCAGTCCTGGAAGCGACAATGTGGCCATGTGGGGTGCACCAACATCTCCCCAAGAGGAGAAGGGACTAGGATTTCCACCAAGAGGAATTCCTTGGTTGGTGTGCTCCATCTTTTCAACCTAAAGATCAACGCAGGAATTAAAGGGTGATTGTTCCGTTTAAAATAAATTGTTAACGACGCTTTAGACACAACTTGCTTTTTCAGTTTTAAAGAGTCAAGAAAAAGCTAAAGATGACTCTAGTCTCCTTCGATGTTTTAACAAGCCCGAAGTGACAAATGCTCGGATGGAATTTTTTTGTTATAGAGTCTGAAAAAGGCCAAAAGAAACTGCTCTGGAGATCTAGGCAGAGGGTGTGCCAAACTTTTCGCAAAACCGCAGAATACTTTTTAGGGTACGGGCGGTCGATCTTCGTGAATGCTGTGTTCACTGCATTGCGATCAGTAGAGCGGCCGACACGGCTTCCTAAGGATAAAAGATATATGCCTATAGGGGTCTCCCAATATATACGTGACGGTATGTGGGAGCACAATCCGTACTAGCGCTACCGTCTCTCAGGAGGAATCACCCACCTTCTTCGAGATCGACAGTCACTAGGTTTAACGACGCCGGAACACGTCTCTAGCCTAGACCTCTATGTTGTGCGTTATGTTACAAAGCGTTGTTAGGTTCATTCAGTTTATTTTAGGTCGATCTTTTTAAAGTTTGCCTTTCAAGGTTCACCACGAGATGTATGACACAAATTCCTAAATGCAGTCTAAGATGATAAGCAAGCTTTATTATCTTTCAACTTTTAAAATCCTAGCTACTAAGGGAAAAGAAAAACACTATATTTTCTCAAAGAGCAATCATCACACTCTAATGCACTTTCCCTAAATCCAACATGAAAACTATCAAATGCAAAATGCACAATGCAGGTGTTTGTTTTCCACTTTCTTAGTATAAATGCCTACAAAGAAAGCTTTTTGCACAACTTTGAATTTGCTTTTTAGATGATCAATACAAACAAGTTCACTTTCTTCGAAATCAACAAGGGTAGAAGAGATTACAATCACTTTGCGATTTTCGAAATAAAGACTTGTTTTGACACTTTGAAAGAGACAAATTCAAACCAATAAGCAAAAGTAAACCTATAATCAATCTGCAAACAGCCAATGAACTCTCTTCTAAGATCACAATCAATCAGATCTGAATCAAAGGCTACAGGATGACAACTTTACTCAAGCAAAGGAAAACTGTAAATTACACCACAAACACATAAAAACATTCACAGTCTTTTTGTACAAAGGGAGGCGGAATCTAAGTAAAGAAAAGGTTTATCAGACTGGTACCTATGCTGGTTAAAGGCTACAAAAAAAAAAGATCAAAACAGGGCAATAGACAGAAAAGAACCCCAGCTGCACAAAGCCACACTGGATCAGCGCAAGTCTAACACTATGGAGTTGACATTCAGCGCAGGTAGCCTTCACGGGACCTGCGTTGAAATGCAGAATGCCTTCACAGTGCCTGCGCTGAAGGAGAAACTCTCATTTCCCCTGGGTTCTGGGTCACAAAATGCTCAAAAATCAACTGTTTCAGGCCAAATCAGAAACACAAGCAAGGTATAAACAGAGGGATGCTTTGATAGGGTACTAAAGACTATCACAAGGATCATCAAATCATTTGGGGATCTATTTTTTAGACCATAGACAAGTCCAGCAACTGGATCAAAGCAGCAACTTTCTACTTTGCATCCGGGAAAGATGCAGTTCGATTGTTGCTGTCAAGTCTATGAAGTAAACAAAAATGACGAAAACACAAATGAAATGAATAAAAAAATTCCCCAGCGGAGTCGCCAATTTGTTGTGGGGAAAAATGCCTATGCAGGACGATCCTATCCACCTAAGGTGTGACAGCGCCTTAGCAACAAACAAATACAGCTATTATGATTTTTTCCTTTATGAAATGGGAAAGAGGGGAGATCGGTAGACTTACCGTTGTCTTCCGGTTGTCCCTCGATCTAGATCCTCTTCTCTTTGGGTGTCCATAACTACTTGTCTCCTCGCTTGCTCAAGAGAACAGCTACTTGAATCCCACGAGATCACAAGAGAACAACTACTTGTGACAAGAGAACAGCTACTTGCGACAAGAGAAGAACACAACACAAAGGCAAATATACATATTCATAAATGATTCAGGATTAGAAACAAATCAAATAAACTAATGCAATTATACAAATACACCAGCATATAGGAGAAAACCAAGATAGCTTTATTGATAAGTAACAGGGTTCAGGAAGAGGTACAACCCATAGGGCTCCAATCCAGCATCTCCTTCCCAGCAGAATGGAATTACTTCTTCAGCTCCCTTCAAAGCATTAAGCACCCAATGATCCAGTCCCAAACCAACAACAATTCTTTGCAATAACAAAATTCCAGCCTCTAGATCTCATGGAGGAGAGATCTATATATAGATGTTTTGGAGAGAGGATGAGTCAACTTGAGATCTGACTAGTGTCCTCTCCCTCTCTCAGTTCTTGAGTCCACTTGGAGGTTCTTGCTTCCACTTGGAGATTTGGAACCTCTTACTCATCACCAGTCGAATTCCTTGATGCAAGTGTCATTTTGGAAGCTTCCTGGGCATTGACACATTGAGGAATGAGCCTGCCACTTGTCCAATTACGCTCAGTGTAGGTAGCCTTTGTTGGAGTTGACATTCAACGCAAGTAGACAGTGGAGCAGTTGACATTCAGCGCAGATGCTCAGTGGAGCAGTTGACATGATCCATAATTGGCTTGTTTTTGAGTGATTTCAGGTGGAGAACTTCTGTGAATTGCTGTGGTTGGTGTGCCTTGTTCCTCTAGGGGTAGGAACAACATGTTTAGGGACTTTGGATCTCTTAGATTATGGACATTTCATGCTTCATGCTGTAAGGCACAAAAATGTCTATAACAAATGAGGAAGCAATAACCAATGTTCTCTACAGTTGACAGTCCTGCTTTGAAGCAATTAAAAGGAAATAGAAATTGAACTAAAGCTGCCATAGAAAGTAAACTAGGAAAACTCTTTAAAAGCAAACTATTGCAATTAATCAACAAAAATGAACAACAAAGTAAATGGGCAACAAACTGTAATTAAAGGAATCTGAACAGCAAACTCTAATTAATGGAAATCAACAGCAAAGCCAAATTAATAACAATCTTTACTCTAAGAATAAACTGGACAGCACACGGAAATGGAATAGTAGATTAAACCTGAATGTACAACAACACAAATCAAGCATGCACCACACTTATCATTAAATGGAATAGTAGATTAAACCTGAATGTACAACAACACAAATCAAGAACGCACCACACTTATCATTAAATGGAATAGTAATCTGAGCTTTGATACAATATGCATGAATCACAGCTATAAAGTAACAACAATTGTAACGGAACAACAATCCCGAATAAACAACAGTCACAATTTAAGAATACATCATACAGTTGTACCGATGTAGGAACATATAGCACGGTTAATCTGTAACCGAATGACAATCTGGAAGGAACAACAATGTTATATCAACTATCAAAAGGAACAGAAATGTGATACAAAGTTAAAATGATAACATAGCATTCCTGTTGCAGATAACGATAGTATCCAATCAAGTATATATAACAGCGCTGATATGTAAAATAGTAAAGGGCATCAGATTACTAAACAGATTAAATGAAAGAAATCAAACCACACATGAATCATAAAGATATAATATAGCAGTAGCGTACTCCACCAGAGGCTAGGCCCTTAGCCGCCAGCGGATGCTGTTGCGCTACTTCAGATGAAAAGAATGAGAAATTCCTCCCAAATCAGGTATTAATCATTAAATGGTAAAATCATTACAACAGCAGCAGCTTTGAGACTTATAACCTGAAACAATCCTTTCTTCCTCCTATCCTATCATGAATTCTTAATTCTAAATCTCTAATTCTAAATCCTCAATTCCATCATTTTTCCATCCCCAAATCATCCCCATAGAGAGAGATCAGAGAGAAGTTACAATAAAGATAAGTAAAATATAATTTCTATTACAAAATTAGATTGTTTCTAACCAATTGATCAAAAAGAAGATATATTTCCATCCATCTTTCAACAAGAGCAAGACGAATTTGGCTTTGGAGCTGAGATTTGGAGGACGGCGCAACAACAAATATGAGAAAATCGTGTTCAAAGAAACCTATGTTTCTCTCAGTACAAGCCGAATTTGGGCAAGTCGTTCCTTAATAAAGTTAATTGGTTCCGTTCTGGACAAAACCCATGTTTCGGATTTTCCATATTTTGCTTCATTTGCTTAGAACCTCAACCACAAAACTGTCACTTATTATTCTAGCGCATTTCTAACTTGGCACTGTTAATGATCAAATCTTCAATCTGGAAATTATCTTGAAGGCTAAAAATGGTGAATAATGTTATAACTAATTTAAATTAAACTTTCATTGATAAAATCATGCATAATCATCAATTTATTAGAAATAAAGGAGAATAAATAATATTTTTACATAAGAGCATAAATCATTGTAAAATAGAATTATATGATGAATTATGATAAATAACGTGATGAAGAATGGTAGAAATGGGTGGAATAAGTGTTCAAAAGTGACAATAATAATGGTATATTAATGACCCAACAAGGATAGCATCCCATGAAATGCAGCATGAAAATCAGCAGGGGTTTACTTATGAAAACCATGTTACATCCTCTGATATTAATGTGAAGATGTAGAAAACTTGCCAGTCTTTTGATCATAAAGAGTATGAAAATGATTACAAACATGAAGAAGAAATAGTGGAAGAAATGTTTTATAACCCTTAGGCAAAGGAAAAGGTTGATCATTTCTGTAATTCCTTGCAGTAGTTTACTTCAAAGAATGATCATAATAGTGAGGAAAATTACATTGTCTATGGGAATCATGCAAAAAGATAGTTGGATAACTTATCAAAGGAATTTTGTGTGGCTGATAATCAGTTGTCTAAAGATATAGAATGTTATGAGAATCATCAAACTAATCATGTTTTTTTACCCTATAGCTGATTACATGGAAAATATTTGTTGTTCAAATTTCCAGTTATATTTTTATCTTGAATATTAGTTACATCTCGTGCTAACTTGGTTATTTCAGTATCATGTTTATTTTTGCTTCAAGCACAGCCAAGAGATTCAAGTGTCAGATTAGATTAATGACTAGATTCATTGGAAGTTTCATGTTCCTTGAGCTACAAATGGAGGTTGCAGTTGATAGGGTAGATATGAATGTGAAAATAAGCTTAGGGTAGGTTGACTGAGCATTTTTCAGTAGATACAGATTTCTTTCTTCTACAATGATCATCAAGCTTAAGCCCGAGTTGAAGGCCCAAAAATTTGAAGAAGATGCTTGTCAAATCAAATAAAAGTATTTTTTTTTACCAAAAAAAAAGATAGCACCGGAGCTACAAGTTCTTAGTGTGCCACAGGGGTACACTATCCCAAGTGGAGCCACTGTTATCACCAAAATAAGAGTTTACATTTTTCCTAATCATGGTCTTAGATGAGTGTCAAGTCATCCTATGTTTTAATGGGTAGGTGATAGGTTAGGAGTCTCATGAGTCTCATTTCCATCACTAAATAAAGTCCATCAGCATTATCTGACCCCTTATGGATCCCATATCATGTTTAAAGTTTCATGTGTCTGGTCATTTCAAAAATTTGAACATGCTAACAAATTTTCTAGGCGTTTTCCTAGCACAAAGTCCTGAAATTACAGTACATGTGCTACGAAATCACTGAAGCAACCTTTTTCAGTAGAAAAAACTATTTTAAATAGTCAAATTCAAGGAGGTTTTTGAACAACTAAAAGCCTAGTTTTGAAACTGAAAGAGGTTTTTATTCCTGAAATACTAAACTACAAAATCCTATTTCAGTTTCTTAAAATTCATTATGAGTTGGGAGAAGTTGATGACTCAAATTATTCTACAAAACTGCTATAGGAGCGATTTTTCAGAAAGCAGAATTTCCCAGTTTACACCTGATATTCAAAGATAGTTTCTGGGTAGTAGGAAAGGTATTGAAAAAAACCAAGAGAGTTTTTGTTCAGCACCGAGTGGCCTACAAAATACTCCTTCAGTGTTACAAAATACATTTTTTATGAGGAGATAAAATCTTTGTCCCAACACCTATTTTTCAGCGAGAACAGAGTAGGGGACAATTTCCTAGTTTTCAGGGCAGATCAAGGAGAAGCTATTGAAGGCCAGCAAGAGGGTTATGGACATCACCAAGGTTGAAGTTAAGGAGGATCAGCTATCAAATATCAAATTTAATTCATAGTTTAGGGTGTTACTATCATAAAAGGAGTTGTACTCCTAATTGTATTAGGACTCTAAGACCGTTAGTTAGTTGTCTCTTGTAATTAATAGTCTGTTTTAGGTATGAGTAGGTGTCAGTTCAAGCAAATTATAATTCCCTTCATGTTGAAGGAAGGAATCCAAGATTTTACTGATGACTCTATATAAGACAAGAGGTGGAATGCCTCAAAGATGAGGTGGTTGGAAATTTTCAAAGAAACAGACATATTATGCTATTGTAGAAGATTGTATGTTGGATGTTAATACAAAAGTTTGGCTTTACTACTCAGGATTCAAAGAGAGTTTTAATGTTAGATTTTCCCCATGGTTTCCTCCATTTACTCACTTACAGTGGTATGAATGCATGTTACTTATAATTCATTGACAATGCTCTAACTTCCTAAATGTATTCATAAGCTGTGTTCCTTATATTTTTGTTTTGTTTTGCTGATATTTTAAAACTATTGATGCCCTGACTTCCATGTTAAGCTGATCTTAATGTGATACTGAAACATATTTTGACTCCTTAAGCCTAATGGATGTGTATTGATTGTGTTCAACCATTTATACCTTTCCACTTGTTTTTTTTATATAGTTAGCCATCTAATATTTAATTAAAATCTTTAACCCAGTGAGAGAGCCCTCTCAGGTTGAGGAGGCTAAGCCTCAACCAAAAGTTTGGTTTAAAATAGTTACTGAAAGTCTTCCTGATTAGTAGCCTATCAAGGTCTGGTTTTGTGATAACAGGATGCTTATATGGAATAACGGTTGATATTGATAGTGCGAGTGTGGTACCGGACTTTGAAGTTATATAAATTGTCGATGACCGTAATCCCTACCATGCACTCTTGGGAATTGACTGTGCTATTGACATGAACAGGGTCATTAATCTAAAGAAGAGGACAATGTCATTCGAAAGAAAGTTGTTTAGGGTCATAGTGTCATTGGACCCTATAGAATGGGCATGTTATACTAAACCAGTCTACGATTATTTAGAAAGTGATGATGAGCTAGATCAAATTTACAATATAATTGTGTGAGATCAGGATTTGATCAATCCAATTGTGGATGGATGGATTGCATGGCACTGGGAGAGTTCATGCACTTCTGATTTATAAGAGGAGTTATAGCATTGAAAAAACCTCTTACATGAGGTATCTACATTGCGGTATAATATGATGATGAAGTCACTGGCTATGTTTCATGAGGGGTAAGAATGTTACCTTATTATGATGGCTTGACTGATGTAGATATGATTTTATATGAATTTCAGTGCAAAGTCCCTAAGGACCACCACTCAAGATTTGGAATTGGTGCTACACCAACACAATGGTAGGGTACGCATAAGGCTAATTTTGTTGGATGGCGAGATTACAGGAGAATGATGAAGCTCTAATTTGGGCATGATAATACCAGAATAATGGAAAAGTACAATGGAAGGGATGATCCACACGATCACATGGCAAAATGGACTAACGTGTGCAGAACAGAACCATAGCCAAAGTGGGTACATATCTTTTTTCATGCCTTGGATACGATTCCCATGAACTTGTACCTTGAAGCATAGCTCCACCACGACACTGCAGAATGGGATTCATTGAAGGAACTATTCTTATTGACTTTCAGCTTTGAGGATGGATTTGCAAGCATCAATGAAGCATTGCAAGAAATTAAAGCAGTTATCTTTAGAATGTTGAAGGAACCTATGGAATGGACCCAACTAGATTGGGGAACCTAGGTACACCACACATTGGAATTCTATAAAGTGACCGTTGAAGAGGAGGAAGAAGACTTGAGGAATATCAATATTCCAAAGATAGAAGGGCATTGTGAAGTTGAAGGCCCACAAGTAGAGAACCCAACCTTCTCCACACCTTTGAAAATGAAGAAAGTAAGAATTGGCACTGAAGAAGAACTGAAGTTCACGAAGATTGGAGATTATTGGGATGATACTAAAGTAGATAAAGTAGTTGAGTTACTTCGCGAGTACCAGAACCTTTTTACCACTAAATTTTTAGATTTAAAGGGCATACTTGGAAATTTGGGTGTTATGAAGATCACATTGAAGCCAGAGGTGAAGCCTGTTAAAAAGAGGCCTTATAGCTTTAACCCTAAGTATAACGAAAAGGCTCGCTAAGAGATGGATAAAATGTTGGAGGTTGGCATTATCAAACTAGTTGAGGAGTCTGATTGGGTGAGCCCAATGGTGGTCCTAAAGAAGAAACAAAAGAGTGAAATAAGGATTTACGTATATCTGAGGAAGTTAAATGACGCAAGTGTCCATGACCCCTTCACTACACCATTCACGGATGAAGTGTTAGACAATGTCAGAGGGAATAAGGCCTATTCCTTTACTGATGGATTTTCGGGCTATCATCAGATCAAGATCATGCCAGAGGATAGCAGAAAAACATCCTTTGTGACGGAGTGGGGTTGATTTTAGTACAATGTTATGCCTTTTGGTTTAAAGAAAGTGCCTGTATTATTTTCTCGCATAGTCATAGTAGCATTCAAGAAATTTATTCATAAGTTTCTAGAGGTATACTTTGATGATTGTACGATGTTTGGCTTGGTTAAGAGCCATGTCCCAAGTTTGCGTTTGATGTTGGATACATGTCAAAGACATCAGATTGTGTTGAATTTGAAAAAAATCATATTCTATGTTCCATTTGGGATCTCCCTGGGTCATTTTATGTGAAAACAAGGGTTGATGGTTGACCCTGCAAAGATTACAGTGACTGTGAACTTGGAGACCCCTAGGAATGTCAAGTAGCAGCGCACAATGTTGGGACACATGGGATATTATAGAAAACTCATCAAATCTTATGCTAAAATTAACATGCCTATTGAAAAATTGTTGAAGAAGGACACAACATTATGTTGGGATGAAGAATGTCAGCACAACCTAGATGTGTTAAAAGAAAATATTGTGACTACACCGATCTTGGTATTTCCCAATTGGAAGAAGGAGTTTCATCTACACATGGCTGCTTCCAGAATTGTGCTGGGTGTAGTACTAACACAAACAAGCAAAGGTGAATTGGACCATTCTATAGCCTTCACATGTAGGAAGTTGTCAAATGCTAAGAAAAACTACTCAAATACGTAGCGCAAAGGGATTGCCATGGTCTACACACTGTAAAAATTCAAGCATTATCTGTTAGGAGAACATTTCAAGATGTATACAGATCATTCTGCCTTAAAATTCCTAGTCAAAAAGCCTCCATTGGGGGGAAATATTTGCAAATGGTTGTTATTATTTTAGGTGTATGATTTTGAAGTGATTGTGAAGCTGGGCATGTTGAATGTCAGACCTGACCATCTGTCACGAATCAAAATAGGCGAACAACCCACCAATTTGGAGGAAGGGTTGCCAGATGCATAGCTATTTGTGGTACGCATAGCTGACAACCACTTTGTAGACATTATTCAACTCCTAACTATAGGGAGGGCACCTGAAAGATATACAAATCAGGAGAAGAAGGAAGTAGTAGTTTGTGCAATTGATTTCTTGGTTATTGCAGCACATTTGCACAAAATGGATGCAAATGAAATATTGCAGAGATGTGTGCTGGAATTTGAGCATGATATTATTCTCGCTAAGGCTCATGGAGGAGTTGCATGAGGCCATTATGAAGGTAAATAAACCAAGCAGAATATTTTGCAGGTAGGTTTATGGTGGCCAACATTACACAAGGATTCCAAAGCATATTGTAAGGTGTGTGATGCATGTAAAAGGATTGGAAAACCGTCGTGAAGGGATGAGTTACCACTACATCCTCAAGTATCTTTATAGGAATTTGAGAAGTAGGAAATTTATTTTATTGGACTAATTTAGCCCCATGGGAAGAAAATGACACACGCTACATTATCACTGTGACAAAGTATTTAACCAATTTGGCAGAAGCACAACCAATCAAGGATTGTATAGGGGTTACGACAACAAAATGTTTGTTTGAACATGTCTTAACGAGGTTTGGATTCCTGAAGGTATTGATGAGTGACAAGGGTTTGCACTTTTTGAATGAAACAATTAGTGTGCTGATAGAGAATTCCACGTCTACCATAAAAAGAGTACACCATATCACCCACAGGCAAGTGGGATAGTCAAAGATTTTAACAAAATTTAGGAGAACACATTGACAAATTTCTATAATTCACAATAGAATGATTGGAATTTATGCATACTTGCAGTGATATGGGCCTATAGGACAACCTGTAAGAAGCTGTTATGACAAACTCCATTCAGATTAGTCTACGGGGTCGAAGCAGTAACTCCTATGGAATACATTGTGACAGGTCTGCACATAGTAGCCTTGATGGATATGGAAGATCATGATGCCTTAGAAGAATGGCTCATGTAGCTCATGGAAATAGAGGAGGATCAATTTTTGGCAATATTCCAGCAACAAGTACAGAAGGAACACGAAAAAGCATGGCATGATCATCATATTAAGCTTTGCACATTCAAGGTAAATGATATTTTGTTGTTATATGATAGTAAGTTCACTAAATTTCTAGGTAAATTTCAGATGCATTGGTTAGGACCATATATTTTCAAGGAAAATATAAATGGTAGTGCAGTTAAGCTCATGAAGCTGAATGGGGAACCCTTCCTGAGAAAAGTGAATGGGAGTAGGCTGAAGCTATATACAGGGGGATCCTACACAATGACTATATGGAAGAAGGATAGTCTTATTGCTGTAGGCAGTTGCAGGGGAGTGTGGGACTATAAAATACACTTCTTGGTTTGGAGGACAAGGCAGTGAGGAGGCTGCGCAGAAAATGATGAGGGTGAACCAACTGAAGCTATGCTCAGGACGTTAGGTGAGAGGGAAAGGTACCGCACAGCCTGGTAGGAAAATGACCATTGGAGTTACTGTTCATGATGGGACAGCAAGAAAGTAGTTAATAGGAGCTGGGAGGCAATAATTAAGGAAAATATATTTGAAGATCTGCCGCCAAAGCAAAATTTATTACCAGAATTGGGTGGGAACAGTCGAATTTGAATTCAAAACCCCCTATAAAATCCACATGCTAGACCAGTAGAGAGCACTTTGCATTATAATAATTGGTGGAGCCCTTTTCTATCTGACGCATATGAGTCAAGCATTATGGGAATAATTTATGTCACTCACGAATTGTTCTCCAGCAGCCCGAGAATTATTTATGGAAAGAATGACTCCCACTAACCCTGCTGAAGCCCTAAGTTCAGAAGCATATATATCTGATGTGCTAGGTCCCAAAGAATCTAGTATGGAGACTACACCTGTTGTGCCTACGGTACGCCAAAACAAACGATGACAAAAGAAATAAACTAACCATGAAGGAAAAACAAAAGAAGAGAGTGTCGATGCAAATTTCACCAAGAAAGCATTCCGAGACACAACTGAAGCAGAAAAAGGACAAGCAACTAGAAAAAGTAGTGGACCTAGAAGAGGAATAATGATAGGGTATCGAGGATTTCAATGCAGAAGGAGTAGAGCCTATGACGAGGCTGCTAGAGTATATCTCTTTCCGGAAGGGAAAAGATAAAGTAACCAAGGATCTTGATTCTGAGAAATCTTCAGCTTCAACACCTTTAGCGCTTAAGCAGGTCATGTTCGAAGGTCCTCAGCTAGCATGCATTCCATTAATTAAGATAGAGGATTGGGACCTCATGAAGCATTCCAAGTTTCAGCACTTGATGACTCATAAGTATTTGCAGAATATTTATTATGCTAATATGGGAGTTACAATGTTGGAGCCCATGAAGTGGGTCTACATTGTTGAGCAGTCAGGATTTCTCAATCTATAGTTAGTGCCACATTATCATCAAAACCCCATTAACATGATATGTGTGCACTAACTCCTCTCATTGGTGCATGATGGGTGCGTATGACTAGGTAAGCCTATCCCCCTCATATACATGTTGATCCATAGGGTAACAAGGTTGTCGTACAAAGTGGTGAACTCTGCCAAAGAGTTTGGAGGAGAAACCAGAGAAAAAGAGTTGGAAAATAAGATGAAGAAGGAATTTGGTCTGATAAAAAATTTGCGTGGATACTCTATCATGTCCATCTTAGACCCAGTAGTACAGTTGGCTGCCTAGATTCTAGCAAGAAAATTAATGAGAAAATGTCACGCGAATGAAGTTCTGGCGTTGGTTATATCTCTCTGATCTTAGTGCGCCAAGGGGGTACAATACAACTGGGCCAAGTATCTCTGTCAAAGGTTCCTCACAAACTACCGAGAGGCCTAGGAGGAGAGCAGGCCATTTCATTATGCCTAGCTATTGTTGTCAATCTTTCTAGTTTCTTGGAGGTTACTAGAAAATAGCCAGTTTCCTCCACAAAATTTTTTTCCAAGGAAATGCAGTTTGCCTCATTGTGGGCCACAAAAGATCCAAAGTGTATTAGTTAAACTAAGATCTTTTGTGTTTTAATGTATATGGACATGCACACAGAGGTTAATTATAGGCCAAGGTTGTCTCACACCTTGTTTGTGCAGCTATTGGCGTATGCAAAATTCAAAGTCAATTTTCATAGGGTCTCGATCAAAGCGCATAGAGACCCTAAGCAGAAATGGAACCCACTGCCTTATATGGTAATGGATACAGATATATAGGAAGTTGTGGGGATTTATCCTTGGGAATGGTGCATGCCTATAGAGTCAAATGCATGAACAAGCATAGGTGTAGAAAGCTCTATTGCACAGAAGTGAAAGGAAGCCACTAGGAAATCTGCACGTGCATTGGACAAGCAAAAGAAATAGGAGGATGCTAATGCAACTGCAGAGAAGGCTTGTATGGAGGAGGAGCATTTTGCCAAAGCACAGGTAGAATGAGAACATAAGGATGACGAGGAGAGGGAGGAGTCTGCTTCTCACTGCACTGACGAGCAAGAGTTGTCAAAGTAGGGAGGAGGTGGCAGTGAGGAGCAAAGCACCACTTTAATCTTGAAGAAGTGCATGCAAGTGCAGAAAGAGGGACAACAAAAGAAACACAAGTCTGATAAGCAAACAAAGATTGATCCCATGGTACTGACAAAGGGTGATTTTGATGAGATCAATGACAAGATTCAGGACACCACGACAGAGATGTTGCAGCAATTTAAGCAACAATACATGTAGACACTAGGGAGTGTCTAGAGGGATCCGCGCAAGCTATAGATCCAGACAAATATAATTTAGGTGGATGTCATGAAGGAAAGGGGTGCACATGCAAGCCTAACGCAGGGCCAGTGTGTTATCTTAAATATTGAATGGCCTTTGGATCTCAGAGTCTTTCCTTTACCAAAAGGGTCATTCCATGTGGAATCAGATGAGGATCACATAGTGCTCAACATAGCGAAGAATATGGCACTGAACCTTTCCACGCTTCCGATTCAGACCCTTCATGAGTTGCATCAAGGAGTCTTCGACGAATTGAAAATCAGATAGCAGTGTGCACTCACTGTCACCAATGAGTTTAGAGTCAACAATGAGTATCTTTTTATAGAAAATACTTAAGCGTTGAAGGAATAGGAGGAATTGCGAACACAACGTGAGAATTTGGTCACATCAATTGAGTAGGCCTACAATTCCGTCCCTGAGCTGGATATACTAGAAGATGTAGAGGCTTAAGCTAAAGTGAGGAAATTGGCTGCCACAGTGCATTCATCAAAGGAAAAGGTTGAGAAGGCGACTTCCGATCTCAGGATGAAAATAACTGAGCTATATTTGAAGCTACAACTGACCACACTATTAAAGTTTTGAGAACAGAATGGAGCAGTGATAAAAGAATCCATGGCCCAACTAGATGTCGTAGTACAAGGATGCGCCCAACTCTTCACTCAGGCACTAGGTCTTTGGGATACACTATAGGAGGATCATATGTTGCAATAGTTGAATATAGAAATCAGGGAAGCATATCAGTAGTATGATGAGATCAGTATGACAGAGCGGACATTAGTGCTAGCTAGTCCAACGATTCATGTGCTTACATGAGGGAAAAGAAAAATTGTTGCAGATACAAGAATTGTAGGAGAAGAAGTCCTATCTCAATGCATGACTTGAGCCTTGGACAGAGGAAGCCTGCCGGTTTTCACAAATTGTTCATGAGAAGTCGAAGGCAATGTAGCAGACACAGAGGACTATGCAACTGGCAGTAGAGGGGCCTACCACAGAGAAATTGGTCCAGGGAGTCCAACAAGCAACAGAATAGAGCAACGTGAAGCTTTTGGTGCTAACCAAGGTATTCAATGAACTTTTCCAAAAAGTGGAACAACCATCTCTATGACTCAAGGGTGAGTCACAATATTTTTCTTAGGGGCCTATTGGGATGGGGTAACATGGGTCATCTTGGGGTTAGTTAACCCAAATTTTGTATACAATTTTTTAAAAGATGTAATGTATCCATGATATGTGGAAGATGAGAATGTAGATGAATAAGAGTCAAAGGGGCTTAGCCCCCTGTTTTGGCTAAATTTTTGAGTCGGTTTTGAGATTCGCCCATGGTCTGCAGACCATGGCATTGTATTGAAAAGCCTATAAATAGTTGAGTCTTAGCGAGTCTTAGGGGAAGAAGGGGAACAAGTGAAGATAAGTTTGAAAAAGAGAATTGGGTATAGAAGAGTTGTGTTGAGATCTAAGGTGGGAAGGCTTTGCTTCCTGCACTTAGATAGAGAATGGAAGGCTCCTACAGTTGAGTGCATAGGAGGCCTAGGTAGAGACCACAACTGAGTGTGCGGACCCCTGCAGTTGTGTGCGTAGGGTAGAGAGTCTGTAATTGGTGAACTGAAGACCAATAAAGAATACTTTTTGTAGAATTATCATGTATTTCCATTGTATCTATTTATGTTATATGTTGTTGATGAATGCTATTTTATATGGAATAATGATTGAATCCTAAGCGAATTTATTGAATCTATCTTAATAATGTATGAAATGAATGTTTAGCCACTTCAATGAAGCTACAAAATATTTCTCTTAATGTTATCTGATGAATTAAGTAGATCTATACGAAATCCAATATCAGGTTACTTTTTTATGTGTGAAAGTAGATAAGTTGACTGCTTTAGGTCTGCAATGGCTGATCGCAAGCCTTTGTAAAGTTCTGAACACCGGTTAACCTAGCTTTAGTAAAAGAGCCCTAGGATATTATTGACCTACGCAAAAGCGAATCTTAGGCACTAGGAGACATCACATTCATCTCTGGATGTAGAAACTTGGTTCTTGCATCCCGCAATACTGCTTTGGGTGAGACTGCAGCGTGCGCTACACGTGTTCTTGCTAAAATGGAAAACAGTGTAGGGTTTTATTGGTTGGCACAAATAACTCTGAAACTAGTTTGAGACCCCCTAAGCCAACACCGAAAGTGGTGACTCCTATCCTACACTAGGTATAGTGATGTGCCCATCACCATCCTACATGTCCTCCTGCTCAACCTCCTCCTCTGGCTCCTGATATCTAAAGCCAAGTCTCCACCAATAGTAGTGCTCGTTGGTCTCACACTCAAGTGATCCATATCTTGTCTTCTCCTTTTAAGGATAAGGATTGTTTAGAAAAAAAATAGTGGAGGGATCTACCATCCGGTACTCAAATATTACGCAATAAAACATTGTTATGAACCAAGCTAATTAACCCTGTATAAATCAATACTCAGAAATAAATTGCAGAAATGAAAAAGTGCATAAAGAAAAATGATACAATAGGGGTCTTGAGTACCTTGGGTGGGCCCTAACCTAAGGAATATTAGATTATTTAAGAAGAAGTAGACTAGGAACAGAATATGTCTTTCATTAATTAGAAAATTTCCAGTACATAAAGTGTTGCAAAACTAAACTTCTACTGTTATGCCTCTACTACTTTCACTAACTTTGAGTAAGTTCCTAATGGGATACTTAAGCCTCTTGGAAATTTACAATTGAGGGAGAAATTTCCCCATTGGGTCATCCAAAAAAACCCTAAAGAGACCCCTCTTCCACTTAAGAAAATTCAGTTTTTCACTTGGAAAAATATATTTTTATTGTTGGTCCAAGTCAACATAAAAAGTGAAAGTCGGCCTAAAGAGAGAAATTGACCCTCCAACTCAACATATAAATATAATTTTATTGGCCTCACTTGGAGACCATAATCATACATCATATCATTCATTATTTGGTTCGTACACTTCTAAAATTGCAAGGGCGAGTTCACACATGCAAAGGAAAGAGAGATAAGTTTTGTTAACCAATGTTGACTTTTTGTTTTTCGCCTTCTTTGACCAGCGTTCACTAGGGATATTTTGACTTGGATTGACCATATTCTTTGACTACCTTAGAGGTTGTGATCAAGGATACTTTGACTAAGAATTTTTCGGCTATTTGGATTGTTTTGACTGCTGGTTGACTTTGTGAGTTGACCAATTTGATGGCAAACTTGTGGATCATTTTCACTGGGTTTGACTGAACAAGAGAGGCTGAATTTATTGTTTCCTTGACCAAACATTTATTAGCGCTATTAACAATTGAATTTGAATGGTTAGGGATGTCGTTTACTATTTTTTATTGCACTTTGGTATGACTGAAAATTTGCAAACTGGTACTTTTACCAAATTTGACTTTATTGCTCATCATTGATTAGTTATTGAATTGTTGACTTGCATATTCAAGGCTTTGAATTTTGAATTTTTTATGGATGTAGTTGGACTATATAATTAATTATCTAATAATAAATAATTGATTATCTAATATAAGAATAATCTCATTGGGATTTTCCCCAAGTTGTGGGGTTTTTCATTGGTCTTTGATGTAAATATCTATGTGTTGGGAACAGGTCCCCTAGGGTCAATTTTGGGGTTAAAAACCCAATTTTTGGGGTAGAAGGCCCGAATTTTGTATAAATAAATGTAAATTCTCTGCATTTTCTAGTCTCAAAGTACGAAGATATCAAGAGTCAAAAAGGGTTTCCACCCTTAGTCTAGATAGGTTGTGATGGCTTGATGAGATCCACCCTTGGTATGCAGACCATGGGATTGTATAAAATGGAGTTCTTAGAGGAGTCTAAGGCATGGAGTTTAGTTAAGGGGAGTCACTGATGAGTCTGTAAAGGAGCTAAGAGAAAGAGTCTTAGCATAGGAAGAAGGATCTACAGTTGAGTGCACAGAGGCCTAGGGTAGAAATCTGCAGCTGATTGCGCAGACCCCTACAGCTGTGTGCGCAGGGTAGTCAAAGTCTGTACTGAGCATCTTGATCATAAATGAAGAAGAATCTTCCGAAATTTCTATGTATTTTTCTTATGTTAATTGCATGTGATTATGTTATGTTAAGCACTTATTTTATGTTTTGTTGCTGAATTAATGCGCAAATCTATATGTTTTCCTTTGTTATGTGAACGCAAGTATAGATCTATGTTTATGCAAAGATAATCTAAATTGCATGATAGAATTGGTGAACACTTAAGATAATTCAGAGAACTATACAACAAAGTAGTTATAGAGGCATGGAAGTGTTGAGATCACTTGTTAGGGTTGTGCAAACGACAATTGTAGACCTTCGGGGAGGTTTTTAAGGACTAATAGATAAGTACATTGATAATCCCTAAGGGCTTATCAATCTACCCGAAGGAAGAGTTAAGGTATAAAATCAATATCACAACCATCTCAGGGTGCGGAAACTTGGTTCTTACATCCCCCCATACTGCGTCGAGTGAGACTTTAGTCATAGCTCTACGGATTGATGCCAAAAGGGCCAGTAGTGTAGGGATTTTCTTGGCTGACTAATGTTGAACCTGGGTTAGGACCCATCAAGCCAAAAAATGGTTCCATTGCTAGGATTTGGATCTACATAATGAGATGTGTGATGTTGCATCATTGGAATCCAAATAAGAAGGAGATTAAAGATTGGTTGGATAGAAATATCCACTAATTCACAGTGCAAGAAAACAGGAATTTGAGATTGACAAAGGAATAGTGGTTGGAAAAATATCTATACACAAAAATTCACGAAATCTTCTTTTGTTCTTTCCAATTGAATTATATGAGTGGATCGTGAAGTTGGCAGATTACTAGGGAAGGTGGAGGCTTGACAATCCAATTTTCTAGACCTCATAGTTAGTAAGGATATTGGAAACCTCTGAAGATAAGATCATGCATGTTGTCAATCATTGGCTCGACCATATCATAGGAGGGTTTATGACAAAGTTCGCAGTTGATACTTTGGTCAGCTACATCAAAGCAGAGTACCGCTTCTTCAAGGGGTCGTGAGGTAAGTATTTGAAATCACTAAATACTTGGATTAAGATGCTCATGTGTGAAAAGTGGGTCTTGCAGTTACCTTGATTTTTGGAGCTACGCAAATTGGAAGGTATTTCATGGATGGAGGAAGAAAAGGTCCTGAGTATAGCCCACTAATTGAGCCTCCTTTGAGTGACGACGAAGGAGCAATGCAAGATTCTCCCTGAGTGCTATTCAGTGTACAAGAGAAGGGTTCCTGTGAATACTTACACCATCTCCATCCTCATCCTATCTATCTACACTACCTCTATCCTCACCTCCACTACTTACCCCATCACACACACTATCGCCACCTCCACCACTGTTCAACATGACGAACTCTATAAAGCTACATGTATTCAAGGGCATAGGAAATGAAGATCCAGACCAATTTTGGTTCGTCACGAAGGTTGTATGGGAAGCTCAAGGTATCACAGATGATCAAATGAAGACAACAACATTAGTTAGTGATTTGCAAGATCATACACTAACGTGGTGCATTAAGTATAGTATTGATAACCTAACATCTGCATTGGTAGATATCTAGAGTGCGCTGAATAGGGAATTTAGTGGACCTAAGTCTCAAGCGCAATCCATTGTGGGATTCAAGGAGATCATGATGAAGCCTAGCAAGACACCCTAGGATTTGAATCAAATATTGAAGTGTATGATCCGTGAAGCCAACATGAACCAAACTGATGGGTAGCACTACGAATGGTTTGTGGCCTCACTCCTACCCTCCCCCCCCCAAGGGTTGCACTATCACAAAAAAAGGTTGGGACCCAGAAGAAAGCTCTGGAAATCACAATGAGACTGCATGAGACACCAGTGCAGGATGCTAATCTGGGGGTTTCGTAGATTCACATGCAGTTGTAGAACCTTTTCCTTGAAATGCAAATCCTGAAGAAAGACAAAACAACTCGGCCAGAGGTGGGTCAAGAAGTTTGGTGTCTAAAATTCAAAGGTCAGGAGCATGAAAAGGATCACTATCCAGACTTTGCGAAATATGTTACAGAAGGGAGACCAATGCCTCTAAGGCTGGAGGCTATAGTAGGGCCAAGTACAAGGCCCGTGCTATGGTGTGCTATATGCCAGGTAGCTAGGAAACATCCGATCGACAATTTCCATTTGCTGCAGAAATTCATACAGACACCACACCAACCTTTATGCAATTTTTGTCATTTAGTAGGTCAGGATGAGTGAAATTTCCATAGTTGTGAATTAATGATGGATAGGACACTTGCGTATAGGGTGCAGGTAGAAACGTGCCCTTTGGACCAAGGCGTAGGAGGAGCGTGAGGTGAGTATCAGGGCAACGACCGAGGCCAAGGTAGAGGAGGACCTGATAGAGGTTGAGGGCATCTTATTTGTTACAATTGTGGGGTACCAGGACACTACCTGAGAGATTGCCTGAACCCTACACCACTGTCATGCCGATATTGTACTCAGTTTGACCATGCAACTGAGGATTGCCCTATATTTTTGGCTACGATTCATGAAAATGGGGTGAAACCTCCGCATCTGACTCAGAACCTATAGATGATGAGGGATGAACCTCATGAGGAAGATCCTAAGGTAAACATTATTCTATGGAGTGGAACGACGACTGGTGTCGATAAGGGGAAGTAGCCTATAGAGGGTAAGTGGGTTAGCAAAGCACTGGAAAAGGAGATCAGGTTTGATCTAAATGCGCAAAAGGAAATTTTATGGAAGAAAAGGAAAATTTCACTAAGGCCTCTACCTCAGGAAGTCAGGAGAAACTGGTTGAAGAAATGGACCCATCCATGATCACCACATTCTTAGAGACTTGCATGAAACTACTCCATGATAGTAAGGTAGTGAAGGGACAACAGGAACTAATCAATCAGTGTGTTGGAAAGGACAACGCTACTCGTGAACCACGCGTAGTCAAAAAGCTTGGTAAGCATAAGGCGAGGACTGGAAGTGAGATGATACTGACCACGCAGATAGGGGAATACGAAATGGACCAACAAACATGGGAAATAATGGGGAGATTTTCACTACAGTGGTCTCCGATCCATTTAAAGATGGTGAATCAACAGAAAATCATCCCAATGGGGAGGCTACAAGGGGTAACAGTTAACATCAAAGACGCGAGCGCACTAGTGGATTTTGAAGTAATATAGATAGTGGATGATAACAATCCCTATCCCACGCTCCTTGGGGTCGATTGGGCCACTGAAATGAATGTGGTAATCAACTTGAAGAAGCGAAAGATGATATTTGAAAATAAATCGCTCTGCATAGTGGTGCCACTGGATCTTGTAAAAGGATCGTATTATATAGAACCGATCCACCATTATGAAAGTGATGACGATTTGGACCAGATTTACAAGATAAAAGTGCGAGACTAGGATTGGGTGAATCCGACAACAGACAGACGTATTGCATGGGACCGCGAGAGCTCCTGCTCATCAAATTCGGATGAAGAACTTGAGCACTGGCAAAATCTACTGCATGAAGTATCTACACTACGCTATAATATGATGACCAAGTCGTTGCGTTGCGTATCATCAGAGGTAAGAAATATACCTCATTATGACACGTTAACTGACAATGATCGCTTTTTGGATGCATTCAAAATGGAAGTTCCCAAGAAGCATCATTTCCAGGCATTAGATTGGGTGTTGCACGCTACACCCACAAGATGGTGGGGTACACACAAGGACAATTTTGAGGATTGGTGTGAATATAGAAGGATGATGAGGATATGCTTTTGCCACTCGAAGGTTTGACTAATAGAAAAGTATGATTGGAGGAATGATTTGCGCGATCATTTGGCCAAATGGACTGAATTATATGGAGTGAAGCCTCATTCGGAGTGGGTCCATGTGTTTTTTCATACCTTGGATGTTATACCAATGAATTGGTACTTGGAGATAGAACTTCGTCATGGCACCGAAGAATTGGATGTTTTATGCCAAGAATTTCTGATGACGTTCAGTTTTGAGGATGGATTTGAATACATAGATGAATCGTTGCAGGAGGTTAAGACAACCATCTTTAGGATACCACAAAATCCTTTAGACCTAATTCAAACTAATTGGACTACCCAGCTAAGCCACACACTAGAGTGTTACAATGTAACAATAGAAGAAGAAGATGAAAACCCGAGAAATATTAATATCCTAGAGACTGAAGGTCATCGTGGAGTTGAAGGACCACAGCTAGAGAATCTAGACATAACTGAGCCACTTAAGACTAGGCAGGTGAACATTGGCATGGAGGAAGAACCGAAGTTTGCAAATATTGGGGAATATTGGGATGACGCGACACTAGATAAGGTCACCAAGTTGCTCTGTGAATATTAGGACTTGTTCCCCATAAATTTTTCCAATCTTAAAGGGATGATAGGAGACTTGGGTGTCATGAAGATCACCCTAAAACTAGATGCAAAACCCGTGAAACACATATTGTACCCCCTTAATCCAAAGTATAAGGAAAGGGTCACCATTGGGTAAGATAAGATGCTCGCAGTGGGTATTATTGAACTGGTGGAAGAATCTAATTGGGTAAGCCCAATAGTGGTTCAGGAAAAGAAGCAGAAGGAAGAAATAAGGATAAGCATAGATCTCAAGGAGTTGAATGATTTCTACGTGCATTATCCCTTCCCAACCCCATTCACCGATGAAGTCTTCGATAATGTTAGCGGCCAAGAAGCATATTCATTCACTGATGGGTTCTCTGCATACCATCAAACCAAGATCACGTTGGAGGATAGAAGTAAGATGACCTTCACAACCGAATGGGGATGTTTCTAGTATACGGTGATGCCTTTTTGGCTGAAGAATGCGTTGACGATCTTTTCGTGCATAGTCATTGTACCATTCAAGGATTTTATTCATAAATTTCTGGAAGTATACTTGGATGATTCGATAGTGTTTGGACTAGTGAAGTGCCATGTGACAAGTCTGTGTTTGATGCTCAATACATGTCGGGGATACCAAATTGCACTCAATTTGACGAAATGTTTGTTTTCCATCCCTTTCAAGATCTTGCTGGGCCATGTGGTATGGAGAAAAGGCTTGATGGTAGACCCATCTAAGATCGTGGTCGTAATCAACTTGGAGGCACAAAGGAGTTTGAAACAGCTGTGTGCAACAACAGGGCATACGGGATACTATAGGAAATTCATCAAGAGCTATGCCTAGATTACCATGCCAATGGAGAAATTTTTAAAAAAGGATGTTATGTTCTATTGGAATGAAGAATGCAAGAAGAGCTTGGATGTGCTAAAGGACAAGATGGTCATCACGCCGATCCTAATCTTTCTGGATTGGAAGAAGAAATTTCATGTTCATGTGGATGTGTCATGTATTGTACTAGAAGCAGTACTGACACAGGCCGATGAAGGGGACTTGGGTCATCCTATAGTGTTTGCAAGTAGGAAGTTTTCCAAAGCAGAAAAAAATTGTTCCACAATAGAGCATGAAGGTTTAGCTATGGTGTACGCACTACAGAAGTTTAGGCACTATTTGTTGGGTGGAGACTTTAAGATGTATACAGACCATTCCGCATTGAAATACCTAATCAAAAAGCCTATGTTGGGGAGAAATATATGTATGTGGTTGTTGCTGTTCCAAGAGTACAATTTTGAAGTTATTTTGAAACCAAGACATTTGAATTTTGGATGGATTATCTGTTGCGAATTAAAATGGGAGAGAAACCTACTAATTTGGAGGAAGCGCTACCTATCACACAACTCTTTGCAGTGTGCATCACGGAAAATCACTTTGAAGATATTATACACTTCCTAATGATGGGTGTGGCTCCAGAAGGATATACAAGCCAACAAAAGAAGGAACTAGTGGTGCGTGCGATAGACTTTTCTATCATTGTAGAGAAATTTTACAAAATGGGGTCAAATGAAATATTGCAAAGTTATGTGCTAGAGTTTCAACAAAAAACATCCTCTCAAAGGCTCATGAAGGAGTCGCGAGAGGTCAATATGTATGAAAATAAATAGCACAAAATATCCTACGCGTTGGGTTATGGTGGCCAACCTTGCACAAGGATTCCAAAGCATATTTTAGGGCATGCGATGCATGTTAAAGGATGGGCAGACCCTTGCGCAGGGATGAGTTGCTGCTGAATCCGCAAATGTCACTACATACCTTCGAGAAGTGGGTGATTGACTTTGTAGGACCGATTCAGCCTCTAGTGTTATAGACAATTTTGTGCCTTACAGTAACAGGCATGAATTGTCAATAATCCGAGGGATCCAAAGTCCCTAAACATGATGTTCCTACCCCTAGAGGAACAATATCAGCAAACCAACAGCTCTCAGATCAGTTCTCCACCTGAAAACACTCAAAAACAAACAATCCTGAAATCAAAGCAGGTGGTCCACTAGGCTTCTACGCTGAAACTCAACTCCTCCATGGTGTACCTGCGTTGCAAAGTAGGTAGAACAAAGGCCACCTGCGCTGAGCGAGATGGGACAAGTGGCACACTGAGTCATTGCTCTGGAATCTTCCAAAAATGACACTTGGATCAAGGATTTCGCCTTGTGATGAGTCAGAGGCTCTGTTTCTCCAAGTGGAAGCAAGGTTCTCCAAGTGGACTCAAGAACTGAAGATCAACTGAAGAGAGAGAGGACACAAGGCAGCTACACATCAGTTGCAAGCTGACTCATCCTTTCTCAATTCATCTATATATTGAGCTCTCTCCTATGAGCTCAAGGAGGCTGGAATTTTGTGCAAAGTAATGATATGTTGTTGGTTTCACTATAGAACTATTGGGTGATTGCTTGAAGGAGGTGAAGAGGAGAAATTCTTTCTGCTGGGAGGTGTTGCTGGATTGGGGCCTTCAATGGTTGTAACTCTCTCAGAACTTTACTTCTTCATTAATAAAAGCTATTGAGGTTCTTCTATATGCACTTGTTTCAATGATGTGTTGTGATAATTGTATATTTGATTTATGCTAATCCTTGAATCAGTTATGATTGCATGATTCTTGTAGTTTCCTTCTTTGTTATTTTGCAGGATCTCATTGTAGCTGGGCCAGCAAAAGAGCAAGGAGCTGGGAACAAGCAGCAAAGAGAAGAGTTTGGATTCGACATTAAGCGCAAGGCAACGGTTAGTGCATTTCCTCATTCTCTCTTGCTTTCGTAAAGAAGTAAACCTTAAGTAGTTTTCTTTACAGTTGTTGCTGAGGTACTATCACCCTTAGAGTGGGATAGGGTCATCCGAGTCGGATACTTTTCCCTACAACAAACTGGCGACTCCACTGGGGATCGTATCTGTTTGATTGTTTGTAGTATTTTGCTATTCATTTCCTGAACAAAAGAGTACCAAATCGAAAAGCTTTCGACTATATCAAAAGCGAAGTAGAGGGCAACTACTCTAGCTCATTTCTAAGCATGTTCATGATTTGAAGAGCTGATCTACAAGGATCCTTGTAAGCTCTTAGTGATAGCTTTTCATCCTCGTTGTCATCCCTTAGTGTGTGCTTGACTGATTGCTTCTGATTTGAGCAAAAACTGTGCATTTTTTAGAAAATTGTGACTCGGAAACTGAGAAAACGTAACTTTCGTTTTCCAAAGCAGGTAGTACACAGGCTACCTGCTTTGCAACGCAGGTCCCGAAGGGGCTACCTGCGCTGAGAGCCAGACTGGCTGTGCAGCACCTGCGTTGGCCCAATTTTGCCTTGTGCATTTGGGGTTTCCTCCTTTTTTCTTGCCTGTTTTCACTATAGATTTTGCAGCCAGTTACCAGTCTTGTACCTATTCTGAAACCAACCTTACTTGCCATCATTCCGCCTCTATTATATAACGAAATTGTACTTGTTCTTTTGTATTTCTTACATCATTTACAATTTCCCATAACGAAAGTGAACTAGTCTTGCCTTGGCCTCTTAGATCTGAACCTGTGTTAGGCATTTTTCTGGTCTAAAGAGTTAGCTTGTTTGCTGTCCATAGCTAATTAGTATTTTTACTTTCATCATTATGGTTTGATTTCATGTATTTCCAGTGATTAAACAAGTAAATCTTAAGGTGTCTTTTGATTTTGGACTAGCTTGTTTACTTTCGCTTGAAATCGAAATCAAAGTTATATAACAACTTTCTTTTTGTAATACATCAACATTAAGAAAGGGAAAAGAAAATACATGCATTGTGCATTTTGCATTTGACTGTTTGCATGCTGATTTAGGAAAATTGCATTAGTGTGTGGTCTATGATCTGTGTGAAAAGATTTGCCTTTCTTCTCCCTCAGTAGTTAAGATTTTCAAAGTTGAAAGATTGAAAAGTTTGCTTCTCATCTTAGACTGCATTCAGGAATTTGTTACATACATCTCGTGGTGATCCTTAAAGGCAAACTGCTAAACAAGATCAACATTAAAATAAATTCAATTTACATAACAACGCTTTGTAACATAACGCAAACACATAGAGGTCTAGGTAGAGACGTGTTCCGGCGTCGTTAAACATAGTGACTGTCGATCTATACGAAGGTGGGTGATTCCTCCTGAGAGTCGGTAGCACTAATACGGACTTGTGCTCCCACGTACCGTCGCGTATATATTGGGAGACCCCTATAGGAACAAAGCCTTTATCCATAGGAAGTCGTGTCGGCCGCCCTACTGATCGCGATGCAGTGAACACAGCATTCACGAAGATCGACCACCCGTACCGTAAAACGTATTCTGTGGTTTCGCGAAAAGTTTGGCACACCCTCTGCCTAGAACTCCAGAGATGTTTCTTTTGGCTTTTTTCAAACTCTATAACTGAAAAAGTCCATCCGAGCATTTGTCACTTCGGGCTCGTTAAAACATCGAAGGAGACTAGAGTCATCTTTAGCTTTTTCTCAACTCTTAAAACATGAAAAAGAAAAGTTGTGTCTAAAGCGTTGTTAATAAAATTTATTTTAATCGGAACATAATCACCTGTTATTCCCACGTTGATCTTTCAGTTGAAAAGTATGGAGCCCACCAACCAAGGAAGTCACCTTGGCGGAAGTCCCAATCCCTTCTCCTCTTGGGGAGATGTTGGTGCGCCTCATATGGCCACATTGTCACTTCCAGGATTGACAGTTGGCCTACCTGTATGGCTCTTTTCAACTAATGTAGTTCAGATCACCACTAATCCTGAGCAGTCGAATCAACAGTCAGACCAGTCTAGAGCTACCCACCAGCCTTCCACTTCTTACAATTATTCCTCTGATCCTTCATCTTCGCGAGGTAGAGCCGGGAAAAGTCAGCCTCTCATGGAGAAGAAGGAAAATAAGAAGAGAGAAAAGAAGCAGAAGGGGCCTATGGCGAAAGCGACTTGGGGCAAGCAAAAGACATCTGACAAAAATCCACACACTGCACCGACCGGGCCTAAATCGCCATGTGTCATTTGCAAAGGGACCCACTTCCATCGTGATTGTCCTTGTATTCCCCGGATACTAAGGGACTGGTCCCCCAGGTTGCACAATCCGGTAGCATCAACCTCTGGTAGTCATGTTGATTGCAGTCCGTCAACTAGCGAGAGTGAAGGATGAAAAGGGAGACCAAGATCACCCTGTATGTTGTGTGAAGGCGATCACGCCATCCACCGATGTCCATTCTTAGATGAGGCGAAGAGAGTTTTGGAAGATCGTCCGGTATCACCGTTACGACTTCCTCCTGGATACCAAAAACTCGTGCCTAATCCCTCGATAGTTGAAGATCCAGCTGGCCCGCTCAAGTGGTCAGCTAAAGTGTCGGTCATTGAGAATGAACCTACTGAATCCAGACCAGACGAAAGTCTAAAGGTCGAAACGGCAGTTGACCCGGTTCTTCCTTCAGAGGTTTCATCCTCAAATGACACCGTCGTTGAAGATTCATCTTCAAATGACACCCTCACTGAAGAGAACAAGGATGACACCGTCCAGATTCTTTTCATCAACAGAGACTCTGATGAGCATCAGGGCAATGTGCCCATTCCTTTATCGCAGGAAGGAACATCGTCAGGGTCGTATCCGGCCGTGTATTCGGTCCCACCACCAAGCAACCTGGTTGTGTCCTTTGATTGGAATCAACTAGGCAGACCCCGGTTACCAGCCATTATCCCATTCAGAATCATTGTCCAAATCTACAGAATGGTGATGGCTGGAACTATCATTGATGAAGGGGCATCTGTGAGTATCCTTTCCTCTATTGCTTGGAGAGCACTGGGTTCCCCGGCGCTTTTACCTGAGATGAGAAATCTATCGGGTTTTGATAAAGGAACCAGTCACCCGTTAGGGATTCTCCCCAATGTTCCCATTACATTGAAGGGGAAGATAGTTCATATGAATGTCATGGTCGTCCAGGGACCCTTGGTGTATAACTTACTCCTTGGACGAGACTATATATATTGCATGGAGGCGATAGTGTCCTCACTCTTTAGAGTTATGTGTTTTCCGCACGAAAGAAGAATGGTCAAGCTCGTAGACCAACTTTCATTTCCAGGATCACGCATCGCAAATAGTCAAATACCATCCCTTAACGGTTTATTCACTCAAGGAATGCCTCCACCCCCGGTTCTACTTCCCGATGAGTGCGAGTGATTTGGAAAGAAAGAACTAGGACCCAGGGGGATGCACCCTGGCCTGCCTTGGGCAGAGGAAACCTTGGGTATAAAGTTAATTTCCGCAGAAGAATGGGACTAGCCCGTACCCCGTCCGAAGGAAGGAAGAGAGGGTTGTTCTAGGATAAAGTTCTTTTGTCAAAGTTATGTGAGCGGAATAATCGGCTCCCTTTGTCTAAAAAATAGGCTCTCCTGAGGAAGGAGATCCATTTGTGGCGGCAAGTAGCCACCATCTTTGAAGGCAAGCCTCACCCATTAAAACATATGTTTTGAAGGATAAGTAGGGGCAGCCTCCAAAGAAAGAGATGAAATTTCTGAAACAAGTAGTCACCATCCTTAGCAACCTAGTAATAGACATTGCCGGAAAAAGAGAGTTTAGTTTGCGGCAGTGAACAAAACCATTTTTCGGATAATAAGAAAGAGGCAGCGCCTCGAAATTATACTTTATACCTGGGGGCATGCGAACCTTTTGGAGTGCAAGCATGGGACGACTATTTATTTTTTTAAATTTTTAGGTCCTCCCTTTAAACCTGTAGGTCTAACCCGTTAAACTCGTAGGATTAGCCGTTTCCAGCTTGCATAAAGAAAGGATGTGGGGAAAAAGTTAAAACTTGCCAATTGGAGTAACTAGTGAGGTATAGCTCCTTAAATATGACTACCTCACCTGAGGCGTTCCTTGTATTAAGACTGGTATAATTGAGCAAGGTTTGGTCGCATTCAAGCTCGTTAAAAAATGAACTGCCCCTTAAGGTTTAGGGGGCATATGCCTCGTCTGCATTATTATGCTGGGGGCATCCATTCGAGCAATTTTAGCAATGTTCATGCTCGTTAAAAAATAAACGCAAGAACCGAGCAGTTTTAGCACATAGTTCATGCTCGTTAAAAAATAAACATAAGTTGTGAGCAATCTTCTCCTAGAGTTCAAGCTCACCCAGAAAAAATGAACCGGTAAATAACCTTGGTAAATGTAACCTTTGACAGCCATATTAAAGCCAGTGGTCGTGTTTATATGCCGTCACCTCCATCCGTTCATTTGGCCAATCGTTCATCTCCATATGTTTGTTTACCCATTTTGAGGAACAGCTGCGAAGAGTGATTTCACTTAGCCCTCCTTGTGACACTGCCGTGATTGGAAAATTCCAACCTGTACCTGGAATCTGTTGCTATCCCTGTTTATCACTCGTTCCTCAAAAGGCGAGTCTTCTTTGAGCTCTTTTCACTGACTCGTAAAATATGAAAAGTTTGCCGAGTTTTGGCCTTCCAGCTCGTTAAACGACCGGAAGAGCTATCCCTCCTCTAGATTTTAATCTTTTTGGACCTGAGGGATTATTGCACAAAAAGATCGAGCGCTTGTTTTGTTCGGCTCGTTAAAGTAATCGAAAACTCATCCCTTCTGTATTGTTTTATACTTTTTCGGACTTAAGGGATTAGATGACGAAAAAGGAATTCTGGAGTTGACTTTATGTACCTTTTCAGACTCTCTAAAAATGAAAAGGACCGAGTTATCCTTGTCGTTAGACTCGTTAAATTCATTAAATAGCGACAAACTTGTCTTTAGACGAGAACGAGTTTCCCTATCGCTAGGCTCGTTAAAACATAGCGATGGGCTTGCCCGAAGGGCAGGTTATAGAACAAGCATATGTTATCCTCCTCAAGCTTGATAAAAAATAAAGAGGTACTGGTCAGCAATGACTGGGGAAAAATTGGGAGAACCTCACAGCTTTAATGGTAGCAAGTCGCTCTTGAACATGACACTTTGTCCTCCGTATCACATCGGGTTGGGTTGTTTCATTCACCGGTCTCATCACCATGGTCCTCGCCACACCATCCACATTTTGGGTAATGCTACCAATCCATCACATCAGTGTCATTATATGTTCAAGAGATGTTGTTCTGCAAAGAGTCAACCGTGTCCCATCCACTGCCATACATTGTCCTTCATCCATTTCATGACCGCCACCCTGAATCATACATCACAATTTGTTTTCACCTCATCACAATCACTAGCTCCGTTCCGTGTCACTGATGTGGGATTCATTAAGGCCCTCCTTTGACGGATCGCTCCTTGTCGACATCATCTCATTATCCAAGGAGTTGATCTAGGAACAACCCCTTCAGTACTTTGAAGCTTGCATGCCTCAATGGCAAGTTTCTCACTTCCAGCGACAGGTATACATCAATGACCTTCAACCAAAAGATTTTGCATGGTGGTCGACGCCAAGTCCTTTATTCCCACCATGTGAATTGTACTGTCGTACCTTGAGGGTCATCATCCTTATCGGTGATTCCTCTCGCGCTTGTTAACGGTTTACATCATTGACCGGTAATCAAGCGATGTCTTCCCATGTTCGACTTCAAGAAATTCTCACATGGATCGACTTGTACATCGAGTGAAGATCGGAAGAGATTGAAGACCCCGGATCTAGTTTCATCCATCCGGGCTGCGATATATATTCAGGATATAAAGACATTTGATATGTACATCATTGCAGCAGATGATCATCCTTCTCAAAGGATGATAATTTCAGCAGAGAATTATCAGTCTATCATCAGACGATCGTCTGTTCTATGTACCAAAATGTATTTATAAAGCTGAGCATGGGAATGCCCGCCTCAGCTAGATCATGAAAAAGTATAAAAAATAATGTATTGTATTGTATCTTATTACAGGACACTTCTCAGCAGATTGAATGAACTTCGGATCCTCCTAATAAATCATTTCACCCGATAAACAACCTCATACTTTAGGGGGCATCTGTTATAGACAATTTTGTGCCTTACAGCAACAGGCATGAATTGTCAATAATCCGAGGGATCCAAAGTCCCTAAACATGATGTTCCTACCCCTCGAGGAACAAGGTCAGCAAACCAACAGCTCTCAGATCAGTTCTCCACCTGAAAACACTCAAAAACAAACAATCCTGAAATCAAAGCAGGTGCTCCACTAGGCTTCTGCGTTGAAACTCAACTCCTCCATGGTGTACCTGCGTTGCAAAGCAGGTAGAACAAAGGCCACCTGCGCTGAGCGAGATGGGACAAGTGGCACACTGAGTCATTACTCTGGAATCTTCCAAAAATGACACTTGGATCAAGGATTTCACCTTGTGATGAGTCAGAGGCTCTGTTTCTCCAAGTGGAAGCAAGGTTCTCCAAGTGGACTCAAGAACTGAAGATCAACTGAAGAGAGAGAGGACACAAGGCAACTACACATCAGTTGCAAGCTGACTCATCCTTTCTCAATTCATCTATATATTGATCTCTCTCCTATGAGCTCAAGGAGGCTGGAATTTTGTGCAAAGTAATGATATGCTGTTGGTTTCACTATAGAACTATTGGGTGATTGCTTGAAGGAGGTGAAGAGGAGAAATTCTTTCTGCTGGGAGGTGTTGCTGGATTGAGGCCTTCAATGGTTGTAACTCTCTCAGAACTTTACTTCTTCATTAATAAAAGCTATTGAGGTTCTTCTATATGCACTTGTTTCAATGATGTGTTGTGATAATTGTATATTTGATTTATGCTAATCCTTGAATCAGTTATGATTGCATGCTTCTTGTAGTTTCCTTCTTTGTTATTTTGCAGGATCTCATTGTAGCTGGGCCAGCAAAAGAGCAAGGAGCTGGGAACAAGCAGCAAAGAGAAGAGTTTGGATTCGACATTAAGCGCAAGGCAACGGTTAGTGCATTTCCTCATTCTCTCTTGCTTTCATAAAGAAGTAAACCTTAAGTAGTTTTCTTTACAGTTGTTGCTGAGGTACTATCACCCTTAGAGTGGGATAGGGTCATCCGAGTCGGATACTTTTCCCTACAACATCTAGGAAAGAAGACGGGTGTGTGGTGCATCATCACCGCGACTGAATATTTAACTAGATGGGTGGAGGAACAACCTGTGAAAGACCGTATGAGTGTGAAAGCAACAAAATTTATCTTTGAGTATGTGTTGACAAGGTTCGATTGTCCAAATATTCTAATGAGTGATCGCAGTATGCATTTTCTCAATGAGATGATCAACACGATGACGGAAGAGTTTTAGGTGTACCTTCAGAAGAGAACACCCTATCTTCTACAGGCTAATGGGACAATGGAAGCATTTAATAAAATTTTGGAGAGTGTGCTCATGAAGGTTTGCAATGCTCAATGAAATCATTGGGATGTTCACATACCTACCATGCTATTGGCTTATAGAAATACTTGCAAGAAGTTGACTAGACAAACACCATACAGACTAGTTTATGGCATGGAAGCTGTGATGCCGATGGAGTACATTGTACCTAGTCTATTCAAAGAGGCATTCACAGGAATGGTGGATTGTGGAGCCCTAGAGGAAAGGCTCATATAGCTAATAGAGCTTGAAGAAGATAGATTTTTAGCTGGATTCCATCAACAGGTCCAAAAGGAGCACAAAAAGGCATGGCACAATTAACACATCAAACTGCGCACCTTAAAGGTGAATGATTTGATTTTTTTATATGACAACAAGTTAGATAAATTTTCAAGGAAATTTAGTATGCATTGGCTGGGGCCCTATGTCATCAAGGAGATTACAGATGGTGGAGCATTTCAGTTGGTAAAATTGAATGGAGAATCATTCCCAAGACAAGTGAATGGTAGCTGATTGAAGCCATACACCATCGATCCAGCTAGATGACTACATGATGGAAGCACAGTCTTAGCACTCCAGGCAACTAAAAGGAGGCAAGGGACTATAAACAACATTGCCTAGGTTGGGGAGTTGTGTGATTGGGGAACTACGTGGAATAAAGAAATACCACAGTATCATTCAACGCTCACAGGGAGCTACGCTATCTAAGGAGGGATCACGCAAAGCATCCAAAAAGTGACCGTTATGGTGATTGTTCATGACTTGATAGTCGGAAAACAACCAAATGGAGAGGGGGACGACATTTAAGTCAGAATGTAAGGGCAAGATCTGTGAAAATCTACTTCCAATCCAAAATTTATGAACCAATTATGGGGGAATGGTCATATTTGAATTTGAAAATGCGTATAAATTATAGGTGGCTGTCCAACAAAAAACACTTGGCATTTTAAGAATTGAGGTACTAAGCTCTTAGGTATGTATGAACCCTGAGCCCTTTTAAGCCCTGATAGAGAATTCGGTCTTTGAGAAGTTTCCAACAGAGATGCAGGTGTTTTTGTCTAGCATAATGTCAGCTCCCATAGAAGCTATGAGTGCAGGAGAAGCAATGGCAGCCAAATGAACTACCCGAAGGTCGTAATGGCAGCTGAGGGAGCTTCCCAGGGGGTTGGAAGTGTAGAAGTACTGGAAGAAGTGCCTAAATCCCCTAGGACACCTAGGCCAAGGCCTACACTAACCTAGGAGGGTCAAAAATCAAAGAAGGACAAGTAGAAAGCACAACAACTGGTGCACACATCACCTAGAAAGCACCCATAGACAGGAAAGCCCACTACACAAGAAAAGGGTAAGGTGATTGACCTAGAGCCTAAAGCTAAGGTTGAAGAACTCCATGTGGGTGTGGATGGCTTTGATATGGAGGGGGTGGAGGACATTTATGTGGAGGGGTCTGACCCCATTTCTAAAATGTTTAAGCACATTCCTCTGTGCAGAGGCAAGATGAAGGTTTTGAAGCATATCGATGAAAGTAAGGTCACACTACACACACCCTTACTACCAGACCAAATTTCCTTTAAGAGTCTGTGCCTGGGGTGCATCCCATTGCTAAAATTGGAGGACTGGGATTTGGCTGATGTAGAACGCTTTCCCCATTTAGTGATGGACCAACTCATGCATCACGTCTTCTACAAAGACTTTGGTGTGACCATGCTAGAGCCAAGGAAGTGGGTGAAAGGGGTGTATAAGGCGGGCCTGTTAAACATGTTGTGGGTACTATATTATAAACACACACCCATAACCATGGTCATGATCAAGTAGCTCCTGTGCTTGGTGCATGATGGGTGTATGTGGCTAGAAGAGTCAATACCCATCACTGACATGTTGATCCATAGGATCACTTGGCTGCTGTACTCGGGATAAAATCCGGTCGTGGCGTTTGGTGGAAATCTAGGAGAGAATGACCTCGCTAAAGCAATGAAGGACAAATTCAAACTTGCTAAGAAGCCGTGTAGCTATGCCTTTACAAGTATAGCTGATCCAGTGGTCAAAGATGCAACACAAATATTGGCAGGAAAGATTATGAGAGAGTGTCATGCAGATGAAGTGTCGGCACGAGTCGTAGCCTTAGCGGCCCATTGCGCGGAGGGCATACAATTTAACTAGGCGCGCTACCTCTATAGAGAGTTCCTCACAAACTACAAAGAGGCATAGGATCACAACAAAACATTCCACTATGCCTGGCTGCTGTTGTCCATAATGCTGATCGCATGGGAGTTACCAGAGGATATTTAGTTTCCTCTACTCATGCCTGACCTACCAGAGGTAGTGAAGTTCACTTTGTCGTGGGCTATGAAGGACCCTCAAAGGGTCAAGGACAACAAGGTCTTCTGGATCTTGATAGAGATGAACATCCATATGGCCATCAACCGTAAACCACGGTTGTCGTTAAATATGTATGAGAAGTTACAGGAGTATGTGGAATTCAAGGCCGACTTCCATTGGGTCTTGATACATGCACACAAGGACCCTGAGAAGAAATGGCATTATCTACCATACCTAGCCACATAAGATGCAATCATAGTGGTCCTTGAAATATGGATAGAAGATTGGTGCACTGCCTCAGACATGACAGCTGGGTCTAGAAAGAACGCAGCGCAATGGAAAAAGGAGGAGGCGAAGCTGAAGATGGAGAAGTTGGCCACAAAAAAAATGAGGCTCAGGACAAGGCCAAGGTGGAGCATGCCATCATGAAGCAGATGAGAGGTCAGGCAAAAGAAGAGGAGCATGGCTTTGACAGGAGTCAGAAGTCTCCTTCTCTGGAGACAAAGGAGGAGGAAAAAAAGTTGGACTAGGGAGGAGTAGACCTAGAGACCACCCCATTCTATGTTAAGTGCAACAGAGATCCATAGAAGGTAGGGACACACAAGAACTCTAAGGCCAACAAGAATTATCTCGATCCAATCACCTTAATAGAATGTGATTTAAATGATATCGGTGATACGATTAGAGATACCACCATGGAACTGTTGCAGCAGTTCGAGGTACAACAAAAGCAAGCCTTGGGGGCCATTCAAATGGGGCGTCGCAAGTCTAGACCAGCATGGGACGAAGCAGGGCAACATTAACTAGTTTGGTGCTTGGTACATTAGAAGGAGCAGGGATGGTGCACACCTTAGATCCCTACGCAATACTGGTGTTGGAGGGAGCGCTAACCACAAAGATTGATGTTGACAATCCCGCTGTCAATTCCCTTAAAGGAATTAGGCTCAATTTGGCCGCACTTCCCAGTGAGGCACTTCACAATTTGTAGGATGGCATGATCACAAAAGTTTAGGCCTGCAAACAACGTGCATTACAAGTAATCAGTGAGTAGAAAGTCAACAATGCTCAGATGACAATACAAAGAGATTATGCTTTCAACCTCGTTAAAGCCATCATAGACAAAATGAGCACATGACCAAGGTGGTGGTTGAGGCATGCAGATCTGTCCCATCGCTGGCCATTCTGGATGATGAGCTAGTAGATGTGTGGATTCGTAAGCTCGTTGTTGGAGTGTGTGACGCTAGAAGAAAGTTGGCGAAGGTTTAGTTTGACTTTAGCCTCGAGATTGCAAAATTATAGTTGAAGGCATAGCCTTGAACCCTGCCAGAAGTTAGAGAGTAGTGCAATACAACTATGAAGGATGCCATGGCAACAGTAAATAACACCATAAAAAGGTGTACCGTGCTCTTCGAGTAGGCACTTGAAGTGGTTACCAATACTAAGTGGTTACCAATAGTCTAGGTAGGTTATGTCGGCTTAATGAGATCCGCCCTTGGTCCGTGGAAGGTGATTTTAACTGGTCAAGATGTTTGCCTCATACTTCAGGTTGAGGAGAAGTTGAATAATTCTTCCAACTTTGTTGCTTGGAGGGTAAGATTGGATTTGACTTTAGAAGAGAATGATGTTATGGAATATGTTGAAGGTGAGGTATTTGAGCCTCTAGAGAATTCTACTGTTGTTGTAAAGTCAAAGTACAATAAAGGTTAGACCAAAGCGAAGAAAATCATTATTGAATCTTTGAAATATAATCTGATTACATATGTGTCCAAGATGAAGAAGTCTAAGGAATTGTATAGTAAGCTAATTTGCATGCAATAAGTTAACAATCTAAGCCTTATTAATTATTTGAAGAATAAACTCAAAGGACATCACGATGAATAATGGTGGTACCATTCAATCATTCTTCGTGACGATATTTCAATCAAGAATCAACTTTTGTCTATTGGTGAAATTATATTTGATAGAGAGTGGTTCACTGATCACACTTGGTGGTATCCCTACTGCTTAGGAGACATTTATCACAAACATTAGCAATAATGAAAAATTTTCCACATTTTATGAGCTCTTAATAAATTACTCTCAATAGGATTCTAGGATGATCACTAGAGGAATAATTAAAAATCATGAAGAAGGGAAACCCACTCCATTTTCATCCCAAGCCAAGAAGAGGAAAGGGAAAGGACCATCTCATTCAAGAAATCCTGCTCTGACATCCAATAACTCCAATAGAAGATTTAGAAGTGGCTTAACAAAATTTCAATGCTACAATTTCCACAAGAATGGTCATTATGCTCAAGATTGTCTGAAAATAGAAGTGCTCCAAGGTCCAATAACAACAACCATGGCTACAAAAATATGTCTAACATAGTATAAGAAGAGAAGCACCTATTTATGATAAAGAAAGTCATCGTCCTCAAAAGAGATCAAGGAACCCAAGGTATGATAATAATGGAGTTGAAACTCAATTTGAGTACTTTCTTGTTTTTCTCTTTGTAGTTCCTCTCCCCTAGATTATTTTTTTAGCTAGTCAGTAGATAGTGGGGCTTCTATAAATTTCACTAGTTATAGAGAAGCCCTATCAAAATTGGTTGAGAGGGAGTTATATTTGAAGATAATACTTGGAGACAATTCTACATCTCTTGTGATGGGGTTTGGATCTATTTTTTTTTCATTTGAATTGTGGTCAAATTATACATCAACATGGTGTCCTATATGTGTCGGGATTGAAAAGAACCTTGTCTCAATTTATACCATCAAATATAGGGGTTTCAAGGTTACATTAATTAATGGGAACATGTTTTCTTTGCTAATTAGAACTACTATGAAATATGCCTTCATGCTTGGGACTAGAAATGAAGGCCTATATAAAGTTTTTGGGAGCCCTCTAGACCCTATCTGGACCTTGGTTCATCATGATTGTCAACAATGTGAGTTGTAGTACCGAATACTCACTCACATTCACTACAAAGATTTTCCTAATGTGAGTAGGATGGTTTATGGAATGACTAAGATTCTATTATATCATGATGGATTTTATAAAGGATCTGCAAGTGGAAAACATGTGAAGGGGCCATTCCCTTCGATTAGGATGTAATACTTCAACTATACATTTTGATCTTTATGGAACCATGCTTGTGACCTCTCTTGGTGGCGATTTGTACTACATAATCATTGTGGATGACTTTTATCATAAGAAATGGATTTATTCTTAAAGAAAAAGAATCAGCATTTGACATGTTTAGGGACTTCAAGGCACTAGTGGAAAATCAAACTGGAAAGAAAAAAAATTGACTGAAAATGGAGGAGGATTCACATCAAACGAATTCACTAAATTTTACGAGGAAGTTGGAATCAATAAGGATACCATCGTACCTTACAATATTGAAAAAAATGGTGTAGCTAAAAGGAAGAATAGGACTATAATGGAAGCATCCTGAGCTATGTTGCATGATCAAAATATGCCAAAGTTTTTATGGAGAGAAGCTGCTAACATTTCTATCTATGTTCAAAATAGAACTCCTCATCGAGTCTTAGGTGACAATATTCTTGAAGAAGCCATCACAAGTATGAAACCTGAGGTTGGACACTTCAGGATCTTTGGCCATCCTATCTACTTTCATGTGCTAAAGGAAAAGAGGACCAAACTAGAATCTTAACAAAATAAAGGTACTATTGACGGTGCTAGACCCACCAACATGTCAAGGGGATCTCCTCGGTAAGAAGTCCCAACTAGACCTCAGACTATTTGGTGTAGGAGTCCTAGTAGTGGGTCGTAAGGTAATTCCTTGATCGCAATGTCGCACGGAGGCAAGTAAGATAACTTTGTCATAGCAAGGGTGTGACTGATGCAGAGAGTCAAGGAGTGTGTACAAGAGGTTCCAACACTTCAAAGGGAGAGTAAAGCAAAAGTGAGTTCCAAGTTGAAAGGGATCAGCCCCAACTCAACTAGGAACACACCACTCAAAGGACATGCACAGATTCTGGCGAAGCAGTCCACTCAGATCGGTAGTCACAACATACAAAGTAAGATAACACGAACAACACTCATGGATCAGTATAAGACGAGTGTGAAAGTTGATATAGCAAGGTTCATGAGAAAGGTCTATCTGATGTTCGACAGAGCAGTCGACACAAACGATGACAACATTAACAATATATGCAACACATTAACAACAAGATTCATATAATTTCATACAAATCAATTCATATACAAGTACGTAAGTTAAACAAAATATATCATTAAGGCAACCGGAACATTCCAACTACAATAACAACATATGCATGAAAATGTGGTAGCTCTTATTATTAAAGAAGTGTAAGTAAAAATAATACAATACACCATGTAAACCTGCTAGCCCCAATAGTGGAACGTTATAGCCACATCTGCCTGCTCCTCCAAAGATATGTACTATCTCCATGCAGTGGATAAGCCAATGCGCATTACAATACTGTCCAAGTTGTCTTCAAGATAGTCTTAGTAAAAACTTGGATGATCAAAAGCCTATACAATGAGTTATGAGGGACTATTTATAACAAAGGGTGCGGTGACCCTTAACATTCCCATTTGTGATAGTTCAACTACCCTCATGACTCTTCACCTACTCTATGACTGTTACATCCAATTGTTGACACTTGAATTACACTTGACATGACTCAACATTACAATGCACACGTACTCATGTGTGACAACATGGCTTGAGCAAGCCTTACAAGACATCACTAACACTCAGTCCCTATGGTGAGACCAACTCTTTGACATGCTTGTGATGGTGAATCTAGTGAGCTTATGCCAAGCTTGGTCATCCACGATGATGTGTATGCACCTCATGGTGGCATCTTACTGAAGCGAATTCTTGCCTCCATTGCAACCGGTGAATTGGTTCAGCCCCTTCATCCAACTTGTCTGCTAACATGCACATTGTCTTCTTGGGTGTGATTGAACCAGCAACACATTGATGCATAGTGTCCATGATGTTCTTCAAGTGTGTGCTAGTGTTCATGTGCATCACCTTGCTGAAGTATCTGTTTAGCTCTAGTTGGACTTTCTTCTTTTCCTTGCCTTGTTGAGTTTGTTTAATGGGTTGGATTGCATGTGTGTGCACAATGACATGCATGTTGTTGAATCCCTTGCATGCGATCAACAACACTTCTCACTATGTCTGCTCCATGTTAGCTGTTGGGATGGATATTTAACTTGTACGGGTGTAGTTTCATCCATGGGTGAACGATGTGCCCACTATTGTTCCAAATCTTGCTGCAACTCATTCGTCTATCTATGTAGCCTCATGTTCTTCCTGATTTGTTACTTCAACACATGCAACTCCTTCTTTGTTCCATCTTCTGCCTTCACGCGATCTTCATGCCACGTTGTCACTTCATAGCTAGAGTCTCCAAAGTTGCTTTCATCATCAATGGACATGCTTCAGCTTGCAACCTTGTTCCGCCTCCCTATTTTCAACAACCCTCCTCTTACATTCATTGCATTTGGTATGCTATATTCAAATGTTGTTCATGATGCTACTCATTTTGATGTTGTTGTTGTCATATATTGATCTCCTTGTCTACAAACAACTTGATGTCTTCATGGGTAGGCAAGTCCATACACACTTGATCGACTGCATCCCCAAGTGTGGTATGAACAGTGTTGTCATCCCTGCTATCTTGGAAACTGATGTACCTGTAATGCTAAGAGGAAGATGAACACTTGCGATACCTGGAGACATGGCAACACTCATGGCAAGAAATATTTTAGTCAAAAACCAAAATAAGCATGAGAACTTACTCGCAACATACCTAGGTGAATGATCATGAGGGTTACACAATTTCATCTCGGAGGTCAGCATATTGATTGCCAAGACTACACAAGGAATAGTCTAGGCTGCCTAGAGACTGAATGACTACTATAACTGCACAATACATAGTCTAGTGTGACCACTGACTACTGGGAATGCGGAATTCCTAATTCTAGTTGGGAAGGACTGTTGGCCCAAGGACAAATTTGCACAATTTCTTGGGCCAAGCAGCCATTTTCCTCTAGAGATGCACAAAACAGAGCTAGAGGCTAGTTCTGGGAAGGAAAGGACAAATCTGGAGAGGAAGGTGAGCCTTCCTTCCCTAGATTGTGAAATGAAACCTTGGTGGAGGCAGAGCTCGAGCCAAGGTTGGCCTGACTCGCTGATGGAAAAGTAAAATAAAGTAAGTTAGTGAACACATGGCGACACTAAGTGATACCAGAATTGATTACCAATGCATCAAAACATAAATCAAAGATTCAACAAACAGATCAACAGCATATGGGTGAGGCAGTTTTCCAGTTTGGCAAACGTATGTGAAAAACAGTTTCATGCATGCGACAGTAGTGAGATAGCAATGAAAATAGAAACATAGTTAGGACAAGCTATTATATATGAAAACGTCAAAAAATGTTCAAAGAAATCAAGAAAATAGTACTCCTAGCAAAAACACAAAAAGCGACATAAATGCAACACAAGGCATGGGAAGTGGCCTTACCCCAAAATAGCTAAGTTGAATGTGTAGACTGCTCCTAGATATTGTGTGGGATGTTAGAGTTGCAAGGTTGATGTTCGGAATGAGCTTTGGAGCATCCAATTGATGAGTTTTGATCACATTGAGGTTGTGACGTGCATGCCACGAATCTAGGGGAAGCAACAATTGGTGGTTGGTTTCAGAGTTTCTCCTTGCACGTAACCTCCAAATGCTAAACATTATTCCCCGAAACAAGGGATTCCTTTGCATGCTATCTTGGGAGAAGTAACCCATGCATGCAAGTCTATTTTTCTCAGTCCTGAAGGGAACCAGTCAACTCAGCTGCACATGCTAGAGATTGCTCACCTGCTAGAGAAAAAATTGCATTTATGGTTGGGAGATTTGCTGGCTTCCCATGGGATTTGTGTAATTGTTGGGAAGAGTAGCTGACTGATGCCTATATTTGTGCAAATCCTGGGCTGAACAACCTACTACTGGGAAAATTTTTGCAAATCCTACTGGGAGGGTTGGCTGGCAGGATTGTGTAATCATGGAACCCATCAGGCTGTCAGAGAGGATTGCACAATTCCTAGAGTGAAGGCTGGTTTCCCTCTATAAACGCATAATTTTCAAGGGGAATCTTCTCTGCATGTAGCTGCACCAAGTCTGGGTGAGCAACCTGTGAGGGGACTGGATCAACTGTGATCAATAGGCTGCCTTTGTGCAAGGAAAACATTTGAAGCTTGATTACTTGATGAATCAAGATAAATTGTTGTGTAAGGTTGATAGGGAGGCTCCGAAACAGGCTAAAGAAAAAAATTTGGAGGGTGGTTGTAGGCGCTACAACACTTGGAGACACATTGTTAGAACTCTAGCTCTCTGAATGGATGTTGTTTGTGAGAACCAAGTCTAACACCTCCGTAAGTATTGTTCAGCTCTTAGCTCATCTTGGCTTTGCACTAGTTTGATTGTAAGATGTAGCATCTGCTAGAATATTTGTCAATTGACACACATTCCAAGCCAAGGTAACATATTTGTTTCGATTGGGGTTGAGGGGTATATATGTGCACAAGAAGTATAGTCGTTAGAGTCTTAGTTTCATCTTTGGTGTTTCTCCACTGCCTAAAAGATTGGATAGTACCTCGGTGGAGTCACATAGGAACACAAGCATGGCTCCACTACCAACGAGCTTGGTCAGTACCCCAACAGAGTTACTTACATCACCTCCCCGTGCAGGAAGCCTTTCTCTTCTTTCACCTGATTCATTTTTCATTTCGAATTTTTTTTACTTTTCACTTTTTTTCATTTTCACTGTGCATAGCACTTATTCATTTCAAAGTCAGAAGAGGGATACCGACTTACTGAGAGAAAAAGAGGTTGTTCCAGTAGAAAAGTATTTTATTATATCTCTGATGTGCCTGTTAAGGGTTTCCCCTCACCTTACTCTACTTGATTGGGATGACAAGGGTTAACCCAAAAACAACCGACTAGAGAAGGTGACACTGGTTAGTGCACAAGCATTGTGTTTTCACCAAGGTTCACTTCTAATAGTACATATTTTCCTTCGACATATCATGGAATAAAAGTAAAATTATCATCATATAAAGGCACGATGATATACAACCAAGTAGTGATAGTTGTACAAGCCCTCTTTTACTTTATCCAGCTCGCTTCAAGACTCATACATGGTTTCATGCAAAACTAACATATGAATGAAACAAGCAATCGAACTAACAATAAACAAATAAAAGCAAGAGCAGAAGCAAAAATGAAAGCAAAGCAAGTAAGCAAATAAGCAAGCAAACAAGCAGACAAAGCAAGCAAGCAAACAAGCATGCAAGAAAAAAACTCAAATCAAACACTACTCCTACTCCTACACTAATGGTACATGGGCCTTATCACGTCAAGTGATACTTACAATGCAGGCACCACCACATTGGTAGACCCATGTTGGTGAAGGCTTGGTCCATGAGTAACCCAGTTGTGTGGACCAGCATACAAGAAAGATATAACATTGAAGACAGCCACACTTTGTCTTTTAAAGTTCCCACAGGACATAAGTAAGTGCATGTGCATGATGGATGGTCCATGGACTTATCATGGTTCTATGTGACACTATGTGAAACTTTGAAGAAAAAGCACACTCTTGACTGAGACATGCAAGAAAATGAAAGAAACAAAGATAACTTGCGTCACGAATGAGTGCTTGTAATGTAAGACTCCTCCAATGCATGAGCAATGGGATCGTGCAGTTTGAGTGGAGGTAGTGATTTGTGTGTGAGATTTATGTTTAATCCATACAGACGAGTGATGAGGAGCCTTGGGTGATTGAACAGTTTGATGATCCAAAGTGAGACTAACCCCAAGTGTGTGAGGTCCTCACATAACCATCAACTCAGGTTGAAGTGCCTCGACAGTCTTGGGTGTCTCAACTTCATCATCAAGAAAATCATCATAAACTGGTGGCTTCGAAAGATCAATTGCAATATATTGATGATTGTGATAAAAAAATGATAGCAAATGGATTAGAACTGCCACAATAAAAAAAATCAATGAATTCTTCAGCATCCTTATGATCAGATGAATGAAATAGAGGGGTGGATGAAAATCGAATGAACTCATCCTCTGTGTTTCCAGAAAAGACAGATGAAGGATCAAGTGGATATTCAATGAATAACTTATCCTCTTCATTGTCAAATGATGGACTAGCATCCGGTGAGTCCTTCAAATGATCAACAATGGGTGCATCCATAGATGAAGACACACATGCAAAACCATGGATGGAAGGTTCACAAAAGAAGCTAGGAAAGAACGCAGGGGGCTCAGATGGAAGGCAATCATCCTTCATCGAGTTTTGATGTTCAAGCTACCACTCATACTCTTCATGAATGACAATGCATGTTGCTTGTGCAACACCAACTCCGTCAGTGAGTTGTTCCTCGTTCACAACAAGTGAAGAGTCTAGAATGGAAAAACACAAGACAACATCATTTGGAGGAAAACCTAAGTACGAAGACGGAGGTCAAAGAAAAGAATGCATATGAGAAATCGAAGGACTCACAAACAAATCTATGTGAAAATGGAGTGGGGTGATGTTGGGAAAGTGTGACTGATGAAAAGGTGTTAAAACATGATCCTCAACATCATTGGGTGATGGTGGAGCTGTTGAATGAGAGGAAGGTGGATAGTCCTTTGAGACAGTACCTTCTCCCACATGATATTGTGCAGTTCCATGAACGAAGAAGGTTGAGTGAGGCTTGAACTCAAGCTTTCTCTTGGGACGAGAAGATTTCTTAAGGAAGTACTCAAACTAGTCCTAGAGATAAGTGAACTTCATTTGGCTCCTTAGAGCTTGGAACTGCAATTAATGGACGTGCTACCAAAAATCAATAACAGATTCATGTGGATCCTTCCATTATTGTAACATTTTCTAGTCAAGATGATCTAGATCAAAATGATAGAACATGTCTTGAATAAGATCATAGAAGTGATCAAATGAGTGCACGATGTCAGCCAGTAGGTTGAGCATCCAATGAAATGGAGATTCATGAAGTGCGAATGCAAGCAACAAACTTTCCTGTTCATTGGTAAGCTTATTTTCCTCATAAATCATGGAAATAAAGTTATGTAAGTGCTCATGATTGGCTACTTTGCCTTCACCATCATACGTGTGAGTGGAAAAGAGATTGAAAATCTTCCCCAAGGTGGATACATCTTCACGATTCAAAAAACACCTCGTGGAAAGAAGAATGCAAGACTTCATTTACGATATGCAAAGGTTCAAAACTAGATGAGAGGAAAGTGCTTGTCATCAGGCCCTCCTTCTAGTGCCAGAATTGTTGACAGTGTTGGACCCACCAACATGTCAAGGGGATTTCCCCGATAAGAAGTCCCAACTAGATCTCAAACAATTTGGTGTAGGAGTCCCAGTAGTGGATTGTAAGGTAATTCCTTGATTGCGATGTCACACAGAGGCAAGATAACTTTGTCACTAGCAAGGGTGTGACTGATGTAGAATTTGTAGAAGAGGTTCCAACACTTCGAAGGGAGAGGAAAGTGAAAGTGAGTTCTAGGTTGAAAGGGATCATTCCAAACTCAGCTAGGAAAACAACACACAAAGGACATGCACAGCTTCTGGTAGAGTAGTCCACTCGGATTCGATAGTCACAATATACAAGGTAAGATAACACGAAGAACACTCACGGACCAGTCGAAGATGAGTGTGACAGTTGATATAGCAAGGTTCATGAGAAAGGTCTGTCTGATGTCCGACAGAGCAGTCGACATGGACGGTGACAACTTTAACAATATATAAAACACATTAACGACAAGATTCATATAATTTCATACAAATCAATTCATATACAAGTACGTAAGTTAAACAACATATATCATTAAGGCAAATGAAACAGTCCAACTACAATAACAACATATGCATGAAAATGTGTTGGCTCTTATTATTAAAGAAGTGTAAGTCACAATCATACAATAAACCATCTAAGCCTACTAGCCCCAACAGTAGAACGTTATAGCCACATCCACCTGCTCCTAGAGATAAGCGAACTTCATTTGGCTCCTTAGAGCTTGGAACTACAAGTAATGGACGTGCTACCAAAAATCAATAACAGATTCATGTGGATCCTTCCATTATTGTAACATTTTCTAGTCAAGATGGTCTAGATCAAAATGATAGAACATGTCTTGAATAAGATCATAGAAGTGATCAAATGAGTGCACGATTTCAGCCAGTAGGTTGAGCATCCAATGAAATGGAGATTCATGAAGTGCGAATGCAAGCAACAAGCTTTCCTGTTCATTGGTAAACTTATTTTCCTCATAAATCATGGAAATAAAGTTATGTAAGTGCTCATGATAGGCTACTTAGCCTTCACCATCATACGTGTGAGTGGAAAAGAGATTGAAAATCTTCCCCAAGGTGGATACATCTTCACGATTCAAAAAACACCTCGTGGAAAGAAGAATCCAAGACTTCATTTACGATATGCAAAGGTTCAAAACTAGATGAGAGGAAACTGCTTATCATCAGGCCCTCCTTCTAGTGCCAGAATTGTTGACAGTGTTGGACCCACCAACATGTCAAGGGGATATCCCCGATAAGAAGTCCCAACTAGATCTCAAACAATTTGGTGTAGGAGTCCCAGTAGTGGGTTGTAAGGTAATTCCTTGATCGCGATGTCACACAGAGGCAAGATAACTTTGTCACTAGCAAGGGTGTGACTGATGTAGAATGTGTAGAAGAGGTTCCAACACTTCGAAGGGAGAGGAAAGTGAAAGTGAGTTCTAGGTTGAAAGGGATCATTCCAAACTCAGCTAGGAAAACAACACACAAAGGACATGCACAGCTTCTGGCAGAGCAGTCCACTCAGATTCGATAGTCACAACATACAAGGTAAGATAACACGAAGAACACTCACGGACCAGTCCAAGATGAGTGTGACAATTGATATAGCAAGGTTCATGAGAAAGGTCTGTCTGATGTCTGACAGAGCAGTCGACATGGACGGTGACAACTTTAACAATATATAAAACACATTAACGACAAGATTCATATAATTTCATACAAATCAATTCATATACAACTAAGTCAGTTAAACAACATATATCATTAAGGCAAATGAAACAGTCCAACTACAATAACAACATATGCATGAAAATGTGTTGGCTCTTATTATTAAAGAAGTGTAAGTCACAATCATATAATAAACCATGTAAGCCTACTAGCCCCAATAGTAAAATGTTATAGCCACATCCACCTGCTCCTCCAAAGAGATGTACTAGAGAAGTGGAGAAGCCAAGGTGCGTTACAATATTGTCCAAGCCTTCTTAAAGAAGGTCTTAGTAAAAGCTTCGATGACCAAAAACCTATACAATGAGTTATGATGGAATATTTATAGAAAAGGGTGGTGTGACCCTTGACATTCCCCTTTGTGACACTTCAACTACCCTCATGACTCCTCACATACTCTATGATTGTTACATCCAATTGTTGACACTTGACTTACACTTGACATGACTCAACATTACAATGCACATGTACTCATGTGAGACAATATGGCTTGAGAAAGCCTTGCAAGACATCTCTGACACTCAGTCACTATGGTGAGACCAACTCTTTGACATGCTTGTGATGGTGAAGCTGGTGAGCTGATGCCAATCTTGTTCATGCGTGATGGTGTGTATGCACCTCATGGTGACATCTTGTTGAAGTGAATTCTTACCTCCGTTGCAACTGTTGCATTGGTTTGACCCCTTCATCGAACTCATTTTCTAACATACGTATGATCTTCTTGGGTGTGGTTGAACTGGAAAAACACTGATGCATAGTGTCTATACTGATCTTCAAGTGTGTGCTAGTGGTCATGCGCATCAACATTTTGAAGTACATGTTCAGCTCCAATTGGACTTTCTTCTTGTCTTTTCCTTGGTGAGTGTGTTGAATGGATTGGATTGCATGCATGCACACAATGACATGCATGCTGCTGAATTCCTTGCATGCGATCACCAAAAATTCTCACCATGTCTGCTCCATGTTAGCTGGTAGGATGTATCTTTAAATTTTATGGGCGTAGTTTCATCTGTGAGTGCACGATGCACCCATTGTTGTTCCTGATCTTGCTGCAACTAATTTGTCTATGTGCGTAGCTTCATATTCTTCCTGAGTTGCTACTTTAGCACATGCAACTCCTTATTTGTTCCATCGTCTTCCTTTGTGCAATATTCATGTCATGTCATCACTTCGTATCAGGAGTCTCCAAAGTTGCTTTCATCATCAATGGAATTGCTTGAGCTTGCAACCTTGTTCCACCTCCGTGTTGTCAACAACCCTCCTCTTGCATTCGTTGCATTTGGTATGCTGTCTTCAGTTGCTATTCATGATGTTGCTTGCTGTGATGTTGCTTCTCTCATATCTTGATGTCCTTACCTATGGACAACTTGATGTCTTAGTGGGTAGGCAATTCCATAAACACTTGATCGATTGCATCCCCAAGTGTGCTATGAATGGTGTCTTTGTTTCTGCTCTGTTGGAAACCAATGTACCTATATTGGTAAGATGCAGATGAACACCTGCAATACTTGGAGACATGGAAACACTGATGGAAAGAAATTTGTCAGTCCAAAACCAAAATGAACATGAGAGTTGACTCGCAACTACGAAAAATTTTAGGGGCTAATATTCACCCATGGGCCAATTTTCTATACTTTTTCTAAAAAAAAGATTCGCTAGTTTACATTTTTTTGTAAAAATGATTCTCCCAAATTTTGTAGAATGAAATTATTTTACCCTAAAAATTGTCAAAAAATTATATATAGACTATATAGAAATATTATAAATTTGAATATTTTTACAAAACTATCTCCAAACATTTTATAGATTTCATATTATGGCCTAGTGGGATTCGCCAAGGTTTCTAAACTTTAAGATAAATTTCCATCCTTAAAATTTTCCCTACTCACAACATACCTAGGTGAATGATCATGAAGGTTGCACAATTTCAGCTGGGAGGTCAGGAGACTGACTACCTAGAGAAGGTGACACTAGTTAGTGCACAAGTGTTGTGTTTTCACCAAGGTTCACTTCTAATAGTACGTATTTTCCTTTGACATATCATGGAATAAAAGTAAAAATATCATCATCTAAAGGCACGATGATAGATAACCAAGTAGTGATTGTTGTACAATCCCTCTTTTACTTTATCCATATCGCTTCAAGACTCATACATGGTTTCACGCAAAACTAACCTATAAATGAAACAAGCAATCGAACTAACAATCAACAAAGAAAAGCAAGAGAAGAAACAAAAATGAAAGCAAAGCAAGTAAACAAACAAGCAAGCAAACAAGCAGACAAATCACGCAAGCAAACAAGCATGCAAGAAAAAAATTGAAAGCAAACACTACTCCTACTCCTACACTAACGATACATGGGCCTGATCATGTGAAGTGATACTTCCAATGCAGCCACCACCGCATTGGTAGACCCATGTTGGTGAAGGCATGGTCCGTGAGTAACCCAGTTGTGTGGACTAGCATACAAGAAAGATATAACACTGAAGACACCCACACTTTGTGTTTCAAAGTTCCCATGGGACATAAGCGAGTGCATGTGCATGACGAATGGTCCGTGGACTTATCATGGTGTTGTGTGACACTATGTGAAACTTTGAAGAAAAATCACACTCTTGACTGAGACATGCAAGAAAATGAAAGAAACAAAGATAACTTGCGTTGCGAATGAGTGCTTCTAATGTAAGACTCCTCCAATGCATGAGCAATGGGATCGTGCAGTTTGAGTGGAGGTAGTGTGATCTGTGTGTGAGATGGATGTTCAATGCATACAGACGAGTGATGAGGAGCCTTGGGTGATTGAACAGTTTGATGATCTAAAGTGAGACTAACCCCAAAAGAGTGAGGTACTCAAATAACCATCAGCTCAGGTTGAAGTGCCTTGAAAGTCTTGGGTGTCTCAAATTCATCATCAAGAAAATCATCATAAACTGGTGGCTTTGAAAGATCAACTTTGATAGATTTATGATCGTGATAAAAAAAATTATAGCAAATGGATCAGAACTGCCATGATAAAAAAAATCAATGAATTCTTCAGCATCCTCATGATCAGATGAATCAAATAGAGGGGTGGATGAAAAGCGAACGAAATCATCCTCTGTATTTCCAGAAAAGATAGATGAAGGATCGAGTGGATATTCAATGAATAACTTATCCTCTTCATTGTCAAATGATGGACTAGCATTCGGTGAATCCTTCGAGCGATCAACAACGGGTGCATCTGCGGATGAAGATACACATGCAAAACCATGGATGGAAGGTTCACCAAAGAAGCAAGGAAAGAACGGAGGGGGCTCGGATGGAAGACAGTCATCCTTCATCAAGTTTTGATGTTCAAGCTACCACTCATACTCTTCATGAATGAAAATGCATGTTGGTTGTGAAACACTAACTTTGTCAATGAGTTTTTCCTCATTCACAACAAGGGAAGAGCCCAGAATGGAAAAACACAAGACAACATCATCTGGAAAAAAACCTAAGTACGAAGATGGAGGTCAAATAAAAGAATGCATATGGGAACGCGAAGGACTCACAAACAAATCTATGTGAAAATGGAGTGGAGTGATGTTGGGAAAGTGTGAACGATGAAAAGGTGTGAAAACATGATCCTCAACATCATTGGGCGATGGTGGAGCTATTGAATGAGAGGGAGGTGGACAGTCCTTTGAGTCACTACCTTCTCCCACATGATATTGTGCAGTTCCATGAAAAAAGAAGGTTGAGTGAGGCTTGATCTCAAGATTTCTCTTGGGACATGAAGATTTCTTAAGAAAGTACTCGAACAGGTCCTAGAGATAAGCGATCTTCATTTGGCTCCTTAGAGCTTGAAACTGAAAGTAATGGAAGCGCTACCAAAAATCAATAACAGATTCATGTGAAGCCTTCCATTATTGTAACATTTTCTCGTCAAGATGGTCTAGATCAAAATGGTGCTCAAATGAGTGCACGATGTCAGCGAGTAGGTTGAGCACACAATGAAATGGAGATTCATGAAGTGCGAATGCAAGCAACAAACTTTCTTGTTCATCGGTAAACTCATAATCCTCCTAAATCATGGAAAGAAAGTTATGTAAGTGCTCATGATAGGCCACTTTGCCTTCACAATCATACGTGTGAGTGGACAAGAAATTGAAAATATTCCCCAAGATGGATACATCTTTACGATTCGAAAAACACCTTGGGGGAAGAAGAATGCAAGACTCCATTTAAGATATGCAAAGGTTCAAAACTAGATGAGAGGAAACTGCTTCTCATCAGGCCCTCCTTCTAGCACCAGAAATGTTGATAGTGTTGGACCTGCCAACATTTCAAGTGGATATCCCCAGTAAGAATTCCCAACTAGACCTCAGAAAATTTGGTGTAGGAGTCCCAGTAGTGGGTTGTAAGGTAATTCCTTGATCGCGATGTCACACAGAGGCAAGTAAGATAACTTTGTCACTAGCAAGGGTGTGACTGATGTAGAGAGTCAAGGAATGTGTAGAAGAGGTTCCAACACTTCGAAGGGAGAGGAAAGTGAAAGTGAGTTCTAGGTTGAAAGGGATCATTCCCAACTCAGCTAGGAACACAACACGCAAAGGACATGCACAGCTTCCGGCGAAGCTGTCCACTCGGATTTGATATTCACAACATACAAGGTAAGATAACACGAAGAACACTCATGGATCAGTCCAAGTTGAGTGTGACAGTTGATATTCATGAGAAAGGTCTATCTGATGTCCGATAGAGCAGTCGACACGGACGATGACAAATTTAACAATATATAAAACACATTAACAACAAGATTCATATAATTTCATACAAATCAGTTCATATACAAGTACGTAAGTTAAACAACATATATCATTAAGGCAAATGAAACAGTCCAACTACAATAACAACATATGCATGAAAGTGTGTTGGCTCTTATTATTAAATAAGTGTAAGTCACAATCATGAAATACACCATGTAAACCTACTAGCCCCAACAGTAGAACGTTATAGCCACATCCACCTACTCCTCCAAAGAGATGTACTAGCTCTATGCAATGGAGAATCCAAGCCACATTACAATACTGTCCAAGCCTTCTTAAAGATGGTCTTAGTAAAAGCTTGGATGACCAAAAACCTATACAATGAGTTATGATGGAGTATTTATAGAAAAGGGAGGGGTGACCCTTGACATTCCCCTTTGTGATGCTTCAACTACCCTCATGACTCTTCACCTACTCTATGACTGTTACATCAAACTGTTGACACTTGACTTACATTTGACATGACTCAACATTACAATGCACATGTACTCATGTGAGACAATATGGCTTGAGAAAGCCTTGCAAGACATCTTTGACACTCAATCGCTATGGTGAGACCAACTTTTTGACATGCTTGTGATGGTGAAGCTGGTGAGTTGATTCCAATCTTGGTCATGCACGATGGTGTGTATGCACCTCATGGTGACATCTTGTTGAAGCGAATTCTTGCCTCTATTGCAACCGTTGCATTGGTTTTACCCCTTCATCCAACTCGTTTTCTAACATGTGTATGATCTTCTTGGGTGTGGCAGAACTGAAAACACACTGATGCATAGTTTCTATGCTGATCTTCAAGTGTGTGCTAGTCGTCATGTGCATCAACTTTTGAAGTACCTGTTCAGCTCCAGTTGTACTTGCTTCTTTTCTTTTCCTTGGTGAGTGTGTTGAATGGGTTGGATTGCATGCATGCACACAATGACATGCATGCTACTAAATTCCTTGCATGCGATCACCAACACTGCTCACCATGTCTGCTCCATGTTAGTTGCTAGGATGGATCTTTAAATTATATGGGCGTAGTTTCATCCATGAGTGCACGATGCACCCATTGTTGTTCCTGATCTTGCTGCAACTAATTCGTCTATCTGTGTAGCTTCATGTTCTTCCTGAGTTGCTATTTTAGCACATGCAACTCCTTATTTGTTCCATCTTCTTCCTTCGTGCAATATTCATGTCACGTCGTCACTTCATATCAGGAGTCTCCAAAGTTTCTTTCATCATCAATGGAATTGCTTCAGCTTGCAACCTTGTTCCACCTTTGTGTTGTCAATAACCCTCCTCTTGCATTCGTTGCATTTGGTATGCTGTCTTCAGTTGCTATTCATGATGTTGCTCACTTTGATGTTGCTTCTCTCATATCTTGATGTCCTTGTCTATGAACAACTTGATGTCTTAGTGGGTAGGCAATTCCATAAACACTTGATCGATTGCATCCCCAAATGTGCTATGAATGTTGTCTTCATTTTTTCTCTCTTGGAAACCAATGTACCTATATTGTTAAGATGCAGATAAGCACCTACAGCAGTTGGAGACATGGAAACACTGATGGCAAGAAATTTGTCAATCCAAAACCAAAATGAACATGAGAGCTGACTTGCAACTACGAAAAATTTTAGGGGCTAATATTCGCCCATGCACTAATTTTCTATACTTTTTCTAAAAAAAAGATTCGCTAGTTTCCATTTTTTTGTAAAAATGATTTGCCCAAATTTTGTAGAATGAAATTATTTTACCCTAAAAATTGTCAAAAAATTATATATAGACTATATAAGAATATTATAAATTTGAATATTTTTACAAAACTATCTCCAAATGTTTTATAGATTTCATATTATGGACTAGTGGGATTTGCCAAGGTTTCTAAACTTTAAGATAAATTTCCATCCTTAAAATTTTCCCTGCTTGCAAAATACCTAGGTGAATGATCATGAAGGTTGCACAATTTCAGCTGGGAGGTCGGGAGACTGACTGCCTAAACTCTATAAGGCACAGTATGGGTTGCTGGGAGACTGGCTGACTGCTCGAACTGCACAATGCACATTCCAGTGTGGCTATTGACTGCTTGGATTGTGCAATGCACAATTCCAGTTGGGAATAACTACTGGCCCAGGGACAAATTTGCGCAATTTCTTGGGCTAAGTAGCCACTGTTCTCCATAAATGTGCAAAATAGTCCTAGAGGCCAGTGTTGGGTAGGAATGCACAAATCTGGAGAGGAAAGTGAGCCTTCCTTCCCCAGATTGCACAATGCAGCCTTGGTGAAGGTGGAGCCAAGACCAAGGTTGGCCTGACTCGCTGATGGGAAACTAAAATCAAGTAAGTCAGTGAATGCATGGCGACAATAAGTGATAGAAGAAGTGATTAACGGAACATATAAAACATGAATGAAAGATTAAACAAATATATCAACATGCATGTGGGTGAGGCAATTCGTTGGTTGGGCGAACGTCCGTGCAGAATAGTTTCATGCATGCGAAAATAGTGATATAGCAATGAAAATTGAAACAAAGCTAGGAAAATCTAGTATATATGTAAACAACAGAAATAGTTCAAAGAAATCAAGAAAAAAATACTCCTACAAGCGAAAACACAAAAAGTGACAGAAATGCAGCACAAGGCATGGGAAGTGGTATTACCCTAAAACAACTGAGCTGAATGTGCCAACTGCTTGTAGATGTGATGTGGGATGTCACAACTACAAGGTTGATGTGAGGAATGAGCTTTGTAGTGTCCGGTTGATGAGTTTTGATCACATCGAGGTTGTGGAACACATGCCACAAATCTAGGGGAAGTGACACTTGGTGGGATGTTTCGAAGTTTCTCCTTTCATGTTGTCTTGGGAAAAGCAACCAATGATTTCAATTCTATTTTTCTCATTCCTAGAGGGAACTAGCCAACTCAGCTACTCATGCAAGAGACTGCTCGACTGCAGGAGAAAAATGTACATTTCTAGTTGGGAGCTGGGCTGGATGCCCAGGAGATTTGCACAATTTTCAAGCAGAAAAACTGACTGCTACCCAAAATTGTGCAAATCCTAGGTTAAACAGCCTGTTGTTGGGAAAATTTTCGCAAATCCTACTGGGAGGGTTGACTGGTAGGATTACGCAATTCTAGAGCCCAGCAGGCTATCAGAGAGGATTGTGCAATTCCTAGAGGGAAGGTTGATTGCCCTCCAAAAATGCACAATTTTCAAGGGGAGGTTTCTCAACTTGCATTTGGACTAAGCACGGGTGAGCATCCTGTGAGGGGGAATGGATCTACTGTGATTGAAAAGCTACCTTTGTGCAAGGAAAACACTTGAAGCTTGAGTAATTGAAGAAGCAAGACAAAGTGTTGTGTAAGGTTGGTAGGGAGGATCCAAAACATGCTAAGGAAAAACTTTGGAGGGTGGTAGTAGCCGCTACAACAGGTACTTTTGTTCGTTAATGTGAAAATTCTAAATCTTATAGAATATATGTACTTGGTCAAAGGATTATAGAGTTTAACAAAGATGTGACATTTGATGAAGATGATACTCTTGGGAAAGTAAGGGACACTCCTTCCCCTACCAATGTTGAAATAAAGGATGATTCCATGCATGTACAAGAAGTACTTATGACTAAGGATGAACCTAATATTGCTAATTATCCCATAGAACCCATGGATCCTTTGAATCCCCCTCCATGTGACCCACCTTCTACTAGCTATTAGAAAATAAAAAAGGAAGAAATATTTTCTTTGTGTTGATAATTACTTATGATGTATTTATATTCTTATTAAATTTCTTATGTTTTCTTTTATATGTTCATCAAGAAATTACCAAAACCAAAACACAAATATCAAGGCCACTAGATGTAGGTAAAATCCTTAAATAGGGAAAAGACCAATCAAGGAACTCTTCCTTAAGTAGTGAAAAATGAGATGGACCAAGACCTTAGAACAATATACCTTCCTTCTCCACCAAATCAACTTTTATAAGATGATTTAGTAGTCTATTCTTATCCAACAACTTTATCCCAGCAACAATCCAAAGATTCGACTTCCCAACTACAAAACTCCAACCCCAACTACAGAATTTTATGGCCAATAACAAAATAGTAGTTTTGACTTCTCCAATAGATTAAAAGCTTCACACATGTCAAAGAGAGAGATAATTTCAACTTCTTATGCTAGAGATAGACCAAATTCTCCTTCGCTAGCACTTTTCACCTTCTTCCTTGAATTTCACACTTTTTACTTCCCCAATAATTAAAGATCGAACTTGGTGAGTGAGTGATCCAAATGAGGTCTATGCTTTTCCTTTATATAGTAGTTTCTACCCCTTAGTTTAGGCTGACTTGTTCAGTTTGCGGCTGACTTGCTAGAGGAGGCCTAGAAGATCTAATTTTCATTAAAATAATTTTCTTTCTTGACAAATAATCCCAAGAAGGGTTCTTTACATTATCAAAAGGACAAGGACACTTGAAATAAACTAGGCTAGAAGCTTGCAATGGAGGCTTTGACCTATAAACAATTAAATTAAGTGTGAAACCCATGCTTTAATATGTCAATTTAATAATAAAACTTTTTTCTTTATTTCTTTTGATAAACAAATTACATCATGAATTTAAATATAATTATGAAGACTAACACTAGTTACATTCTTCAACACTAGGAATAGACCATTATGGATTCATGACACTTTACGAGATGCTGAGAGACATGCTTCCTCAAGACAAACCTTCAGAGAGACAAAGAATCCATGACGATACTAGGGAAACATTGTAGCTATGAGCAACATTATACATGTCGAACCATGCAATTTTGAAGAAGTTTTGAAATAACAAGTTTGGACGGATGCTATAGTTGAAATATATGAGTCCATCATGAAGAACGATGTATGGGAAGTGGTTCCAAGATGGGAGGGTAAATATGTTTTGACTTCAAAGTGGATCGAAAAAATTAACCATGGTGTTGATGAAAGTGTGGAAAAGTACAAGGTGATATTCGTAGCTAGAGGATCCTCCTAGAAAGAGGGAGAGGAAAATGATGAGATTTTTGCACTAATTTCCTGATATACTGCCATCCAATCTATCATTTCTCTTATTGCTAGCAAAGGATGGACACTTCATTAGATGGATGTGAAGACTGCATTTTTACATGGCATTCTTAAGGAGAAGGTATACTTGGAGAAACCACAGGGTTTTGAAGAGCATGATATGAAGGCTCATGTGTGTTGGCTGAAGAAGTCTATTTATGGATTGAGCCAAATACCTAAGGCTTGCTATGCTCATATTGATATATATCTAATGAAGCCTAGATTTACGAGAAGCAATGGTGATTTGAACCTCTACTACAAAGTTGAAAAAGGTATGCATTTGATTCTTATATTATATGTTGATGATTTATTCTTTATATTTGGAGAGCCTCTTATTCTCTAGTGTAAGAGGGAGCTGGCCTACGAGTTTGAGATGAAATAACTTGGCTTGATGCACTACTTCCTAGGCTTAGAGTTGTGGCAGAGATATGGTGAAATTTTCATTTCTTAACGAAAATATATTGTCAAGTTGTTGGAAAGATTTGGAATGATGGAGTGCAAATCCATGGCCACACCATTGGAAATTGACTTCAAGAAACTTTGCGGTGAAGCTGTCGAAACTGACTTTGAAAATCTTTCGAAATATCGACAATTGATTGGGGTGATAGTGTTCTTAGTGAACACTAGACTAGACATATGTTTTGTTGTCAAAACTTTGAGCCAATGTTTGGTGGAGCCACTACATGCATTGATATGGATCTTGGGGGAGGTCCCCAAGATCTAAAAAATTGAAATGGGTCTTGTGGGGGAGGCCACCAAGATTCAAAAAATTGCAATGCCAAAAAGAAAATGAGGGAACACAGTAAATAAAACCACAAAGACACTTTTTATTAAAACTAATAATAACTATAAAGGCTACATTATGGCAGACAATTTGTCTTTTTACAAAATGTGACTTGTTACTTATAGGTTCCTTTGGTTAAAATACCACAAGTAAATTCCATGGGTGAATGAATACCATGGGTGGATGTCAAAATACCATGTGAGAATACCTTGGGTGAATGAATACCATGGGTGGATGCCACTTACAATACCATGGTGGATAAATACCATGGATGAATTCCACTTACAATACCATGGGTGGATGAATAACATGGGTGGATGAATACCATGGGTGGATGAATACCATGGGTTGATGGAATTTTCAATTCATATCTTTCCTCCCTCCTTAAGAAGCAATGGTCCCCATTACATGAAATTACCTCTTCCAAGGCCTTTGTTGCATATGAAGAACCACTGAAGAGAAAGGTTTTATGCGGTTAACCCATAACCATGATGAATGATGAAATAACGTCTTTGCACAAAAATGAGGCTTGGGATTTGGTTGAGTTGTCGACTGGAAGGAAACCCATTGGCAAAAGATCTGAGTATGGAGATACCCTATAATGCTTGTGACCGATTGTGATACTGAGAGTGTGCGGCCTAGAAAATGGACTTCGATGAAGTGTGGGTTTGTGGATTACCCATAACCATGACAAAAAAATATCCAAGGATAGAGATATCATGTAATGTGTGTGACCAACTATGATACTAATAGTGCACGGCCTAGCAAATGGACTTTGACGACAAGGATTTTGTGCAGTTGAGCCATAACCATGATGTTGATTGTTGATGAAGTGGTAGGTGCCTACATAGCCTAGGGTCAGAGGGAACATCTCCAAGGAACCCAAGCCGAAGGTTTCTATGCTGAAACTGATTAAATTGAAGCAAATGCCTACTAAAGTGGGGTGGGAGGGCACGTCTTCAGAGGGAACCCACTCTGAAAGTTGCTCCAGATTTAAAATGGACATAATTAAGTCAATATAACTCAGAATATTTATTATAATCTATTTTTGGAAATAGAACGATCATTCTGCATCTTCCCATGTGTTGGAAATCCTTATCTAAACAATCTGGAATCTCATATTCATGTTGCAACAGTTCCACCATCACAAAAGTTCTGAAACAAATAGCTGATTTTAATTCAACGATATCTCCCACATCCGTACACCGATTCAACCCATTGTTTTTTTTAAATAGGGAGATTTTTCAAGAGGAGCTCAGATATGCAATAATTATTCTGAAATTCTACACAAAAACTTAAAAAAATTATAGGAGATTCATTTTCCACAAGTTGTCATCAGAAATAAATCTACAACATAGCTTATTTTAAATCAACAATATCTCCCTCATCTAGACTCTGATTTGACTGATTTGTTTTTTTGAATTTTGGTATTTTTCCCCAAGGAATCTACATTAGTTTTTTTTTTTTTTTTTTTTTTTTTTCTGTAAATTTTTCACCAAATGTTTTAGATTTGATCTGCAAACTTGCCGCCCAAAAAAACTCCTACAAAAAATTGGAAAAAGAAAAATTATTCCTGCTTGGCCCAAGAAAGTGCTCTTGGAGATCGCAACACATGCATAAAGTTTGTTGAATATTATTGCAAAAATTTGAAACTAAAATATGCATTAAACCCTCATTCCCATGGAATCATAACTTATTTTGATACCATTGATATGGATCTTGGGGGAAGGCCCCCAAGATCTAAGAAATTGAAATGGATCTTGTGGGGGAGGCCCCCAAGATCTGAAAAATTGCAATGCCAGAAAGAAAATGAGAGAACACGCAGTGAATGAAACCACAAATAAACTTTGTATTAAAATTGATAATAACTATAAAGGCTACATTGTGGCAGACAATTTTTCCTTTTACAAAATGTGACGTGTTACTTATAGCCTTTTTTGGTTACAATATTATAGGTAAAATCCATGGGTGGATGCCACTTACAATACCGTGGGTGGATAAATACCATGGATGGATGCCACTTACAATACCATGGGTAAATTTTATGGGTGGATGAATAGGTTGATGCCATTTTCCATTTGGATCATGCACAACTGGATTGATGCCAAGCATGTTCTGAGATACCTGCATGGGTCTATCATTCACATATTGAGATATGCTTCTAGCAAATTGAGACTTCATGGGTAGAATGATGTTGATTGGGATAGTAGCATTGCTGATAGGAAGAGCACATTTGGGTGTTATTTTAGCTTGGGGTCTACTGTGATATATTGGATGAGTAGGAAACATAAGTATGTTGCCCTTAGTATGGATGAAGCTGAGTACATTGCTGCTACCATGGTTGTTTTGAGGTATAATGGCTGAGGAATCTCTTTGGAGAATTTTTGGGCATGGAAACCCCCCAAGGCATGTTTTGGGGCTTAAAGCCCAAGCTTTAACCCAATATTTTTGTAAAGCTCCGTGAATTGCAGGCATGAAGCATGAAATATATGATAGAGTCACAGGGTTGTTCGCCCTAGTTTTGTAATGTAATGTCGACTGGATAGACTTACCCATGGTCCACGGACCATGGGATTGTATAAATAGAGCAAGGCTCCAAGTGTAAAAGAGAAGAAGTAGGAAGATAAGAATAGAAACTAAGGAAGTAAGGTGAAGTGTGTCTTTGAGTCATAGAGTAGGAGAAGTCTCTGCAGTAGAGTGCGCAGAGGCCTACTAGTCCGCAGCTAAGTGCGCAGATCCCTACAATTGAGTGCACAGGGCGAAGTTGAGTCTGTAACCATGCAAGGAATTAATAAAGAGAAGTTTGTTATCATTTTGTATATATGTTCTTGGGTTAATGAATGATTGATATAGTTTGCAAATATATTGTTTATTTACTGCATGCACCTGTATGAATGATTTATGTTGTTAAGTATAATTTAAAGCATGCAAGTAGGGTAAAATAATCAACTAACATTGGAATACCAGTAAGGACTTGGGTAATAATGCAGAAGTGTAGAATTCGCCCCCCAAGTAGGGTCGCGTGAAGGCAATATATCAGGCTGCGAGGTATGGGAATGTGCGTGAAGACACCTATGCGTAGGGTTAAACTGCGGACCAGTTGAACTCATCAGACATCTCCAGGGTGTAGAAACCTGGTTCGAACACCCTCTCATACTAATTTGGGTGAGACCTCATTCTGCACTCTAGTACTGTTGCCGAAAGGGCCAGTAGTATCAGGATTTGTTTGGCCAACTTAACTCTGAACCTGGGTCAGGGCTTTATAAGCCAACAAATGGTTCCATTACTGAAACCAGTATCTGCATAATACTAGAATCCGATAAACAAAGGAATTGAAGAGTGGTTGGACAAAAAGATTCATGAGTTCACGACATAGGAAAATAGGAATCCACGATTACCAAAGGAAGAGTGGTTAGATTGCTACTTGTATATGGAAATCCATGAAATTTTCTTTGCATCCTTCCCCTCTGAGTTGTACGAGTGGATTGCGAAGCTAGCAGATAGTTAAGGAAGGTGTAGGCTCGACAAACCTATTGTGTGGACTCAAGAGTTGGTGCGCAGAATGGAAGCATTGGAAGATAAGATTGTGCGCACTATAGACCATTGGCTCGATCGAATTATAAGAGAGTTTATCACCGACTTCGTGGTAGATACTTCAGTCAGCTATAGCGAGGCAGAATGATGCTTCCTCAAAGGACCACAAGGTAAGTACCAAGGATAATTTTAGGGGCGAATGTTCGCCCTTTCGCGAAATTAAGGGGTTTTAAATTTTTAGTGGGAGAATATTTTGTATCATAGTACATTTTTACAAATCACCTCAAATAGCCCACCTTATTTTAAGGGAGAGGGTAAAAAAGGTAAATTTAGCCCTTGAAATTAGGACTTACAACCTTCCATTAGCCCATTTTCAAGAATAGGTTTTATTTAAGTGAATCCTATGGGCCAAATACCATATTTATAAAAGAGGTATGGTAAATTAATAAAAATATAAATAAATGAGAGGTATGGTAAATAAATAAAACATTTTTTATATTTACTCCATAAGTCACCTTATATACATGTAAGGGTGTAAACAAATAAAAATATAAGTAAAGTGGAGGTATGGTGAATAAATAAAATGCCTTTTTATACTTACTCAAAAAGTATGGTAAATAAATAAAAATATAAATAAACTAGACGTATCGTAAATAAATAAAACCTCTTTTTATATTTAGTCCATATCCCTCGTTCTATTTATGAAGGCTCAAGAAAGAGTTTAAGTGAATCCTATGGTCCAGATACCATATTTGTAAAAGAGGTATGGTAAATTAATAAAAATATAAATAAACGAGAGGTATGGTAAACAAATAAAACATTTTTTTATATTTACTCCATAAGTCACCTTATATTTACGAACACTCAAAAAATGAGTTATATTTAGGTGAAACCTATGGCCAAAATACTATGGGACAGATACCATGGACTAGATTGTTATTAATACCATGCAAAAAACCATTATTAACCCTAATATTAGAATTAATAAAAATAAAAATGGCACATGGTATTGACCCATGGTATTCACCAAAATGGCACATGGTATTGACCCATGGTATTCACCTGGAATGTAGCCTATTTAAATGGGGGAATTAAACCAACATATAGCCTATGCTAAGATTCACTAGGACTTTACAAAGTTTTATTATTTAGTGAAAGACTCGCCAAGATCTTACAAGATTTTATGATTGAGGTAAATATTCGCCATGCCTGGTGAGAGATTCGCCAAAAAATTATATATACATATTATATTATTTATAAAATCGCCTTCCATTTTTCCTATATACCATGGAGATTCGCCCATTTATTATATTTATAAATTTAGGGGGGGTTCTTAAAATTTTCCCTGGTAAGTACATTAAATATTTGAACACTTGGATTAAAATGCTACTATGTGAAAAGTGGGTTATGTGAATAAATTGATGTTTGGGGCTATGCAAAGTGCGAGGATCTACAGAAACGAAGGTAGTGAAAAACTAGAGTCTAGCCCCTTGATTTCACATTTGCAGGAAAGTGAGGAAGAGCTCACGAAAGTTTGACTAAGAAGTGTGATCAATTTGATAAAGCAGCAAATTACGTGCATACCACCCCCACCTACACCACCATCAGTTTCACCATGTTCACCCCTATCTTCGCCCACACCACCTCTTCCACCACCACAGTTTAATATGGAGAGTGCTATAAAGTTGCCAATGTTCAAAGGAGTAGGGAACGAAGATCAGGACCAGTTTTGGTTATTGGTAAAGGTTGTATGGGAAGCATAGGGAGTCATGGATGACAATATAAAGAAAGAAACACTGGTCAACACTTTGTAGGATCATGCATTGACATGGTACATTAAGCATTCCCATGAAAATCCAAACACAGGGATCACAGATATCGAAGCTGTGCTAAACAAGGAATTTAGCAAGTAAAAATCAGAGACAGTCAATTATTTGATTTAAGGAAATCGCGATGCTTCCAGGAGAGACCCCCTAGGAGCTAGATCAGAGATTGAAGTGTATGATTCGTGAAGCCAACATGACCTTGACGAATGGGCAACACTTTGCATGGTTTGTAGCATTGCTAATGTTGCATCTAAGGAACACGTTGTCACAATAGAAGCTATCCACTTAGGCCGAGGCCTTGGAAATCATAATGAGACTTCATGAGACCCCGATACAAGATCCTAACCTGGGAGTCCAACAGATCCACACGTAGTTGAAAAAATTGTGCCTTGAGATGCAGAGTTTGAAACAAGACAGGACAGCTCGCCCAGAAGCACGCGACGAGGTATGGTGCATAATTTGCAAAGGCTAGGGACATGACAAGGACCATTGTCTAGTATTCCTGAACTACCTGGCGGTAGGAGGACCAATGCAATTGAGACCAGAGGCACAATAAGGACCAAGCATGACACCTGCATTATGGTGCATGATTTGTCAGATGGGAAGGAAGCATGCTACAGATAATTTCCATCTATTAGAGAAGTATACGCAGAACTCCCAGCAGTTTTTCTATAATTTCTGCAGGTCAGTAGGCCACGATGAGCCTACCTATAGAAGTTATGAATTGATGATGGATCAGACTCCTACCTACAGAGTTCAGACCAAAACACGGGCCCTCAATCAAAATACTGAGATGGCGTGCACTAGATTTCAGGGGCGCGGATGAGGTCGAGGTGGAATGGGACTAGGAAGAGGTCACAGATAGTTGATCTATTACAATTGTGGAGGGCTAGGGCATTATGCCTACAATTGTACAAATCCGACGAGACCATCATGCTTATATTGTACCCAGTTTGATCATGAGATGGAGAACTGTCCCACACTAATAGCAAGGTTGCGTGATAAAGGAGCACTCCAACCTACCCCAACTCAAAACCTACAAATGATGAGGTCTGAGTCATGTGAGGAAGACCCGACTGTAAATATCATGCTTCGAAGTGGTATTACGCTAGGAGATGATAAAGGCAAGAAGCCCGAAGAAAGTGCCTAGGTTCACAAGGCTCCAACAAAGGAACCAAAATTTCATTTAGAGTGCGCTAAGGAGACCTTCATGGAGGCTAAGAAGAGCTTCATGAATGCCTCCACTTCAGGTAGTAAAGACAAACTGGAACCAGAAATGGACCCATCTATGCTCACTACATTTTTGGAGACATGCATGAAGCTATTGCACGATAGCAAAGCTGTGAAGGGGTTACAAGAACTCATCACTAGATGTGCTGGGATCACACGAGGAGAACCACGTGTACTCCAAAAGCTCAGGAAGCACACAACACGAATGGGAAGAGAGATGAGATTGACCACGCAAATTGGGGAATATGAAATGGATCAAGTGATTTTGGATCTAGGATCGGATGTGAATGTCCTATCAAAGTAGACACGGGAGCACATGTCAAGCCCGCGTTACAATGGTCTCCTATTCAATTGCGAATGGAGAACCAGCAAAAGATCCTACCCTTGGGAATATTGAAGGGAATAACGGTGGATATCGAAAGTGCAAGCGCACTTGCATAGTTCAAAGTGATAGAGATTGTTGATAACAACAATCCCTATCTCATTCTACTCGGAATATATTAGGCCATTGACATGAATGGAGTAATAAATCTAAAGAAGCACAGTATGGATTTTGAGAAAAAGTCACTGCGTGTAGTGGTACCTTTAGACCCTGCAGAAGGATCACACTACACAGAGCCAGCGTGCGACTACAAAAGTGATGACAATCTAGACTGTATATACAAGATAACTAGGTGGGCATAGGATTGGGTGAATCCAACAGCGAATGGCAGTATTTCGTGGGAGTGCGAAAGCTCCTGCACCTCAAATTTGGATGAGGAGTTAGAATTATGGTAGAACTGGTTACACGAGGTAACCGCGCTCAACTACAACATGATGAAAAGGTCATTGTGCTGCATGGAAACAGAGGTAAGATATCTACCTATGTATGATGGGTTGATCGAGGTGGATGATTTCCTAAACAAATGTGAAAAATAAGTACAGGAACAACAAAATTTTGACGCTCTAAAATGGGTACTACACTCTATGTTCTCAAGATGGTGGGGTACCCATCAAAGAGGTTTTCAAGACTGACGTGAATGAAGAAGGATGATGTTCATGCAGTTTGGAAAGACTCAGATATGGTTAACAGACAAGTATGACGGATGGGATGATCCATGTGCACACCTCACGAAATGGATCAAGGTCTATGGGGAAGAGCCACAACCTGAGTGGGTGCACCTGTTCTATCATGCCCTAGATATCATACCCATGAATTGGTCTACTGAGATGGAGCTCCACCATGGCACGAGCAAATAGGATATCTTGCACAAAGCATTCTTTCTAACCTTCACATTATAGGATCATTAGTGGGATACTATTGATGATACGCTGCAATCAATAAAAGCAACTATCTTCAAAATACCTCAGGAGCCAATGGAAGTGATGCAGCTAGAATGGGCGACCCAGCTGAGCTGTGTGCTGGAGTGTTACAATGTAAACATTGAGGAGGATGAAAATCCATGAAAAATCAACATTCTAGAAACTGAAGGCTATCGCGAGGTTCAAGGAGCATTCATTGAGTTACTCTGTGAGTACCAAGACTTATTCGCAACCAAGATTGTAGATTTAAAGGGGATCATTGGTGATTCAGGGATGTTGAAGATCACCCTAAAGCTCAATGCGAAGCTGGTTAAGCATAGGCCTTACCACTTGAATCCGAAGTACAAGGAAAATGTCTGCATAGAACTAGACAAAATGCTCGCAGCCAGAATTATTGAGTTGGTGGAAGAATCTGACTAGGTAATCCCTATGGTAGTATAGGAGAAAAAGTAGAAGGGTGAGATAAGAATATGCATGGGCCTCAGGAAGTTGAATGATGCATGGGTACACAACCCATTCCAGACCCTGATCACAAATGAAGTATTGGAAAATGTTGGCAGGCAAGAAGCATATTCTCTCACCAATGGATTCTCGGGGTACCACCAGATCAAAGTCGTGCCGGAAGATAGGAGCAAGTCAACCTTCACTACTGAATGGGGAAACTTTCAATACACCATCATGCCATTTGGGTTAAAAAATTAGCCAGCCATACTTTCGTGCATAGTTGTCACCACCTTCAAAGAATATATCCACAAATTCCTGGAGGTCTATTTGGATGTTTGGACTGTCTTTGGATTGGTTAAGAAACATGTAGCAAGCTTACACTTGATGTTGGATACTTCCTGATGACACTAGATTGCACTGAACCTTAAGAAGTGTACATTCGTCATTCCCTTTGGGAACCTATTGGGACATGTGTTCTGCAAATAGGGACTAATGGTAGACCTCGCGCATATTGAAGTGATTATGAATTTGAAAGCACCACGAACTGTTAAACAGTTGCACGCTACCTTGGGACACATAGGATACTACCAGAAGTTCATCAAAATCTATGTCCAGATAACTGCGCCGATGGAGAAGCTATTGAGAAAGGATGACACATTTTGCTAGAACAATGATTGCATGAAGAGCCTGGATGTCCTAAAGGGGAAATTGGCCTTCGCCCCAATCCTGGTCTTCCCAAAATGGGATGTGTAGTTTCATGTCCATGTTGACGTGTCATGCATAACACTGGGAGCGATGCTAACACAAGAGGGTGGAGAGGGCCTAGATCACCCTATCATGTTTGCAAGTCGTAGGTTGTCCAAAGCAGAAAAGAACTATTCCACAACCAAATGTGAGGGGTTGGCTATGGTGTACGTGCTCCAAACATACCGGCACTATTTACTGGGAGGACATTTCAAGATGTATACAGACCATTCCGTGCTAAAATACTTGGTCAATAAGCCTATGTTGGGGTGGCGCATCTGTAGGTGGCTCTTATTGTTCCAAGAATATGACTTTGAGGTTGTGGTAAATCCTGGAAGACTGAATGTGGGGCTAAATCACTTGTCACATATTGAGATAGGCGAGGAACCTACTAGTTTGGACGAATAATTACCTGATGCACAAATCTTTGTTGTGCGCATCACGAACGAAAACTTCGAAGATATAATCCACTTTCTGACAACAGGGACTACGCCGAAGGAATACTCCATTCAATAGAAGAAATAATTGGTGGTGTGCGCATAAATTTTTCTGTCTTCGTGGGTCAATTATACAAAATGGGAAATGATGAGATATTACGAAGGTATGTAATTGAATTTGAACGAAGTCAGGTCCTCATGGAAGCACATGGGAGTGCTATAGGAGGACACTATGTAGGACGAGCAACAACACAAAAGATTCTCTGTGCAGGGTTGTGGTGGCCAACCCCTCATCACGATTCAAAAGCCCACTGTAAGGCCTGCAATATATGTCAAAGGACCAGTAAACCATTGCAAAGGGATGAAATTCCTTTGAATCCACAAATGACACTGCAGCTCTTCGAAAAGTGGGAAATCAAATTTGTGGGACCTATCAAACCCCAGGGAGAAATAGGCACGCGATACATCATCACCGCGATGGAGTACCTAACACACTGGGAGGAAGCACAGTTGGTCAAGGACTACAAAGCTGCTATGACTGTGAAGTTTTTGTTTGAACATGTTTTGACCTGATTTGGCTATTCGAAAATATTAATGAGTGATTTCAATACACATTTCCTGAATGAAACCATTATCACACTCACAGAAGAATTCCAGGTGTACCATCAGAAAAGAACACCATATGACCCACAAGTTAATGGGGCAGTAGAAGCATTCAAAAAAATACTGGATACTATAATAACCAAAGTATGAAATGTGCAATGAAGAAATTGGAAGATGTGCGTGCCTGCAATACTATGGGCTTATAGGAAAATGTGCAAGAAACTGACGAGAAAAACACCTTTCCGGTTAGTTTATGGCATGGAAGTTGTCATGCTGGTGGAGTATATTGTACCTAGTCTACGAATAGTAGTGCTCATAGGTATGGTGGACCGTGAAGCTCTAGAAGAAAGGCTTGCACAATTGGAAGAAATTGAGGAGGAACGGTTCCTAGCTGGTTTTCATCATCAAGTACAAAAACAACGTGAAAATTCCTATCATGATCGCCATATTAAGTTGCACACCTTCAAGGTAAATGACTTAGTGATTTTGTATGATAGTAAGTTTGAAAAATTACTGGGAAAGTTAAGGATGCATTAGATGGGACCATACGTGGTTAAGGAGGTCATAGATGGAGGCACAGTACAACTAGTCAAACTAAATAGGGAAGCTTTCCCAGGCAAGGTGAATGGTAGACACTTGAAGCACTACACAGATGGATCCTCTATTTGACTAATCGACGGAAGCATAATCTTCGTGCTCCAGGGATCTGGAAAAAGGTGCAAGACTATAAAAATATGCAACAAATATTGGTACAAATGTAGAGAAGCAGTTCAGACATAGAGGCCTCGGAATAATGTATGCAATAGATCCAAGAAGTAGCAGCTCAATGCGCTACTGATCTTTGCGTAGTTCAAGAATAGTTGGAGGGACTCTGTGCAAAGATCATTGCGCTAACAGAGTGACTCAAGGGCGAGTCATAATTTTTGTTTTTGGGGCCTTTTGGGAATGGAATCCCCCCTAAGGCATGTTTTGGGGCTTAAAGCCCAAGTTTTCACCCAATCTTGTTGTAAACAGTCACAGGGTTGTCCGCCCTAGTTTTGTAATGTAATGTCGGCTGGATAGACCATGGGATTGTATAAATAGAGCGAGGCTATAAGTGTAAAAGAGAGGAAGTAGGATGATAGGAATAGAAGCGAAGGAAGTAAGGTGAAGGGTGTCTTTGGGTCATAGAGTAGGAGAAAGCTTTGCAGCTAAGTGCACAAAGGCCTAGTAGTCTGCAGTTGAGTGCGCAAACCCCTACAGCTGAGTGCACAGGGCAGAGTCGAGTCTGTAACCAAGAAAGGAATTAATAAAGATAAGTTTGTTATCATTTTGTATATCCATTCTTGGGTTAATGAATGATTGATATAGTTTGCAAATATATTGTTTATTTACTACGCGCACCTGTATGAATGATTTATGTTGTTAAGTATAATTTAAAGCATGCAAGTAGGCTAAAATAATCAACTAACATTGGAATACCAGTAAGGACTTGGGTAATAACGTAGAAGCACAATGTTCGGCCCCCGAGTAGGGTTGTACGAAGGCAGTATATTAGGCTGCAAGGTACGGGAAAGTGCATGAAGCAACCTACACACGGGGTTAAATCGCGGACCACTTGAAATAATCAGACATCTCCAGGGTGCAGAAACCTAGTTCTAGTACCCTCCCATACTACTTTGGGTGATACCTCAATCCACACTCTGTGCACTATTACCGAAAGGGCTAGTAGTAGCAAGATTTTTTTGGACAACTTCACTCTGAACCTGGGTTAGGCCCCTATAAGCCAACACTAGTTGTTTGTGCAAGTACTAGGTATGTCTGTGATATACCATGACAATAAGAGTAGGATTTGACTTTTATAAAATATCATGTTCCATGACAGGTCCAAGTATTTGATATCAAATATCACTATATCTGAGACATTGTGTAGAGAGAAGTAGTAAGACTTCAACACATCGCAACTGATGAGCAGATAACTAACTTTATTACCAATCTTTTATCAAAAGGGAAGTTATTGGTCTTTAGAGAGATACTTAGACTGGTGGATATGATCCTTCTAGGAAGGGGTCATGGTTAATTGAGAACACTCAACTGTGTTATTTCACCTTGTCATTTTAATTCCATTAATTTGTAGGGGGGGCAATGGAGCTGGGGAGATATTAAGGTTGAGGGTGCTCCTTGTGAGCCACAAACAATAGGATGTGTCTCATCCTTAGGAATAATGGTTAGTAATATCTCCTGCATTGTTAAAATAGGATGTATTTGATACATAGCAAGATTGGTAGGTGGTACCCCCCCCACTGTTGATTACACCCCAGTGTGCATCCTACCCATAAGCTAGGCTTGTTGGGATTGTCACCCATCTGGCCAATGGGTGAGGAGACTTGGGATGTGTCAGATAATTACGCCTTGACGTAAGCAGTATCTCCCCCAAGTGACTTGGTATGTATCTAATCCTTACCTCTCATGGTAAGTGGTATCTTCCCCAAGTTATTAGATGTAGGTGTTCTACCTCTTGTAAATTGAGCTAACCACAAATTCAAGAACTCTTGGCGGGACACTTTTAATCAGAACAAAAATATCCTTATTGTTACACCAAAATTTTATGAAGGTATTTACAAAGATGAATACAAATAAATTTATAAATTCAAATGAAAGAAAGAAGAACTTGTTGGGATGGGAACATTGAGGATCAATATGGGATGCTCAACGTACAATAGGATGTGTCTGATCCTTAACTCTCATGATAAGTGGTATCTCCCTATTTCCAGGAAAACTAGTGTCTTTTCGATCTGCTAGTCCTACTAAGACGGGTTGCTATCTTAGAAACAAACAATTCAAAGCGCTTCAAGATTTCCTTAATGTATGATAGATAAAAGAGAAGAAAAGAGGACCAACCTGTATCTTCCGCTTGGCTCCTTGCTTGTTTCCTCTTTCCCTTGATAGAGCTTGCCACTCTTCTCCTACTTGTCCCACTTTAGAGAATAGTTGTAGAGGCAAAGCAGAAAAGCACCATCAAAGCATCTCGATCTATGATATCATAAACAATGCAGAAGCAGAAATACATTGACCATACAATTGCATCCACAAATAACAAGATTCACAAATACACGATTATATGGAGGAAAACTCAAAGAACTTTATTGATAGTAGAAATAGAAGAGAGGATTACAATCCAGATATCTGATCTAGCATCATCCTCCTAGCATCAAAGCCCTCTTCACCTCATGAAAAGAAAGAGCACCCAAAAATAAAATGTTTCTTCTCAAAGAGAAACCAACCTCACTTCCTTACAAATTACAAAATTCCAGCCTCTAGATCTCTCAGATGAGGGATCCATTTATAGATATTTGTAGAGGGGTGATCCAGCTTCTAGGTTTTTTATTAGTGTCATTCCGCTGATAGTTCTTGGTTCCACTTGGAGATTTCATTGATCTCTTACTCATCCTTGGACGAATTCAGAGAGGCAAGTGTCATATGAGAAGTTTCTAGAATATTCTCTGGGTTTCCACTTAGCAAATTGTCTCTGCCATTTTTCTACTCTCGCTCATCACACCCCACAGAAGGCTCTTTTAGTATGCATCACACCTAGCTAGTGTAGCAGCCAGTATGCATCACAGCTTGACCATGGATCAGTCTGTATGGTCCAGTTTTGGCTAGTTCTGAGTGGGTTTTTAGATGGAACTTCTGGGAAATGATGTAATCAGTTGACCATTATTATTTAGGGTGTGAAAAAACAATTTTGGGGGTTTAAGAACCCTTGGTTTATCGACATATGTGATTGGGGTTGCAGTGCCCAAATATGTCTATCACAGTTGCCCCCTAAAGCATGAGGTCATAAATCTTCTGATGTCGGGTGAAATGATTTATTATGAGGATCGGAGGTATTCGAACTGGAAGGTGACCTGTATAAAATACAATACAATACATCATCTTCATATTATTTTCATGATCTAGCTAAGGTAGGCATTCCCATGCTCAGCTTTATAAATTCATTTTCATGTACATAGGACAGATAATCGTCTGCTATTGCAGACTCGTGATTCTTTGTATGTAGAGTCATCATCCCTTAGCTTGGATGATCATATTTACAACTACTATGTACATTTGATGTCTTTATCTTCCTGAATATATCGCAGCCCAGATGGATGAGACTAGATCTGGGTTCTTCAAAACTCGTTCAATCTTCACCCGATGTACAAGTCGATCCATGTGAAAAGATGTTCTGAAGTCAAACATGGAAAGACATCGCTTGATTACCAGCCAATGATGTAAGCTGTTAATAGGCATGAGATGAATCACTGATAATGATAATTACCCTCAAGGTACTACAATACAATTCACGTGGTGTGAATATAGGAAATGGTGTTTTAGACCAGTCATATAACCTACAAGGAAATCTGTTTTTTCAGCTAGGTTTGCCTACCTAAGCAAACCACGGTGCATGCCCCCTAAGATTCGTTACATTCACCACACTACTCGCGGTAACTAGGTGGATGAACTAGAGGTTGAAGAGACATTCTTGACATAAAGAGACCATTTAGGGATGACGTTTGACTCGTAGTTGTGTTTGAACCAGGAAATGAAAGCTGGTCGATGAGTTGCACCACTCTGCCTTCATGCGAGAAACACATCACTAGAAAGAGTGTGGAAACAATAGCTCCCATGTTGTAAACGTAGTCACACCCAAGGGGTATATTGTAATCTAATGGCCCTTAGACTACCATCACATTCAAGTGAACTATTTTCCTTTTCAAAGTTATAGGCAATTTCGGAAGGATCCCTAACGGTTGACTGGTTCCTTTGTTGAAGACTAGCAAATTTTGATTCTCAGGCAAAAGCGATGGTGAACCAAGTGCTTTCCAAGTAGTTGAGGAAAGGATACTCACGGAAGCCCCTTCATCTATGATAGTTTCAGACACGATCATTTTGTAAACTTGTACTATGATTCAGAATGGTACATTAGATGGAAGGCGGGGTCTCGCTAGTTGATTCCAATCGAAGGAAATAACTAGATTGCTTGGATGGGGTACCAAATAAATGGCTAGATGAATCTCTCAAAATGGGAACTTTCCTCCTATTGTAAAGGAATGGGTAGATTGCCCCCATGTTCATCAGACTTTGTGTTAACAAAAAGAATTTGAACAGTGTCATTCTCATTCTCTTTGGAAATTGTATCATCTAAAGGTGGACCTTCTGAAGGCAAGACTGGGTCGATTGCGATCTCAACCTGTTGAATTTGGTCTGGTATGGACTCAGAAGGTTTACCTTCAATGATAGGTGTTTCGACCAACAATTGAGTTATGTCAGTTGGATTTTCAACTAGCGATGGACTTGGAAAGAGTTTCTTGTATCCAGGTGGAAGTCGTTGTGGTGAAGCAGGATGGTTATCCAAGACACTTTTAGCTTCATCCAGAAAAGGACAATGGTGAAGGGCATGATCGCCTTCACACAACCTACATGGAAATCTGAATTTTCCTTTTTTTCCATTGACTTCATTTTCACTAGTCGATGGTGTGCTCTCAACATGATCGACAGAGGTTGATGACATCGGACGATGAAAACAGGGAGACCATTCTCTCAAGATCCGTGGAATGCAAGGACAATCTCGATCAAAGTGGTTTCCTTTGAAAATTATGCATGGAGATTTGGGTTTGGAAGGTTTGGTGTGCGGATTTTTGCCGAATGATGCATGGTTTCCCCTTTGTTTGACTGAATTCTTCTTCTTCTTCTCCATCCCTTTCTTCTTCTTCTTAGTTACTTGGTTTTTAGCATCGATAGTTTCACCAAGTGAAGAGGAAGAAGGAGAGGGAGAAACAAACGAAGTAGAAGGTGAGGGTACAACTCTAGTATCATCTGGTTGCTGATTCGATTGCTAAGGAACCACGGTGTTTTGAATGATAGAGGTTGAGAATAGCCATATCGGTAGGCCAATTGTGATTCTTGGAAGGGACAATGTATCCATATATGGAGCACCAATATCTCCTCAAGAAGAGAAAGGAATAGGATTCCCCCCAAGGGTAAATCCTTGATTGGTGGACTCCATTACCTCAACCTAAGATCAACGAAGGAACATGGATGTTATTTCGAATTAAATAAATTTTATGATGCTTTGACACAACTTTGATTTTTCAATTTTTAAGAGTCGAGAAAAAGCTAAAGGTGACTCTAGTCGCCTTTGATTTTTAATGAACCTGAAGTGAAAAGTGCTGAGATGGACCTTTTCTTTTAAGGAGTCAAAAAGGAATGAAAGTGACTACTTTGGAAATGTAGACAGAGGGATTACCAAACCAATCGCAAAACTACAATATACACCTTGGTGGTAAATTAAAGATAAATTACTAAGGATTTTATGTATGGCAATCAATCTTCCCAAATGTTGTATTCAGTGCATTGTGATCAATAGGGCGGCAGACACAGATTCCTAAGGATAAAGGATATCAGCCTATTTTGGTCTCCCAATATATACTCGACGGTATGGGGATCACAAGTCCGTACTAGCACTTGTCATATCAAAGACGAGGAATCACCCAACCTTTGATGAAACGATAGTTACCAGGTTTTACAATGCCAAAATATGTCTCTAGCATAGACCTCTAGATGTGTTGCATTAGGTTCTAAAGCGTTTTTATGTTCATTGAGGTTTATTTTAGAGTTGATATTTTTAGAAATTTTCCTTTCAAGGTTCACTGCATGATGTAGATGTAAAATTCCTAAATATGCAACCTAAAATGATAAACAGTCGTTTGTTTTCTTTTAGCAATGAAAATCCTATCTACTAAGGAAAGAAGAGTACGATTCTTTCAACAGAGAGCAAAGAGCACACATTAAATGCACTTTTCCTAAATCATTTTCCTTATGTAGTCTAAATTCAAATGCACATTCACGTATTTTTTTTCCGTTTCCTTAATGTGAGAATGCCAAAAAGGAAAACTAAGTACAGATCTAAACTATTTTCTTCAAAGTGACACTTCAACGATTTCTTTTCAAAACGAAAGGAAGACTAAGATGATACTTTCAATTTCAAATGGAAAACTTCTTTCGACACTTCAAATATTGACAATTCAAATCAAATACAATGGTAGCAGTACAATCGACTATCTAGAAGAGGAAGACTTTACGACACTCTTATTTTCGACTCAAAATGACAGTTACGACACTCTTTGCATCAAAAACGACAGTTCGATTAAGCTAATTTTAACAAAGGAGGACTGTAAATGATGAAAAATACATAAAAAAACATTCACAAATCCTAATCAATGGAGGCTGAATAATGTAAAGGAAGAAGGCTTCAGGAATGATATACTGATCATAAGCAACAAAACTACTGAATAGAGCTAAAAAGAAGAAGGAAAAAACCAAATTCCAGAGAGAGAAACAGTATCATTCAGTCATCGCACCTGTCCTTAAGGGAAACAGGGATGCATCTCACCTGCAACACATGGGAGGTGCAATGCATGCAGGCTACTAGTTACAGATAGAGCGATGGACCAGGGAACAAAACTGTGTTTGGTTTTTGCTCAAAATTTGCAGCTAAGTTCAGTGATTTAGGCTGAGCTATGATAGATAGTAAAAACAAAGTACATGAGTATGATCCAATGAGGTTATTGAGCTACCACAAGGGCACTTAGGATGTTTGCAAGTCAGATGTTCAGTTTATAAACCAACCTAGAGATTGACTGAAGCAACGTTGATCTACTTTGCACTTACATAGCAAGAGTAGTTTGAAGGCTAGCTGGCTTAACTTTAGGCTCCATATGTAGTTTACAAAGCAAGCAACAGTAACAAACGAACAAACTATACGTTCCCCAGCGGAGTCACCATTTTGTTTCTAGAAAAACTAGTGCATTTTCGATCTTCTAGTCCCACTAAGATGGGTAGCCATCTTAGAAACAAACAATTCAAAATGATTCAGGATTTCCTTTATGTATGATAGATAAAAGAGAAGCAAAGAGGATCAACCTATATCTTCCGCTTGGCTCCTTGCTTGTTTCCTCTTTCCCTCAATAGAGCTTGCCACTCTTCTCCTACTTGTCCCACTTTACAGAATACCTGTAGAGGCAAAGAAACAAAACACCATCAAAGCATCTCAATCTATGATATCATAAACAATGTAGAATCATAAATACATTGACCATACAATTGCATCCACAAATAACAAGATTCATAAATACACGATTATATGGAGGAAAAGTCAAAGAATTTTATTGATAGTATAAACAAAAGATAGGATTACAACCCAACTGTCTAATCTAGCATCATCCTCCCAGCATCAAAGCCCTCTTCACCTCTAAAAAGCAAGATCACCCAACAATACAATGTTTCTTCTTAAAGAGAAACCAACAGCACTTCCTTACAAATTACAAAATTCTAGCCTTTAGATCTCTCAAATGAGGGATCCATTTATAGATATTTGTAGAGGGGTGAGTCAGCTTCTAGTTTTTTGATTAGTGTCATTCCACTAATAGTTCTTGGTTCCACTTGGAGATTTCATTGATCTCTTACTCATCCTTGGGCAAATTCAGAGAGGCAAGTGTCATATGAGAAGTTTCTAGAAGATTATGGGTTTCCACTTAACAAACTATCTCTGCCATTTGTCTACTCTCACTCATCGCACCCCACAGAAGGCTATTTTAGTATGCATCACACTTGGCTAGTGTAGCAGCGAGTATGCATTGTACCGTGACCATGGAGCTGTCTGTATGGTCCATTTTTGGCCAATTCTGAGTGGTTTTTAGGTGGAACTTCTAGAAAATGATGTAATCATCTGACCATGATTCTTTAGGGTGTGAAACAACACTTTTAGGGGTTTAAGAGCCCTTGGTTTATCGACATATGTGATTGGGGTTGAAGTTCCCAAATATGTCTATAACACTCCCCTTTTTAAATTATATATAGGGTTGGAGAAAGATCTCCCTATGATGATTCTTCTTCTTTAGATCAAGACATCATTGTTCAATTATGATGAGTCGAGATGAGTAGTGATGAGATGAGATATGATGTAGTGACATTGAGAAATGTACATCTGAGATGAGACTTATGATGCATATGGAAATTCCTCCCTAGCTAAGACGAAGTGTTAAAAATTGGAAAATGATGGATAAATTTCCCCATCGGGGAAGCCTAACAAACCCTAAAGAGACCATTCTTCCACTTGAGAAAATTCAAATTTTCACTTGGAAAAATATTATTTTATTGTTGGTCAAAGTCAACATAAAAAGTACAAGTCTACCTAGAGAGAGAAATCAACCCTCCACGTTACCATATAAATACAATTTTGTTGAACTCACTTGGAGACAATCATCACACATCAAATCAATTATTATTAGTCTTTTTTCACAATTCTGGAAATCCATCAACCAAGGGGGTCTCCCCGATGTGAAGTCCCAATTATACCTCAAACCATTTGGAGTAGGAGCCCCATATGTATCACCTCATATTCCATGTATCCTTGTAGATTTTCCTTGGCTAAAATGTCCAACACGAGAGAGTAATACACATGTATTTTCACTTGCTGAAGTGAGTATGCCTTGTGGAATGTTTAGCTACGGAAAGTATCAAGGTCCTTCTACCAAAAGGGAAGAAAAAAGTGGGCCATTTAAAGACAAGTAATAGTACTAATCTATAAAAGGAACATGAGCATATACATAAGAATGAATCACTGATCAACCAATGAAATAGTTCACAAGGAAGCAATGGTTGTTAAAGAAAAGACAACACACCTTCAAAAAGATAAGTACCAAAGCCACAAAAATAGTTCAATTTCCTTAGTATATGTTGTCCTCTAAGATGACTCTAGGTCAGTTAGTCATGCAAGAGCATCTAAAATATTTTGTTGGTTTTAAATTTTATGGCTGACAAATGATATGAATTATTTAAAACATGTGCTTAAGCCTTAAAAATTGCTAAACTAAATGAAAGGGATGATATTTCTCTAGCTATAGTTAATTGATTTAAAGTGAATGAATAGCAAAATATGTGATGGTATAACTTGCTAAATATTCAAATAGAATATTTAATTGGTTATAAGCAAAGAATACAGGTAAACAATGTTTCCTGTAGAACAAAATATATTCAAACAAATGTAGATTTCCGTGACAATTAATTGATATAGGGGAGTTTATAATAAGAAATAGTATTATAAACTAATCCCTAGTTATTAATGATAACTTCACAGGGGATTTAAGATTGACTGATACTCAGTATGATCTTACCCAGATATGTGCATAAATACTTAAATATATGAAGAAATACATAAGGAAATAACACATGAAAACTTACAAGAAGACAAAACTGTAGTAGGAAAATTCAAAATCCTTTCATTAGCTTTGAAAATCTCCAACTCGGTTACAATTTTGTTCTCAATGCTCATACAAGGGTTCAATACTTAATATCTCGAAGGAGGATTTATTTATACAAAATGTTCTACTAGATATTTTCAAAACAAAATTACAAAAATAGTACAAAATTGTAGGAATTTGAAAATTGCTAAGTAGTAGCACTATATTTTAGGAATTTGTTGATGATGTGGTTCCCAAAACGTGTTGCCCAACTATCCTTCAGTTGTTGATGAAATTTTCCCCTATGGATGATGTAGACTCTCTTGTTGTTCTCGACACTGTTAAATGAATAGCAATAATGGGAGTTATAACTAACTGAGCAAATTTCTCTTTTCCCTTAAGAAATTTCTCAATTTGCTCCTCCATGGTTTTAATCTGTACATTCTACTCAATTATCAGTTTGAGCATTTCTTCCTTGTGTTGTTCATTCTATGCTATCTCCTTGGTCTAGGGGTCCTATGTAGAAGAAAATTTCAACCGTTTTCTCAATAATGCAATGTATGTATTCTTCTTCTTGATAATATCTTCAAAAACTTTGACATAAGTAGGGTCATATCCAATTTTAATTACTAAGTCACCCAATGAATTAACCTTGTTTCCTTTAGCTAAGGATTATATTTTCTCAATCTTCAACTCTAACTGCACATTTGACAGATAAGTTTTAAGTTTTGACAATGCCATAGAAGTGTTGGTCATGGTTGAGAACATCTCACTAGACTTCCTATGCCTATCCATTTGATCAATTGGGTATATCTGATTTGCATCAAATGTAAATAAAGTTTTCTTATAATCAGAAGAACATTTAGGAAAAGGGACTTGAGACTACAAAAAGGCCATTTGCATTCTTCGTTTCTCACTATCAAATGCTTTCAGCAACCTATGTTGTGACGTGGAAGTCTGCTTCCAAAACCGTGCACAAACATTAGCTTTCAAAGCTTCATTCTTCTGCTTGATTTCAAGGAAGTTAGTGAAAACATTTGACTCCTTTGTTTCACTTGTTCCTGCTGATTGAGTAATTTCAAGCAAATACTGTGAAGTAGTAGAAGAAGAAGGAGTAGTAATTATAGGTTCTTCTATCCCTACAGAAACCCATGAATCATCCAAATTGATGATGATAAGATCTTTCTGACCCTGAGTTGTAGTAGTAGTTGTAATGCTCTTTGATTTCTTCTAGTAATCGTTGAATTTCTACTCTCTAATTATTGTTGATGATGATCCATCCCTAGGCCTCTTGTCATGTTTAGTTTGAGAAATAGGAGTCTGAAGAGTAGAAGAAGGTAAAACATATTCTTCTTCTTCTTGAAGAGTATTCTCTTCCCATTGTTCTTGATTTCTAAACTTCTCAATATTTGGACTAGGTGTATGATTATAAGAAGTGGTTTTGAGTTCCACCCTTAAGTCTAAAATAATGTGAAATGGATCATAGGACTAGGTATAGTTGGGTTGGAAAACCATCTGTTTCAAAATGGCATCTGCCTCTAAACTAGCTGATAATGATCCAACCTGTGCCTTTATCTTAAACTGTGATCTCCTTTTCCCTAATATGAAATGGAGCTCATCCATGTTCAACATCTACCTAATATATTCGAGAGAAAATATTCACATTGGAACATATTTTGGAAGCTTATATGGAGCCAATTCACAACCATATACTCTGATATTTGTGTAATTCTCGTAGAGATACCAGTCTCCTATTCTTACTTGATCACTGAGGTGTATTGTCCTTTTAATTTCTGATTTGATCTTGGGTTAACTCTTATTGCTGAGGAGTTGTCCAACTGGGTGAATGAAACAGTCTATGAAATCATAAAATCTGAACTCATTTGAGTTCTTTCTAATCAATGAAGTCAAGTGAATAACTAGTTGATTCTCTTGTTGATCATATTTCTTGGGAAAAAATAGAAAACCTATCTCCCCGCTGAAAAATAAACATATGAAATAGAATGAGGAGTATTTAAACACTCCTTCAGTAGTGAGGTTCATCAATTTCTCATGCATAGATTTAGCCAAAAATTGACTGTAGTTATACATGAAGGCATGTTTATTTTCTTTGGAGAAGATAGATAGATAGCCCAGGATAGATTCATTTACCCATTGGTCTGATTGATAACCTAACAAGAAAGAAATGAAGGAAATTATATGCTTGGCTCTTTCAGGGAACATATATGCTGGGTAAGGAGGATGCTTCTTGGGGAACTCAACATCTTCAGGGAGAAAGATCTCAAAGATTTGAGCTCTCTGAGGTAAATTCAGCTTATGATATAGGTCAATTAGGGTTGCTATGGAGAAAAAACTAAGGAAGTCACCGTTAGGTATCAGAAGAATTTTGTTTATAGTTTCTTTAGAAATAGCTATCAGAATGTCTCCATTCTGAGCTACAATTGTTCTTTGTAAGGGATTATATTTGGATTGGCACCAGATAACTAGGTCAGGAAAGGAATAAGTCTGGGGAAACATGTACAAGGGTAAATTGGATTCCCAGAGGTTTATTTCATCCTCAGAATCAAAGTAGGTTTTCTTTAGCCAGTTCTGTAATTCGAACATGTCGAATTCACTTTTGGTGTCTGCAACTTTGAAGTATCGATCAACTAATGGGATATGGTCCAGGTCCAAGGCATTAGAGGCCTTTGGGGTTTCTGGAGTTATAAAGGAGTTGGCAGAGGGTTTATCTTTTTTCTTTGGAGCCATGGGTATAACATAGTTGTAATGGTGTAGGCCAGAAAAATGCAGAGGTAGCTTAAGAGGATGATTCCAGTTACAGGCTCAGCTAAATAGAGAATTTTGCAGAGAAGAAAATAAATGGAAACAATGGAATAGTAGTAGAAGAAAGGAATATGTAATGAGGGAGATAAATATTTGTGAGTAATTTAGGACGACCATTACATTAGAGGTCATTTTTTATTAGCTAATTAGAAAATTAGTGCATTAATAGGAATGAATTGTAGCAATGGGAATGGCATTAATGGTGGCAACAGATATGTGGGAACTATTAAGAGATACCAGGCGAGGGCACATGGCATTGAATGATTGGAGGAGGATGGCATAGGAGGAGTGACGGTTGGCATAGTATCAGGAAGCTCATGAGTGTGGATGGTTGATTTTGGAGGAGGGGGTACTAGTAAGTGGTTTGGAGCTGTTAGTGTCATTCTTGTTAGCATATCACCTACATCAAATGTGCTTTTACTGTGCTTGTTAGGGTGTCAAGTAAAATTTTGTCATTTCAGTGAATCTTCAAATAAAAGTTTGGTAATTGGTTGTTGTGTATAGGTCACTGCTGCTCCCTTCACTTACTCATGGTCTTCATCACTCATCATGGTCATTATCTTCTTCAAGGTATCATATATTCAGTTAAGTGTCTTGGGTCATGAAATGGTTAAATTCATCATTTTAGGTCATGATCTATGGTTTCACTCCATGTGTCATCATGATACCATAGGTCAAAACAAAATAATTTCCATCATGTAATCTAGTGGGTAAAAGGAGTTAGCTGCTTAGGGAAATCAAAATAAAGATAAAAGTAATGTTTAATTTCAAATAAGATAATGCTATAGTACACAACCTCACCTCATCATTCCTCATAGGGACATGTTTTCTTAAAAATATGTTTCTAACCCAATTGAGATGAATTTTACAAAAGTGAAAGTGATTTGTGTCCATTATAGCCCAAGGAACAAAAGCCTCCTTAATTTTATGCACATGTGTTATGATTTGAAAGAAATTCCCAAAATACACTTGCTACAGGAGAGTTGTTGCACTTCTGGAGAGTTTGACTTCAAGGCAACTTTTTAGGGGTTTGTAGCAGGTGTTGGCAGTTCCTAAGGACTCTATAATGTATCATACATCCTAAGCTTTCCAATGGTACCTTCAGCTTGTCATTTGGATTAGTGGAAGGCATTCAAAAGTTATCTGCAAGTTGGCACTACACTCTTGTCAGAGAAATCGTGAATTTTCAGAGTGACCTTGGTAAAATCAAATTTTCTCCCTCATGGAATGTCCACATTACATGCTTTAGGTGTCCATCTTATAGCATGCTTCAAGAGCTTTCCAATAAGGTATCAAGCTCTCAACTTAGAGTAGTTTAAGGCCTCCAAAGTTGTTTGGAAGACTAGTGTTGTGCTCAGGAACAAAGCACTGCACTCAGAGTGAGGTGTTGCTCTTATAAGAACTACGCTACACTTTGCTGCAGCGCTCAGGAACAAAGCGTTGCACATGGGACATAGTGCCCATAAATCATTCAAAGATCTCCCAAATCTCATTTTTTGACTTGCAAGCTTGATTTTATTGACTTCTAAGCCAAGGGACAAATAAGTACACCATCATTATCCCTCATTTTCTTTTCCAAATTGATCTCATGTCAATAATTCTTCAAATTTGGTTTGTAGTGAAATTTGCATGGGAAATGATAGGGTGAAAATGACCATATTTGTTTTTGGTTTCTAAAACATGTAAAATGATATCCTTAACTTGTATACATGTTTAATAAACCATTTTACCATTTAACCCACCTCAAAATAAAGTTTTAACACTCAAAACGTAAAACCCTAGCTCATTCCTAGAGGTTTCTGGGCATTTTTCATTACAAACCTTGGTTTTCCTCCTTGCAAGCAGATCACTCTTCCACTTTTTCTTCACTCATTTTCACCAGCTTCCAAAGTTCATATCCACAATTTTCAAACCTCCTCTATCATTTTGTCAAAATCCACCTTCACATCACTTCATTTCCATTCATACCTCAGACTTTATTTTTCATTCAGATGGAGGTGGGTTCCTCTAGAAAAATAGTGGAGAAGACTTATTTACCCAAGCCTGAGGTGACTAAAGTGTATAAGAAAGGATAGAGGCTTGTGATTTCTTCTCATAGAGAGAAAGGAGCCAAGCCTTCTTCATTGACAAAGCAGGAATCGACATCAAAATAGAAAGACACAATTGAGCATGAGATTGAACTGGTTGATTCAGAGACTAAGGATCAGACTTTGAACATGCGATAGACAATCAGGGATAATGACTATCAAATCAAGGAGCTAGAAATCAATTTGGAAAGAGAAAAATATGCTATATCATTCATTGAACAAGAAAACAATCAACTCAAAGCAAAGGAGTTGATCCTAGAAAAGGAAAAAGCCAAGTTATTGCAACAAGTTGGAAAAGGTAAGGAGATCATGGAATCAAGCGAGCCTAAAGAATCAAAGGGGAGAGAAAAAAGGAAAAGACCAAGAACAATAGGACTCAAGAAAGCTTTGCAAGAGGAGCAAGAAAAAATTTTGTTGAATGAGGACCTTGACCTCGAAGATAGGATTGCCCTAGAAGTTCATCAAGATAATGAATATTAGCTTAATAGGGTGAATGAACATTTGGATAAGCTCCTTGAGAAGGCAAGCAGGGATTCAGCTGCTCAAAAACATGGCTCATCACTATCAAGCTCAAAACATGATTGCTAATGTCAAAGTTAAGAAACTTGAAAATAAGCTCAAGGAGGCCAAAAAAGACCAAAAGGATGAGTGGAACTTAGAGATGCTTGGTGAAGCATCAATAAAGCTATAAAGACATTTTTTTACACCTTCCCTCCAATTTTGAGAAAATTATAATCATTTTGAGTTTTTTGAGAAATTTTGGTCCAAGTTCAGAAATTCAGCTACTTTAGAAGCGCAGCGCCTTGGCGTTGCGCTTTTTCCTCAGACCTCCATTTGAGGAAAAGTATACATTTTTGGAATTCCCTTGTCATCCTCTAAAAACCTATTTGCTTAGGTTTTGCAGAGGTGGCTTAGTTTTAGAGAAAAAGGCAAAAGACTAGGAATTTGGACCATTTTTTGACAGGTGTTGCGCTTTTGGAGCAACCTTGGGAGAATGAATTTTTCAAGGTCTTCCCATGATCAAAATTCATAAATTAAAACTGTTCTAGAAACTAGACTTGAAGGGATAGTTGACCATCCCATCAGATTCATATTTTGACCCTTGGAAGGCACCGAAGATCATCTCAAAGTCGACGTTGCGCTTATGCACTTTTCTGTGTTTCAAATTATAAATTTCATTGTGTAAATTTCTAGTTTCTAGTTTGGCTTAGTCAAAGTCAAGATTCTCTATGTAATGGCACTAGTTATGAGTCTAGTGATGTACGCATGAATAAATTTACATCATAGGTTGTTTTTTATGTTTATTAGGCATCATAAAAGAAGTAGACTCCTAAACAAACTCTTCATGAAGTGTTTGAGTTTCACCTTCTCACTCTCACCTGGTGGTTGAGAGAATATTGAAGTCAGTTCCTTCGCCATGGAATTCAACTTCTGAACGTGGGAAATTGGTCTAGGAGAGTCTATATGTATCATTTCACTTTAGGAGAATAGGGTTGAACGTTTTGTGAAGGAATCTTGCATGTAATCATCTTTTCAGCTAATATAGAGATAGGTTGCAGCGATTTTCAAGGAACTCCAGCCCAGTGAGTTCATGGTGCTTTTACTTCATCATTTTTGTTTTCTAATGGTATAAACATCTTTATATACATTATATATCTTCTTTCTATAGATTCCTTGTATTGAAATACTCAGAATTATTGTTTTTAAAGCTCTGTTATCTGGTTTTCATAGTTATGTGTATTGTCTTCCTAAGCTAATGAAATCATGTTTATTTATGCTCATTAGTTTCTTCCCAACTATATCCTCTATACTACACTAAAAAATACTCAAATTACACCATGGCTTCTAATATCTAGCTCCTTCTTATGTTTTCTCCTCCACTCCCACAACCTAGAGCTACTTGTGGCTCCAAACCCTAAGTTCAGCAAACCCCAAAAACCAAATTTTCACAAACAAACCAACAAATACACATATCTAGCCTAAACTTAATTTTATTTAAAGTCATATCACTAATAAGAGACTTAGGGAGATCCCTCTCATGCTTAGTAGGGATAGCTACTGAGCTGAAGTGGTTTGAGGTTACCCTTCTCGATTTCCTTTTCGGCCTAGGAGATTGTAAGGACTAACATGAGCGAGGGGGTTGCAAAGTGTTAGGGGAGTGACATATAAGTGATGGGGCTTGCATGAGAGAAACCACTTTTTGCACCCCCCCCCCTTGCCGCTATCTCATTTTGTAGCGAGGGGGTGCAAAGAGGCTTCTCGTCGTTGATGTGGGTGGGAAGGCCGATGACTGTCAATATTCGTCCGAAGCTTAACACTTTTTGACAAAATAATGTTTTCGTTTATGACTTTGGTTTAAATCATAATAAACATATTTATTTACAATAATTAATCACCCTATTTAACAAGGTAATTAAACAATAATGAAAATTACTCTAAGTAAGGGCACATTTAAGCTAGCTAACATTTTAAACTATTTAACTAATATACCTAATCTATATGACTTTAGGCCAATTTTTAAGCATATTAGGCATTTTATTTGTCCTAATATAACCTAATTTCTAATTTTCAACCAAGATTAAACTGTTTTCTTGAATTTATTCTCTAGTCTAGAACAGAAATTAAATTGTTTTGATCAAGATTAAATAGTTTGATTTAGATGAGAAGTAAAGGTTGTGGCATAAAAAACAAGCTGCACACAGACTTTTATTATTACAAATGGAATTTTATTCATGAAGTGGAATTTAAACAAGCACACTTATACAAACCTTTTGATTTTATTTTGATGGGGTTCTATTTCATCTTTTTTTTTCTATTTTTTCATATTTTCATATTTTATTTACTTTCTCATACCCTGTTTTATAAAATAAGAACTAACTTACCAAAAATAAAGCATGTTACAACATCAGCTCAAACTAGGGATTGTTGCCTCCTACAGGATGTAGAGAACTTGTAGATCCATGTGCCTTCTCCTCAGGCTAATGGGGTCTTCTAATGAAACAAATACACACTACATGTAAAATAAACCTCTCTGATATAATACAATGGTGAATAAATGGAAGCTCTCAATAGTGAATATATTGCTTCAAATACTTTTGCTTCAAATACTTCCCATTGACAGGAAATATTGGAGGCTTGGGAATTGTGATTGAGATTGAATGGTTGTCAAATTATTGTCAAAACTTTGTATGATTTAGAGTTGTTATGTTTCCAAGAGGTTGAGAGAGAGCGAAAGGAGCTAGAGGACTAGAGGAAGCTTGCTCGAGCCAAGATGATTGTAACCATTCTTCTTTAATCTAATAATATAGATCTATTGTTTTGTTGCCTACTTGATGGTGTTGGTGTTGTGTTTATCTACATGTTGATTCAATACCATAACTTATAATTAGCTTAGATGCATGTTGTTTCATATCTTTATGTATTAATGTTTTAATCATAAGACTTTATATGTTGTAGGATTACTCTCCATCTTATTTATGTGCAGGTGCTGATCTAGGAGTTGGCAAAGGAGTCTTTCGCTTTGTTACATTGAGTTCTCCAATAGGGTTGCATCAAGGATTGAGGTAATCTCTCTTCTTCCACTTTGTTAATTATGCATTGATATAGATATTTTTATGCCTCTTTGTGACAACTGTAGTTAATCTGAAATGGGCTGCATTGGATCCTAGGAAGATCCTTGAGGATATTTGTTATAGCTACAAATACCATCTTATGTATTTGTGATTCTTGGTTTATGGTATAGGGCAACCCCTCCTTCTAGACTTGGTCCAAATATTCAAAAAACAATGTTTTACTCCCTGTACGTGACTTTTCCCTGTGTTAAATGCATGTACACGCAGGTCAGTCTACACCCAACCCGCGTATATGTCTTAAAACACTTAAAAAAATTAAATTTCCTTAATTATGGGTGGAGATGATAAGTTTTACCTATTGATTACCTATTAGTGCCCATGGCCCAACTATTCCCAACTATTTACCAACTAAAAAACTACTTTGGAAGAAGTATAAAAAGACTTCAATGGGAAGGCCTTAAGGGGGAGAGAAAATAGAGAATTACTCTACTGAGATTATCCTCTGATCATGTCTAAGGATCCCTATGCTTCAAGCACTTCCCCAAGTTCAGGAAACCCTTTTTTCCTTGAGAGTTGATATCCTTTCACTTGTGGGAGTTATCCTTGTGTCGGTTATGGAAGGAGCCTTTTGAAGACCGGGACTGGACGAACCTAGAGGACGATTCCACTTGGAGCCGAAAGGGGAAGACTCAGGTGAACTATTTCTATGTTTTGATTATAGTTATATGCAATAAAAGAAACAATGTCCTGTTACTGATATCAACTTTATTCATGCATCTTATGTTATTGTTATGGTTTATGTATGAATGACTATTTCAATGTATAACTAACCATCTATTTATATGCTATAAAATTTATTTCACTATAATGTTTTATCTATATGCTACTATGCGTCTTTGAATTTGTTGTTTTGCAAGTTCAAAGATCATGAGGAGTTACAGGTGGTTTGAACCCTAGCTGGAATTACCGGAACGAAGGATCCCTGGGTATGTACATCCTCACATATTTTGCTTGTTTAAGCATTTTGCCTAAGTTATTTTCTTGTTTCTTGTTGTGGATTACTCCTGCTCTGCTAGGGTTCTGACCCAAAGCCCTAGGGGACTTTATCACTTAACAGAATTGGCAACTCCGCTGAGGACAACAATCTTGTTGTTCCTAGTTTGGGTTGTTTTGTGCCAATCAGGGCTCAGCATCCAGTTTGCATGCTGTGATTGTATTGTGAGCTCCTGTAGGAACTCATACTTCAAGTTTGAATCTTTTCATCAGGCCTCATTTTTTTTTCTTGTAAACTTTTATATACGCACCTTTGTTGGGTTATAGAAGTGTATACAAGCTAGTTTCACTGAAATGAAACCGTGTATATGTGGGTTTCTTTTGGTTGAAACACATGTACAAGAAGCTATGTAGAGACACGGTCATGTATACACTTGTTTTGCATGATTTTTTCAAGTCTTTTTATCTGGAAAGATTTGTCTTCTGGCCTGTGTGATTCTTGAGTGGTCAGTTTCTGTTTTCTGATTTTAGCTTTTCAGTGAGCCTACTGTTTCAAGTTTTCTCATGGTTTGAAGAGTTTTTGGTCTTGGTTTGCTTTACAATGAGTGTGATAATTTGTGTTTGAACACACAAGGCTTCTTGTAGAGGCTCTTGATTGTTCTGGTTTTCCGGAATAGAATATTGTTTGCAATCTTTGTGTCAAACTTCATTTTTATGGTTTGCTTTCTTTGCTTCCCATTAAGTTTGTGGCCATTCACTTCTTCTTGGTTTTCGAAAGTTGTTGTTGACAAATTTGAAAGTGTTCTTTTCGTGGTTTCTTGATCAATGTCTTTAACCTCTTTTTGCTACTTTTGGATCATTTAGCGCATCTTGAAACGTTTATTTTGTTAAGTTTTCATTTGTGTTGAATTGACAACTTGCAAAGTTTCCTAGTGATTTGCTTTTGATCTTTGAGTCTTTGGTAGCATTTTGAGTACTTTTGAAAAGTTGCTTTTATTGCTTTTTTGAAAAAGTAGAGTCCTTCAAAAACATTGTTTTTTCTTTCTTTGCCAATTTTGTGTTTGGTTTCTTTTGGTTTTTTTAAAGTGATTTGGGATCTTTGTGTTTAGTCCTTCTTGTTTTGGGAAAGTTTTTGTGTTCAAAACTCTAATTCCTTTCAAAACACTTTGTCACACGGAATCAGTCAAGGGTGCGGACACAACTGACCTTCCTAGAAGTCTAAGACATTCTAATGACAAACAAAACAAACTGGAGCTATCCTTCTCTAAACATACATTATGATATGAGAAATCAAGTGTTTCGTTCTTACCTTTGTCCAAACGCTGTTGTAGAAGTCCAAGCTTTGTTGATCTGGATGAGCTCCTCCTTTTCTCCAAAACCTGCAATCACCAACAGTCAAACATTTAAATAGCACCTGATTATAACATAAAACAAAGCATATTCAACACATAGACCAAGGAGTACATGAAATAACCCATTAACAACAAGTTATTGAGAAGAATGGAACAATTTGCATTAAAGGTAATCAAAAGGAACCATTACAACCGGAGCCTTGGTGTTGTGCAAGCTCCTTCCAGGGTCCACAAGAGTCTTCCTCTACTTTGACAAAGCTCACCCACTTCCAAATAGAACAAGTAAAGATGACAATCTCTCCTCACAAGCTTCTAAATGGGAGTCCTAATTCCTGCAGCATTTACCCTTAGAAATCTATAGCTTTCAACCTTCTTCCTTCTGGCTCAATGCCTCTTTTTATAGTGCTCAAGAGGAAGTTAATCAGGTCCACCATCAATGGGATAGTCCCCTCTTTGGATGGGATCACTCCCTTATTGATGGGATAAGTTCCTCTTTGATAGGAGTGCATGAACCATCTGGAGGCGCTCAATACACATCAAACAACCTTCTAGAATGCTCTAGAAATGACCACAAGTAAGTTTTTGAAGATAAAACTTGCGCATTTTAACCTTTTCAGAGGGACGCACCTGCCCCTTTAGATACAGAGCGTCCTTGGACGCACACCTTACGAACAATAGGTGCGTACCCGCAGGCAAGGATTGAGAGAACCTGCGTACCCAGAGATAAACATTTTTTTAAAGACTTTCTCTCTTTCTTGGAGTTTGACATGAATAGCAGAGGCATAAGACTTGCTCAAGAGGGTAGTATGACTGTTGATAGAGCCATACCAACTGTAAATAACCATGGTGACATTTTTTAGTGTAACAGATTGCCCCCTAAAGTGCGAAGCCTGGAATAGATTAGGGTTTTGTATTATCTAGGAAGGGTGAAGCGCTTTATCATTTCGAGGATTATCTCGTGGAGAACCTGGTCAGAACCTGCAATTTTCAACACAAAATACATGGATAAGATTATATCATCACTGAGGTAGGCATTCCCATACTCAGATAAAAACTTTAACTAACAGACTAACTACTCTGATACAGGAATGATTTTGCAGTACATCATAATCATAGACTTTTGTAGACGCAGCCATCTGTTTATGATTAGTCTATTTAGATAATGAATACAAAACTCCTCGCAGCCTGGATGGTAAAGATTTGATCCAGGGTCTTCATTCCTACTTCTCGAATTGGTACGATTCTAACCATGCGAATAAATGAGTCGATGTCGAACATGGTAGAAACCACTTGATTACCAGTCGATGATGTAAACTGTTAACAAGTGTGAGAGAAACCACCAGTAATGTCAATGGTTCTCAAAGTACCCAGTACAATCCATGAGATGTGAATGAATGAGTTGATGTCGAACATTTCACGGAATCCTTCGATCGAAAGTCAATGATGTAAACTGACGTCAAAGGCGAGAAACCTGCCATTGATGCATGCAGACTTCAAGGCACTGACGATTTCTAAGTCATCTCTCTAGATAATGTGCTGATGTCGATAGAAAGTGACCCGTTGCAGGCAAGCCCACAACACGAAATCATTGTTCAAGTTGAAGTAATGTTGCTGTAAGGACTGACTCAGGGATGGTCAAATGGATGACAAGTATTTTGCAGATGAAAGTTTTGTTTGCAGACCTCTTGAACACATAACGACACGACAGATGGCTTGGTGATGAATGACTCAAAGTTAATCCCCGGAACCCGGCTGGAGAATTTCAAAGTGGTTTGATCAACTGTGAGGTAAAAGATTTCCCAACCCAGGTGAATGAAAAAGTGTCGTGTCCAAGAGTGGTAATAAAGTTTCTTCTGAGACAAAAGGTAACAAATAGGCTCATTCTTCTCTCTTTTCCCCCACCATTTCTGGCAAGTACCTCTTTATTTTTAACAAGCTTGAGGAGGATAACATATGCTTGATTATAAGCTCATCCTTCGGATGAGTCCAACCCAGTTTTGATTCGAACCCTAGGAAGGAGTGGTTCGTTCCTGTTTGTAATTGAACAGGTCCTTTACTGTGAAATGTTTAACGAGCCCAGTATAGGAGAAACTCAGCGTTTTTCAATTTTAGAGAGTCTGAAAAACTTAAGAAAACTCCAAGTTGAACTTTTTCGTAGATTTGTGTCCCTCAAGCCCGAAAAAGTATAAAATAATACCTGGGGGAACCGCTTGATCTTGCGACCAAGGAGTACTTTCATAATTAGTGTCACTGACCTGAAAAGTAAAAAGCGATCAAGGACATGTCGTTTTATTTCCGTATCGAGTTTGAAACGACAAAAACACGGCAATCTTTTCTTGATTTTACGGTCAGAAAAGAGCTATAAGGGGACCGTCTTTTAATTCCGTTTTAACGAGTGTAAAAGAAACGCTCGGCAATCTTTTCATGTTTTAGGAGTCAGAAAAGGGCTTAAAAGATGACTCTGAGGTTTTCACTTTTTCGTAAGTTTTAACGAGTTGGAAAAAGGGATAAAAATGTACTCATGGTTTTCACTTTTTCGTAAGTTTTAATGAGTTCGAAAAAATGATAAAAAATGTACTCATATGGCCGACTTTCAATTTAATTTACGAGTAGGAAAAGACGGAAAGAACTCGGTATTTTCATTTGTTTTACGAGAATGAAAAATAGCAAAATAATCTCGGGATTTTCATGAGTTTAACGAGTCTTGAAAATAACTGAAATTGACTCGAGATAGGTTTCATTTTTACAAAAGCTTGAAATGGAGAAAAAACTATGCTTCAAAGTAGTTTCATTTTTTCACAAGCTTGAAACAGAGAGAAAACTGTGCTTGATGCCCCCTAAGCATAACTGCTAGAGTGCATGCCCCCCAGCTTCATTTCATTCAACCATTTGGATGAAATGAAGGTTGAGTTACGAGATCATTTGAAAGACTCGACCTAAAACTGTAAGAAAATTATGCAAAAACTGAAATAACTAACCTAAATACTTAACATCTATGAGATCTAGTCAATCTCTCAACTCAAGTAGAGGAGGATTTGTTTCATTTTTTAACGAGCTTGACACAGGAAAAGAACTATGCTCGGATTCGGTTTCATGTTTACGCAAGCTTGAAACGAAAAACTATGCTTGTTTTAAGTTCACATGTCCCCAGCATAATGATGCAAAACGAGGTACATGCCCCCCAAGCTTCATTGCATTCAATGAGGTGGATGGAGTGAAGCTTTACTTTCAAGATCTTGGAAAGACTTGTGGGAGTTGTTTCATTTTTTAGTGAGGTTGACACAGGAAACGAACTATCCTCAAAACCGTTGTTTCATTTTTTAAACAAGCTTGACACAAGATAAGGAACTATGCTCATAACTACTCTCTACAATCTACCTAACAGAAACTCTACTCTAAAAACCTTGATTCATTTTTTAACGAGCTTGACACAAGACAAGGAACTATGCTCTAAAATCCTTGATTCATTGTTTAATGAGCTTGACACAAGACAAGGAACTATGCTCATAACTACTTTCTATAATCTACCTACTTAACTTACCCTTGTTTCATTTTTTAAACAAGCTTGACACAAGACAAGGAACTATGCTCAAGACTCCTTGTTTCATTTTTTAACGAGCTTGACACAAGACAAGGAACTATGCTCCAAAAGTTTGCATGCCCCCAGGATAATGATGCAAAGCGAGGTACATGCCCCCCAAGCTTCATTGCATTCAACCAGATGGATGGAATGAAGGTTTACTTTCAAGATTTAACTTGAAAAAGGGGGTTGTTTCATTTTTTAACGAGGTTGACACAAGAAAAGAACTATCCTCATACTTGATTCATTTTTTAATGAGGTTGACTCAGTAACAGGAACTATCCTCATGGACACCTGTTTCATTTTTTAACGAGGTTGGCACAGGAAAAGGAACTGTCCTCGCATACACTGATTCATTTTTTAACGAGGTTGACACAGTAAAAGGAACTTTCCTCACTACATCCAGTTTCATTTTTTAATGAGGTTGAGACGGGAAAAAGCTATCCTCACGGACACCTGTTTCATTTTTTAACAAGGTTGGCACAGGAAAAGGAACTGTCCTCGCATACACTGATTCATTTTTTAACGAGGTTGACACAGTAAAAGGAACTTTCCTCACAACTCCTTGTTTCATTTTTAAAAGAGCTTGACACAAGACAAGGAACTATGCTCATGACTCCTAGTTTCATTTTTTAACGAGGTTGAGTCAAGAAGAAACTATCCTCACTCTCACTGATCATGGCTTCCAATTGGAAGAAAGACATGTCAATGGACACACCTTGATCATGGCTTCCAAAAGGTCTTCATCAGAAGGAAGAACACTTCTCTGGAAGGAACACATGTCAAGGGACTCAAAAGGGATAAGAACATCGTGTTCAAATAATCCCATAGAGTTTTCCATGTCAATTACCGGATCTAAATCAACAGTGAGAGGCTCACTTACCTCGGTAACTGAAAACATGGGACCAGTTGCCACATAATTAACCCGTGGCAGGGTAGATACCACTTTAGAATCAGGAACATTTAGGGGTGTCATATTATCGGTAGTTGAAACAAGACTAGGGAACGAAAGCTGGTCTACAGTCACAATATTTCCATTGTGAGGGAAAGACATCACGCGAAAGAGTGTCGATACGACAGCTTTTATTGCATAAACATAGTCTCGCCCAAGGAGTAAATTGAAATCCAAGGGACCTCGAACTACCATAAGATCAATACAGACAGTTTTACCTTCCAAGGTAATAGAAAACTTAGGAAGGATCCCTAAAGGTTCACTAATGGTTCTGTTAAAAGCTTTCAGATTCTGTGTAATAAGCGCAAGCTGAGGGGAACCCAAAGCTTTCCAAACAGTTGAGGATAAAATACTAACAGAAGCACCCTCATCTACCTGAGTACGATGTATGTCCCTACCACCAGCCTTGACAATGATTTGGAAAGGGATGGAGGAAGGAAGACAAGGTTCTGTCAGTCTATTCCAATCAAAGGAAAAGACCTCAGTGCTTGGAGGGGGTTCTATAGAAACAGGTGAAATGCCCCCCGGCATAGAAGAATCTGATGTAACAAGAAGAACCTGAGTGGTATGAAGTCCACTCTCTAAAGGGAAAGTGGGATCGACTCTTTGTGAAATTGAATCGACCACTTGATCAACTAACGGATCATCAACCTGAGTGACATGAGTTTCACTCTCCAATGGAAGAGTGTGATTGACGGTACTTGAATTTAGATCAATCACTCTGTCAGTTGACGGTAGGTTGGGAGAAAGTTTACGGTAACCAGTTGGAAATTCTTGCTGTGGAACAGGAAGGTTTTCCAACAATGTTGAGGCTTCATCCATGTGAGGGCAAATGTGAGTTTGATGACTCCATTTGCATAACTTACAAGGAAACCTAACTTTACCCTTTTTCCCAGGAACCTGACTATCACTGGTTGATGGATCAACGGAAAGTTGATGAGATTTTTCTGACCATACTTCCAAGACCTTTGGAATACCAGGACAATTGACAAGGAAGTGGTCACCCTTACAAAGCTTGCACGGGTATTTGGGTTTACGATGCATGTCGGAATTTTCCTCAACACAACTAACACTTCCAGCCATGGTTGGTTGGTTGACTTCTTTCTTATCTTGCTTCTTCTTCTTCTTCTTCTTCTTCCCTTTCTTCTTCTTCTTAGCCTCCTGGTTACTAGCATCAAGGCTTTTACCAGGTGAAGAGGAAGAAATGGAGGAAGAAAAATTAGGCGAAGAAGGTAAAGGGTCAACAGAAGGTTGTTGATGTTGAGATGGTGAACTCTGTTGAGGTGAAGCATCCGGTTGAGATGGAACAATTAGAGTACTTTGGGCCAACGAAGTTGAAAATAACCATATCGGTAATCCTATTGTAAATCCAGGTAATGACAAAGTAGCCATATAAGGAGGACCAACATTTCCAAAGTAAGGAAAAGTACTAGGATTCTCATTAGGAGGGGTTCCTAGGTTGATAAATTCCGGAACATTTGCCATTATATTCAACTTCAGTGAATTTTATTAACAATTTATAACTAAAACTAAAATTAACAATTCACAATTCACACTTAACAATTAAAATTCACAATTCACACCTATGGTCTCTAAAAGTAAAAACAAACAAATTAACACGCGCTATCAAATCTAGGAGTCAAACCACACACAAACAGTAGCCTTCCGGACCGAAAACACTAGTTGGTGATGAAATCCAACATCGCCGAATTCAGTACAGAAGTGGAGGGTGGAACAGTTACCCCGGTAACCTTCTTAATGAATAGACCGGCACAAGTTCCTCCACTTTAACCGTCTCGAAGTGAAGCGAACCCCCCGGAAAATCCAAGTGAGTATAACCGACGTCTACTCCAGGTACAGTGGGATCTTCCCTTCACCGTCACCTTGGGTAGAATCCTAAAGATTATGGTCACTAAGGTTACCAACGGCCACAAGTACACCTGGGGGAACAGTCTAAACTCCGACAGCACGCAAGGGCAGAGTAGCAAGCTCAATCCCCTTACCGGCTCCTTGACAGTAATCCAAGGTTTACCGATAAGTGACCCCTGGCTCCTCGACAATGGTTAATCCGAGGTTTACCGTTTGTAATACGTGCGTGTCTGGCGTCTTTCCCAACGAGGGAGGATGGATCCCCTCACTGGTTCGGACACGAGCTCGTGCTTCTCCTTTAAGAGGAGCTTTCCCAGAGTGTAAATGTAACAATTGGATTTGATTCTATCACAAGATCAGCTACTTGTTTGGTTTTACTGTCTTGGAGAGTTAAGTACTCACCTACTCCAAGACACTAGCCTAAGCTATGTTGGTGCTTCAGAGCCCTAGAAATGTAAAAATTACTAGATGAATTTTAATTAAGCGCTGTGTTATTAAGGCTGTTATTACTCAAATGGGTAAATGGATATGAAACCAATGGTGTTATGACCCGACTCAACTGAATGCAATCGAATATGATAATGCAATCCTTTCAATTCGATGAATCCTAACTAGAGTAAGGAGAGAGTTTCCATTTACTTCCAACAATGCAAAAAATTGATCACTAAGAGAAAATATAACAAATTCTCTAATGCACTAATTTTATCAAGAAAAACTAATGCAAATCAATTCGAAACCATTTTTTATTTTTATTTTTGCGTAAATTCAAATCAAAGAAAACTGATCTAAATCTACGATTGATTTTTCAGAATGTAAACTATGCAATTGTAATCTATGCACAATTCACTTGAAAAGTATGCAGATGTAATCTATGCACATTTTTCATTCATATTCTAAACCTGAGAATTCTAATTATGCAAATGTGATCTATGCAAGAGAATTCTCAAACACAAGATGATTCTAATGTGATCTAAGAACCAATCAAGTGCAAGTCGAGAAAATTGGGTGAGAGTTCCAAAGATCAAAAATAAAAACACTCAAAGACGATTAACACTCATACACAATTTAGCCCCCCCCCCCCGGCGAATTTTTTTTTTTGCAAAAACGAAAGCAAAAAGATGCAAAATTGTGAAAGGACTGAGAGAAACCTCCAAGTAATGACCAAAGGAAATCAAATCAAGAATTTCTCAAAAAAGAGACTCAAAACACCCAATTGATGAAAGCTTAAAGCAGGAATGCCAATGAAACAAGCCTAGGTGAAGATCTTTGACAAGGGACTAATGAATCTGGGCAGTAAAAACTAAGAAAAAACAAAATCTAAGAGCAAAAAATGCAAAAAATGGAATTTCCTCAAATTTTGGCAAGGGACGCAGGCAACCCGTTAGCACAGGTGCGGGCCCGCTCTGTGCACACAGCAAAAGTGCGTCCAGGGACGCACTGTGCAGCACTCAGAGGGTGCGTCCTACTGAAAAACTCAAGAAAAACCAAAATAAAACTAATCCTAAGCTAACCCACCCAGAGACAGAAACACAGAGCCAAAACCAGAAAAATAAACCAATTTTCTCAAAGCAAAGTTCACACAAAGGAAAAGACTTTTCACATCAATGGAATCCATCCCCAGCGGAGTCGCCAATTTGTCACACGGAATCAGTCAAGGGTGCGGACACAACTGACCTTCCTAGAAGTCTAAGACATTCTAATGACAAACAAAACAAACTGGAGCTATCCTTCTCTAAACATACATTATGATATGAGAAATCAAGTGTTTCGTTCTTACCTTTGTCCAAACGCTGTTGTAGAAGTCCAAGCTTTGTTGATCTGGATGAGCTCCTCCTTTTCTCCAAAACCTGCAATCACCAACAGTCAAACAATTAAATAGCACCTGATTATAACATAAAACAAAGCATATTCAACACATAGACCAAGGAGTACATGAAATAACCCATTAACAACAAGTTATTGAGAAGAATGGACCAATTTGCATTAAAGGTAATCAAAAGGAACCATTACAACCTGAGCCTTGGTGTTGTGCAAGCTCCTTCCAGGGTCCACAAGAGTCTTCCTCTACTTTGACAAAGCTCACCCACTTCCAAATAGAACAAGTAAAGATGACAATCTCTCCTCACAAGCTTCTAAATGGGAGTCCTAATTCCTGCAGCATTTACCCTTAGAAATCTATAGCTTTCAACCTTCTTCCTTCTGGCTCAATGCCTCTTTTTATAGTGCTCAAGAGAAAGTTAATCAGGTCCACCATCAATGGGATAGTCCCCTCTTTGGATGGGATCACTCCCTTATTGATGGGATAAGTTCCTCTTTGATAGGAGTGCATGAACCATCTCGAGGCGCTCAATACACATCAAACAACCTTCTAGAATTCTCTAGAAATGACCACAAGTAAGCTTTTGAAGATAAAACTTGCGCATTTTAACCTTTTCAGAGGGACGCACCTGCCCCTTTAGATACAGAGCGTCCTTGGACGCAGACCTTACGAACAATAGGTGCGTACCCGCAGGCAAGGCTTGAGAGAACCTGCGTACCCAGAGATAAGGATTTTTTTAAAGACTTTCTCTCTTTCTTGGAGTTTGACATGAATAGCAGAGGCATAAGACTTGCTCAAGAGGGTAGTATGACTGTTGATAGAGCCATACCAACTGTAAATAACCATGGTGACATTTTTTAGTGTAACACACGTAAGTTGGATTATAAAACAAATTACTTCCATTTTCTTTTTAGAGTATTCTAGAGTTTTTGCATCATCATGTACACTTTGCATTAGGGTAGCTCGCATTATTAGAGCATCGATAGTTTTTTTTAATTTTTGTGAGTGTGAAGTCTATTTCAAGAAAAAAAAAGGAAAAAAGTTTATTTATTTAACAGAAGTTTCTTAGAACCCAAGTAGAAGTTGTTTTTCATCGAAGAACAAACAAGTGCATTTCATATAAGTTAGTTTTTCATTAATTTCTTTTGCATCGAAGAACACCATTAGTTTCACTTCTGTATTGTCACTTTGACTTAAAAAGAACAACCACTTAAAATCAATCGCTAATAAAATAAACTAGAAATTTTCATCTTGTTAATAAGTACACCAAAAAGTTCTAGGTTATTTAGGACCTTGGATTAGGTGAGAGGCAAGTAAACTCTCCAAGGTCACTCTAAATTTTCAAACGTATAAGTCTGAATAGAGAGTCAAATCCAATAGTGTTAGGGAGACCAAGAAAGCTCCGTGACTGGGAGTTAAGCACGAGGGTTTTTGAAGATAAGGACGAGAGATACCCCCTCCCTTACTTGTCAGATCTTACATCACGACTATTCTGCCTGGATTCTAATACGAGTTGGTATCTTTAGTTTCCCATCCTAGGGATCTACACAGGTGGCTACGGAGGGGAATCCCGTGGCACCTGAGGTCGATGTTGCATCACTTTCAGCGGTACTTCTGGAGGGCACCTATGCGAAGCTTGGGGTCTTGCAATGGTAAAGGCTACTGTTTGGAGGTCAGCGTAACTTCCTCTGATACCTTCGCTAGTAGACCTAGGGCATAATTACCCCAGTATATTTTCGGAAGGCCGTTATTATTCACTTTCTTGTATTTTGGTGTCCAGTCCTAATTAGCCGGAGTGGAAATAATTGGAAGTTTTTTTACTGCTAAATTCTTTTAGGGACATTTTTAGTGTGTGTTCTGTGATCCTAGTCAGCCTAGCTTTCAATTTCTTGAGTCTTTATGTAGATCTTATTAAATAATTCAAAGTGGTTGACCGATCACTTAAACGGTCCCATAGACTTTGTGGGCTTTCACCTGCAAGTCCAAGGCCTTCTTCTAAAAGGCGTAGGAGCGATACTACCAGTGGGTTTCACCCAGTGGCAGTTGATGCATCGAGGATTGATCCTCCGCTTGGGGGCATTCATGTACAAGATAGGCCTGGTACTACCATAGAGCCAGAGAGGAACATCCTAATTCTTTCTCGAGTCCTCTTCCAGTCAGAAGATAATATTGAGGTAGAAGAACTCTCAGAGCCATTAGTAGCTCCAAATTCTCCTCTGCCTTCTGATCATCTAGACGTAGTGTTATACGTTGAGACTCCGACACATAGACCTTCAAGTCCAGGTCCACACACGCACATACCTTCGATGACCACTCCTGGGAGCATGGCATCTACCACGGCTGCTACAAGTATGCAGACTCTTATGTACAAGGGGGAGCAACCATTTCCATCCCTTCTACATCTATATTTGGGTCTACTACTAGCACATCCTTGTTTGGCTCTACTTCCACTTCATCGACAAGTGGAAGTTCCCAAGTGCATGAATCTAGTTTTGGATTCTTCCCTTTTGGTATGCCTTCTCAAGGTATTCCTTCAGTTTCATTAAGTGTACCAATAACTGCCTCCACATCCATGATGAGTGGATGGTCATATTTTCAGGGTTTTCCTTTTGAAAGTGGTCATATATCACATTCCAATCTGATGGTAGGATCTATTCCTTTTTCTTTCACGAGTCACGACAGCAATCCCTTTTAGGGTTGGAATAATCCTGCGGTTAGTGGCACAGGAGCTAGGAATCCATTTTTCTGACAATAAGGGAATATGTCGTACTCCTCGATTAGTTCATTTCAAAGCTTTCCACCCTTAGCTAATGCATGGAACTCTTACCAAGGGTTGTCAACTCCTTATAATATTTCATTAGGGGGAAACTTTGCCTGTTACGGAGGTGTTTCAGCTGGAGTTGGTCAAACTCTGAGTTTTGCTGGACCACAAGGGTCACCTTTTGGTTCAATAAGTTCTACTAGTTACTTCAGGCAACCTTGTGCCTTTCAAAATCCAGGCCATTCTTTTCAAACTTTCGGGAACGCCACCCAATGTGGGTGGAATCCCCAAGGTCCTCTGAGACTTCCATTTCTGGCCATGCTCAATCTACTAGACTTGACTAAGTTAATGAACGATCCAATCAGATACAATTTGGCTTGGCCTCCGTTTCCAACCAAACTTCTATCGGACATCCCAAAGTTTGAAGGGAAGAGTGGGGAAGACCCGAGCGACCATGTAACCACATTTCATTTATGGTGCTCATCAAACTCCCTCATCGATGACTTGATTAGGTTAATATTATTTCAACGCACCTTAACTAGCAATGCGGATAAGTGGTATATAGAGTTGCCAAGGGGCACCTTTACATATTTCGCCGATTTGGCTAACATTTTCTTAAACCATTTCCAGTTGCCTATCTGTTACGAAGCCGGAACTGAAATTCTAGCCAATTTTCATCAGGACATGGCCACTCACGTTTCTGATCATATTCAAGAATGGAGATGGAGAAAGAGGCTCATCAAAGCTAAAATTCCACTTGAATTCTATCTCTAATGGTTTTTAAAATCATTACAACCCGAGATATCCAAGGATGTTTCTATGTTCGGAGTATATTCTAAAGAGAAGGCTATCTTTAGTGCCTAGCAGTTAGAACTAATATATTCTCAGTCTCAGACCCTTCAAAATATCTTGCTTGATGCTCCTAGATCCATGATTGATGTAGCCAAACTGAAGCCAGGTCCACATGCTGATGGTATTATTGGATTGATTGATGCGAATGCGATGAACCTTCTGAGCCAACTACAACAGTTATCTATACAAACTTCTTTTTCCAATCAGGCTGCACCGTCTACTACTCCACCTTCTCAACCTTCTTCCGTAAATGCCATTCAGGACTCTAACCCCAAAGGAAATCAAAATTCTGATGGGAAGAAGAAGGGACGAAGTAAAAAGAAGAATCAAGATGGGAATGGTAATGTGGCCTGCCAATAATGTTGGTGAGGGTGGAAAAGAGTCTAAGAATAAAGTTAAGTTTCCATGAAAGTTATGCATTGGAGACCATTTGACTCATCTCTACCCAAAAATTCAAGATGCTCAGCTCTTGTTAGTGCAGCAAGGGACTTCTAGCTCCCAAGCTATCTTAACTAACCCTTTCCCACAAGGGAAATAGTTGCTTGCTAGCACGAATTCAAGCCCTGGTACCTTTGTAAGGGGCAACCAAGAGGGGGACCATTCCTCAAATGTTTTCATGATGGGTTCTCATGTTTGTTGGCATTATGACATAGGTTTGGCGCTATGACACAAGTGTTGTCCTTGATGGAAAACTCACTCAGATGACAGATCACAGTTCAGGCTCTCAGAATGAAGGAAAAAGAGATATACATAGGTTCCCCTTAACCAAGCCGCGTATACACATGGGTTAGCCGACCAGAAGGCACGGATGTGTATACACGCACTTTCACACAAGGAAAGGTGCATACATGTTGGAGAATCTTGTTTTGGTCTGTGGTATTTGGACCATGGTATTTTGACCCATGGTATTGGTCCAAGGTTTCTTGTCTGAAGTGTTGACCCCAGGGTTTTGGTCCAAAGTTTTGAATATAAGTGGTTTTGGACCATGGTATTAAGTAAGGCCTAAGACTATAAAAGGAGGAGGAGATCATTAGGCAAAGGCACTCAAGTAATTGAATATCTAATGAATAGAAAGATCTAGAATACTAGTCATTTGGTTATGGTGCATAGCTAGATCTGAATCAAGGAGGAACCTGAGCACTTGAAGAAGGATAAGTTCTATTGATGGGTCAAGATCTTAAGGCTTGAAGATAAGTATCTTTATGTGGTTTTGATATTTTATCTAAATAGTTGGTACATGTTGTAATCTATAAGTCCTATGATCTGGGTGTAACTGATGTCTGAATAGTTGTAAAGGTCAAATCATCTTTTACAGATCTGTACACAGGTTCATTATAGCAAGGGTGCGTATACACACTGGTTCAACCTTTCAAAACAACGTATACGTAGGTTTGTCTTTAGAGAAGTGCGTATGCATGTAGGTTTAACACATTGAAGTAGCGTACACCTCATAAAATATGTTTTAGCTACATCTGTTTGTTGTTGTAGTGTTCTGGGTTCTGGCTTGGGTTTTGTGGTTACTATTACTGTGTTCTGGTTACAAATTTCAGAAAAGTGATTGTTTGATTAAGTTTTGATTGGTACAAAGGAGATTAGTTGATGTGGATATATTTGATGTTTGATTTATGGATCCAGTCTAGAAATTTATGAAACGTGGTCCCTAGAAGAAAAGATAAGGTTGTAGCCTTTTGTAGGTCAACATCTACGTACTAGTACATCAACTAGTACAAGAGCTAAGGGGGTTGTAGCTCCCTTCTAGGAGAAGCTGGAGAATGAGAGAAGGTTGTAGCCTTCTGCAGGTAGAAGCCTACGTACTAGTATAAGACTGCCCCAATACAGAAATATTGTAAAAAGAAGTTTCTTATTAAAGGAAGATAGAGACGAATTGTAGTAGGTGGTTTTAACTCACATTGGGTTTCCACCTTATATCTTGTGTTCTTGTGTGTGATTTTCTGCTCTATTTTTACTGTACCTGGTTACTTTTATATGGTTTTTATGCACAGATTAAAAATCAACATCTGATGAATTAAATAAATTATAATTCTGCAGGATATATGCTATTTTTCTTAACAACAGTTGCATATATATGCAAGTTTCATTAAATGAAGTAGCGTATAAAAAACTGATTGTGAAAATAAACATTACTGACTTGCTAATACTAATTCAGTGCCCCGGTACCCCTCCCCCCCTCTCAGTATTATTTCCAACAATTGGTATCAGAGCAGGTTCTTCAGAAGAAGCTTGATTGCTTGAACAAAGATCTATCATCATGAGTAACCACGAAAGAGAGGCATCCATTAGACCACCAATCTTTGATGGGAGAAACTTCTTCTATTGGAAGGTAAGAACCACAACCTATCTTCAGTCTCTTGGAACAGATGTTTGGGAAATCGTGGAAGGAGGATACACATTTCCATCAACAATTCCTACAAATACGATAGGTAAAAAGTAGTATGAAACAAATGCCAAGGCTGTCAATACTCTATTGGGGAGTCTGTCATAATCAAGATTGGCAAGGTTATGCAGCTCAAACCTGCCAAAGAAATATGGGACAATATCATTCTAAGATATGAAGGAGACGATCAAGTAAAATGTGCAAAACTACAATCTCTCAGAATTCATTATGAAACTCTCAGAATGCACAATGATGAAAGTATAGCTAATTAGTTCTTATGTACAGATGAGATTGTTAATCGCATGAAAAATTTGGGTGAAGAAATAAAAGAAGTTACTTTAGTTGAAAAGGTTTTAAGGTCCTTGTCTTCTAATTTTGAATAAAAAGTTTCTGCCATAGAAGAAAAGGGGGTCCATCAGATATGAGAGAAGCCACATTCAAAGCTCCAGGAAAAGGAGAACTCAATGAATCAAGACATATGTCAGAAGGAGAGGAAGAATCAAACTTTTTCAAGAACCTTCAACAGGGTTCTGGAAGATTCAGAGGTAAACTACCTTTCAAATTTTTTGTTTGTGGAAGAGTCATTCATTATGCTACCAAATGTCCTCACAAAGATAAGCTTGACAAAGGTAGGGAATTAGAAAAATGGAATAGAAAGAAAAGTGTAAATAAGAAGACTTACTATACGCATGAAGATGGCGATGGTTTATCAAATAGTGATGAAGATGAAAGTAGTAATGAATATATACTTCTGACAGCTTTTGAAGATGATGATTTCTTGGATGCTTTAGATGAAGATGGTCTTTATGAAGAAATTTCTAAACTTAAAATTTGTTTAGAAGAAAAGAATATGATCATAGATACTCTGACATTTCAACTTGCTGAAAGTGAAAAACACAAAGAAAAATTAGAATGTGAAATTGTGGGACTAAGAAAAGATATTGAGAAAACAAAATCCCTCAATCTCAGATCTGCTAAAGGATCAGAAAATTTAGATGAAATTATTGAAGTGTAGCGTTCTCCTCTAATAAAGACAGGTCTTTGATATACTAAAGAAGCATCTCAAACACAAAAACATCAACCTCCAAGAGCTATCTTGATGCAACAAGCAAAAGTGAACAATTTGACAATCATCAGCAAAGGTATAAAGCAGATCACCAGGTAAATCGAGTTCAATCTACCTAAAGGATGAACAAAATATATAACCAACCACAGGTAAATCATTCTCAATTTGTTTCAAGAATGAATTTCAATGGAAACTACAATCACCAAATCAGTAGATTCAATAATCACAGGAATTTCTTTAAAGGCCAATATTTTTCATGTCATAACTTTGGACACAAAGTTGCTCAATGTGTTGCTTACAATACCATCATGACTAGAGAAGCACATAATCAAAGGAATGTGATGGGGATAATGAAAAGGACCTACAATAACTTTTCTACTCTTGAAAATGAAATAGAATGCTCTATCTGTAACAAATTCGGTCATGAAGACTCTGAATGCAGGAGTAAATTTTCGAAAACATCTCAAAAGGAGCAAGCTTCATTGGGTCCCAAAACATGGAGAAAGAAAGAACTGCAAACCAAAAAATTTGGTATAGCCTTATATGCAGAAAGACAAGAAAATCAATGGTACATTGACAGTGGATGCTCAAAACACATGACAGGTGATAAAGAAAAACTTCAATCATATAATTCCTTAGAAAAGGAAAGGAAGGTATCATTTGGAAACGACACTCTTGCAGTCATAAAAGGTAAAGGCTTTATTCTCTTAAAAGAAAAGGTTAAAGTTGGGAATGTTATGTACATTGATGGTTTAAAGCATAATCTATTGAGTGTCAGTCAAATGTGTGATCAAGGAAATGAGGTAGTATTTTGATAAAATGGATGTTTTGTTCGTGAACTTGATATAGGAGAAACAATGATCAAAGGCACGAGAACTCCATCCAAATATGTTCAAAAAAATCATCCAGAGACTCAATTTTTGAGACCGAAAGAGGCAGGTGTGCATACAAGAAGAAACATTACAGAAGCTTCAAGCTATGTAGCATTTCTTTCCTCCATCGAACTGCAAAATGTACATGAAGCATGCAAAGATGAATGTTGGGTCAAGGCCATGAATGAAAAGCTTGAGCAAATTGAAAAGAATAATAGTTTGGAATTATTTCCTAGACCTCATGATAAGAATTTCATAGGAACCAAATGGATATTAAAAAACAATCTGAATGAAAATGGAGAAGTTATTAGAAACAAGGCCAGACTTGTTTGTAAAGGGTATGCTCAACAAGAAGGTATAGACTTTGAAGAAACTTTTGTAGCTGTTGCTAGAATTGAAGCCATAAGAATGTTCCTTGCTCTTTCTAGCTTTCAGAAGTTCAAAGTATATCAAATGGATTTTAAATCTGCCTTTCTTAATGGAGACCTAGAATAATTTTATATTGAGCAACCAGACAGATTCATCCTTGGAAATGATCCAAAACTTGTATGCGGAATCAAAAAGGCTCTCTATGGTATAAAACAAGCTCCAAGGGCTTGGTATTATCGTCTTGACAAATACATTCATCAACAAGTTTTTTCAAAAGGATCAGCTGATAGAAATCTATATATAAAAATTGACAATGATAAATTGCTAATACTTGTTGTGTATCTTGATGATATCATTTTTGGTAGCAATGAAGAAGCCATGAGTCAAAACTTTGCTTTGGTAATGCAGAAAGAATTTGAAATGTCCCTGCTTGGTGAGCTCACATATTTTCTTGGTTTACAAGTTCAACAAAATAAAGATGGTATTTTTCTATCACAAACCAAGTACCTCAAGCAGATCCTGAAGAAATATGGCATGGAAGATTCTAAGCCAATATGTACCCCTATGGTAACAGGATGCAACCTCATCGAAAATGATGAATCAGTAGCAGTACTTCAACTAACTTATAGATCCATGATTGGTAGTCTGCTCTATCTAACAGGTACCCGACCAAACATCATGCATGCAGTAGGAATAGTTGGAAGATTCCAAGCAAATCCAAAAGAAGCACACATTCAGGCAGTCAAAATGATTTTCAAATATCTTCAAGGAACACAAAACTTTGGTTTATGGTATCCTAGGGATATAGATCTTAAACTTCATGCATATACAGATGCAGATTGGGCAAGAAGCATTGATGACAGAAAAAGCACTAGTGGTGGTGCATTCTATATGGGTTCCAGGTTAGTATCTTGGTTTAGCAAGAAACAAAGTTCAATTGCATTATCTACAGCTGAAGCAGAATATGTGGTTATTGCATCTTACTGCACACAACTCCTTTGGATGATGCAAACATTGCAAGACATTCAAATCACATGTACTCCACCCATCTCCATTCTATTTGTAATACAAGTGCAATCAGTATTTCAAAAAATCCAGTGATTCATTCCAAGACCAAACACATGCCTATGAAATATCATTTTCTCCGAGAACAAGTGCTTGAAAAAAAGGTCAAATTGGAGTATGTTCTCTCCAAAGAACAGGTTGTTGATATATTCACCAAATCGCTGCGAAAAGAGAAATTTGAATATCTCAGACAGAAGCTGGGAGTAGTTGATGCATCATCTTGCTATTGAAACCTATCTGGTTCAAATAAAATTGGTTGTATGCGAGTTTCGTGAAACATATCCACGTACATACACTCGTTTCTGTGGATACATTTCTGTATATGTTGGTTTGAAGAAAAACAGTGGGCTAGACTCAGGATGAAAAGAGTCTAATATGGGTCTGACAGAGACCATCTGGCACAGGTTCAAGGGGAGCATATACTTTTAATAGTGCATTGTTGGCATTATCTTAGAAGATCTTGGAACATTTTCACAGTTGTTTTTTATTCAGGTGGAACAGGTGCAGAGGGAGATCGTGGTTGCTGATGGTAATTGATAGATGCTACTGATGATAGTTGCTAATAACTATTTTGTTTTAGATATTTTGTCTCTATGTCATGTATATCTTTTATTATCAAGGTCATGTAACGACCTATTTTGTTTCCCCATTATACTTGGGATGGATGATGTAATGTTCTTGTCTTATCATGTATAATATTTTGGTGTATCCCCACTTGGTTGGGTGGATGAGTCAATCTTGGTATATCCCCACTTGGTTGGGAGATGGATGTATGTATGAATAATTGGTGATAGGAAGGTCATTTATGATGTAGAGAGTCTTGTTCTTCTTGTAGAACGTCTTTTTTCAGAGCTTGCTTATAGTTAGGGGGAGCATGAACAACACGCTTCAGTATATCAGAGAATTCAACATGTACTCAGGGGGAGCATAACCCTTTGCCCTTGAAGACAAAGGGGGAGAGTGACTTGGGGTTGCCATCAAGTCCAAAGGGGGAGATTTTTGGCATTATGACACAGGTTTGGCGCTATGACACAGGTGTTGTCCTTGATGGAAAACTCACTCAGATGACAGATCACAGTTCAGGCTCTCAAAATGAAAGAAAAAGAGATATGCGCAGGTTCCCCTTAACCAAGTTGCGTATACATGCGGGTTAGCCGACCAAAAGGCGCGTATGCATATACATGCACTTTCTTGCAAGGAAAGGCATGTACATGTTGGAGAATTTGGTTGCGGTCCACGGTATTTGGACCATGGTATTTTTACCCATGGTATTGGTCCAAGGTATCTTGTCCGAAGTGTTGAACCTAGGTATTTGGTCCAAGGTTTTGAATCTAAGTGGTTTTGGACCATGGTATTGAGTACGGCCTAAGACTATAAAAGGAGGCGGAGGTCATTAGACAAAGGCACTAAAGTAATTGAATATTTAATGAAGAGAAAGAGCTAGAATACTGGTCATTGGGTTATGGTGCATAGCTAGATCTAAATCAAGGAGGAACCTGAGTGCTTGAAGAAGGATAAGTTCTATTGATGGGTCAAGATATTAAGGCTTGAAGAGAAGTATCTTTATGTGGTTTTAATCTTTTATCTCAATATTTGGTGCATGTCGTAATCTATAAATATGATGATCTGGGTATAACTGATGTCTCAATAGTTGTAAAGTTTAAATCATTTTTTACATTTCTATACGTAGGTTCATTACAGCAAGGGTGCATATACATGCTGGTTCAACATTTCAAAATAGTGTATACATATATTTTTATTGAGCGAAGTGAGTATACACATAGGTTCAACACATTGAAGTAGTGTAAACCTCATAAAATATGTTTTAGCTACTTTTTCTTATTGTTGCAGTGTTCTGGGTTCTGGCTTGGGTTCTGTGGTTACTATTACTGTGTTCTAGTTATAGCTTTCAGAAAAGTGATTGTTTGATTCATTTTTGGTTGGTACAAAAGAGATTGGTTGATGTGGATATATTTGATGTTTGATTGATGGATCCAGTCTGAAAATTTATGAAGCGTGGTCCCTGGAAGAAAAGAGAAGGTTGTAGCCTTCTCTAGGTCAGCACCTGCGTAGTAGTACATCAGCTAGTACAAGAGATAAGGGTGTTGTAGCTCCCTTCTAGGAGAAGTTGGAGAATGAGAGAAGGTTGTAGCATTCTGCAGGTAGAAGCTTTCATATTGGTATAAGACTGCACTAGTACAAAAATATTGTAAAAAGAAGTTTGTTATTAAAGGAAGATAGAGACGAATTACAACAGGTGGTTTTCACCCACATTGGGTTTCCACCTCATATCTTGTGTTCTTGTGTGTGATTGTCTGCTCTATTTTTACTGTACCTGGTTACTGTTATATGGTTTTGATGCACATATTAAAGATCAACATTTGATGAATTAACTAAATTATAAGTCTGCAGGATATACACTAGTTTTCTTAACAACAATTGCATATACACACAAGTTTCATTAACTGAAGTAGTGTATACAAATCTAATTGTGAAAAGAAATATTATTGACTTGCTAATACTGATTCACCCCCCCTCTTAGTATTATTTCCAACAACGTCAATGTGGCCACACGGTCACGTGATTATGGTGAAGTTGAAACATCCAAGGATAAATCTGTTCCCAGAACTACGATCCACTTCATATTGAGCAACACTCTGTCGAGTCTATACCTCGGATACTGAAAGGTTCCATCAAACACGTGACTATCAACCCTAATGTTAGGGAAGCCCAAAATTACTCCATTGTGGACGATCTGGCTCAAATTCCATGCACTATGTCTGCTTCAGAGCTACTCTAGTCGTGTCCAGCTCAACGAAGTGCTTTGCTTTCAGCAATAGCGGCAGTTGATCCAAACAATTCCTTAGTGCTCACTTTTAACATGCTCAATTTCAAAAAGAGACTCCCTCATCATATGGATTTTCAAATAAAGTCTACTTACTGGAGAACTAACATTTTTCGAACCGTTATTGATCAAGGAGCTTCCACGTGTGTCATGTCAATGTCATGCTAGAAGGCCATTGGATCGCCTTCGGCTATTCCTTCACCTACACTCTTGACAACATTTGATGGTCATTCTCAAAGGTGACATGGGATTATCCTATCCTTTCCTATATGTGTTGGAGGAAAGGTCGTTAACATCGAAGTAAAAATTGTTGATGCCAACCTCGATTGCAATCTCCTCTTAGGACGAAATTGGATTTATGAAATGGATGTCGTCGTTTCAACTTTATTTCGAGTCCTTTGTTTTCCTCATGAGGGGAAAATTGTTAAGGTTGATCAATTGGATTATTCTCCAGTTGACCCTTGAGAAAACTTAGATTCTACTATTAATTTGGTGGATAACCCCCGTCAACCTATTGAGAAGCTAGGAGTTGGGATGTATTGTTCATTAATGGGTACATTTGATTTTCCCACTCCTATAGCTAGAATCAATGTCATTTCATCATCCAAAGAGTCTTCATGGGAAGAGTTCTTTCGGACTCGTTATTTTTCAAACCCTTGGACTTTGCCTTCACCTACTACCACATTAGATCAAGGACAGGTTGGTGGAATGGCATTCCTTATGTCTACAACAGAGCTTAGATATTAGTGTATCGTTAACTCTACAGATGACCATCCTACTCCTTTTTCAGAGAAAGAGTTAGATGGTAATGTGGCCCCATCTTGGACCCTTGACTCTACTTCTACTATGGATTTCTTAGATATGGTTTTACCATCTGAGGAAGCAATACTAGAAGCAATGATGGGTGTAGATCGACCTTGGGAAGACTTACACCATCATTCATATTTTCTTCCCCCATTGCGAGAAGTCAAGTCCAGGTTTTCCAATCTACTTACTACTGATATTTGTATGGTTTCAAACCCTTTTGCTCCAACACACATCTGTGCTGAAGGTAACATGTTGGTCAATTCAAAAACCATATCAATAAACATCTCTAGGACCCATGATGTGATAGAAAATGTCTTCATCGGAACTGAGTGTTCCTTTGAAGAGATTCAAATTTATGCCGACCTCTTTAAACAGTTTCGGGATGTATTTTCTTGGTCTTATGAAGAAGTGCCTGTTATAGATCCATCCATCATTCAACATGAGATCAAGACATATGAAAGTGCTAAGCCGATTTGTCATAAGCTTCGACCAATCAATCCTAGGAAAGCAACAGCTATTAAAGCTGAAGTAGAAAAGTTTCTTAAGGTGGGTTTCATATACCCTCTTCCCTTAACGGATTGGGTTTCTAATCCAGTCTCGGTTGATAAAAGACAAGGAACGATCCGTATATGCATTGACTTTAGGCATTTGAACAAAGCTTGTCCGAAAGATAATTACCCCACATTGTTTATTGATTAGATAGTTGATGAATGTGTGGGTAATGATATTTTTTCCTTCATGAATGGATTCTCTGGTTATAATCAAATATCTATCCGTCCAAAATACCAGCATAAGACATCTTTCATATGTCCCTGGAGTACCTTTATGTACAAAAATATGCCTTTTGGTCTTAAAAATGCTGGAGCTACGTTTTAGCGGGCCATGTCATATGCTTTCCACAACATCAAGCATGTCATCAAAGCATACTTAGATGATTTAGCTGCTCGTTCTCGAAATAGAATCGATCATCCTGGTCACCTTCAGTTGGTTTTCGAACGATGCCATTTTTACAAGATTTGGTTGAATCCAAATAAATTCATTTTTGCAGTTACGTCAGGTCAGTTGTTAGGGTTCATTGTGTCAACTAGAGGGATTCGAGTTGATACCTTCAAGGTGGAGGCAATAGTTTAGTTGCCTCCCCCGTCTTCCATCCGACAACTTCAAAGTCTTCAAGGGAAGGAAAATTTCTTGAGACAGTTTATAGCAAACTATGCTAAGATAACTAAAGGGTTTATGCCTTTACTTAGGAAAGGAGTTCCATTTTCATGGGACGACTTTGTGCAACAATATTTTGATGCTTTGAAGTAGGCGTTGATCTTTGCCTTGCTTTTGAGTCCACTGGATTATGCTAGAGACTTCCTTTTATATCTTGCAGCTGTAGAACCAACCATAGGTCTAGTTTTGGTTCAGGAAGATGTTGTTGTCATTGAACATGTCATTTACTACATGAGTCAAGGCTTGGTAGGCCCTTAACTATGCTATTCTCTGGTTGAGAAATTAGCCTTGGTAGCTATCCATGTTGTCTAGCGGCTTTGCCATTACATTTTTCTATGCAAAACATTTGTCTTAGCGGTAGTCAATCCATTCCAATTTGTCCTCATTAGGTGAGTGATTGGGGGCAAATACAATCAATGGATTGTTATTTTACAATAATTCGATCTCGAGTTCTTATCGTCCAAGTCTAAGAAATCATTGGTTTTTGCGGAATTCATTAATGAGCTGCCTTGTGGAGAAGATATTGTTTATGAGGAAAGATTTCTCGATGAACATTTGTTCCTAATCTCTTCACAAGATCGCTGGTATGGAGATATCATTATCTATCTCCAGACTTCAAAGTTTCCTGCTGCTGCCTCCAAGGATGAACGTCGAAAATTACGTCACCTGGCTAAGAACTATGTCATCATTAGTGGTACATTATAACACCGAGGGGTTGATTCAATCCTTAGGCGTTGTTTAACCTTAGAGGAAGCAGAGTTTGTGCTTAATGATTACCACAATGGAGCTTGTGGTGGTCATCTTTTAGGGTTTGCTACAGCTCAGAAAATCTTGCATGCCGGCTGCTTTTGGCCTTCACTTTTCAAAGATTGTATTGAAGTGGTCAAACATTGCCACTCTTTTCAAGTCTATACTCGAAAGATGCACACATATATGACTCCTCTTTTCCCTGTTATCACTGTCAGTCCTTTTACAAAGTGGGGTATTGACTTTACTACTTGTAATCTGCCTTCAGCGAATCACAAGTACATTATTGTGGCCATAGACCACTTTACGAAGTGGGTTGAGGCCATGCCCACTTATAGAAATGATAGTGAAACAACATCTTTGTTCCTTTTCAATCAGATTATTTCAGGGTTCGGTATCCCAAGAGAGATTGTCACTGATCATGGCAGTCATTTCCAAAACCAATTGATGTCCAAATTGGCTCTTAAATTGCGCTTCTGGCAAGAGCATTTGTCTCTGTATTATCCTCAGGCCAATGGCCAAGTGGAAGCCATGAATAAGTCCCTCAAACGATCCTGCAAAGGACAATTGACAAAATTCACTCCAATTGGCATCTCTTGTTGTATCCGGATCTTTGGGCGTACTAAATTTTGGTAAAGATTACCACTGGTTTTACACTTTTTAGTTAGTTTACGGGGTGTAATCTATATTTCCTGTGGAATGTGAAACTCCATCTCTTAAGCTAGTTGTTGAGCTCCTTCCAGAGACCACTAGTCTCAAAGAGCACCTCCTTCATTTGGAACATCTCGATGAGTAGCATTGGGATGCAACCACAATCAATGAGGCTCATAAGAAAAGGGTTAAAACACACTATGATAGAGTTGTCCGTCCTCGAGTCTTTTCTGAAGGCAACCTTGTCTTGGTCTATGACCAAGATAAAGATGCCTTGGGGGTAGGAAAATTCAAGTCTATGTGGTATGGTCCCTTTATAGTGAAATGATTTTTTAAAAAAGGGGCTTATGAATTAGTCTATTTTGAAGGGAACAAGTTGGCAGAGCCCCGAAACGGGCTCTACCTCAAGAAGTACTTTTCCTAGGTTTCGGCTGAGCAATGGATTCTTCGTATATTTTATATTTTTGTACATATCTTATAAGGAGTTTTCATGATATTAACATTTTTTTATCTGCTTTGACAGGTGTTGATGGATGACTTGGTCTATTTCGGATTCGCTGATGGTGCTAGTCAACACACTCGAAACCTCGCTTCCATAGCTTGGGTGATTTATTATCCAAATAGTTAGTTGATGGTATCAAGGGGAGTATGTATTGGTCCAGTATAAAATAATATGGCCGAGTATATTGCCATCATTAATTTACTATCTGAACCTATTTCTTATGGAATCGATTCGTTGGTAGTTTATCTTGATTCACAACTGGTAGTGTCTCAATTGAATAACATCTATCAGGTTCGAGATCCTTGTTTATATTGCCAATATTTGAGAGTGAGGGTGTTGTAAAGATCATTTGTTTATATTACTTATTTGTACATTCCACAATCTGATAATTCATTAGCAGATTCTATCGCTAATCAAGCTTTAGATTGGCACATCATTCATTCATCAAGATAAAATTAAATCATATATATATATATATATATATATCATAAAATCACCCATGTGTATATAAAGTGTGTCAAAAATAATATACAAAATTGGGACTAAAATGCCCATAATCATGTCCAGTACATCTAATGACCCAGCTCAGGATGAGCAGCTAAGCAGGTGACCAATGCCTTGGCCACACATTGAAAAAGGCAAACCCAGTTGCATGGCACTCCTACGACGTGGCATTGCATATCCTCTAGTAGATCTTCTACAGCTCCATCGGAACCTGGTGGGTCAACCTCACCAAGTTTTGTTGGACTGCGTATAAGACTCTCTCAGTATTCGCAGTCACCTCTTTAGCACCTATTTCATGATGCCTGTGCCATGGAAATTTGTCTGGTTGTACTGGACCCACATATGGAACATGATCATTATATCAGTCATTTAATCCCATCAAAAATATCTTTAAGTTCATTTTCATATTTTAAAAACACATAAAAATTGATAAAATTTTAAAAAATGGTTACCTATCTCTCCCCATACTATGTGTGGTGGCAATGCCAAATACGGATCTCCTCTGAAATCCATGCCGGCATAGGGATATTTGTCCACATCGATGAACTGCTACTCCCACCAGGAGAAGAAATCATCAAATGCAGTCATCGGTACGTCTCCGCCTCCTAGGCATTTCATCAGGTCGGCCCACATCCCCATCCATGGATCTCGGGGGCTACTGATAGGAGCTGATACTCTAGGACGTAACCCTGGAACCTTCTCAAAGAAGAAGGAGCACAAAATGGTCCCATATCTGAAGTTCTTGGTTTGTCCTTTCTGAATGGAGGATAGTTGACTCTTCATATTGGTCAGAAGAGTTGTACACTAGTCAAACATAGTAGTGAGACAATCCATAGCCAAGCTCATGGATAGTCGTGACGCTTGGTGCAATGAGGCTGATCCATTTACCCTGGCTATGGTGAACAGTATGATCCTCAAGGAAAAACTCTCTACATGTTTGATTGGAATTTGGCTTCCAATATTCTCTAGATGCCCCGAACAATATATATGCACGTAGTCTTCCACTGAGACACTACCTCGTGATCATCCAGTTGAGTGCACCACTTCTCCCCTCCGAAAGAGTCCAGCGATAAAGTAAATATCTTCTATCTCTATCCTTAAAGGTATTTCATCAATAATAAACGCATCATCTTCGATACTCTAGTAATGGATCAAGATTTCAAGCAAGCGGGTGTTTGCCTTCATATTTGGCATTGTGGAGAATTTTAATAAACCACATCCTCTCAAGGTATCCAAGGCTTGTTGATCATTGATAACCTCATCATCAATAGTAGCATGCTCCCTTTCCCTCCAGGTGATTATCATCCTGATAGAAAATCAAGTTTAACTGTTAGATTTTTATGTTTTAAATTCAAACCGCGTATACGCAAGTCCATTTCATACACAGTCACGTGTAGGGCCTATGTATATGCTGGTTTCTCATAACCAACCTGCGTATATGCCGTGTTGGAATTTTTGACATAATTTCCAATGGTAAAACCTCAATTTAATTTTCTAAAAACATTCAAAAATTGATGCAAGTTAGATTTGGGGGTTACCTGGTGATTTTGAGTCAATTTGAACGGTCAAATTATTTGAGGGGCAAGATTGCTTCTTTTTCTCCACACCTTTTGCTCTCAGCACAAATGGTAACAATGGTAAGTCAAAAAACTATTTTATAATCTTTGAAAATGTCAAATTTTTCCAAAACTTGATTTTGTTTTGTCTCATGTATCTTTTAACTTGAGAGCTTGGCGTGTCGAGAATGGATTGTTTTTTAGGACATTTTGGACACTTTTTTGATAGTTTCAAGTCTGTTCCATGACTGCTGATCTGTCATGGCAGGTATCATTTTCTCATTGGCATTTAGGTTAGGGAAGCCATTTTTCCATTGCATTTTGCATACTAGCCTCCATTTGTCGATACACTTGCCATAGGGTCGATCCCATCGTGTTATGGTTTACAAACCATCTTCACTCACCGATTTTTTAAATCATGACATGATGGTAGAGCCACCCTTTTCATGGGCATCATAGTTAGCACCTCACTGACATTGGTTGCCCATGCTACTTCATTGAGCAGGCTAAAGAGTCCTCTATAGTCCCACCATGACTTATGCGTTGAAGACTCATTCCTCTTTGCTTCTTCGCTTCATTTTTTCCTTATACCCTAGAGGCTCCTTTGTGTTGAGTTGTACTACTGCATTGCATTTTGACCATTCGCACCTTTTGGCCTTGAGCCGGCTTCACTTGGACTCGTGTTTAAGCCACTTTTTGACCATGACGTCTGCAAAATTAAACTTGCAATCCCTTAGCTTCTGTGACTTGACACATCTTTAGACCCGCGGAAGGAACATCCCTTTGAGTGTCCTTGACCAGTTTTGCCTCGTTACATTGAGCATAGAAATGTTCCCATCCTAGGAACTAGATCATTTGTTTCACTGACACTTGTTCTTTCCACTATGCTATAGCATTCTTTTATTCTTTTTCCAACTTAAATAAAAAGACAAAAAAATTGTATATTCCAAAAAGAGCAGGAACGGGACAACATTTCCATTTATTGTTGGCATCTAGAGTCAGTTGTGTCGCCCTTGAAAAAAGCACTCAAAAGAAAGTCTCTCCTCCATTTGGGTGAGATTTGGTTTGACTTAGGTATGCCTTAACCTTGTTATTGAGTCAGTTCTCCTCCAATTGGTTATCTCTTCCAATCATATGGATAGTTCGTTCATGCCTCCTGCATGACGAACTTATACAGAGTCATCATATGCTGCCACATGGTCATCATTGAGCTGTGTTTTTTTTAAGGGAAGTAAGCCTGAGTCAGCCTCTCTCCGGTGTCCCTTGATCTATTTTTCAGCTGGCCATCCCTGGTTGTCAGTGTCTTTTCTATCATCCCATCAGTTATATTGGTCCTTTACTTATGCCAGTTTGAGAAGGTCTCCATTGACTTCTTGCTGGCGAGTCTTGTCCTTATTGACGACGACATCTTGCTTTGAGGACAAGCCTAGAGCTGAACCTTGGCCCTATTTTCATTATTGGTAGGTCACCTTGTGCTCAACATTGATCAGTATCATGGGTCTTTGACTCAGTGGTTTCCCTTGTGTTCGACATCAGCTTACATTATCACACATTAGGATTTGTGCAGTGCCTTGGTTTTTGTTTGACCATATTGGTGGATTCCTTGCCTCTTTGTCAGCTTTCATTATTGGTTGGTTCAGAGGGTTTCTATCGTGCGCTAGCTACATCTTGTGTATGCCGGAAACATGCTTCAATTGGGTAACTACATCTTTTTTCACCCGATTCCTTCCACATAATTGGCCTACAAGTTACACTCACGCTAGATTGATGAAGGATGCCTTAATGCCTTCCTTCTAGCAAATCTTTCCCTATCGACTACGACTCATTGCTCTGGGGAAAAGGCATAGAGTCCATTTGGTAGTACCTTGGGGTTTGCAATCATCAGTGGTAGATCCTTCGCTATCAACTGTAGGAAACTATAATTGTATCCTGATTGATAGATTCTTATAGGTGTTCGACTTCAACTCATTTATTCACACTTGTTAAATTGTACGAGGTACCTTAACTCTCATTATCATTATCGGTGAGTAGTCTCGCATGTTGGAAATAATACTGAGAGGGGGGGTGAATCAGTATTATCAAGTTATTTTAATAAATCTTCCTTATTTATACTTTGAATTATTTTTGTATGTCAGTACCATAAAATAATGAACAAGAAAACCAGATAGTCACACCAAAGAACACCAGATATAAGGTGGAAACCCAATGTGGGTGAAAACCACCTGTTGCAATATGTCTCTATCTTCTTTCAATTAGAAACTCCTTTTACAATGATTTTGTACTAGTGCAGTCCTTTACCAGTACGCAGGCTGCAACCTGCAAAGAGCTACAACTCTCTCATTTTCCAGTCTCTCCTGGAAGGGAGCTACAACTCCCTACTTCTTTTCTTTCAAGAACCACTTTTCATAAATTTTCAAACTGGATCCAAGAATATCAAGTAATCATCAAGTACATGAAAATTACCCAAACTCCAAGAATTACCCAACTTCTCAGAATGTTGTAAACAGAAAGATATTACCAGAAATATAAACCCAGAACTCTGCAGCAATAAATAGAAGATGATCAAAAAATGTTTTAGGATAGATACGCAATTTTTCTTTATCTAGACAGCGTGGCTTCACACTTCACCTTCTGCGTCTCTGCGTATCCCCGCAGAGAGCCTTCCACTGCACCGCGTACCCATGCACTGTTTCTTCAATCACACCACGTGCTATTACTATGGCCACGCACCCTCAGATGCTATCGCGCCGCGTACCTATGCACCTGCGGCTTCTGTAGCGCCGCGTACTTTCACTGTGCCTCCGCACCTGAACCTCTATCGTGTTGCGTACCCACACACAGAGCCTTCTTCTACTATGTGTACCCATGCACTGCGCCTTCTTCTGCTGTGCGTACCCACGCACTGCGCCTTCTTCTGCTGTGTGTACCCATGCACTTGCACTGTTAATCACCTGCGAACCTTTGATTAGGGCAGAATTGGCAGTCCACCAGTGTGCCACAGATAGTCAGATGCCCAGATCTGATCATGCGCCCGAGAGATCACACTTCATAGATTCACTTTCAACTTCTCTTTTATATAGATCAAGCTTTTAAACCGATAACCCAATATTTTAGATCTTAAGATATACAATTTGAAAAGATACATTGGCCAAGTGATCTCCTTCTCTATTTATAGTCAAGCCCTTATCCACACCATGGGAAAAAACCATCAATAACCAATACACGGGATCCAAACCGGGGCTAAATTAGATCCTATACCATGGGCCAAAACCATAGAATCAAGAACGGTGGGCTAAATACCACAGACCAAACATAAGAAACCCCACGTGAGCGCGCTTCTCTGCCTTGAAGTGAGTGAACTGGGGGTCCGCACCTCATGAACGGGTAACTTGCGGGTATGTACGCACTTTATCTATGATATTCCTGCGGGTCCGCAGCTTTTGAACCATTCTCCTGCGTACCTCTTAATTTCCAACATTCTGAGAGCCTGAACAGAGCATTGCCACTTGAGGGTGTTGCCATCAAGTACAACATCTGTAACATAGAGCCATACCAGAAACATAATGCCAACAATCTCCCCCTTTGGACTTGATGGCAACCTCAAGATCCTCAATGTCATTCTCCCCCTTTGACATCAAGGGCAAAGGGTTATGCTCCCCCTAAGAACATGCTCCTCTTGACGATAAACCAGATCTGCAAAGAAGAACCATAATCCACCAAACACCATAAATGACCATGGAAGAGATAGAGGCATATTGCAGCAATATTCAGACCAACATCCATGATCTCCTTCTGTAATTCCTCCATAATGCCAACAATGCATTATATGCTCCCCCTGAACCTGTGCCATTCGGTCTTCGACCAATCTGCAACCCAGCACATGTACGCATATACCCCAGATGAGCCTTGCGTACAACCAACAATCAAAAGAGATTCAACAACATGATGATGCATCAACAACCCCCAGCTTTTTCCTGAGGTATTCAAAAGTCTCCCTGGGCAATGGTTTGGTGACTATATCAGCAACTTGTTCCTTAGAAGGAACATACTCCAACTTGACCTTTTGTTCAAGAACTTGTTCCCGGAGAAAGTGATACTTGATTGGTATGTGCTTGGTCATTAAATGCATGACTGGGTTCTTTGAAATGCTGATTGCACTTGTATTATCACATAAGATGGAGATAGGTGGTGTACAAGTGATTTGAAAATCCTGCAAGGTCTGCATCATCCAAAGGAGTTGAGTGCAGCAAGATGCAGCAGCAACATATTCCTCTTCAGCTGTAGACAAGGAAATCGAACTTTGTTTCTTGCTGAACCAAGATACTAATCTGGAACCCATAAAGAATGCACCACCACTTGTGCTCTTCCTGTCATCCACGCTTCCGGCCCAATCTGCATCTATATAAGCATGAAGTGTGAGATCTGTATCTCTAGGATACCATAAGCCATAGTTTTGAGTTCCTTGAAGATATTTGAAGATTCTCTTTACTGCCTGAAGATGAGTTTCCTTTGGATTTGCCTGAAATCTTCCAACTATTCCTACTGCATGCATTATGTCTGGTCGGGTACCTGTCAAATAAAGTAGACTTCCAATCATAGATCTGTAGGTTGGTTGATGCACTACCGCTGATTCATCATTTTCACTGAGGCTACATCCTGTGACCATCGGTGTACATACTGGTTTTGCATCTTCCATGCCATATTTCTTCAAAATCTGCTTGAGATACTTGGTTTGAGACAAAAATATCCCTCCTTCTTTTTGTTGGATTTTCAAACCAAGAAAGTATGCCAGTTCTCCCAGCAAGGACATTTCGAATTCTTTCTGCATTACCAAGGCAAAGCTTTGTCTCATAGCTTCTTCATTGCTGCCAAAAATAATGTCATCTACATACACAACAAGTATTAGCAATTTGTCGTTTTCAACTTTTATATAAAGATTGCTATCTGCTGATCCTTTTGAAAAACCTTGTTGATGAAGATATTTGTCCAAACGATAGTACCAAGCCCTTGGAGCTTGTTTGAGACCATAGAGAGCCTTTTTCAATCTGCATACAAGATTTGGATCATTTCCAAGAATGAAACCATTTGGCTGCTCAATGTATACTTCTTCTTCCAAGTCTCCATTCATAAAGGTTGATTTCACGTCCATTTGAAAAACTTTGAAGTTTTGAAAGCTTGAGAGAGCAAGGAACATTCAGATGGCCTCAAGTCTTGCAACAGGAGCAAAAGTTTCTTCAAAATCTATTCCTTCTTGCTGTGCATACCCTTTACAAACAAGTCTGGCCTTGTTTCTAATTACTTCTCCATTTTCATTCAATTTATTTTTGAAGACCCATTTTGTCCCTATAACATTCTTATCCTTTGGTCTAGGAACTAACTCCCAAGTGTTGTTCTTTTCGATCTGCTCAAGTTCTTCATCCATTGCTTTGATCCAACATTCATCTTTGCATGCCTCTTTCACATTTTGTGGTTCAGTGGAAGAGAGTAATGCCAAATAGCTTGAAGCTTCTGCAATTGTTCTTCTTGTTTGTACACCTGCTTCTTTCTGCCCCAAAATCTGAGATTCTGGATGATTCTTCTGAACATATCTGGATGGATTCTTCTCTTCTATCCTTATCTGCTCCTCTGGTTCTTCTTGAGGTTCTTCTTCTTCATCATTCTGTCTTTGAGGGTAGTCTTCATCTTCTTTGATATCTTCATGATTTACTTGCCTAGGAATGTATCCCTTCTCATCAACCACTACATCAATGCTATCAACAATTCTTCCAAGTCTTTTATTGTAGCACTTGTATGCTTTGCTGTGTGGAGAATAACCAAGAAGAATGCCTTCATCTGCTCTAGGTTCAAGTTTGCCAAGTTGCTCATCAGTATTTTTAATATAGCATTTGCTCCCAAAGATTTTGAAGTGATTTACCGAAGGAGTCTCACCATACCAGAGCTCATGAGGGGTTTGAGTGTTGTTCACCTGGACATTTGTTTTGTTGAGAATAACAACCGCAACATATGTTGCTTCACCCCAGAAAGTTGCGGGAGTTCCAGACTCATCAAGCATAGCACGAGCCATTTGTTGGACTGTTCTATTCATTCTTTCCACCACTCCATTTTGCTGAGGAGTTCTAGTTGTAGAGAATTCTCTTCTTATCCCATGTTCTTCACAGAAATCGAAAAACTCATTTGAGGTAAAATCCCCACCTCTATCAGATCTGAGGCACTTAATTTTGTATCCCGATTCATTTTCAACCAAGGCTTTAAAGGATTTGAATTTTTCGAATGCTTCATATTTTTGCTTCATAAGTCCTAACCAGACAAACCTGGAGAAATCGTCAATGAATAATATCAAGTATTCTTCTCCTCGAGGTGTCCTTTTCCTGAATGGACCACATACATCTGTATGTACTAGCTCAAGAGGCATGCTAGCTGATCCTTCCTTCTCTGGAAAGTTAGTTTTGGTTTGCTTTCTAAACTGACATGATTTGCATATGGTGTTGTCTGGAATTTTGATATCTGGAAGACCGCGAACTGCCTAATTTTTGCATGCTTTCCTTATTTGTGAAAAGCTTAGATGCCCCAACCTCCGGTGCCATAACCAGTGTTCATCATCCTTGCTTAGATAGCATTGTTGTTGTCCTTCTTCAAATATGTATAGATTATTTGGAGTTCTTTCACCTTTGATCACTATTTTACATGTATCAAGATCATGAAAAAGACATCCATTTGATCTAAATATCACCTCGGTTCCTTGATCACACATCTAGCTGACACTCAGAAGATTATGCTTCAATCCATCAACATAAAAAACATTTCCAACTTTGACCTTTTATTTTAACTGAGCAGTGCCTTTTCCTTTTATAGCTGTAGGAGTATCATTTCCAAAAGAAACTTTCTTTCCCTTTTCTAAAGAAAAATATGATTCAAGTTTTTCTTATCACCTGTCATATGCTTCGAACATCCACTGTCAATGTACCACAGATTTTCCTGTCCCTCTGCATAAAATTCTATCCCACATCTTTCTGTTTGTGGTTCCTTTATTCTCCATGTTTTGGTGCTTGAGGCTTGTTCCTTTGTCTGCTGAAACCTGCTCCTACATTCAGAGTCTTCATGACCAAAGTTATTGCAAATAGAACATTCAACTTCATTTTCAAGAGATGAAAATTTGTTATAGGTCCTTTTTGTAATCCCAGTCATACTTCTTTGTTTTTGAGCTTCTCTAGTCATGATTGTTTTATATGCAACACATTGAGCTGCTTTGTGACCAAAGTTATGGCAAGAGAAACATTGTCCATTGAAGAAACTTCTGCGGTTATCAAATCTACCGGCCAAATGATTGTAATTTCTATTGTCATCCATTCTTGAACCAAATTGAGAAGATTTTACCTGTGGTTGGTTGTAGCTTTTGTTCACCCTTAAGATGGATTGCCCCTGATAGCCTTTGTTTGCAATTCGTCCCTGCTTTACCTGGTGATCTCCATTGTGCATTTGCTCATTCCTTCTTGCTGCATCAAGATAACTTCTTGAGGTGGATGTTTGAGAAGTTTCTCCATTATAGCCCAGACCTATCTTGTTTAGAGGAGAACGCTATACATTGATGATCTCATCCAGAGTTTTAGATCCTTTGACAAACTTAAGATTAATATCCTTTGTTTTCTCAATCTCTTTTCTAAGACCAACAATTTCACCTTCTAACTTTTCAAGATATTTTTCTTTTTCATCAATTTGAAGTTGTAGGGTATCAATGATCCTATTCTTTTCTTCTATACATGTCTTGAGTCTAGAAATTTCTTCATAAAAGCTATCCACATCTATAGCATCCATGTAATCATCATCTTCAAATGCCATTAAAATTTTATAGTCATTACCTCGTTCATATTCATCACTATTTGATAGACCATCACTATCTTCATGAGTGTAGTAGCTTTTCTTATTTGCATTCTGTTTCTTGTTCCATATAGCAGGTTCCTTTCCTTTGTCAATCTTATCCTTATGAGGACATTTTGCAGCATAATGACCTACTCTTCCACAAGCAAAACATTTAAAAGGTAACTTACTTCTGAACCTTCCAGTACCCCGTTGAAGATTTCTGACAAAATTTGATTCTTCTTCTTCTTCTGGCACGTGACTTGCTTCATAGTAGTCTCCTTTGCCTGAAGCCTTGAAAGCAACTTCTCTTCTGTCTGATGGACCTCCCTTTCTCATTTCATAAGCAGTTAGAATTCCGTGTAGCTGAGACATATTAAGAGTTCTTAGATTTTCCTTTTCTTCTATTGCAGACACTTTAGATTCAAACTTGGGGGACAATGATCTTAGAACTTTTTCAACCACAATAGCCTCTTTTATTTCTTCACCCAAGTTTTTCATGCAATTAACAATCTCGTCTACCCGAAGGAAATAGTCAGCCACACTTTCATCATTATACATTCTGAGATTCTCATACTGAATCCTGAGGGTTTGGAGTTTAGCACGCTTTACCTGTTCATCTCCTTCATAGCTCAAGACAATCTTGTCCCATATTTCTTTTGCGAATTTATATTGCATAACCTTCACGAATTATGTTTGAGATAAGCATCACAGCAGAGTATTGACTACTTTAGCATTTGTTTCATATTTCTTCTTTTCGGCCAGATCTGTAGGAGTAGCTGAAGGAAAAGTGTAGCCTGTATCTATGATATCCCAAACTTCTGTACCAAGAGATTGAAGATAGGCAGTAACTCTTACCTTCCAATAATTGAAGTTTGTCCCATCAAAAATTGGTGGCCTGATTGATGCTTCCCTCTCGTAGTTGCTCATGATGAGTGATCTTCCTTCAAGCGATCAAGCTTCTCTGAAGGTCCTGCTCTGATACCAATTGTTGGAAATAATACTGAGAGGGGGGGTGAATCAGTATTATCAATTTCTTTTAATAAATCTTCCTTATTTATACTTTGAACTATTTTTGTATGTCAGTACCATAAAATAATGAATAAGAAAACCAGATAGTCACACCAAAGAACACCAGATATAAGGTGGAAACCCAATGTGGGTGAAAACCACCTGCTACAATATGTCTCTATTTTCTTTCAATTAGAAACTCATTTTACAATGATTTTGTACTGGTGCAGTCCTTTACCAGTACGCAGGCTACAACCTATAGAGAGCTACAACTCTCTCTCGTTTTCAAGTCTCTCCTGGAAGGGAGCTACAACCCCCTACTTCTTTTCTTTCAAGGACCACTTTTCATAAATTTTCAAACTGGATCCAAGAATATCAAGTAATCATCAAGTACATGCAAATTACCCAAACTCCAAGAATTACCCAACTTCTCAGAATGCTGTAAACAGAAATATAGTACCAGAAATATAAACCCAGAACTCTACAACAATAAATAGAACATGATCAACAAATGTTTTAGGACAGATACGTAGTTTTTCTTTATCTGGACTGCGTGGCTTCGCACTTCACCTTCTGCGTCTCTGCGTGTCCCCGCAGAGATCCTTCCACTGCACCATATACCCACGCAATGTTTCTTCAATCACGCCACGTACTATTACTGTGGCCACGCACCCTCAGATGCTATCGCGCCGCGTACCTACGCACTTGCGGCTTCTGTAGCGCCACGTACTTTCACTGTGCCTTCGCACCTGAACCTCTGTTGTTATAGACATTTTTGTGCCTTACAGCTATAAGCATGAAATGTCCATAATTCAAGGGATCCAAAGTCCCTAAAGATGTTGTTACAACTCCTAAAGGAACAAGGTCAACCAATGACAGCTTCTCCCAGAATTTCTCCACCAAAAACCACTCAGAAACAGTCAATTCAGGACCAATTCAAGTGCTCCACTAGCTGCCTGCGTTGCAAAGCACCCAAATGCACTGGCTAGGTGTGTTGCAACGTACTTGGATACACTACCCAGGTGCGCTGAGCGGGAAATGACAAATGGCAACTTCATTCAACGAGGTGGAAAGACCATGGAAGCTTCCAGAATCTTCTCCAGTGACACTTGCCTCAATGAATTCGACTAGTGATGAGTAAGAGGCTCTCAACCTCCAAGTGGAAGCAAGAACTGACAGAGAGAAGCCACAAGTCAAAACATAAGCTGACTCATCCTCTCTGCTTACATCTATATATGGATCCCTCATCCCAGAGATCCAGAGGCTGGAATTTTGTACTTTGCAGAGAATTGCTGTTGGTTTGAGATTGAGATTAGTACATTGGGTGATTTATGCTTTGTTGGAGGAAAGGAAGGGATTCCTTTGATGGGAGGTAGATGCTGGATCGAAACTCACTTGGTTGTATCTCCTCTTGGACTTTCTTATTCTATCAATAAACTATTTGAGTTTCTCCTACATGTTGTGTATCAATGATGTTTGGTTATATTTGCATGTTTAGCTTAATCTGATCTTGAGCTTTTTATGAATGTATATCTGTATCTTCGTGTAGTTTCTCTCTCTTGTGATCTTGCAGGAATTCGGTGAAGCTAGGCCGGTGAAGGAGCAAGGAGCTGGGAGCCACTGAAGAGAGGAGCGATTGGATCGACGAACTAGCGGAAGACACAGGTTAGTTACATCCTTCCTCCTCATTTACATTCCATAAAGAAGAATACTCAATTAGTTTTCCTTGTTTTTTGCTAAGGCACTATCACACCATAGAGTGGGATAGGGGCATTCTGAATGGATACTTTTCCCAACAACAAATTGGTGACTCCACTGGGGAACGTATCTTGTTAGTTTATTTGTGTTTCTATTGTTGTTCTTGTCATAAACTCAGGAGTGCCGAATCGAAATGCATTTGCCATTTTCAAATGCAAAGTTGTGATCTGCTACTCTAGTCCATTCACTGGGCCTGTTTTTATGATCTGAACAGCTGATCCACAAGTGCTCTAACAGCCCTTTGTGATAGATCTTAGTCCTCCTTTAAATCATCCTCCTAATTGTACCTAATTGATAGCTTTTATCCGGCCAAAAACTGTAGATTAAACTGCAAACCGTGACCCGGAACCTAGAGACAATTCTCGTTTCTACTTCAGCGCAGGATCTGTGAAGAGGTTCTGCAATTCAACGCAGGTCCCGAGAGGGCTACCTGGGCTGAAGTTCAGTTTCTCTGTGCTGAGGGTGCGGTGATCAGCCTTTGCCTTGTGCAGTTGTGGTTCCCTGCTTCCTTTTGCTCAGTTTTTTCTTTGTTTTTTGCAGCCTATTATCAGTGTGTGTACCTATCTGAAACCCCTTTTCTTTGCCTCAATTCCGCCTCAGTTGTATAAAGAAACTGTAATTTTTTTTGTGTATTTGTTACATCATTTGTTGTTTCCCATTACAAAAGTAAACTAGTCATACCGTCGCCCTTAGATCTAGACCTGTCGTAAGTGTCGTTTTGATCTTAGGAGTAAATTTGTTTGCTGTTGACAATTGATTGTACTTTTAATTTTGTCTTTTGGTTTGAATTTATGAATTTCTAGTGCCGAAACAAGTGTTTACTTCAAAATCGTAAAGTGTCGTAATCGTCTTTTTGAGTTCAAAAAGAAACTTGTTTGTGTTTTCACTTGAAATCGAATTCAAATTTTGTACAACAGCTTTCTTTTTAGGCATCAATATTAAGAAAGAGAAAACAAATACATGCATTTGTGCATTTGCATAATGATCGTTTATATGGTTTGATTTAGGAAAAGTGCATTTACAGTGTGCTCTTTGCTCTTTGAGAAAAGATTGTGTCTTTCTTTTCCCCTTGTAGCTAGGATTTTCATCATTGAAAAGAGATAAATGCTTGCTTATCATCTTTAGACTGCATTTAGGAATTGTATCATACATCTCGTGGTGATCCAAAAAGGCAAACTTCTAAGAAATATCAACCTAAAATAAATTGAATGAACTTAACAACGCTTTGTAACTTAACGCACAACATAGAGGTCTAGGCTAGAGAAGTGTTCTGGCGTCGTAAAACCTGGTGACTGTCGATCTTGCTGATGGTTGGGTGATTCCTCCTGAGAGACGATAAGTGCCAGTACGGATTGTGCTCCCACGTACCGTCGAGTATATATTGGGAGACCCCTATAGGCATAAAACCTTTATCCATAGGAATCCGTGTCGGCCGCCCTACTGATCGCAATGCACTGAACACAGCATTCGAGGAGATTGACCGCCCGTACCTTAAAAAGTATTCTGCGGTTTTGCGAAAAGTTTGGCACACCCTCTACCTAGAAATCCAGAGCAGTCCCTTTTGGCCTTTTTTAGACTCTATAATGGAAAAAAGTCCATCTAAGCATTTGTCATTTTGGGCTCGTTAAAACATCGAAGGAGACTAGAGTCATCTTTTTCTTTTTCTCGACTCTTTAAAATTGAAAAAGAAAGTTGTGTCCAAGCGTCGTTAAAATTTATTTTAAACGGAATATTCATACCCTTTTTCCTGCGTTGATCTTTAGGTTGAGAAAATGGAGCCTACCAACCAAGGAATTTCCCTTGGTGGAAATCCTAGTCCCTTCTCCTCTTAGGGAGATGTTGGTGCGCCCCATATGGCCACATTGTCGCTTCTAGGACTGACAATTGGCTTGCCTGTCTGGTTCTTCTCAACCAATGTCGTTCAAAACACCACTATTCCTGAACAGTCGAATCAGCAGTTAGACCAGTCCAGAGTTACCCACCAGCCTTCTACTTCCTCTAATTCTTCTTATCCTCCTTCCTATTCACTTGACGGGACTGGTAAAGATAAAAACCAAGTTCCTAAGGAGAAGAAGGAAAAGAAGAAGAAAGAGAAGAAGAAGAAGGAGCCAAAAGCGACTGGGGGCAAACAAGTGTCATCTAACAAAAATCCACACACTGCACTGACCAGGCCTAAATCGCCATGTGCCATATGCAAGGGAGACCACTTTCACAGAGATTGTCCCTGCATCCCTCGGATACTAAGGGACTGGTCTCCCCGTTTGCACAATCCGGTGGCATCAACCTCTGATAGCCTGGTTGAATGCACACCGTCAACTAGCGAAAGTGAAGTCCCAGGACAAAAAGGGAGAGCTAGATCTCCCTGTAGACTGTGCGAAGGAAACCACGCCATCCACCGTTGTCCCTTCTTAGACGAAGCGAAAAGAGTTTTGGATGATCGTCTGGTTTCACTGTTATGACTTCCTCCTGGATATAAAAAACTATTGTCGAGTCCTTCGTTAGTTGAAAATCCAGCTGGCCCGCTCAAGTGGTCAGCTGAAGCGCTGGTCATTAAAGATGAACCAGCTGAATCCATACCCGACGAAAGTCAAAAGGTCGAGGCGGCAGTTGACCCGGTCTTGCCTTCAGAGGTTTTATCTTCGAATGATACAGTCACTGAAGAGAACAAGGATGACACCATCCAAATTCTCTTCATCAACACAGACTGCAACGAGCATGGGGGAAATTCCCCCATTCCTTTATCGCAGGAAGGAAGTTCGTCAGAGCGATACCCGACCGTTTACTCGGTCCCACCACCAAGAAACCTAGTTGTCTCCGTCGACTGGAACCAACTAGGCAGACCCCATTTGCCAGCAAGCATACCATTCAGAATTATCGTCCAAATTTATAGAATGGTCATGGCCAGCACCATCATTGATGAGGGGGCGTCTGTGAGTATCCTTTCCTCTATTGCTTGGAAAGCACTTGGTTCGCCATCACTTTTTCCTGAAATGAGAAATCTGACAGGCTTTGATAAAGGAACCAGTCGACCTTTAGGGATCCTCCCCAATTTTCCCATAACATTTAAAGGGAAGACTGTTCAAATGAACGTGATGGTCGTTCAAGGACCCTTGGATTATAACCTACTCCTTGGACGAGACTATATATATTGCATGGGAGCCATCGTCTCCTCACTCTTTAGAGTAATGTGTTTTCCGCACGAAGGAAGAGTGGTCAAGCTCGTGGACCAGCTTTCATTTCCCGGATCACGCATCGCAAATAGTCATATACCATCCCTAAATGGTCTCTTCACGCAAGAAATGTCTCAACCCACGGTCTGTCCTCCCGATGAGCGTGAGTAATTCGGAAGGATATGACTGAAACCTAGGGGGCATGCGTCCTGTTCTGCTTCGGCAGGAAAACTTCAGGTATAGAGTAGGTTTCCGCGGGGGAATATGACTAGTCTGTACCCCATCCGTGATTGGAAGAGGGGTTATTCTAGAACAAGATTCTTTTGTCAAAGTTATGTGAGTTGGCGGGCATCGTCACTCACCTTTGTTTATCTTGGTAGACATCGCCGAAGAAGTGTTTTGTTTGCTCTGTGAATAGAACAATATTTGGGTAACCTGTAAGAGGTAGTACCCTTCCTGATAGAATGAATGTTTTGTCAGCTCGAATAAAGGGTGACCCTTCCTGATAAAACGAATGTTTTTTCAGCTTGAATAGAGGGAGACCTCGAAACTCTGTTTTATACCTGGGGGCATGCAAATCTTTTGGAGTGCAAGCAAGGGGCGACTATTTATTTTTTAAATTTTTAGGTCCTCCCTTTAAACCCGTAGGTCTAACCCTTTAAACTCGTAGGATTAGTCGTTTTCGAACTTGCATAACGAAAGGATGCGGGGCATAGCTTTGTAAGGTGCAAGCTCCATAAAAAATGGCATCTTACATGAGACATTCTTATCATATGACTGGATAATCGAGCAGTTTTAGCGCATTGTTCATGCTCGTTAAAAAATAAACATAAGATCGAGCAAATGTTTCAATCCGCGTTTAAGCTCGTTAAAAAATGAACTACCCTCCGGTAAATAACCACCGTGAATATAACATTATCAGCCATTAAAGCCTTGGTCGTGTTTGAACCGTCACCTCCACTTTTCCATTGGCCGATCATTCACCTCCATATGATTGTTTACCCATTTTGAGGAACAGCTGCGAAGAGTGATTTCACTAGCCATCCTTGTGACACTGTCGTGCTTGGAAAATTCCAACCTGTACCTAGAATCAGCAGCTACCCATTTTATCACTCATTCCTCAAAAGACGAGTCTTCTTTAAGCTCTTTTCATTTGACTCATAAAATATGAAAAGATTGTCGAGTTTTGGCCTTCCAGCTCGTTAAAGCGACCGAAAGTGCTATCCCTCCTCTAGATTTTAATCTTTTTGGACCTGAGGGATTATTGCACAAAAAGATCAAGCGCTTGATTTGTTCGGCTCGTTAAAACTATCGAAAATTCATCCCTTTTGTATTGTTTTATACTTTTTCGGACTTAAGGGATTAGATGACGAAAAAGGACTTCCGGAGTTAACTTTACGTACCTTTCCAGGCTCTCTAAAAATGACGGATCGCTTCTTGTCGACATCAGCTCATTATCCAAGAAATTGATCTAGGAACACCCCCTTCAGTACTTTGAAGCTTGCATGCCTCAATGGCAAGTTTCTCACTTTCGGCGACAGGTATACATCAATGACCTTCGACTGAAAGATTTTGTGTGGTGTTCGACGCCAAGTCCTTTATTCACACCACATGAATTATACTGCAGTACCTTGAGGGTCATTATCATTATCAGTGATTCCTCTCGCACTTGTTAACAGTTTACATCATTGACTTGTAATCAAGCGATGTCTTTCCATGTTCGACTTCAAAACGTTTCTCACATGGATCGACTTTTACTTAGAGTGAAGATCGAACGAGATTGAAGACCCCGGATCTAGTTTCATCCATCCGGGCTGCGATATATATTAAGGAAAAATAAATACATTGACATGTACAGCATTGCAGAACAGATAGTCATCCTACCAAAAGGATGATGATTTCATCAGTCTACCATCAGACGATTATCTGTCCTATGTACATAAAAAATGAATTTATAAAGTTGATCATGGGAATGCCCGCCTCAGCTAGATCATGAAAACAGTATGAACAATAATGTATTGTATTGTATCTTATTACAGGTCTCCTCCCAGCATTGAATTAACTTCAGATCCTCCTAATAAAGCATTTCACCCGATAAACGGCCTCATACTTTAGGGGGCAACTGTTATAGACATTTTTGTGCCTTACAGCTATAAGCATGAAATGTCCATAATTCAAGGGATCTAAAGTCCCTAAAGATGTTGTTACAGCTCCTAAAGGAACAAGGTCAACCAATGACAGCTTCTCCCAGAAGTTCTCCACCAAAAACCACTCAGAAACAGTCAATTCAAGATCAATTCAAGTGCTCCACTAGCTGCCTGCGTTGCAAAGCACCCAAATGCACTGGCTAGGTGCATTGCAACGCACTTGGATACACTACCTAGGTGCGCTGAGTGGGAAATGACAAATGGCAAGCTCATTCAACGAGGTGGAAATACCATGGAAGCTTCCATAATCTTCTCCAGTGACACTTGCCTCAATGAATTCGACTAGTGATGAGTAAGAGGCTCTCAACCTCCAAGTGGAAGCAAAAACTGACAGAGAGAAGCCACAAGTCAAAACATAAGCTGACTCATCCTCTCTGCTTACATCTATATATGGATCCCTCATCCCAGAGATCCAGAGGCTGGAATTTTGTACTTTGCAGAGAATTTTTGTTGGTTTGAGATTGAGATTAGTACATTGGGTGATTTATGCTTTGTTGGAGGAGAGGAAGGGATTCCTTTGCTGGGAGGTAGATTCTGGATCAGAACTCACTTGGTTGTATCTCCTCTTGGACTTTCTTATTCTATCAATAAACTATTTGAGTTTCTCCTACATGCTGTGTATCAATGATGTGTGGTTATATTTGCATGTTTAGCTTAATCTGATCTTGAGCTTTTTATGAATGTATATCTGTATCTTCGTGTAGTTTCTCTCTCTTGTGATCTTGCAGGAATTCGGTGAAGCTGGGCCGGTGAAGGAGCAAGGAGCTGGGAGCCATTGAAGAGAGGAGCGATTGGATCGACGAACTAGCGGAAGACACATGTTAGTTACATCCTTCCTCCTCATTTACATTCCATAAAGAAGAATACTCAATTAGTTTTCCTTGTTTGTTGCCTAGGCACTATCACACCTTAGAGTGGGATAGGGGCATTCCAAATGGATACTTTTCCCAAAAACATCTGTCGTGCTGCGTACCCACGCACAAAACCTTCTTCTGTTGTCTATACCCACACACTGCGCCTTCTTCTGTTGTGCGTACCCACGCACTGCACCTTCTTCTGTTGTGCGTACCCACGCAGTTGCACCGTTAATCACCTGCGAACCTATGATTAGGGCCGAACTGGCAGTCCCCCAGTGTGCCACAGATAGTCAGATGCCCAGATCTGATCATGCAACCGAGAGATCACACTTCATAGATTCACTTTCAACTTCTCTTTTATATATATCAAGCTTTTAAACCGATAACCCAATATTTTAGATCTTAAGATATACAATTTGAAAAGATACATTGGCCAAGTGATCTCCTTCTCTATTTATAGTCAAGCCCTTATCCACACCATGGGACAAAACCATCAATAACCAATACAAGGGATCCAAAGCAGGGCTAAATTAGATCCTATACCACAGGCCAAAACCATAGAATCAAGAACGGCGGGCTAAATACCATGAACCAAACATAAGAAACCCCACGTGAGCGCGCTTCTCTGCCTTGAAGTGAGTGAACTGGGGGTCCGCACCTCATGAACGAGTAACCTGCGGTATGTACGCACTTTATCTATGATATTCCTGCGGGTCTGCAACTTTTGAACCATTCTCCTACGTACCTCTTAAATTCCAACATTTTGAGAACCTGAATGGAGCATTGCCACTTTAGGGTGTTGCCATCAAGTAAAACATCTGTAACATAGAGCCATACCAGAAACATAATGCCAACATCGCATTTGTTAATGGTATACATCAATGTGTTGGAAATAATACTAAGAGTGGGGGGTGAATCAGTATTATCAAGCCAAATATTCCCCTTTTCAAATTCAGATGATATACACTACTTCAGTTAATTAAACCCGTGTATATAATGCAAAAAATTTTAATTTACTTTATCTTTCTGATGTTGATTGTTAATCTGTGTTTCAGAAGCAAATAACCAGTAACCAGAAACAGTAAAACAGAGCAGAAAGACAATCGCACACAAGAACACAAGATATAAGGTGGAAACCCAATGTGGGTGAAAACCACCTGCTGCAATTCGTCTCTATCTTCTCTTTAATTAGAAACTTCTTTTTACAATTGTATTGGTGCAGTCCTTTACCAGTACGCAGGCTGCAACCTGCAAAGAGCTACAACCCTCTCTCATTTTCCAGCTTCTCCTGGAAGGGAGCTACAACCCCCTTAGCTCTTGCACTAGCCAAGATACTAGTACGTAGGTGCTGGCCTACAGAAGGCTACAACCTTCTCTTTCTTTCAAGGACCGCATTTCATAAATTTTCAGACTGGATCCACAAAAAACATCAATCAAACATCGTGAATTTCTGCATCAACCAATCACCTTTTCACAAATCAAAACTGAATCAACATAAACACTTCTCTGACGACTGTACCCAGATCACAGTAACAGTAACCACACAACAAATTTGAAGCAGCAAGATCACAACTCGAAATATATATGCTACTTTAATAGCCTGAAACCTTCATGCATATGCTTTTGTGTATGGAACAACCTATGTATACGTTGGTTTCCTTCACTGAACCAGCGTATATACGCACCTTCACTTCACTGAACCTGCATACAGATCTATAAAGGATAATTCAATCTTTCAGATATAAATAACCCATATTGTCAGTTTTATAGATCAAGCAAGCACCACAAATAACAGATCAAAATCATACAGAGATACTATCATTCAAGATTAAAGATTATGATCCATCAATAGAACTTATCCTTCTCTTTGCGCTAAGGTTCCTCCTTCATTCAGATCCAAATCTGCACCATAACCCAATTACCAGTATTCCAGATCTAGCACTTTATTAGATATTCAATAATGATTCAGATGATTCTTTGCCACATTATCTCCTTCCTCTTTTATAGGTTTAGGCCTTCCACAATAACACGGTCCAAAACCATAATAAACCAATACCACGGACCCAATACTTGGGATCAACACTTCTGACGAGGTACCATGGTCCAAAACCACAGGTTCAAATACCAAGGACTAACTACCACGGCCCAAAAGTAAGTTCTCCAACATATACGCGCTTTTCCTTGCATGGAAGTGCGTGTATATGCATACGCACCATTGTAACGTCTAACCCGCGTGTATACACGTATTCATCTAGATGAAACTGCGTATATGTCTTTTCCTTCATTCTGAAAGCCTGAACTGAGATCTGTTACCAAAGAGAGTTGCCATCAAGGAAAACACTTGTGCCATAGCTCCAAACCTGTGCCATAATGCCAACAATCTTCTCCTTTGGACTTGATGGCAACCCAACATCCTGCCATCAAGGACAACACCTGTGCCATAGCTCCAAACATGTTCCATAATGCCAACAATCTCCCCCTTTGGACTTGATGGAAACCTAACATCCTCAAAGTCATTCTCCCCCTTTGTCATCAAGGGCAAAGGGTTGTGCTCCCCTTGAGTGCATGCTGAAATCTCTGCCCTGCTGTGCTGAACATGCTCCCCCTGACTGTAGGCAAGATTGGCAAAAGATGTTCTTCAAGAAGAACCATGACTTATACATCATAAAGGACCTTCCTATCACCAAAAGACTCAATACATACATCCATCATCCAACCAAGTGGGGATACATAAAAATTTTACATATTACAACCAAGTTCATTACATGTTCATCCCAGGCATAGTGGGGAAGCCAAAATAGGCCGTTACATGACCTTGACACCATAAAAGAGATACCACAAAAGAGATACATAACATAGAGATGAAATATCTAGAACAAGACTTATGAAAGTCACCAATAACTGATAGCAGCAGCATCTGTCAATCACCATTCAGATCAACATCCAAGATTTCCTTCGGTGCTCCTTCTGCCTCTGTTCCACCTGAAACTAACAACAACTGTGAACTAGAACCAAAAGCTTCTAAGATAATGCCAACAATGCATTATTAGAAGATTATCTGCTCCCCCTGAACCTATGTCGGATGGTCTCTGACAGACCCATATAAGAATATCTCCAACCAGAGCCTGTCCCTACTGATATCCATCAAACCTCCATATACGCGAGTGTCTCTGCACAAACGAGCGTATGTACGCGTATCCTCCTCAGGCAACTTGCGTACACCCATTTTTCTCTGAAACAAACAAGTTTTAATAGTAAGATGGTGCATCAACTACTCCTTGCTTCTGTCTGAGATATTAAAATGTCTCCCTAGGCAGTGGTTTGGTGAGAATATCAACAACTTCTTCCTTAGAAGGAACATACTCCAATTTGACCTTTTGCTCCAACACTTGTTCCCGTAGAAAGTGATACTTCATCGGTATGTGCTTGGTCTTTGAATGCATGACTGGGTTCTTTGATATGTTGATTGCACTTGTATTATCACATAAGATGGAGATAGGTGGTGTACAAGTGATTTGAAAGTCCTGCAAGGTTTGCATCGTCTAAAGAAGTTGAGTGCAACAAGATGCAGCAGCCACATATTCTGCTTCAGCTGTAGATAAATCAATTGAAATTTGTTTCTTGCCAAACCAAGATACTAATCTAGAACCCATAAAGAATGCACCACCACTTGTGCTCTTCCTTTCATCCACGCTTCCAACCCAATCTGCATCTGTATAAGCATGAAGAGTGAGATATGTATCTCTAGGATACCATAAGCCATAGTTTTGAGTTCCTTGAAGATACTTGAAAATTCTCTCTACTGCCTGAAGATGATTTTCCTTTGGATTTTCCTGAAATCTTCCAACTATTCCCACTACATGCATGATGTCTGTTCTGGTACCTGTTAAATAAAGTAGACTTCCAATCATAGATCTATAGGTTGGTTGATGTACTACTGCTGATTCATCATTGGCACTGAGACTGCATCCTGTAACTGATGAGCCCCAAATTTTGGTAACATTTTGGGCTCATTTGGCCTACTTACCTTGCTCAACCCTTCATTTTTTTATCACTTATGCATCATTTCTTAGTATATTCATGTTATTTGTAGGAAGGAGGGCAGTCATTATGCCTATGTGGCTAATACACGTTTATTTCAAGTTTTTTTGACATTAAATGGAGCAAAAACCACACAGATGGAGGCAAGGAGACAGCCAAGGTGGCATTGCGGGTTTATAGGAAGGTTTTCCACAGCCTTGATGACCTTCCTTGTGATCTCCACCCCAACTCCGAGCTCCAACAACTATCACCACCGAGCTAGAAGGTAGCCAACGGATTCTACAGGAACAACAGTTTACTTTTAGTTGGGCAGCCAAGCCCCACTAATCTAGGAGGCCAGCCTGGCCCTCATAATGTATAAATATTGAGGTTATAGCCTTCGATTGGAAATTTTGAACCTTTGTTGCAAATTTTGAATCACGAGTTATAGCTCTGTTTTGCTCTTTGTAAGCCATTTTTGGCATGATGTTAGACTTATGATTATGATCTTTTAATAAAAGGCAGGCAGATTTGAGTTCAATCCTGAGTTCTTAGAGGAGCTATAGCTCTCAGGTTTGGGCCCAACCTGAGAGCAATAGGCCTCCTTTCTTTGTATTGTTACTTGTCTTTCCTTTCAGCATTTCGTTTCTTTGCTTTGACATGCATTTGGAAAACACAGTTTGCTGATTTGAATTTCTTGAAGTGATTAAGTAGGTTAGTCTTAGGGATAAAATGCTTTCAGCAGTTTAGATTAGAATAGGAGGATTAGAATTCATCAGAGTTCCAAGAAAAGGTTGATTGTACAATCACTTCCACCTTTATTTAGAGATTGGGAGTGTAGACCGTGCCAACCACCAAAAAATGCAGTTTTACATCTTCATGCATGCTTTAAAGTCATATTTCCATTGGTAGAAGTGTCCATGCATTTAGATCTTGAGCAATAATGCCTTGTTTAAACACCATGCACGATTCCTATCTTAACTTCCATCGTTGTTCTTTGGTTTAATACAACAGTTAGAATAGGTTGATGAATTCTCGGTTTTGTGCAAGATAGAGGTGATTTGTTCCATTTACACTGTGCAGCACCACTCTATCACGTCCTTATCCTTCTCAGCCAGGCCTAAGCCATCCCCTTACCTCCCAGTTAGATCATTTGGCCACCATCTCTTCTGTTATTGTCACACGGAATCTGTCAAGGGTGCGGACACGACTGACCTTCCTAGAAGTCTAAGACATTCTAATGACAAACAAGACAAAATGGAGTGATCTTTCTCTAAATACACCTTTTACAACATGAAAACTACAAGTGTTTAGGCTTACCTTATTCCAAAACGCTGTTGTTGAAGTCCGTTCTTGACGATCCGGATGAGCTCCTCCTTCAAGTCAATTCCTGCAACCACAAACAATCAAACAATTACCAAGCACTTGCATTTCATATAATAAAACATATATTCAACATGCAGACCAAGGAACACATGAAATAACTCATTAACACAAGCTATTGAGAAAAATAAACCAGTTTGTATTAATAACGAAACAAAGAAACTCTTACAACCTGGCCTTGGTGTTGTGCAAGTTCCTCCCAGGGTCCATCAAGGGTTTTCCTCTACTTTGACAAAGCTCACCCTCTCCCAAGTAGAATCAAGTGAAGACAATCTCTCCTCACAAGGCTCTAATGGAAGACCTAAATCCTGCAGCATTTACCCAAAGAAAATGTATAGCTCCAACCTCCTCTCCTTCTGGCTCAATGCCTTCATTTATAATGCTGTAAAGAGGTTATTCAGGTCCACTATCAATGGGATCATCCCCCTTTATGGGTGGGATAGCTCCCTTATTGATGGGATAAGTTCCCCCTTAATAGAGATACATGAACCAACTGGAGGCGCATCCATTTCATCAAACCGACCTCTAGAATGTTCTAGAAGTAACCACAAGTAACTTTTTCAAGATAAAACTCGCGCATTTTGCCTTTTACAGAGGGACGCACCTGTCCCTTAACATACAGAGCGTCTATGGACACGGATTTTGTGAACATGGTCAGCGTCCCCGCAGGTAAGGCTAGAGAGAACCTGCGACCCCAGAGATAAACATGATTTTTATAAGACTTTCTCTCTTCTTTGAGTTTGAGATGGATAACAGAGGCATGAGACTTGCCTAAGAGGGTAGCATGACTTGTTGATTTGAGCCATACTAACTGTAAGTAGTCAAGGTGACATTTTTTAGTGTAACAGATTGCCCCCTAAAGTGCGAAGCCTGGAATAGAATAGGGTTTTGTAATTCTAGGAAGGGTGAAGCGCTTTATCATTTCAAGGATTGCCTTGTGGATGGCCTGGTTGGAACCTGCAATTTTCAACACAAAATACATGGATAAGATTATATCATCACTGAGGTAGGCATTCCCATACTCAGATTCAAAACTTTAACTAATGGACTAACTATCCTGATACAGGAATGATCTTGCAGTACATTATTTTTATAGACTTTTGTAGACACAGTATGGACGCAGCCATCTGTTTATGATAAGTCTACATAGACAATGAATACAAAACTCCTCGCAGCCTGGATGGTAGAAACTAGATCCAGGGTCTTCACTTCTACTTCCCGAATTGGTACGATTCTAGTCATGTGATTAAATGATTCGATGTCGAACATGGTAGAAACCACTTGATTACCAGTCAATGATGTAAACTGTTAACAAGTGTGAGAGAAACCACCAGTAATGTCAATGGTTCTCAAAGTACCAAGCACAACCCGTGAAATGTGAATAGATGTTTTGATGTCGAACACTTCACGGAATCCTCTGATCGAAAGTCAATGATGTAAACTGACGTCAAAGGCGAGAAACCTGCCATTGATGCATGCAGACTTCAAGGTACTGTCGATTCCTAAGTCATCTTTCTAGATAATGTGTCGATGTCGATAGAAAGCGACCCGTTGCAGGCAAGCCCGCAACACGAAATCATTGTTCAAGTTGAAGAAATGTTGCTGTAAGGACTGACTCAGGGATGGTCAATGGATGACAAGTATTTTGCAGATGAAAGTTTTGCTTGCAGACCTCTTGAACACATAACGACACAACAGATGGTTTGGTGACGAATAACTCAAAGTTGATCCCTGAACCTGGTTAAAGATTTTCAAAGTGATTTAGTCAACTGTGAGGTAAAAGATTTCCCAACCCAGGTGAATGAAAAGTGTCGTGTTCAAGAGCGGTAATAAAGTTTCTTCTGAGGCAAAAGGTGACAAATAGGTTCATTCTTCTCTTTTTTCCCCCACCATTTCTGGCAAGTACCTCTTTATTTTTAACAAGCTTGAGGAGGATAACATATGCTTGATTATAAGCTCATCCTTCGGACGAGTCCAACCTAGTTTAAATGCGAACCCTAGGAAGGAGTGGTTCGTTCCTGTTTGTAATTGAACAGGTCCTTTACTGTAAAAGTTTAACGAGCCCAGTATAGGAGAAACTCGGCGTTTTTCAATTTTAGAGAGTCTGAAAAACTTAAGGAAACTCCACGTTGAACTTTTTCGTATATTTGTGTCCCTCAAGCCCGAAAAAGTATAAAATAATACCTGGGGGAACCGCTTGATCTTGCGACCAAGGAGTACTTTCATAATAGTATCGTTGACCTGAAAAGTAAAAAGCGATCAAAGACACGTCGTTTTATTTCCTTATCGAGTTTGAAACGACAAAAACCCGGCAATCTTTTCCTGATTTTGCGGTCAGAAAAGAGCTAAAAGGGGACCGTCTTTTAATTCCGTTTTAACGAGTGAAAAAGAAACACTCGGCGATCTTTTCATGTTTTAGGAGTCAGAAAAGGGCTTAAAAGATGACTCTGAAATTTTGTTTGTGAAAAATTACAATTTCCCTTGAAATCCCTTCGTCCTGCACAAAAGCGACACATTACTCATACCTGTTTAAAATAGGCAAAAATACATTTGAAAACATCTTTTCATGGTAAAAAATGAACTAATTCATCCAAAAAACCTATAAAAAGACCTTTTACCATGTCATTTTTACCGTTTCACTGTTGAGGTTGAAAAAGGAGCTTTTGACAAGAAACTTCCCGTGGTTGCTGCGGAAAATCTGACCGTCGGAATCGAACGCCGCTTCACCGAGGTATTTTACACATCCCACTCTTCATTTTTATCCGTTTAGTTTTTTGTTTTTGGTCTCTGTTTCATTTTTTGGGGGGGTTTTGGGTTCAAAATGCGCCCCTCGGCGGACGCAGGTGCCCTTCGGGTGAGCCGCGTCCCCCGACTTTTTCTCACACAGGAAAAAGGTCTGGGGACGCAGTCCGCCTTCAGGCGAGCTGCGTCCGGACGCCCTGTGCTAAAAAGCCGGGGTGCGTCTTCCGCAAAGGGCGCATTTCAAAACCCTAACTCTCTCAAAAAACCACCAAATTTTCTCAAATTAATTTCTAATTGACTCTTTTGATGTGCAGGGCCCAAAACATGTTAGACTGGAGAGAGAGAGAGCACGTAGAAGACGATGAAGCTGCGATTAACCACCAACCCTCTCTGGATGCCTTAAGAACATGTGGATTGTACAAATATTGGACCATACCGGGCATGAGGGGCCAGGTAAGATTTTTGGAATGGCTAGTTGAGCGATGGAACGTTCAAGATCAATGCTTTTACATTGGAGGGCACCAGCTCGAGATAGAGCCCTCGGATGTATACTTTCTCACTGGCTTGCCAAACAGAGGTGAGCAACTCAACCTTGCGGGGACCAGGCCGGGTGGCCAATCCCTTGATGATCTCCGCGAGGAGTGGTGCAGACCAGGGACTCGCCATAAAAAAGGCGTGGAGATAAAGCACATCGCTCTGGCGGAACTTAGAGTTATTGCATTTACGGTCACTAGGATTTGTGGCGCGGCCGCCTTGCACATTGCTTCCGGATCCCAAATGCGGATGGCAGTTGACTGTTACCAAGGCACCATCTTCAACTGGTGCGAAGCTGTGTCGGCTCATATGAAGAGCCAACTAACCAAGGCAAAGAACGGACGACTAAAGACTTTTGGATATGGGCCTCTAGTCGTGAGCTTTGCCTTGGAGAGAGTTCCTATGCTGATCCCTCAGCAACTCACTGTTGATGACTTGGGTCCTCGGGAGCCAAAGCTTGTTCGATGGGTTGCGGTGATGGCCCGGCATCCTGACGAGGGTGCTGCAGTGGTTCGATTCTCAGACAGTTACTTCGACTGGCTAGAGGGCCAGCTTTTTGTGATACAAGACTTTCCATATGCCGGAATGGATTTCAGAGGTGATCCGGACATGGTTCTTCCACAGGGAGAACAATGGGATGACAGAGGTACTTTCATTTTCACAAGTTTTCTAATTATGTATTTTTTATTTTTCATATATATCGTCTCAAAGTAACAGTAAAATTTTAAAAATGCAGATGTTGGACCACAGCGTCCAGCCAATCTCCGGCCTTACGACAGACGACATCCAGCTGCACCGGCACCGGCCTTACAGGATGCGACAGCAGAAGTACTAGCCGATTTGGAGCATGATCTAGAGCGTCTCACGGCAGATATACCTGAGACTACTATGGATGACATTCCAATGAGGCTTCAGCGCTTCGTGGTTGCAGTCCCTGGACCGTTTAGGAGATTTCTGCGCAAGATAGCCCGCGCAGTGGTGTCGTACAGAGAGCACCACCAGTGATTGACTAGTCACTTTTGTAGTCACATGTGACATTTTTGACTTTTTGCACTATCATTTTGCCGATCATAAGGTGTGTTAAACCTATGATCGAAGACGATGTATATATTTTTGGACACACTTCTATCTATATCTATATATCACTATTATCGGCTTATCTTGTTTAACATGTATGATGAAATGTCTTTAAATTTACTTGCATGATTATTATAAATGTCTGTCCAACACTTGAGAAGCAATTGCATCTGCTAATGTATTCAAAGACCTTGGAATATGTTGATATTCAATGTAATCAAATTCACGTTCCAAGAGACGCACTCTCAAAAACAACCTTAATAACACAGGATTTCTAATGGCATAAACTCTATTAAGCTGTAATACAACAAGTTCAGAATCTAACCTCACTATCAAACGTCGAATTCCAAATGAAATAGATTCGGATAATAATTCAACCACTGCACTGTATTCTGCAATGTTATTCGTTGTTTGACCGAGGCTTACCCCATGCATAGAAACTAACTCGTCAGAGGGCGAATAGATAACCCAAGCTGCGGAAGAGATATTCCGTGTACTACGACAAGCACCATCAGCAAATCCAATGTATGTTTGGAGAGGCGTCGACATCTACAATATCAAGAGTAAAACCAAGATGAGCCAAAATAATGACGAAAAACCACACTTGCTAAGCTAAGCACACTGACTAAACTAACACACTTGCTAGCTAGAAAGGAAATCTAACCTATCTAAAAATTTCTCCATCCATCATTTTAAGCATAATACCTCTTTAGGTAAAGTCCATTTCTGGGTTTGCCCAAAGAGTCCCCATCAAAATCAACTAACTCATAAGCCCCTTTTGCTAGCTTTCGCTTTACAATGTAGGGCCCATGCCACATGGGAACGAATTTTCCAGCACCTAGCTTATCGTTCGCTTGATCATATAATAGTACTAGGTCTCCTTCCGAAAAACTTCGAGGGGTTACATTTTTATCGTACTGAGCTTTCATTCGTTTCGCGTGAGTCTCGATAGCTAAAGTAGCGTCACGTCGAGTCTCATCTAATTTAGCTAAGTATAACAACCGTTTCTCCTCTTCGGAAGTAGCTGGAAGTAATTCGACAGCCATTTGAAGTGATGGGATTTCGCACTCAATAGGTAACACAGCTTCTAAGCCATAAACTAGCTGAAAAGGGGTGAAACCTGTTGAATTTTTCACTGAAGTTCGATATGCCCATAGTGCCGAAAATAACATGTTATGCCAATTCGTTCGATGGATACCAATGATCCGTCGAATCATGACGACTAGAACTTTGTTGATTGACTCAACCAAACCGTTGGCTTGCGGATAATAAGGTGTAGAGCTATCGTGGCGCAAACCAAGCTGGCTTGTAAGTTCAGTCATCATGACATTTCGAAAATGGCTTCCATGGTCCGTAATGATTGCTTGTGGGACACCAAACCTAGTTATGATATGATTGAATACGAAAAGTGCAGCTGTCTTGCCGCTTGCGTCGAATGTAGGCATCGCCTCGGCCCACTTAGTAAAATAATCAACCGCAAGGATGATATACGCATGCCCCCCGGCCGAGTGAGGGTTACAAGTAATAAAGTCAATGCCCCATTTGGCGAATGGACCAGCGGCAATTATAGGGTGGAGAGGAGCAGGTGGAGCGCGCATCTTGCGATCAAACACTTGACAGTTGTGGCATTTTCTGACGGCAAGGATACAATCTTTAAACATAGACGGCCAGAAATAGCCAGCGCGCAACACCTTCTGAGCTGTGGCATACCCAGACATATGACCGCCACATGCTCCAGAGTGACAATCATTCAAAACTCTCTCAGCCTCATCGTGAGTTAAACAACGTCGAAAAACTAAGTCTGCCCCCAGGCGATAAAGTGTATCTCCAATAATTCTGTATTGCTGGGATTGAAACCGAATTTTTCGACGGTTTTCCTTGGAAGTTTCAGGCCGAAAGGTTTGGGTTTGGAGATAGATGATTATATCCCCATACCACGGATCTACAGTGCTAATAAGAAACAAAGATTCGTCCGCAATGGACTCCTCTGCCACAGTCTCTGTGTCAGCACTCGGGAAATCACACATCAATTCCGCGAAGACTAAAGATTTCTTAGACTTGGACTTCTCAAACTCCAAGTCGAACTCTTGCAGGATGACAATCCATTTAGAGTACTTGCCCCCTAGCAGTTGTTTTGTCAAGATATAAATCATAGGGTTGCAATCCGAAATAACAGTAGTTTTGCGGAGAAGAATGTAGTGACGAAAACGCTGGACAGCTTGAACGGCTGCCAGGGCCAATTTCTCCACATGCGAATATTTTAACTCAGTTGGATTTAAGGTTCTGCTAAGGTAATATATCACATGCTCTGCCTTGAATTCATCTTCTTGAACTAACACCATTCCAATGGTGGAATGCGAAGCTGCGAGGTATAAGAAGTAGTCCTGGTTGTAGTTGGGAGGATGCAATAACGGTGCATGGGTCAACGCGTGTTTCAGTGCATCAAAAGATTGTTGAGCAATCTCGTCCCAAAAGAATTGTACGTTCTGTTTCAACAACCGTGTAAAACCTTTAGTGACCTCGGCGTAGTTAGGGATGAATCGGCGTAAAAAGTTTGCTTTCCCTTGCAAACTTTGGAGTTGGCGCAAACTCGAAGGAGGAGGCAATTGGATGATAGCCTCGACTTTCGAGGGATCGACGCGAATGCCGGTTTTGGAAACAACAAATCCCAGCAATCGACCTGTTTCTATACAGAAAACACACTTGTGGGGATTCAACCGAATTCGATAATGCCTACACCTCATAAAGATTGCTCGTAAATGGACAAGGTGATCAGCTCGGTGTAAAGAATGAGCAGGCAAATCATCGAGATAGGGTTGCACAATGTGCTTGATGTCATGAAATGCATAAGACATGGCCCGTTGAAAAGTAGCACCGGCATTCTTAAGGCCAAAAGGTAATTTGCAATAAGCAAATGTCCCCCATGGACAAATGAATGCCGTTTTTGGTTGATCGGCAGGTAGAATATTGATTTGATTATACCCGGAGAAACCATCCATGAAGGAAAACATCTCACTTCCGGCACAATCATCAATAATTTGATCGATATAAGGCGTAGGATAGTTGTCTTTTGGACAAGCTCGATTGATATCCCTATAATCGATACAGATTCTTATTGTTCCTTGTTTTTTATTGACGGGAACAATATTCGATACCCAATCCGTTAACGGGATCGGATAAATGAAACCTGCTTTCAACAGCTTTTCGACTTCGGCTTTGATTGCAGCTGCTTTTCGAGGGTGAATCTGACGCAACCGTTGCCGAATGGGTTTAGCATCCGGGTAGGTTTTGATTTCATGAACAACAATGGCAGGATCGATTCCTGGCATTTCTTCGTAGGACCAGGCAAACACGTCGCGGAATTCTTGGAATAGGGCCTTGTAAGTTTCAATTTCTTCGTCAGTACATGCGGCACCTATATGAATGTTCTCCTTGATTCCGGGCTTCACTGAAATATCAATGGGAATAGTACGAGAAATATTCCCTAAATTCAGCTCTGAATCAGAATGTTTCGTTGGATCCTGAGCGTCTTTGACATATTCAGCGGTAAAGATAGATGAAAAATCATTTTCAAAGGCATCATCCTTAGGTAAAAACGAAGATCTGTGATGGAGATCGTCCCATGGTAGATCATCTACACTTAGGATTTCGCGAAGTTGTTCGTCAGATGACACTTCTTCGGGAAACGTTATCCGTTCTAAGGGTGAGGTGAAAAGTGACTCTTCACTGACCACATTCATTTGGTCGGTTGAATGAAAGTCGGTAAAAGACATAAGAGCTTCATAAGCAATCTCATACGGACTCAACGGCATAACATCACCGAGTGAGTCTAGCTCAGAGTCAGAGGGAACATACCAAGGATCATCATAAATAATGTTTTCTGACGTGATCATATGAATTGTTGCGAACGAAGGGTCTGCATTGAGTGGAGGGAGAGGAAAAGTTCCCAGTAAACCGGAATCCTTAACTAAACCTACACCAATGTCCCTATAAGGGATTGTCGTTTTACCAACATGCTGGATAGTTTCTAAAGAGGTTGGGTCGGATGAAAAGTATGTCAGCTGATCAATAGTCACGATCTTACCGTTATGTGGAAACTTAATGACTCTGAAGACCGATGAAACGACCGCTGTCATAGCATATGACCAACTTCGACCCAAAAGAAGGTTGTAGTCTAGAGGGGCATCAACCACTTCCACATCCAGACTAACGGTTTTACCTTCGACCCCTATAGGCAATTCTTGTAGAATACCAAACGGACGGAACCCACGGCCATCAAAGGCCTTAAGGATGGTGGGGGATTGGTTCAACGAAGGAGAACCAAGCGATCTCCAACATTGAATCGACATAATACACGTAGAAGCTCCCTCATCAATCACAGTCCGATGAATAGGCCTGTTTTTGACTATCACTGGAATTTGGAAAGCCATTTGATGGGGGAGACGCGGTGTACTACTTTCTAGATCAAAGATCATTAGGTTCGGGTCCTGAACATCGACAGCTCCAATAGCCGACAAAAGCAATTTTCGTTGCGCTGGACATGATTGCAGCACTTCGAGTGCCGACATTGCTGAAGGTGAAACAGCTAAATCTTCAACAATGTTGTAATTCTGGGCTGCTCTCGCATGTGGATTGAAAGCAGACCTTCGAAGTACACCCTTGGCGGGCGGCTTAATCACTAAGTCTGGGTTAGGTTTTTCGATCTGTAGTGGATCGGAACCAGGAGCTGAGGTTGATGGGTTAGAGTTAGAAGATTCTGCTTCTTTACCATCAACAGGAGCCTTACTACCATAATCTTGCGATCGAGTCGCAATCCTGACATGAGACATCATCAAAATGGGTTCTTCACTGGCATTCGAAGAAGAACCTATCATCTTATTTTCCTGCTCGGGAATGGATTCTTTAACACAGCAGGAGTCGGAGAACCTTTAACTATTTTCACTACCTCGGCCCGATGAGGGCAGTCTCTCGTAAAATGATCTTCTTCACAAATGAGACAAGGATAACGAGGTTTGCGCTTTTCGTCATTAGTTTCCGACTTTTCCGTTTTCTCCTTTGGAGCCTTGTCTGCTTTAGCCTTCTTCTTTCCTTTCTTCTTTCCACCGTTTTTGGATTTGGCCGTAGATGACTCTACAGCGTGAATGTCGGCGGTAAGTTCAGGAGGAGAAGACTCTCCTGTCGGAGAATCAGGCAAAGTGATAATTGGAGTATTGGAGGTCTTGGAAGACTTCTTCTTACTCTTCGTAGTCACGATACCGATCATACCATCAGCGGCATGAGATCCCGAAGGAGCAGCAGCGATTTGGTTTGACTTTGGAAGATCCGGAATTTTCTCGTGTAACGTACCCGACTGAGTGTAAACTAAGTCAAGGTATTGTGCCTGAGCAATGACTTGCTCCTCAGTAACTACGCCGGCCTTAGCTACATCTTCAGTAATTCTTGGTAATAATGATTTTACAAACCATTCAGCTAAAATTTGGTCCGGGATAAAAACTTTCACTAATCTCCTTCGACGTCTCCACTCATGGATGTGATCAGAAATGTACGTGGATGTCGATTGTTTTAGCGAAGTTAATAATTCCGTACCATTATCGTATCTGACTGGTAACTGAAAATGAGTTAAGAATGAAGTAGCTAACTGGCTAAAGTTGTAAAAAGAAGCCCGTGGCAACTCAATGTACCACTTGGCTGCGAGACCAATGAGTGTACGCTGGAAAAGACGTAAGCGGATAGAATCATCTGAGATGGAATTTGATGCACACCAGAGGTGGTAAGTCATCACGTGATTAGACGGATCCTCTCCAGACTTACCTTCGAACTTGGGTATATCGCTGGGCAACTTATTTGGCATTGGCGGCCAGAACGGAAGATATTGAATTGGATCGTTCGTTAGGCGCGTCAAGTCGGGTAAATCTAAAGTCGCAATAAATGGTAACTGCCGGTTAGGATCTCTGAAACTCTGAGTCACAATACCAGCCCCAGGAGGAGGATATCCAGGATAACTAGGAACAGGATTCGCATTGGGGATATTATATCCTCCTGGAAAACCAGGATTAACCGGACCGTACTGGGGTTGTTGAGGTGGTTGATAATTGTACCCAGGATACGGTTGATACTGGTAAACCGGTTGTTGGGCAGCTTGACCAGGTTGATACTGTCCCTGGTACGGAGGTTGAACAAATTGAGGTTGAGTAGTAACAACCGTACTTGTACCAGGTTGACCTGCAGGCATCTGGACTGTGGTTTGAACCGTGGGTCCAGACAACGGTACAGATGTCTGAGGAGCGGTTACAGGGACAGTAGAAACCGGAGCTGCCGATACTCCAGATGTAAGCATGGTAGATGAAGCGGTAGTTGCTGCAGCCGTGTGAGGTGGAGTACTCGGTGCAATTGGCGGCTGAGTAACTACAGAAGTTACAGGGGTCTGAACACTTGACTGGACAGGTTGCGGTTGCTGGGGTGGACCAGGAACTGCAGGTTGTCCTGCTTGAGGTACCGACTGTATACTTGGTTGCGACATCTGTTGACCCTGTGACGGATCCCATGTTAACATTCCAGGGTATTGACTCGTAACAGGTTGAGGATACTGAGATCCATAGCCGTATTGAGGATAGGGTTGATAACTGTAAGGTGTAGTCCCATATGATTGCCCTTGAGGTGGTTGATAACCTTGACCAGGGTATTGACCCGTAGGTTGATAACCTTGAGGTAAATACGAATACTGGGGTTGACCTTGACCTTGAGGTTGGTATCCTTGAGGTTGATACCCTTGGGGTTGATACCCTTGGGGTTGCCATCCTTGAGGTTGCCATCCTTGAGGTTGATACTGATACTGAGGTTGACTTTGGGGTACGTATTGAGGCTGGGGTTGATACCCTTGGGGTTGATACCCTTGAGGTTGCCCCCCAGTCACAAATGAAGTACCTTGAGGTTGCCCCCCAGGCATTAACGAAGGTTGCCCCCCAGGCGGTAATTGGCCACCTTGAGGTTGGTTAATGGGAGTTGAACCTGACATCATATAAACTTCACCTATACTCAATGGTACATTACCACTGTTTCCAACTAATAACCCATGATCAACAGGTTGAGGAGATGCTCCCGCAAAGGTACCAGAAAGTGACTGATACCCAGTAGGAACAGAAGGACCGCCATGTAAAAATGATTCAGGACTTTGTGAAAACACAGACGACTGACCAGACATATTTACAGGAGAATGAATTCCTCTAGGTGGAACCGGAGTACGAGGTGTAGAAAAACCTACTGAGTTGTCTAAAAAATTGGTTAATGCAAGGTACCAAGACTCACTTCTAGGAGGACTGTAAAAGATGGATTCACGCTCCCTTAGATCAAGGGTAATTAGATCTTCAGAATCAGAAACGCCTATTTCTTCCTCTGGAACAAGTTCTTCTATAGCAATTAATCCAACAGGAAGATTTTCGGTGATAATTCTTTCTATTCTTGGTGAATCAGGAACACTAGGAGTTGGAGTAACAGGTTCTGAAATTTCAGGTTCTTCGCCTGTTTCACTGGCAGATGAAAAACTACCAGCAAGCTCGGAAACTGTAACAGCTTCGGGATTGTAACCTGTTTCTAATCTTTGGTAATCTGGATGGACTACCAAAGAAGATTCTCCTTCTTCAGGTGAACCTACTCTACTGCCACTAGGAGGAGTTACAAGGACCTTTAACCCTTCTAAATGACCCGGAATGTTTTCAGGAGATTCACCCCGCGATTTACGGAGTTTTCTTAACAAATCTATCCCGGTAACAATCTCAGGAGACTTGCCCCGAAGTCTACGGGACTGTCTCGGTAATTCCGCCACAATTAAAGATTTTAACTACAACACACGAAATCAAAGTAAAAAATTTCAAATCAAACCACCTAAAGTCTTCTAAAGAACCAATCAAATTTGAAGCACACGCCTAAATAATCTAGAGCGTCAAACCACACACAAACAGTAGTCTTCCGGACCAAAAGCGCTAGTTGGTGATTAGGCCCAACCTCGCAGGATTCAGTACAGAAATAGTGGGTGGAACAGTTACCCCGGCAACCTGCTTAATGAATAGACTGGACCAAGTTCCTCCACTTTAACCGTCTCGAAGTGAAGCGAACCCCCCAGAAAATCCAAGTGAGTATAACCGACGTCTGCTCCAGGTACAGTGGGACCTTCCCTCCACCGTCACCTTGGGTAGAATCCTAGATATTATGGCCACTAAGGTTACCAATCACAACAATTACACCTGGGGGAACAGTCTAAACTCCGACAGCACGCAAGGGCAGAGTAGCAAGCTCCAATCCCCTTACCGGCTCCTTGACAACAATCCAAGGTTTACCGATAAGTGACCCCTGGCTCCTCGACAATGGTTAATCCGAGGTTTACCGTTTGTAATACGTACTGCCTGGCGTCGTTCCCAACGAGGGAGGAATGATCCCCTCACTGGTTCGGACACGAGCTCGTGTTTCTCCTTTAAGAGGAGCTTTCCCAGAATGTAACTGAAACAATTGGATTTGTTCTACTCAAGATAGACTATCTGTTTGGTTTTGTAGTCTTGGAGAGTTAAGTACTCACCTACTCCAAGACCCTAGCCTAAGCTATGTTGGTGCTTCAGAGCCCTAGAAAAATAAAGATTACTAGATTGATTTTAATTTAAGCGTTACTTTTAAGGTTGTTTCTTAAGTCAAAAGGTGATGGAAGTGAAACTAGTGGTATGTTGACTCGACTCGAAACCACTACAAAATGCACCTAAAATGATTTATCCACTACTTTACTTTTTCGATGAATTGCTTAACTAAAAAGTTGAGAGAATGCAATCTTTATAAAAGCAACTTCTTAATTGAAGACAATCAAAGAAACAATTCGTTTTTCTTTTCCAAGCATAAAAACATAACTTCTCTTTACATGCACGAAAAAACTCTTTTCTTCTTTTGAAAACAAAAAGCTACTTGAAACAAGACTTTTTAAGAAGATGTTTTTGTATTTTTCTTTTAATAAAGCAAATAAATCTAATATAACCAAAAATCAATCTTAACAACTCTTAAAATCTATGAAAATGCACTCATAAGCAAACTAAAAGCAAATTTACTCTAAGCAATCTTAACGAGGCCAAAACTAACAATGATTATTTCTAAGGTGTTTTACTTGATCACAATCAAATCAAGGACTAGCTTATTGCAGAACCAAAAACTAGTCAAAACAAAATTCTAATCTTTTTGTCCTTTTTGAAAATGGAAATCAATACTTTAAAAACAAGCAATTCGAAATTTGACCCAAAACAACTCAAATGACAAGTTGCTCAAACAAGGAGACTTTACGGCAGGCTCAACTTCTAAGAAGGTTGACTAACCAGAGATATCTAAGGCTGGACAACTTTCTAAGCTCAAAGTCACTACAAAGCCTTACCAAAAATCAAACCCTAGGTCTAAACTTCGTTGAAAACCACTAAAACACTCAAAGCTCACAAAACGAGTTCAGGTGAGAATTCTTGACAGGGTACTAAAGGATCTGGGCAGAAAACACTAAGAAAAAACAAAATCTAAAAGTAATTTAATGCAAAAATGGAATTTTCTTAACTTTTACAGGAAGACGCAGGCCAGCCGTTTTCACAGGTGCGGCCCCGCACTGTGCAGTCGACAACAGCGCGTCCAAGGACGCACTGTGCAGCACACAGAGACTGCGTCTTTCTGGAAAAAGGAAGAAAAACTAAAACCAACTAAAGCTACAGCTAAGCCACCCAAATACTAATTCTCACAGTCAAAAACCAGAAAATAAAAATGATTTTCTCAAAGCAAAGTTCATATAAAGGAAAAGACTCTCTCATTAATGGATTCCCCAGCGGAGTCGCCAATTTGTCACACGGAATCTGTCAAGGGTGCGGACACGACTGACCTTCCTAGAAGTCTAAGACATTCTAATGACAAACAAGACAAAATGGAGTGATCTTTCTCTAAATACACCTTTTACAACATGAAAACTACAAGTGTTTAGGCTTACCTTATTCCAAAACGCTGTTGTTGAAGTCCGTTCTTGACGATCCGGATGAGCTCCTCCTTCAAGTCAATTCCTGCAACCACAAACAATCAAACAATTACCAAGCACTTGCATTTCATATAATAAAACATATATTCAACATGCAGACCAAGGAACACATGAAATAACTCATTAACACAAGCTATTGAGAAAAATAAACCAGTTTGTATTAATAACGAAACAAAGAAACTCTTACAACCTGGCCTTGGTGTTGTGCAAGTTCCTCCCAGGGTCCATCAAGGGTTTTCCTCTACTTTGACAAAGCTCACCCTCTCCCAAGTAGAATCAAGTGAAGACAATCTCTCCTCACAAGGCTCTAATGGAAGACCTAAATCCTGCAGCATTTACCCAAAGAAAATGTATAGCTCCAACCTCCTCTCCTTCTGGCTCAATGCCTTCATTTATAGTGCTGTAAAGAGGTTATTCAGGTCCACTATCAATGGGATCATCCCCCTTTATGGGTGGGATAGCTCCCTTATTGATGGGATAAGTTCCCCCTTAATAGAGATACATGAACCAACTGGAGGCGCATCCATTTCATCAAACCGACCTCTAGAATGTTCTAGAAGTAACCACAAGTAACTTTTTCAAGATAAAACTCGCGCATTTTGCCTTTTACAGAGGGACGCACCTGTCCCTTAACATACAGAGCGTCTATGGACGCGGATTTTGTGAACATGGTCAGCGTCCCCGCAGGTAAGGCTAGAGAGAACCTGCGACCCCAGAGATAAACATGATTTTTATAAGACTTTCTCTCTTCTTTGAGTTTGAGATGGATAACAGAGGCATGAGACTTGCCTAAGAGGGTAGCATGACTTGTTGATTTGAGCCATACTAACTGTAAGTAGTCAAGGTGACATTTTTTAGTGTAACAGTTATCCACGTTGTTTTATCTTTTCGGCCTTCCATTTGCCTCTACCCTTCTATCGACCAACCAGCTTGACACACCCCTTCTCCATATCATTTCTCTGTCCATAGGCCATCACAAGCTCCTCTCTCATCCTACCTATCCACCCATACATCTCATTCACTCCTCCATCACCCAAAACTCCGACTGTAGAACATCCTGTAGAAATCCCGAGCTTCCTGTAGGATCCCCTGCAGACATCTTGTAGAAGCTTGCAAACACGGTTGCCAGGAACCTGAACGTTGTGAACTTCTGTGGAGTGATGTTAGGGATCCCTTGGAACCTCTTAGAGTCCTCCTGACCTTTCCCAAGCCTTCCTCCCCTTGAACTACCCCTGCACAGTCAAGACCCAGTAAGAAGCACAGTCATAATAACTCCAACCATTTGAGAAAAAATACAAAAACATGTTCTCTTCAGATGAAAGTAGTTTAAACTCATGCATCTCATCTCACTAGAAGTAATGGCATCATTTCTAGAAGTTGCATTCCCACCATTGCATCATAAGGATTAAGATAGTCAGATTAGGGTTTACTAGGGTTTCCATGATTTGTTTGCTTTCAGTTCATTCTTGCAAAACAGGTTAATTTCCTTTGAGATAGCTTTCGTTCATCACTTAAAAAGCTTCTTCTGAGAAAATATAGAAGTTGGCTTGAGCCCTAGCGGACTTTTGCCAGCTGACCAAGTGACAGCTGTGACAAGAGCTAGTACTTGTGCATACAGCACCGTCGCTTCCAAGTTTGTTACGAACTACCGGGTTGATAAAATTAGAGAAGGAAGCTCCAAGAGTTGTAGCATTATTGCTACAATAGTGGAGCCCACCATCTTTTTGGCGCCATTGCCGGGGAAGCGTTAGAGTATTATTAATTGTTGTTTTTCTTCTATTTTCCTACTCTCGCCTTCTGCCAAGTAGTTTATTTCATTTCCATTCTACAAAAGTAGCTTAGACATTTCCTGCTTTCATAGATTAGCATTTCAATTCCGCAATTTCAATTTTTCAAGCATAGATTAGCATTTCAATTCTACAAGCGTAGACTAGCATTTCCATTCCTGCAATTCCATTTGAGCAAAGTAGATTAGTTCTTTCCTGCTTTCATTTCAATTCTGCATTTTTATTTCAGCAAGATAGTTAGTTGTAGATCAATCTGTTTCAGTTTTGCAGGTACCAAAGAAAAAAAACAAAAGCAATAAAAAAAAAGTCTTTCCATTTCATGCCTCGTAGGAATCGAGATAAAACAGGCAAATTCTTACCCAACACCCCCACCACATCACTGAGTCACCCTTCTCTCTTCTTCGGTGACAGTGATCCAGAAGTACCTATAGGTGAACTCCTGAGATATATGAAGATCCTATAGCAGAAGAAGAATTAGAGACCATCGCATCTGAAGCTATGGCTGACAATAGAGGAGAAGATGAGAGAATAGAAGGTGCCTTCCCCATCTGAGAAACCAATGGAGATATGAAAATGAAAAACATTAGTCCCTCCGCTCTACCTCACTTCCATGGACTGACTACTGAAGATCCTGATACCTTCTTGTTTGAGTTTGTTGTCCTTTGTCGAACCTATGACTATACTGAAGATGAGCAGAAGCTGAAACTCTTCCCTTTGACTCTTAAGGATGCAGCATTATGCTGGTTCATGGGCTTACTTGGGAATAGTATCACCACTTGGGCTCAGATGCAACAAGCTTTCAATACCAAGTATCAGGACTACTGTAGGTCCAAGGAAACCAAGGGGGAAATCTTTCGGATGACCATGGGAAATGATGAGTCCTTAGAGGATTATGAGGAGAGGTTCCAACTTAGCTATAAACGGGCCAGGTGCACACTTGACCCTAAATCCCTCAAATTGGTCCTGCTCCGAGGATTCCCTAAAGACCTCTTGGATACCCTTCACATGTTAACTGGGGGAGATATTTACCAACTGCCTTATGAGGACATCAAGACTGTGTTTAGAAACCACTCTAGGGCAGCCCGGAAACGAGGTAGAGGAAACCTTCTCTCAGCTGGTATTCCTTTCTCCAAGCATGAGTTTGCAAATCAATTAGAAGATCTTAAGAGTGAGGTGAGACAGACCATTGCCATGCAACTTGACACATTCAAGATCCAACAGAAGAAGGAAGAAGCTGAGAGGGCCTTGGCTATCTTCTGCCCTAGATGTACAAGGAGACACCCTAAGAACGAATGCCCATTGCATTTGGTCGAAGTGTGCTTCGTTTGTGAGGAGGACCATCCCACAAATCAATGCCCAACCTTACCTGGACTTAAGGCCATGTACCAAGGGACAGAAGCCCCCATTGAACCTCTTTATTTCCTCAACCAAAGGAAGCCACAAGGACCTAGACCTTATCAGCAGGGGATGCAAGGGGCACCCCAAGCTTATTACAGCCCCAACCAATCGACTCCTATGCCTTCCTGGGGTCCCCTTGCTCATCCTTCCTGGTCCATGCCTCGTCCATGGTCTTATCCACCTCAGTACCCTACTCAGCCCACTACTCATTCATATCAATCACACGCTCACCCACAGCCTCAGTGGAATGCACCTCAGTCGGGGTGGAGGCCCCAGTACAACACTCCTCCCGCCATTTTGCCTCCACCACCAGTTCAACCTCAACCATTACCTCCTGCTCCTCCAAGGCAACCTCAAATGCCTGCTCAACCGAACCCGAACCCCAACAATAGACAGGCCCAGTGGGTATACACTGGGGAAACATCATGCCCTACCTATGCTGTGGAGATCCAGGAGATCAATCTTCGATCTGGAAAGACTCTTCCGGATCGCCAACCTCCTCCCCCAGAGGATGAGGAAGACAAACAAGAAAGTGAACCAAAGGTTATTCCACCCTTTTCTGAGAGACTAACAACCACCACACAACCCAACCCAGAGGAGGATGAGCTTCTGGGAGAGCTCAAGCAGTTGTGTGTGAAAATACCACTTCTCCAAGCCATCAAGGATGTGCCAATATACAACAAACTGGTTAAGGAAAAGTGTTTTAAACACCCAAGCAAGTGAAAGAGAGATGCTTCAACCATCAATGTCTTAGGACAACTGTCTGACCTTATGTTAGGAAAAGTCATCTGCCCAAAGTACCTAGATCCTGGGAGTCCTGTAGTAGATGTCCACATCCATGGCACCATCATACCTCACACCTTGATTGATCTGGGGGCTGCCATTAATGTGATGACCAGGGATACCATGCTCAAACTCAATCTTCAGGGTTCCTTGAGGAAGACCTCGACAGTCTTGCAACTAGCAAATCGCTCCACTGTGACTCCTAAAGGGATTGTGGAGGATGTCTTGGTCTCTGTCGACTCTTGGGAATACCCTGCAGATTTCTTGGTTCTGCAACCCAAGGAAAAGCTTACTGGATATCCTCTTATTTTGGGAAGGCCTTGGTTAGCCACTGCAGATGCTTACATAAGTTTCCATGTAGGAAACATGACCATCAAAAATGGTCCTATGTCCAAGCAGCTAGTCTTATACCCTCCTGCCCAACCCTCCTTAGAGCATGACTTACCGCTATGGTTGGAGGAAGGAGAAGAGGATGAGGTGTACTCAGCACCTTTGTGCACCCTAGACACCACTAGAAGAGACCCCCTGACCGAGGATGACTTGATTGAGACCTTGATCCAGAATCCACCTTCCAGTGCACTATCCTTAGAGAAATTGGTGGAGGATGCCCAAGCTAGCACCTTAGTGGACCTTTGTGCCACCAACCCTGTCACTCCCAGAATCAAGAATGTGGAGTTCGGCCCTGAGAGAACGCTAAAGATCAGCTCCTCCCTACCTCCTTCCTAGGAAAAGGAGTTGTGTAGCCTGTTGGCCAGTCACCTAGATTCTTTTGCTTGGAGCTATAAGGAGATGAAAGGGGTCCATCCTTCAGTCTGTACCCATCACATATACATCAAAGAGGATTGTAAACCGGTTAGGCAACCTCAGAGGCGAATGAATCCAGCCCTTAAGGACATTGTCAAGGAAGAATTGCAAAAACTGTTGGATGCCGGATTCATTTACCCCATCTCAGATAGTGAATGGGTGTCCCCTCTGGTGTTGGTTCCCAAGAAAAATGGGAAGTGGAGAATCTGTGTAGACTACCGAGAACTGAACAAAGCTACCAAGAAAGACCATTTCCCTCTACCTTTCATAGACCAAGTGTTGGATGGACTGGAAGGAAAGAAGTTCTTCTCTTTCCTGGATGGGTTTAGCGGGTACAACCAAATCCAAATCAGCCCGGAAGACCAAGATAAAACCACCTTCACTTTTCCTTGGGGTACCTTTGCCTACCGAGTTCTTCCCTTTGGGCTATGAAATGCTCCTGCTACCTTCCAGAGAGCTGTCTTGAGCATCTTCTCGGAGCTGGTCCATGATGCGGTGGAAATCTATATGGATGACTTCACTCCTTATGGGTCCAACTTCTAGGAAGAATTGTCCAATCTGGGAAAGGTCCTAACCAAATGCATTGAGATGAACCTGTCCCTTAGTCCTGAAAAATGTGAATTATTGATGACTGAAGGGACCGTGCTAGGCCATACCATTTCTTGCCAAGGGTTGCAAGTGGATCCTAACAAAATTGCTCTCATCAGGAAGGTTCCACCTCCCCAAAAGGTAAGGGATGTCCGGAGTTTCTTAGGATTAGCAGGGTATTACCGGAGATTCATTAAAGACTTCAGCAAGCTAGCCTCGCCATTGTTTGGCCTGTTGGCAAAAGATGTGGAGTTGAAATGGACTGACGATTGTCAGAGGGCTTTGAATGAATAAAGGACAAGTTGGTGTCAGCCCCAATCTTGAGAGGTCCAAACTGGGCCCTACCTTTCCACATCCACATTGATGCCTCGAACAAAACCATAGGGGCAGCTTTAGGACAAGTTGAACAAAAACTTCCATATTCCATTTACTTTGTTAGCAAAAACTTGTCGAAAGCTGAGCTGAATTACACGGTAACCGAGAAAGAATTCTTGGTTGTGGTCCATGCACTGAACAAGTTCCGATATTATATCACTGGCTATCAAACCTTTGTACATACGGATCATGCTGCAATTAGATATTTAATGAATAAACCAGATGTGAATGCTCGTATTATTAGATGGTTACTTTTGTTGCAGCAGTTTGATTTGACCATTGTTGACAAACCAGGTAAAGAAAATGTTGTTGCTGACTTTTTATCTAGATTGGATTTGTCTGCAGATGAGGATGGAACAGTGGATGACCAGATGCCCGATGAACATCTATTTGCTATCTCAGTACTCTCTCCATGGTTTGCTGATATAGGAAACTACCTTGTTTCAGCACAATTCCCTCTGCACCTATCCTCAAGAGAGAAGAGCAGAATCATCAGAAAAAGTGTCTCATTTACTTGGATCGGGGGAAATCTGTTCAAGCTTGGCCCCGATCAGATCTTAAGGTGTTGTGTAAGGGAGGAGGAAGTCTTTGATATCCTCCTCACCTGTCATGATGGGCCTTGTGGAGGACATTTTGCAGCAAAGAGGACTGCCTTCAAAATCCTGCAGGCAGGCTACTATTGGCCCACACTTCATCAAGATGTCAGAAGATATATCAGCCAATGTGACCGATGCCAAAGAATGGGGAAACCGACTCCAAGAGATGAGATGCCTATCCAACCTCAAGTGACTCTTGAGCCATTTGAGAAGTGGGGTATGGATTTTGTGGGTCCAATCAACCCTCCTTCGAGGCAAAGGTCTTACATCATTGTGTGCAATGAATACCTGACAAAGTGGGCAGAGACTAAAGCAATCAAGGCAGCAACATAAGAAAAGGTGGCTGAGTTCTTAAGGGAGAAAATCTTCTACAAATTTGGCTACCCAAGAGAGCTGGTCACCGATCAAGGGAGCCATTTCACATCTAACTTGATTGAAGACTTGCTAGCTCACCACAAAATCAAGCATAGGACTTCCACCCCCTATCATCCACAGGCAAATGGGCAAGTGGAAGTCACCAACAGAGCATTGGAAGGGATTTTGACTAAGGTGGTGAGCAGCAGTAGGAAATATTGGGCAGATCGCCTGGTTGAGGCCACATGGGCTTACAACACCACCTGGAAGACCACCACCGGCTTCACACCTTATGAGCTGGTCTATGGGAAGAAAGCTTTGTTGTCCATTGAATTTGAATACAACACTTTGAGGATGGCAGCTCAGCTAGACCTAGATCTCAGCCATGCACAACAAGAAAGGTTATTGCAGCTGGATGGACTGGACGAGCACCGTATGCAGGCCCTCCTTCACTCAGAAGTGGTTCAACTTCAGAGAAAGGTGTGGCATGACCAACACCTCCATGACAAGCAATTCCAGCCGGGAGATTGGGCCTTGTTGTATGACTCCAGGTACAAAGATTTCAAGGGGAAGCTGAGAACCAGATGGCTAGGACCATATGCAGTGGAAAAATGCCATGACAATGGATCTGTTCTTATTCGAACCATTGATGAGGAAGCCATCCCCATGCTTGTCAATGGGCATCGATTGAAGATCTACAAGAAACCTCTCTCAAGACAAGAGTTCATCACAACTATGGAGAAATCAGTGTTGGTCATAGAGAAGGGTTCTGCCTCTGCTTTGGGCATACCCTAAAAGATCTAAAATAATAATAATAATAATAATAATAATAATAAAGATCCTTGGGTGAAAACCTTTCTGAGGCTCCCAAGGCAGGTGGTAGGGGTGAAAACCTCATTGAGGTGCCCCTATTGTCTTTCAAAAAAAAAAAAAAAAAAAAAAAGAGATTTGAAAAAAGATCCTTGAGTGAAAACCTCTCTGAGGCGCTTAAGGTAGATGGCAAGGGTGAAAACCTCATTGAGGCGCCCATGCTATCTTTCAAAAAAAAAAAAAAAAAGAGAAAAGAAAAAAGAAAACAATAAGCAAAAAGACAGGGACAACAAGTTTATAATGTGAAAAGGCATGCAGGTTGCAGGTGTTCTATGGAGGAGAGGAGGCCTCTCAACTCAAAGCCAAGGATCCTTATCATGCTGCCAGGAGACCTCACCAGCACCTCCTCCAAGAGTACTCATCTTCTCCAAGGTATGGGCACGATTGCATCACAGCTTAAGTCTTCTACAGGAAGGTGCAGACTTTCTACAGGAAGGTGCAAACTTTCTACAGGAAGTTCTGTATTTCTACAGGAAACTTCCTGTAGAAGTTCGGGACGGCCCAGAATTCATTGTATGAGGAGATCTAACGACCAAGGATCGGTTTGGACGCATGCAAGCTACTGTTGTCACCCCTACACATTGTTGTCACCTCTTTCTACCACCCCTGTCGTCATGCAATGAAGATACCTGCACCATCAAAGCAGATCATTGAGTTATCAAGGGAAAGCAATTTTTAAGATGAAAGAAATGCTGAGATGTCATACCATATCCATCCCAACCATCCATGAGCTCTGTGAGCGTGACCGTGAGGCCACTGCCTTCGTCATGCAACATGCACCTGAGGAGGAAAAACTGTTATAGGACATCCTGCAGGAGTCCCGTAACAGTTAAGCCCGCTAGAGTATACACCATTCACAGCGCTTGCCACATGCAATAAAAACGCGGGCGCGTGCAGCCGAAGCATCCAATTCATTGTCAGCGGCCTGTAAATATGAACCACCAGACCTGTGCTAATCCACCAGCAACCAATGAATCCACTCATCGTCGTCCAAAAACCTAAAAGTCGTGTTGCGGCCGCACAGGTAAGTGCCTCGACCCTTTCTTCCATCGAATTGCATGAATTTTACTTTGAAAATGTTTGCAAGTGTGAAGTGAATGGGTTGAGCGGTTGTATGGCTATTCGACTGGCCACGTTGACCAGTTAGTGGTCTAGTCGGATGTTTGGGTGGTGGTCGTGGCAAAAAGGAATGGGCAGTGCACACGTGAGAGCCATCCCGTCGGGAAAAACGAGTTTTAAACAGAAGAGACAGCGGCGGATCTGCGAGGAATGATGCGGCAGTAAGGGAACTCGCAGACGAATGATGGAATGACGTCGTCCAACGGTCCGACAGGGACAGCTCACCCCCGCGCCACAGATTCTGCCGAATTCAAATCTAATCGGCTAGATTGCCACCCCATGCATTTATCATTCACCGTTTGAAACTTGAGTGATTATCCGGATCCCTCTGCAGCTCGACACTCCAAGTCTTTGGCCATTCGAACGCCTGTGAAGCAACACCAAGAGCGCAGACCCACTGCAGTATCCTCCGGAATCCGCGCGCTGCTCCTACAGGAAAGCTGTCTCTACAGGAAACCGGGTTCCTCACGTCAGAAGGTGGCGGATTAAAAAGGTAAGCCTGAACTCTCCATGCAATTGGTTTTGAGGGTGGCAGAATCGACGTCTACAGTCTGGTCGTAGAAAATTTTTGCAAATGTTGTCTGCTGTTGCATGGATTGTCGTCCTACAGGATGTCAGTGTAATTAAGCTGTGTTAAGGTTCTCAGGGGATAAGCTTTGTGAATTATGTGCATGACAGAGGCGTAATCCTACGCTCTGTCCCAGTAGACCAAATTTCTTCCGCATTCTCCACCTCCAGTTAACACAACAGTTTTTCACCATGTCGGGTGGGTTCATCAGAAGGGAACCAACTGATTCAACGAAGTTAAGAGAAAATCCTGAGGTGGTGGAGCTCTTCACGCGAGCGCAATGGATATCCTTCTGTGATAAATTGCAGGGCTATGACGACGAGGTGGCAGAGGAGTTTTTGCAAGCTCTGAGGCCGAAATCCAAAACATTGGCCACCGCTAACTTCAGAGGATTGAGTCTCAGACTCACCCCACAATTCATCAGCCGGGTTACTGAGCTCCCAATGGGATTACCATGGGATAAAGAAGAAAGGAAATTGGGCCAACAAGCTAAGAAAGAATTGTTTCCACCAGAGGAGGAATTCTCAGAAAATAAAAATGGGGTTCGTAGAACAAGTCTACTGCCACCGTGGAATGAAGTTAGCCTACAGATAATGAAGTACATCACCTGCGAAGGCCGTTTTAGCATTGTATATGGGTATCATTTTCGGTTACTCACTGAATTACGGCACCAGATGGATCTACCTGTAGAAAACAAACTCAGTCTCCCTTACTTTTTACTACAGCCTTTGATTGAGTGTGCAACCAAGTTGAAAGAAGGCACACCAGACCAGGTAGCCCACCATGGACTCATCAAACTCCTCGTGGAGGATGCGCTCCACACGTACAAGGTTCCTCTCTCATGGGAAGCCTTCAGGAATTTGACCAAGGATGGTGATATAAAGATGCTGACCGAAGAACTCGGTTCATCTAGCAGTGAGGAGAAAGAGTCAGTGCCCGCAGTGAAGAAAGAGAAAGGCCAAAAGACCCCAACCACAGAGCAGAAGAAAAAGAAAGAGAAGAAACAAGAGAAAAAGGGTGACAAGGAGAAAGAGGACACACCCGTTTTGACAGCAAGAGAGAAAATATTGCAAAGCAGAGTGGACAAGACTGAGAAGGTCCTTATTAGCAAAAGTGCCTCGACAGCAACTGCAACCAAATCAAAAAGCAAAACCCATGCAGCAAAACAAACCAAAGCGGTGACACCTGTTTCTACAGGAAAACCGAAACAGGCTTCTACAGGAAGCCCGAAATTAACTGAAAAAGGGTCTTCTACAGGAAGCCCGAAATTAACTAAAACAGGGTCTTCTATAGGAAGCCCTGAAAAAGTGAAACCCAAGGAGAAGAAAGCTGACATTCTTGCAAGGGAGGCAGCAGCTGTGTTGGTCGCCCTCAGCACACCTCCTAAGCCAAAGGAGAAGAGAAAGAGGGAGACCCCTCTATATTTTAAAGCTAGAAGAAGTGTGAGAATAAAGACGGGCAAGCCACAGCCTCCGTCCAGCAGCCCAATCATTATTGAAGATGCCCCTACTTCGCCCAAGGAAAGGTCCCCCTCGAGGATATCAGTCACCTATGAGAGGGGGAGCCCGAAGAAAACTACGTGGCAAGAAAAGTTAGACCAATTGACTACAAAAGCTCGGCTACAGGATGCTGAAGATGCTCTACAGGAAACCTTAGCCAGACTTAAAGAAACTGAGAGAATGGAGGGAGAAGCGCCCTTATCACCACCAAGGGAGGAAGAGGTAGAGCCACCAAAAGAAGTGGAGACAGAGCATATACCAGAGCCCAGCCCTCAGCCAAGTCTGAGTTCATATTACAACTTTTTAGAGGCTGGCAAAATTATACCTCAGAAATTTACCGTGCCACTGTTTTTTGCATTGGAGGAAGAAAGAGTCCGTACACACACGTGGATGAAAATAGCAAAGTCAAAAGGTGTGGCGGACATAGGTCCCTTGCAGGAGCAGCTCAAGGAAGCCAGAAGTGAATTGTCCATGGCTAAACACGTGGCAAATTGCCAACGAGTGTTCCTACAGGAAGAAAACCAAAAGCTGAGATTGCAGCTACAGGAGCTGAGGGCAGGGACAGGCACATCCTCCAAGGACACCACAGCAGAACAGCAAGGCAAAGAGGAACTGAACACCGGTCTTGGGGAGCCCACTACACATCTACAGGAAGCAGAACAACAAGCACAAATTGAGGTGCAAGCTCTCAGAGAACAGCTGCAGCAGAAAGAGGCACAATTGGCCTGCATGGCCAGCTGGGCCATGGATGCTATCCAATGCAGACAGCCAGCCAAATCCTATGGCTTGTACTTGAAAGACCAATGGCTGCAATTTCAAATCAATACCTTGGCGCAAAGAGGTATCTCTCAGCTCCAAGACCCGCAACAATTCACTGAAGTATGCAACACTAGTTCATCGGAGGATAGGGCCAAATTAGCGGAGTTCTACCTCCATAATCTGGCCCTGCCTAATGTAGTTTCATGGGATCCCAATACGGCCTTGGGAGATATGCAATTAATGGCATTTGCCTCATGGCTGAACCATGAGGACAAAAGAGCTGCAGAAGCCAAAGCGATCATGAACCGAGAGCTGAACGAGCCATTTCTCATCAAACCAGAACCAGGGGATCCAGTTGCACTAATCTCGGCACACCAACATTTGTCCACTGACCCTCAAGCTTCATTAAGATATATGGATCAACAGGCCCAAGCCATAGCTCATTTTGAGGACATGGAAAGACTGTTAGGAGACAATGTTGTCCAAGCATGCACCCGCAGATGGAATACATTGGCTCACAGTCTGAAAATCCGAGAGTACCATACCCCAACTCGGATGAGGGAAGCTCTAGTACAGGTGGCCCTCTATAAGAATTCCATGCAAAACCTCCAGGCCAGCTGGATGGCCTTAAACTCAACCCACCACTGCTGCTAGGATTGATGGAAGGCAGCACAGAGACAGATGATAATGAACAGTGGGAAGAGGTAAACAGAAGGGCTGGGTTTCATATCAGCAAGGAGGACACTACTATAGAGGCTTGGGATGTAAGGGTAGAAGTAAAGGCAATGAAGGATGAAGAGTTGGACTAGTTGCTCAAGGATGAGCAAATATTTTAGCTGGGGGGTGATGATGAGCCCCAAATTTTGGTAACATTTTGGGCTCATTTGGCCTACTTACCTTGCTCAACCCTTCATTTTTTATCACTTATGCATCATTTCTTAGTATATTCATGTTATTTGTAGGAAGGAGGGCAGTCATTATGCCTATGTGGCTAATACACGTTTATTTCAGGTTTTTTTGACATTAAATGGAGCAAAAACCACGCAGATGGAGGCAAGGAGACAACCAAGGTGGCATTGCAGGTTTATAGGAAGGTTGTCCACAGCCTTGAATGACCTTCCTCGTGATCTCCACCCCAACTCCGAGCTCCAACAACTATCACCACCGAGCTAGAAGGCATCCAATGGATTCTACAGGAACAACAGTTTACTTTTAGTTGGACAGCCAAGCCCCACTAATCTAGGAGGCCAGCTTGGCCCTCATAATGTATAAATATTGAGGCTGTAGCCTTCGATGGGAAATTTTGAACCTTTGTTGCAAATTTTGAATCACGAGTTATAGCTCTGTTTTTCTCTTTGTAAGCCATTTTTGGCATGATGTTAGACTTATGATTATGATCTTTTAATAAAAGGCAGGCAGATTTGAGTTCAATCCTGAGTTCTTAGAGGAACTATAGCTCTCAGGTTTGGGTCCAACCTGAGAGCAATAGGCCTCCTTTCTTTTTATTGTTACTTGTCTTTCCTTTCAACATTTCATTTCTTTGCTTTGACATGCATTTGGAAAACACAGTCTGCTGATTTGAATTTCTTGAAGTGATTAAGTAGGTTAGTCTTAGGGATAAAATGCTTTCAACAGTTTAGATTAGAATAGGAGGATTAGAATTCATCAGAGTTCCGAGAAAAGGTTGATTGTACACTCACTTCCACCTCTGTTTATAGATTGGGAGTGTAGACCGTGCCAACCACCAAAAAACGCAGTTTTACATGTTCATGCATGCTTTAAAGTCATATTTCCATTGGTAGAAGTGTCCATGCATTTAGATCTTGAGCAATAATGCCTTGTTTCAGCACCATGCACGATTCCTATCTTAACTTCCATCGCTATTCTTTGGTTTAATACAACAGTTAGAATAGGTTGATGAATTCTCAGTTTTGTGCAAGAAAAAGGTGATTAGTTCCATTTACACTGCGCAACACCACTCTATCACGTCCTTATCCTTCTCAGCCGGGCCTAAGCCATCCCCTTACCTCCCAGTTAGATCATTTGGCCACCATCTCTTCTATTATCCACGTTGTTTTATCTTTTCGGCCTTCCATTTGCCTCTACCCTTCTATTGACCAACCAGCTTGACACACCCCTTCTCCATATCATTTCTCTGTCCATAGGCCATCACAAGCTCCTCTCTCATCCTACCTATCCACCCATACAGCTCATTCACTCCTCCATCACCCAAAACTCCGACTGCAGAACATCCTGTAGAAGTTAGCAGACTTCCTGTAGAAATCCCGAGCTTCCTGTAGGATCCCCTGCAGACATCCTGTAGAAGCTTGCAAACACAGTTGCCAGGCACCTGAACGTTGTGAACTTCTGTGGAGTGATGTTAGGGATCCCCTGGAACCTCTCAGAGTCCTCCTGACCTTTCCCAAGCCTTCCTCCCCTTGAACTACCCCTGCACAGTCAAGACCCAGTAAGAAGCATAGTCATAATAACTCCAACCATTTGAGCAAAAATACAAAAACATGTTCTCTTTGGATGAAAGTAGTTTAAACTCATGCATCTCATCTCACTAGAAGTAATGGCATCATTTCTAGAAGTTGCATTCCCACCATTGCATCATAAGGATTAACCTAGTCAGATTAGGGTTTACTAGGGTTTCCATGATTTGTTGGCTTTCAGTTCATTCTTGCAAAGTAGGTTAATTTCCTTTGAGATAGCTTTCGTTCATCACTTAAAAAGCTTCTTTTGAGAACATATAGAAGTTGGCTTGAGCCCTAGCAGACTTGTGCTAGCTGACCAAGTGACAGCTGCGACAAGAGCTAGTACCTGTGCATACAGCACCGTCGCTTCCAAGTTTGTTACGAACTACCAGGTTTATAGAATTAGAGAAGGAAGCTCCAGGAGTTGTAGCATTATTGCTACAATACTGGAGCCCACTAGTAACCATAGGAGTACATACTGGTTTCGAATCTTCCATGCCATACTTCTTTAGAATCTGCTTGAGGTACTTGGTTTGAGACAAGAAGATACCGCCTTCATTTTGTTGGATTTGCAATCCAAGAAAAAATGTCAGTTCTCCAAGCAAAGACATTTCAAATTCATTATGCATCACAAAGGCAAAGCTTTGACTGATAGCTTCTTTATTGCTGCCAAAGATAATATCATCTACATACACAACAAGTATTAGCAATTTGTCATTTTCAATTTTTATATAAAGATTGCTATCTGCTGATCCTTTTGAAAAACCTTGTTGATGAAGGTATTTGTCCAAACGGTAGTACCAAACCCTTGGAGCCTATTTAAGACCATAGAGAGCCTTTTTTCAGTTTGCATACAAGATTTGGATCATTCCCAAGAATGAAACCATCTAGCTGCTCAATGTATACTTCTTCTTCTAAATCTCCATTCAGAAACGCTGATTTCACGTCCATTTGAAATACTTTGAACTTCTGAAAGCTTGAGAGAGCAAGGAACATTCGGATGGCCTCAAGTCTTGCAACAGGAGAAAAAGTTTCTTCAAAGTCTATTCCTTCTTGTTGAGCATACCCTTTACACACAAGTCTGGCCTTGTTTCTGATTACTTCTCCATTTTCATTCAACTTATTTTTAAAGATCCATTTTGTCCCTATGACATTCTTATCTTTTGGTCTAGGAACCAACTCCCAACTGTTGTTCTTTTCAATCTGCTCAAGTTCTTCATCCATTGCCTTGACCCAACATTAATCTTTGCATGTCTCTTTTACATTTTGTGGCTTAGTGGAGGAGAGCAATGCCAAATAGCTTGAGGCTTCTGCAATTGTTCTTGTTGTTTGTACACCTGCCTCTTTCTGTCCCAAAATCTGAGATTCTGGATGATTCTTCTGAACGTACTTGGATGGAGTCTTTTCTTCTATCCTTATCTGCTCCTCTGATGCCTCTTAAGGTTCTTCTTCATCATCAGTCTGATTTGGAGAGTAGTCTTCATCCTCTTCGATATTTTCATGATTTACTTACCTAGGAATGTATCCTTTTTCATCAATCACTACATCAATGCTGTCAACAATTCTTCCAAGTCTTTTATTGTAACACTTATATGCTTTGCTGTGGGGAGAATAACCAAGAAGAATACCTTAATTTGCTCTAGGTTCAAGTTTGCCAAGCTGCTCATCATTATTCTTAATGTAGCATTTGCTTCCAAAAATTTTGAAATGCTTTACCGAAGGAGTCTCATCATACCAGAGCTCATGAGGAGTTTGAGTGTTGTTCACTCGGACATTTGTTTTGTTGAGAATAATAGCCGTAGCAAATGCATCTTCACCCCAGAATGTTGCAGGAGTTCCATACTCATCAAGAAAAGCACGATCCATTTGTTGAACCGTTCTGTTCATCCTTTCCACCACTCCATTTTGCTGAGGAGTCCTAGCTATAGAGAATTCCCTTCTTATTCCATGTTCTTCACAGAAATCGAAAAATTCATTTGAGGTAAAATCCCCACCTCTGTCAGACCTGAGACACTTAATTTTGTGATCTGATTCATTTTCAGCCAAGGCTTTGAAAGATTTGAATTTTTCGAATGATTCGTCCTTGTGTTTTATAAGTCCTAACCAAACAATCATGGAGAATTCGTCAATGAATAATATAAAGTATTCTTCTCCTCGAGGTGACCTTGTCCTAAATGGACCACATACATTTGTATGGACTAGTTCAAGAGGCCTGCTGGCTGAGCCTTCCTTCTTAGGGAGGTTGGTTCTGGTTTGCTTACCAAACTGACATGATTTGCATATGGTGTTGTCTGGAATTTTGATATCTGGGAGACCATGAACTGCTTGATATTTGCATGCTTTCCTTATTTGTGAAAAGATTAGATGCCCCAACCTCTGGTGCCATAACCAGTGTTCATCATACTTGCTCAAATAGCATTATTTTTGTCCTTCTTCAAATATGTATAAGTTATTTGGAGTTCTTCTGCCTTTGATCACTGTTTTTCCTGTATCAAGATCACGAACACTACATCCATTTGATCGAAATATTACCTTGGTTCCTTGATCACACATCTGACTGAAACTCAGGAGATTATGCTTCAATTCATCAACATACAAAACGTTTCTAGCTTTGACCCTTTCTTTCAAATGAGCAGTGCCTTTTCCTTTTATGACTGCAGGGGTATCATTTCCAAAAGAGACTTTCTTTCCCTTTTCTAAAACACTATATGATTCAAGTTTTTCTTTATCACATGTCATATTCTTCGAACAATCACTGTCGATGTACCATATATTTTCCTATCCTTCTGCATAAAAATCTATCCCACATCTTTTGGTTGTGGTTCCTTCATTCTCCATGTTCTGGCATTCAGGGTTTGTTCCCTCTGAGTTGTCTTTCGAAACCTGCTCCTGCATTCAGACTCTTCATGGCCGAAGTTATTACAAATATAACATTGAATTGCACTTTCAATGGAAAAAAAATTGTTATAGGTCCTCTTCATGATTCCAGACATACTTCTTTGTTTTTGAGCTTCTCTAGTCATGATTGTCTTATAGGCAACACATTGAGCTGCTTTGTGACCAAAGTTATGGCAAGAGAAACATTGCCCATTGAAGAAACTTCTGCGATTATCAAATTTATCATCCAACCGATTGTAGTTTCTACCAACATCCATTCTTGAGGCAAATTGGGAAGATTTTACCTGTGGCTGGTTGTAACTTCTATTTGTCCTTAAGGTAGTTTGCCCCCGATTTTCTTTATAGTATTTGTTCATTCTTGAGGTAAACTGTCCTTGATTTACCTGATGATTTCTATTAGGCCTTTGCTCTCTCCTCCTTGCTGCATCAAGATAATTTTTGGAGGTGGATGCTTGAGATGCTTCTCCATTATATCGCAGACCTGTCTTGATTAGTGGAGAACGTTGCACATTGATAATCTCATCCAGAGTTTTAGATCCTTTAACAAATTTAAGATTAAGAGCTTTTGTTTTCTCAATCTCTTTTCTAAGACCAACAATTTAACATTCCATTTTTTCAAGATGTTTTTCCCTTTCAACCAGTTGACATTGCAGAGAATCAATAATCACATTTTTCTCTTCTAAGAAAATTTTGAGATTAGAAATCTCTTCATAAAAACCTTCTTCATCTATAGCATCCATGTAATCATCATCTTCAAAATCCATTAAAAGTTTATAATCATTACCTCATTCATCTTCGTCACTATTTGAAATTCCATCACTATCTTCATGAGTGTAATAGCTTTTCTTGTTTGCATTCTATTTCTTGTTCCATCTAATAGGTTCCTTACCCTTGTCAATCTTATCCTTATGAGGACATTTGGTAGCATAGTGACTGACTCTTCCACAAGCAAAGCATTTGAAAGGTAACTTACCTCGGAATCGTCCAGCTCCTCGTTGAAGATTTTTGACAAAATTTGATTCTTCTTCTTCTTCTGATACGTGTCCTGACTCATAGTAATCTCCTTTGCCCGAAGCCTTGAAGGCAGCTTCTCTCCTATCTGATGGACCTCCTTTTCTCATTTCATAAGCAGTTAGAATTCCATGCAGCTGTGACATTTTAAGGTTTTGTAGATTCTCTTTTTCTTCTATTGAAGAAACTTTAGATTCAAACCTAGGTGACAAAGATCTTAGAACTTTTTCAACCAAAATAGCCTCTTTTGTTTCTTCACCCAAGTTTTCCATACAATTAACAATCTCATCTACACAAAGAAAATAGTTAGCCACACTTTCATCATTGTACATTCTGAGATTTTCATACTAAATTCTGAGGGTTTGTAGTTTTGCTCGTTTTACCTGATCATCTCCTTCATAGCTCAGTACAATCTTGTCCCATATTTCTTTCGCTGATTTAAACTACATAACCTTGACAAATTCTGATTGAGATAGGCATCCTAATAGAGTATTGACTGCCTTTGCATTTGTTTCATATTTCTTCTTCTCAGCAGGATCCGTAGGAGTTGATGATGGAAAGGTATACCCTGTTTCTATGATATCCCAGACTTTTGTACCAAGAGATTGAAGATAGGCAGTAACTCTTACCTTCCAATATAAGAAGTTTGTCCCATAAAAAATCGGTGGCCTGATTGATGCTTCCCTCTCGTAGTTGCTCATGATGAACGATCTTCCTTCAAGCGATTAAGCTTCTTTTGAAGGACCTACTCTAATACCAATTGTTGGAAATAATACTGAGAGGGGGGGGTGAATTAGTATTATCAAGCCAAATATTCCATTTTTCAAATTCAGATGATATATGATACTTCAGTTAATTAAACCCGCGTATATACGCAACTATTCAGAAGGAAACCCATGTATATAATGCAAACTTTTTAATTTACTTTATCTTTCTGATGTTGATTGTTAATCTGTGTTTCAGAAGCAAATAACCAGTAACCAGAAATAGTAAAACAGAGCAGAAAGACAATCGCACACAAGAACACAAGATATAAGGTGGAAACCTAATGTGGGTGAAAAACACCTGCTGTAATTCGTCTCTATCTTCTCTTTAATTAGAAACTTCTTTTTACAATTGTACTGGTGCAGTCCTTTACCACTACGCAAGCTACAACCTACAGAGAGCTACAACCCTCTCTCATTTTCTAGCTTCTCCTGGAAGGGAGCTACAACACCCTTAGCTCTTGCACTAGCCAAGATACTAGTACGTAGGTGATAGCCTATGGAAGGCTACAACCTTCTCTTTCTTTCAGGGACCATGTTTCATAAATTTTCAGATTGGATCCACAAACAACATCAATCAAACATCAAGAATTTATGCATCAACCAATCACCTTTTCAAAAATCAAAACCGAATCAACATAAACACTTCTCTGACGAATGTACCCAGATCATAGTAACAGTAACCACACAACAAATCTGAACCCAGAACACTACACAATAAACAGAAGCAACAATATCACAACTCAAAGTATATACGCTACTTTAATAGCCTGAAACTTGCATGCATACGCTTCTGCGTATGGAACAACTTTCGTATACGCTATTTTCCTTCACTGAACCAACGTATATACGCACCTTCGCTTCACTGAACCTACGTACAGATCTATAAAGGATAATTCGCTCTTTCATATATAAATAACCCAGATTGTCAATTTTATAGATCAAGCAAGCACCACAAATAACGGATCAAAATCATACAGAGATACTATCATTCAAGCTTAAAGATTATGATCCATCAATAGAACTTATCCTTCTCTTTGCGCTAAGGTTCCTCCCTCATTCAGATCCAGATCTGCACCATAACCCAATTACCAATATTCCAGATCTAGCACTTTATCAGATATTCAATAATGATTCAGATGATTCTTTTCCACAAGATCTCCTTCCTCTTTTATATGTTTAGGCTTTCCACAATACCACGGTCCCAACACTTGGGATCAACACTTCTGACGAGGTACCATGGTCCAAAACCACAGGTTCAAATACCAAGGACTAACTACCATGAACCAAAGTAAGTTCTCCAACATATACACGCTTTTCCTTGCATGAAAGTGTGTGTATACGCATACGCGCCTTTGTAATATCTAACCTGCGTGTATACACGTATTCTTCTAAATGAAACTGCGTATATGTCTTTTCCTTCATTTTGAAAGCCTGAACTAAGATCTGTTACCAAATAGAGTTGTCATCAAGGACAACACCTGTGCCATAGCTCCAAACCTGTGCCATAATGCCAACACAATGTTAAGTAATCTAACAATTTCTCACATGGTTGACTTTAGATCATTTATTCCCATTGTGTAGAAATGTACCGCGACGGTCGGTGAAGACCTTAGGTTGCATCAAAATTCTTTGGTTCACTTGACAGTTGTTCCTGTTGCTGCTAGTTGACACTATTCCACATTATATGTTGTAGTCCTTTACAACGACATCTATATGCTAGCATCTGAGTTGCGATGTAGTACCATCTTATTCCATCATGTTCATTTGGTACTCTTAGGATCCATTTTTGACATCAATGATTAGCTTCATCTTTCAGCATCATTGATCATTTTCTTATATGTGATATTCAAACATGTACTTGTTTGATCGTGTTTAGGTGATCCATTATATGCTTTCAATTCCTTATACTTGTATACACAGTGGATCCACTTGTACTTGATATGCGAACATGCTTTACTTTCTCTGAGCATGGGTATGCCCTCCTCAGATAGTTGTTTCTTCCTAATCTTCTTTTGCTGGCTCGACAGGCTGAAATATGGTGAAGTCCTTCCCGGTTTTTGATAGGTTTCCTTTCCGTGTACTTAATACATTTTGGCCATCATGTTCCCCTTCTGACCTCATATATTAGGGGGCATCTGTTATAGCTCCAAATACCACCTTATGTATTTTTGATGCTTGTTTTATGGCCTGGGGCAACCCCTCCTTCCAAACTTGGTCCAAATATTCAAAAAACTGCGTTTTACTCCCTGTACACGACTTTGTCCTGTATTAAATGTGTGTACACATGGGTCAGTCTATACCCAACCTGCATATATGTCCTAAAACACTTTAAAATATTTAAATTTCCTTAATTATGGGTGGAGATCATGGGTTTTACCTATTGATTACCTATTAATGCCCGTGGCCCAACTGTTCCCAACTGTTTCCCAACTAAAAAAATACTTTGGAAGAAGTATAAAAAGACTTCAATGGGAAGGCCTTAATGGTGAGAAAAAATAGAGAATTACTCTGCTGAGATTATCCCTTGATCAAGTATAAAGATCCCTACACTTCAAAAACTTCCCCAATTTTAGGAAACCCTTGTTTCCTTGAAAGTTGATATTCTTTCACTTGTGGGAGATATCCTTGTGTTGGTTATGGAAGGAGCGTTTTGAAGACAGAGACTAGACAAACCTGGAGGACGGTTCCACTTGGAGCCAGAAGAGGAAGACTCAGGTGAACTCTTTCTATGTTTTGATTATAGTTATTTGCAATAAAAGAAACAATGTCTTGTTCCTGATATCAACTTTGTTCATGCATCTAATTTATTGTTATGGTTTATGTATGAATGACTATTTCAATGTATGACTAACCATCTATTTATATGCTATAAAGTTGATTTCACTATAATGCTTTATCTATATTCTACTGTGTGTCTTTGAATTGGTTGTTTTGCAGGTTCAAAGATCGTGAGGAGTTGCAGAGGGTTTGAACCTTGGCTGGAACTACCTGAACGAAGGACCCCCGGGTATGTACATCCTTGTATAGTTTGTTCGTTTAAGCATTTTTCCTGAGTTATTTACTTGTTTCTTGTTGTGGATTACTCCTGCACTACTAGGGTTCTGACCCAAAGCCCTAGGGGACTTTATCCCTTAACAATATTCTAGCCACAACCAACTATGCATTAATCCCTATAGAAAAATTGGCGACTCTGCAGGGGACTATACTTTGTTCCTAATTTTCGCCTTCCAAGTTCTCGGATCTCTCTTTCTCTCTAGACCTTCCTGTTCTTCTTGGTTCCCATTCTGACCACTCAGGATTCTTCACAAAATTCTTTGTTGTGCATAGTCTTTGATCAGACCCTCAATGACTCTTTTACAACCTCTACTTCTATAACACACCCTAGATATGCAAACTAGTGAGTTATAATGGCCACTAGGCTTGTAGATAGAGCGTTATTCCATCCATTAACCTTTGTAGCTTCTCCTGAGGTGCATTAGCCAACCATTATCTTGATAAACATCGTTATCTGTGAATTCCTAGGTTGGGAAGATGCTTATAGTCTGTTTCAGGGATCTGCAACTGTGCATTGTGTTTCGTTTCCTATTTTTTGATCATTTTTTCTTTTTAGAAAAAGAGAAATGAAAAAAATTCTTATTATTTTATGTTTTAGTTGCTTTGATTCTGCTTATGTATTTTGGGTTAGCTATTAAAGAGCATTTCATGTTTGCAAATTCGTGCATGTGTTTATTGCATTGGATGCATAGTGCTGAATTGATGTATACATGATTCTCTCCTTGTAGAAATAACTTGTTCATTGAATTGAAATTGTAAAGCATATTTTCTGCATGGTTTGAGTAAGAGTCTCACAAAACTCCATGCTTCAACACCCCTTCCGGAGAAATTAATAAAGTACATTTAAAATGAATCTCATAATAAAGTCAATCAACAACTATTTTTTGAGCACACACATATTAGTCTAGGCTAGGATCTTGGTCTTGGAAGTGGTTAATTAACTACCCAAGATCGTAAAAATGAGACTAATGTCATTAAAGAGAGTAAAATCCTATTTCACTCATACTATCTAGGACCACTCCATTCAAAGCGAAATTAAATGTGATACAACATTGGAATGTAAGAGAAGGTAGCCCACCTTTGATTGCATCTCCATTGGTAATTTTGTGTATTGGGGATTCCATCGGGGATACTAAAGCTGATTTAGGGACTCAGGTATCCTGCCCACACAACGTACTATCTATGACCATGTCCTCCCAGGTAGTTTTTATTATTTGATGTAACCATAGTGGCCAGGCTTTTTTAGCAACAAACATAAGGTGACAAGGGTGGGCTGCCCTAGTACCTAAAAAAATGAACCTACTCTATCTTTGGTTTTTGGGAGGTTATTCATCTTCAAGAGAGTACTTGGCCCCATAATCCAAGGTTCAGGTGAAGCTCATGATTAATTGTAACTGTACATTTTGACAAATCTCTCTTTTATCCATTGTGATATTGGGTTTCATCTCTAGTAAATGGTGGTTATCATACATAGCAATATCCCCTAACCGCTTGCTAATTCACTTTTAGAGTATCTTTTATTTTTAGGTGTTGTTTTGATTCACTGAGACTATAACAAAATATCACTATACAAATTTACTAATAAAATATATTGGTCACCGTGGCTACATACAACCCTCATCATCAATCTCAACGACAGCAAGGTCTTCCTTCTTTGACTATGGAGGAGTAGCTAAGCTTTAGTGATCTGGATTATCTCTCTTCAGAAAATCAGTCTCCAATGTCTAACACTGAATCACAGAGCACCTCCCAAGAGACTGTACTACTTGAGGACTTTTTCACTGAAGGAGTTGTACCTCCTTATAATCCTCCCTCACTGATCCTCTAGGAACATTGTTGATTCAGTTATCACTTGTACCTACCATTTCTTCAATAATGTCATCATTCGACATTCCCCCAATGACTAATAGGTCATGGTATCTTATGGAAAAATTTGGTCCACCATCACTTGCCCTGCCAATAGTCAGTAACACACAACTGATTATTTACTCTTCTATCCATACTATGCCAAGTCCAAGCAACCTAGTTACACCTACTATGAGTGGAACCCAATACATGATGGTTTCTTCCTTTTTTTGTCTTCTTGTGAACCTTCGGTTATTACCTCGACTGTTGTTGTTAGCATTGGTCCCTTTAGTAATCCTTTTGGTTGGAATCCTCTATTAATTTCAAACACCCAGGCTCAAATGCCAAGTGGAAATGTTCCCAAGATGCACATATAGTTTAGGGGCATCACTATTCCCCCTCTTCCTATAGGAAAAGCTAGACCATCATTGATCGACTTACCTCCCCCAATTGAACACTATTCTAGTGTCATTCGTGTACCTATGAAAAATTATATTGCTAGCGGAATCCCTCAACCAGGTCCTACTCCATATATCTGGGCACCCCCTCCTCAACCTCAATTGCATCAAGGGGGCACATTTTATCCTGGGGGAACCCACTCTTTTTTCCCCTAGCCTAATATCCTTTATGGACTGTCATTGTATATGATTGTTCCACCACATCAAGGAGACAATTATCCAATAAATCCTATGTATCACATTGGAAACAACACAATGAGAGGACCCTAGGGTCCTTCAAGTCATTCTTCATCACCTTGGTTGGACTCGGGGGTACCAAACAATTTTCCATTTTTGGAAACACTTGATATCCCCAATTTGTATAAAATTACTAATGACCCCATCTACCATAACTTACATTGGCCTCCAATCCCCCACAAAATACCTTTCGACATTCCCAAGTTTGAAGGGAAATATGGGGACATGTCACCACCTACCATCTATGGTGTGTATCGAACTCCATGGTGGATGCTAGTATCTGACTTCAGCTCTTCCCCCACACCCTTACTGGCAAGCCCACAAAGTGGTACATTGAGTTACCATGCGCGTGAGTTAATACCTTTGGCGCCCTAGAAATGGAATTTTTAAATCACTTTCAGCTTCCCATCCACTACAAACCTAGGAAAAAATTCTTACTACCTTATGCCAAGACACCTCCACCCACATCTCTGATCACATTCATGAATGAAAAAGTAGGTGGAGGCTAGTCAACGCCCCCATTCCATATTACCTGTTAGAAATTAGTTTAGCAAATCCCTTCTTCCCCAAATTGCCAAGGACATTGCCTTAGGTGGTGTGGTCATAGAAGACCAATCCTTTCATCATGCCCAACACTTAGATTTTATTTATTCGCAATATGGAACACTATATGATGCAATCCCCAATGGCCCCACAAATTTCCAATGCTCCCACTACTTAGCAACTTGGTGCGCACTTAGATGGTCTCGTCGGTGCTACCCTTAGGGCTATTGTAAAACAACTTAGAAGGAACATTGCCCACTTATATGTAAATACCACTACTTATACATAATTGGTTGCTCTCCCAACCACTACGATCAAATCTATGAGGTCTACACAAAAACCCAATGATAAGAAAAATAAGAACAAGAAAAATACCTTTCCTTTTGAAGAGAAGCCTGCTATGCAATCCAACGCCAAGTAGAAAGTTGTTGCAAAGTTTGACAACAAAAAGGAAAAATTTGTCAAGTTCCCTTGCAAAATCTATGTAGAAGACCAGAGGACACACAAATGTCCTTTTCTTCAAGAATGCATGGATCTTCTTGCTCAAAAGGACACTGGACAATCCCCTGCAGTCCTACGCAATCATTTCCTTGCTCAACAATAACAACATCTTATTTCGAATCCAACTCAAACCTCGTAAGGGGGAAATGATAGTTCAAATTATCCTTCCTCTATTGAAGGATCATCAACCATTTACATCTTCAAATGCGAGCCAAAACTTATGGAGCTCCAATCACTAACGCTCAAGATGTTGCCTCGAGTTCAAACCCACTGCCACCTAACAATCTTCATATTGAAAGGCATGTTTTTGATCTTGTGATTTCCCCCCATAAAGGGGCACTTCATTACATGACACATAATACTTCTACATGTGTTGCCAAGAACTACAATATTGTAGAAAATTTGGTGCAAGCATAGTCAACTATGTCTACACTCGAAGTGTTGGAAATTTGTCAAACACAACAGAAATATCTACTTTCAACCATTGGTGAGGATGACCCTTAGGATTCCATGCTAGCAATATTTGACATGGATAAATGTAAGCCTCACCTTTCCCACCAACTTGCATTTCAGGTGCAGGTTTTTTTGAAAGGCAGAGCTATCCATAGAACAATCATTGACGAGGGCACTTAGATCTATGTCATGTATAATTCATGTTGGCTCACCTTGGGTTCTCCAACCCTTGCTCCACCAAAAAATTCCCTTAAAGTATTCTATGTCCATTCATTCATCCCAAAAATACCTTGCCAACTACCCCATCACTCCGAGTGGGACAATGGTAATGGTGGACATTGAAGTCATAGATCTCCATCTCGACTATAATCTACTTTTGGGCTAGAATTGGAATTATGCCATGACGTCCATTGTGTCTTTGGTATTCCACCTCATCTTCTTCCCATTGGATTGGATAATAGTCATAATGGAACAGCTCTCCTTATGTACCCCAGATTACTCCTCTTTGCCTAGTGCCACTATATCTTTAGTGGGTGGCATACCTAACTCTTATGTCAGTGTTGGTACAGATATTTTAAAGGGTTCTTCCCTGATGGGTTGCTTTCCTCTCCTACTATCAAATGCTCCATAGATGGTTTCTAGGGTATCCACCATTCCTCATCATCCAGTTGATCCCTGGATCCTCTTGGCCCCTTCTAACATTGACTCTTATGGAGAATAAATGTCGCTTTCACAAGTCGAATTGTCTTATCAAGCCATTCAATCTACATCTGATTCTTTTGTCACTTTGGTTATGACCAACAATAGCATCTCCTCTCCCATAACGACTCCCTCTAATGATATCCTCAATTAATTTCTACCTATGGACGAAGATATTTGAGAGATATTAACTTTAGAGGGGAAATCTTGGGAAACCTCTCACCATCACACTTTCATATCTAATTCAAACATGAACCCTGTAAAAATCATATCTTTTGAGGCACCTGAGATTGTTTCCTCGAGTTACAACATTGTCCAAACTTTGGATTCAGAAGGGAACATGGGAAATATTTCAAAGATGATACTCATTCATATATTAGTCAAAATAGGTGTCATGGAAAATATTCATATTGGAGTTGATTACAATCGTGAGTAAAATACAACCTTCACCTTCCTTTTCAAGGAATTCAGTGATGTGTTTTCTTGGTCTTATGAGGAAATGCCCGACATATATCCATCTATCGTTGAGCATGAGATCAAGGTCTATGAAAATTCTAGGCTTGTTTGCGAAGGACTCTGACGAATCCATCCCTACAAAACTGCAGCCATCAAGGCTAAGGTAGAAAAAATTATTACATCTTGGGTTCGTCTAACTCGTTCCCTTGACGGAATGGGTTTCCAATCTCATTCTTGTAGATGAAAAAGGGTACCATCTGGGTTTGTTTCAACTACCAATATTTCAATGGTGCATGTCTAAAATACAATTATCTAACATCGTTCATTAACTAGATAATCGATGATTGTGTTGGTTGTGAATCCTTCTCCTTTATGGATGGCTTCTCAAGATATAACCAAATTGCAATAAAACCTACGAACCAACATAAAAATGCCTCCATTTTCCCTTGGGGAATATTTTCAAATAGAAAGCTCCTATTCAGCCTAGAAAATGATGGAGCAACCTTTCAAAGGGCCATGTACTATGAGTTTCATGATATCAAACACATTGTTCAAGCTTACTTGGATGACCTTCTAATTCATTCCAAGAAGTGAACCCACCACCTAGTTCATATTGGAGAAATATTTCTTAGGTGTTGGTTCTATAAAATTGTGCTGAATCTACACAAATGTGTATTCTTTGTCGAGTCCGGATGCCTACTTGGTTTCATTGTCTCCAAACATGGGATAAGGGTTTATCCCTATAAGATAAAGGAAATTACTCAATTTCTCATGCCACAACCCATCTTACAGCTCCAATGTTTGCAAGGGAAGGAAAACCTCTTACAATGATTCTTCGTGAACTATGTCAAATTAATGAAATGTTTTATGTGCCTGCTAAAGAAAGGAGTACAGTATTTGTGGGATGATCAAGCCCAACGATCATTTGATGCCTTGAAAGAGGCACTCATATCTGCCCCACTGCTTAGTGCTCCCAACTATTCGCACGAATTTTTCCTATACATGGAAGCCTTGCCATCCTCCATTGGTATGGTGTTGGTCCAAAACCATGATGATCTTAGTGAGAATCTAGTCTGTTATCTCTCGAAAGGCTTGGTTGGGCCCAAACTCTGATATTCACATATCAAAAATTTATCCTTAGCAGTTATCTTTGATGTTAATCACTTACGGCACTATATACAGTTGCAACATACTACTTTCATCACCTTGGAGAATCCCATGAGACACATTCTGTCTCATCAATTCATTGGAGGAAAATATTCGAAATGGGTTGTTATCCTCCAAAAATTTGATTTAGTTTTTGCCAATACCAAGGCTAAAAGATCATTAGTCTTTTCCAAATTATTTTCAGATCTTCTCATAGTTGATCTAGATGAGGTAGCTCATGAATTTGTCTATCTAGTTGACTCAACAGATCCTTGGTATGGAGAAATTATTTTCTACCTACAACCATAATGTTTCCACCCAAATCTCTCACCAAGCGACCATCGTCACATCCCCCAACAATCCAGGTACTATTTAGTGTTGAACAATACTTTATATCATCATGGCACTGATATAGTTCTTCGATGTTGCCTCACTCATGCCGAGGTGGAACACGTTCTAAATGATTGCCATGCTGGGACATGTGGTGTTCATATTTTTGACATAGCTACCACCTAGAATGTTTTTTGTGCAGGAAACTACTAGCCAGCCTTATTTAAAGATTGTATTACTATATTCTAGCAGTTTCATCCTTGCCAAATCTTTACCAAGAAAATGCGTGCACCCCTGACCCCCCTACACCCGGTCATATCCGTCATCCCCTTTGCTAAATGGGGCATTGAATTCGTTACCTACAACCCCACTTCCTTTGATGGACACCAATCCATTATTGTCGTTGTGGAATAATTTATGAAATGGGAGGAAGTCATTCCCACGTTTCAAGATGATGGAGAAATCACTGCACTATTCCTCTTCAATCAGGTAATTTGTCATTTTGGCATGCCCTGCATGATTGTTACAGACCATGATTCCCACTTTCATAACCATATGATGTCTGACTTAACATCGTTTCTAGGTTTTAAGAAAGAACATTCTTCCTCCTACTACCCGTAGATGAATGGCCAAGTGGAAGCCGTCAATCACATCCTAGAAACCATGATCAATCGATTAGTAGGCAATCATTAAACATGTTGTTACTGCATGTTATATCATGCCTTTTGGGCATACCAAATTTCAGTAAAAGATGTTATAGGCTTTACACCATTTCAACTTGCTTACGACGTGGAAGCAGTTCTTCCTACTGAGTGTCAGATTTCTTCCCTAAAATTAATTGTTGAATTCCTGCCCAGCACCACACCAGAAGAAGAGCACTTACTATCCCTCAAATATTTGGATGATACTCATCGAGATGCCACGCTGGCTATCGAATCCCATAAGCATCGAGTCAAATCCCAATATGATAAAAAATTCAAGCCTCATTCTTACCAAGAGGGTGACCTCACTTTACTTTATGATCAAAAGCATGATCCCTTGGGGGCAGGTATGCTTCAACCATTATGGGCCAGTCCATACATTGTTACTAAGGTCCTTCAAAAAGGTGCCTATGAACTTGAGGAATTTGATGGAATTCCACTCACAGAGCCCCACAATGGGCTTTGTATGAAAAAGTATTATTCCTAGTGTTACACTAGGCATTTTATTTGTACTTTTATGTATTTATAAGTTTTGCTTCTTTTGGTGTGACTAGATATTTATGGTTTTTTATGGGTATTTCTCTCATACATGTCTCTCATTTCACATATGTCATCGACACCTTTACCATATGTAGGATACGTGGATGGTGCCAGTAGTCACACATGGCACACTACATCAACTTCTTGGGTCCTTTACACACCTAAGTCATAACTACTTAGTTCCAAGGTATTTTTTCTTTGTACTTCCACCAAAAATATCGCTAAGTACAGTTCCATGATTGAACTCTTTACAAAAGCCTCATCTCAGGACATCTCCAATATAGTGGTCAGGTTAGACTCTCATCTAGTCATTTTTCAATTGACTAATCACTATCACAATCACAATCTAATCTTATTACATTACTATTTAAGGGTGCGACTCTTGGAACATCAATTTGTGTTTATTACATATGAACACATTCCTCGATAATTTAGAGCATTAGCTAACTCGTTGGAAAATTATGTATTAGATTGGCATTTGTTTCATTAATCATAGTTACATGTATGAATGTAAAATTTTGCATAGTTAAAGATTTACAAAAAATAAAAACACACATTTACACCATGAATCACCACAATACATATATATATCGAGTCCAGTATTTTTAAATAAAAAATTCCCAAAACCTGGGTGTTTTAAGTACAAACTGGCTCTATGTTGGGCATGGAATCCCTCCACATCATGTTTTGGGGCTCAAAGCCCAAGTTTTGGTCAAAGGTTTTTGTAAGACTCCACGAATTGCTGGCGCGGAGCGCGAAGTATAGGATGAGTCATAGGGTTGTTTGCCCTAAAATATTGTAATGTAATGTAAAGTAATGTCAGCCCACCCATGGTCTACGAACCATGGGAGTGTATAAATAGAGCGAGGCTCTAAGTGTAAATATAGAAAATTAGAGAGAATAATGGGAATGGTTAAAACATAGAATAAGAGTCTAGCTATAATGGGTCGTAGTAGTAGGAAGAGGCTCTGCAGCTGAGTGTGTAGAGGCCTAGTAGAGTCTGTAGCTGAGTGTGCGGACCCCTATAGCTGAGTGTGCAGGGCGGTGTTGAGTCTATAATTGGGATTGAAGATTAATAAAGAGAAGTTGATTCTTAATTCTGTGTATTTGTTGTACATTGCCTTATTTACATTTGTACTGTTTTACTTACCACGCACACTGATATGATTGTTGAATATGTTGTAATAGTCATTAGTCTTACATAGACAAGTCAAGTAATCAGATAATAACAGATTAAATAACAAGGGACTTGGGTATTATATGGGTTGTGCCCCAAGTAAGGCTGCACAGAGTAGCATCGCAGGCTATGAAGGATAGCAAGGGTGCATAGTGATGGGTTAGACCGCGGACCTCTAGAAGCTCATCAGACATCCCCAGGGTGCAGAAACCTAGTTCTAGCACCCTCCCATACTACTTTGAGTGAGACCACAGTCCATGCTCTACAAACTGTTGCCGAAAGGGCTAGTAGTACCAGGATTTTCTTGGTAAATCACCTCTGAACTTGGGTTAGGCCCATACAAGACAAAAAATGGTTCCGTTGCCGGGACTAGGACTTGCATAAGGGATGTTTGAGGTTGTGCCACTAGAATCCAATAAAGAAGGAAATTGAAGAGTGGTTGGACAAGAAGATTCATGAGTTTACGATGCAAGAAAACAGAACTCCATGAATATCTAAGGAACAGTGGTTGGAGCACTACTTGGATACGAAATCCACGAGATTTTCTTTGCATCCTTTCCTTCTGAGCTATATGAGTGGATCGCAAAGTTAGCAGACAGCCAGGGAAGGTGTAGGCTTGACAAACCAATAGTGTGGACTCTGGAATTAGTGCGCATACTATAAGTGTCAAAAGATAAGATCACGCGAGCTGTGGACCATTGGCACGACTGGATAATAGGAGGATTTATCATTGAGTTTGCGATAGACACGACCATCAGCTACAGTGAGGCAGAGCAACATTTTCTCAAAGTACCGCGAGGTAAGTAAATTAAATCTTTGAACACTTGGATTAAGATGTTATTGTGTGAAAAGTGGGTTATGTGAATAAATTAATGTTTGAGACTACGTGGAGTAGGAAGATATACAAAAGAAAAAGTAGTGAAGAATTAGTAACGAGTCCAAAAATTTCACCGTCGTGGGAGAACGAGGAAGATCTCACGAATGTTTCTCTGAGAAGCATGGTTAGTTTGATAAGACAAAGAATTATACGTTTACCACCTCAACCCACACCACCACCTGTTTCACCCTCTTCACCTCCATCTCCACCCAATCCACCTCTGCCACCACCATAGTTCAGTATGGCGAGCACGATTGAACTACGTGTATTCAAAGGAGTAGGGAATGAAGATTTGGATCAATTCTAATTTGTGGTAAGAGCAGTATGGGAAGCACAAGTTGTCACGGATGACAATATTAAGAAGGCTGCATTGGTGAGTGCATTGCAGGATCACACATTAACATGGTATATCAAGCATTCTAATGACCACCCAAATGCAGGAATCACAAAGATCCAAGCCACGCTGAACAGGGAATTTAGCAGGCCAAAGTCAGGAACACAATCAATCATCGGGTTTAAAGAGATCATGATACTATTGGGTGAGACCTCCTGGGATCTAGATCAAAGGGTGAAGAGTACGATTCCCGAAGCCAATATGACGTCGATGGATGGAAGGCATCGCACATGTTTTGTAGCATCTCTAACACCACACTCAAGGACAGCATTGTCATAGCAAAAGCTTTCCACCTAGGCCAAAGCATTGGAAAAGGAAATGAGATTACATGAGACCCCTATACAATATCTTGGGTTGGGAGTCCAACAAATCCACGTGCAACTGCAAAATTTGTGTCTAGAAATGCAAAGTTTGAAACAAGACAGGGCACCTTGGCTAGAGGTGCACAAGGAAGTATGGTGCATAAAGTGCAAAGGTGAGGGCCATGACAAAGATCACTATCTAGTATTCGTGAACTACTTGGCAGGAGGAGGGCCGATGCCATTGAGACCAGAGGCACAGGGAGGCCAAGCACAACACCTACATTATGGTGCACGATCTATTAGATAGGAGGGAAACACACTACGAATAATTTTCATTTGTTGCAAAAGTATACGCAGATGTCCCAGCAATTGTTTTGTAATTTCTGTAGGTTGGTAGGCCACGACGAATGCACCTGCTGAAGTTACGAACTATTGATGGATTAGACCCCTACCTATAGGGTGTAGACCAAAACGCAAGCCCTTGACCCAAATACAGGGATGGTGCATGTTGGATTTCAGGGGTGTGGTCGAGGACGAGGCATAATGGGACTAGGAAGGGGTCGCAGTCAACTAATTTGTTACAATTGCGGAGGGCCAGGGCACTATGCCCGCGATTGTACCAACCCGACAAAGATATCATGTTTGTATTGTGCTCATTTTGATCATGAGGCAGAAGACTACCTTTCATTGATCACAAGGATGCACAAAAAAGGGGTATTCCAGCCCCCTCTGACTCAAAATTTACAGATGATGAGGTTTGAGCTATGCGAAGAAGACCCAAATGTAAACATAATGCTCAGAAGCGGTATGACCACAGGAGATGATAATGGGAAGCAGCCAAAAGAAATTTCCTGGGTTCGTAAGGCTCCTACAGAGGAACCCGAGTTTGATTTAGAACGCGTGAAGGAGACATTCATGAGAGCTAAGAAGAGCTTCACAGAGGCCTCCACTTCAGGTAGTGAGGATCAACTAGAACCAGAAATGGATCATTCAGTGCTCGGTAACTTTTTGGAGACATGCATGAAACTGTTGCATGAAAACAAGGCAGTCAAAGGACCACAAGAACTTATCATGAGATGCACGGGGTCAAGAGAACCGTGCATGGTCCGAAAACTCGGGAAGCATGCATTGCGCACTAGAAGGGAAATGAGGTTGACTGTGAAAATTGACAAGTATGAAATGGATCAAGTACTCCTAGATCTGGGTTCAAACGCGAATGCACTACCAAAGAAAACATGGGAATGCATGAGCAGACCCGTGTTACAATGGTCCCCTATTTAGTTATGAATGGAAAACCAACAGAAGATTTTTCCCATGGGAAGATTGCAAGGGGTAACCATAGATATTGAAGGGGTGAGTGCGTAGGCAGATTTTGAAGTGATAGAGATTGTCGATGACATTAATCCCTATCCCATGCTACTAGAAATAGATTGGGCCACCGATATGAATGGAGTCATAGATCTGAAGAAGAAGAAAATGATATTTGAGAAAAAGTCACTATGCGTAGCAGTACCGGTGGATCCGGCTGAAGGAGCGCGATATACTGAACCAGTGCACAACGATGATAGTGATGACGATCTCGATTGTATTTAAAACATAATTGTGTGAGACCAAGAATGGGTGAATCTGACGGTAGATGGGAGAATTTTATGGGAGCATGAAAGCTCCTACACTTCAGATTCAAACGAAGAATTAGAGAGATGGCATTATCGGTTACAAGAAGTAACAATGCTTAATTGCAACATGACGGTTAGATCACTGAGCTGTTTGACAATAGAGGCAAGGGAATTTATGACACATGATGGATTGTCAGCAGTGGATGAATTTCTGAGCAAATTTGAAAGCACAATACCAGAACAACAACAGTTCGATGTGCTAAAGTGGGCAATGCGTGCAACACCTACATGATGGTGGTGTACACATCAAGGAAATTTTGAGGATTGGCGCGGATGTAGAAGGATGATGCACCTACAATTTGGGAAACTGCAAATATGGCTAGTAGAAAAATATGATGGATGATATGATCCATGCACGAACCTCGCGAAATGGACCAAGGTCTATGGAGAAGAGCCACAACCTGAATGGGTACATTTATTCTACCATACCCTAGATGTCACACCACCACTCGTTTCACGCTCTTCACCTCCATCTCCACCCAATCCACCTCTACCACCACCATAGTTCATTATGGTGAGCACAATCAAACTACTGATATTCATAGGAGTAGGGAATGAAGATCTAGACCAATTATGGTTCGTGGTAATAACAATATGGGAAGCACAAGTTGTCACGGATGACAATATTAAGAAGGCTGCATTGGTGAGTGTGTTACAGGATCGCGCATTAACATGGTATATCAAGCATTCTAATGACCACCCAAATGTAGGAATCACAGAGATCCAGGCTACGCTGAATAGGGAATTTAGCAGGCCAAAGTCAGAAACACAATCAATCATTAGGTTTAAATAGATCGTGATGCTCTTGGGTGTGACCCCCTAGGATCTAGATCAAAGGGTGAAGAGTATGATTCCTGAAGCCAATATTACATCAACAGATGGGAAGCATCACACATGGTTTGTAGCATCTCTAACACCGCACTTAAGGACAGCGTTGTCACAACAAAAACTTTCCACTTAGGCCGAAGCATTGGAAAAGGCAATGAGATTACATGAGACCCCTATACAAGATCTTGGGTTGGGAGTCCAACAAATCCACGTGCAACTACAGCATCTGTGTCTAGAAATTCAAAGTTTGAAATAGGATAGGGCACCTTGGCTAGAGGCACGCAAGGAAGTATGGTGCATAAAGTGCAAAGGCGAGGGCCATGACAAAGATCACTATCCAGTATTCACGAACTACTTAGCAGGAGGAGGGCCGATGCCATTGAGACCGGAGGCACAGGCAGGCTGAGCGCAACACCTACATTATCGTGCATGATCTATTAGATAGGAGGGAAACACACTATGAATAATTGTCATTTGTTGTAGAATTATATGCAGATGTCCCAACAATTATTTTGTAATTTCTGCAGGTTGGTAGGCCACGATGAATTCACCTTCTGAAGTTATGAACTATTTATGGATTAGACCCTACCTATAGGCTACATACCGAAACGTGAACCCTCGACCCAAATACAGGGATGGTGTGTGTTGGATTTCATGGGTGCGGTTGAGGACGAGGCACAATGGGACTAGGAAGGGGTCACGGTCAACTAATTTTTTACAATTGCGGAGGCCTAGGGCACTATGCCCGCGATTGTACCAACCCAACAAAGATATCATGTTTGTATTGTGCTTAGTTTGATCATGAGGTAGAATTCTACCTTTCATTGATCACAAGGATGCATGAAAAAGGGGTATTCCAGCCCCCTCCAACTCAAAATGTACATATGATGAGGTCTGAGCTACGCGAAGAAGACCCGAATGTAAACATAATGCTCAGAAGTGGTATGACCATGGGAGATGATAATGGGAAGCAGCTAGAAGAAAGTGTGTGGGTTCACAAGGCTCCTACAAAGGAACCCGAGTTTTATTTAGAATGCATGAATGAGACATTCATGGAAGCTAAGAAGAGCTTCACATAGGCTTCCACTTCAGGTCGTGACGATCAACTAGAACCAGAAATGGATCCTTCAATGCTCAGTAACTTTTTGGAGACATGCATGAAACTGCTGCATGACAAAAAGACAGTCAAAGGACTACAAGAACTTATCACAACATGCACGGGGTCAAGAGAACCGTGCGTGGTCCGGAAACTACGAAGCATGCATTGCGCACAAGAAGGGAAATGAGGTTGACTGTGCAAATTGACAAGTATGAAATGGATCAAGTACTCCTACATCTGGGTTCAAACACGAATGAAATAACAAAGAAAACATGGGAATGCATGGGCAGACCACGTTACAATGGTCCCCTTTTCAGTTACGAATGGCAAACCAACAGAAGATTTTTCCCATGGGAAGATTGCAAGGGGTAACCATAGATATTGAAGGGGTGAGTGCGCAAGCAGATTTTGAAGTGATAGATATTGTCAATGACAGTAATCCCTATCCCATGCTACTAGGAATAGATTGGGCCACCAATATGAATAGAGTCATAGATCTGAAGAAGAACAAAATTATCATTGAGAAAAATTCACTATGCGCAATAATATCGGTGGATCCAGCTGAAGGAGCGCGATATACTGAACCAGTGCACGATGATGATAGTGATGATGATCTCGATTGTATTTACAACATAATTGCATGAGACCAGGAATGGGTGAATCTGATGATAGATGGGAGAATTTTGTGGGAGTTCAAAAGCTCCTACACTTCAGATTCAAACAAAGAAGTAGAGAGATGGAAAAATCGGTTGCAAGAAGTAAAAATGCTTAATTGTAACATGATGGTTAGATCACTGCGCTATGTGACAATAGAGGCAAGGGAATTTCCGACACATGATGGATTGTCAGTGGTGGATGAATTTTTGAGCAAATTTGAAAGCACAATACCAGAACAAAAACAGTTCGATGTACTGTAGTGGGCACTATGCGCAACACCTACTCGATGGTGGTGTACACATCAAGGAAATTTTGAGGACTAGCGTGGATGTAGAAGGATGATGCACCTACAATTTGGGAAACCAAAAATACGGCTAGTAGAAAAATATGACGGATGATATGATCCATGCACGCACCTCGCGAAATGGACCAAGGTCTACAGGGAAGAGCCACAACCTGAATGGGTACATTTATTCTACCATACCCTAGATGTCATACCCATGAATTGGTATACTGAAACAGAGCTCCGACATGGCATGGGCGAATGGGATGTTTTGTGCGAGGGATTCTTGTTAATGTTCACATTTGAAGACGATTGGTCGGATACTGTTGACAGCACTGCAAGCAGTAAAAACCGCCATCTTCAAAATACGACAGGAGCCCATGGAAGTAATTTAGCCTGTATGGGCGACATAGTTAAGCAGCGCCCTAGAGTGTTATAATGTGCATGTTGAGGAGGATGATGAGGACCCAGGAAATATTAATATTCTAGAAATAGAAGGCTATCGCGAGGTTCGAGGACCATCAATTAAGGATCCCGACATCACAGTTCCTCTAAAAACAAAGTAGCTAAACATTGACACAAAAGCAGATCTAAAGTACACGATGCTTGGATACTATTAGGATGATGCTACGGTGGATAAGGTTGCTGAGTTACTCCATGAATACCAAGACTTGTTCTCGACGAAAATTACAGACTTAAAGGGGATCATTGACGACTTAGGGATGATGAAGATCACTCTGAAACCGGACGCGAAGCCAGTTAAGCAGTGGCCTTACCACTTGAATCTGAAGTATAAAGAGAAGGTCTGTGATGAAATAGACAAAATGTTCATTGTCGGAATTAATTAACCAGTAGAAGAATCCGACTAGGTGAGTCCTGTGGTAGTACAAGAGAAAAAACAGAAAGGTGAAATAAGAATATGCATGGACCTCAGGAAGCTGAATGATGCATGTGTACACGATCCATTTCCAACGCCATTCACAGATGAAGTACTGGAAAATGTTGGCGGTCAAGAAGCATACTCATTCACAGATGGCTTCTCAGGGTACCATTAGATCAAGATTGCACCAGAAGATAGGAGCAAAATAACCTTCGCAACAGAATGGGGCTGCTTTCAATACAACGTTATGCCGGTTGGATTGAAGAACACACTAGATATATTTTCGTGAATTGTTGTGGCCACATTCAAAGAATACATCCACAAGTTCTTAGAGGTCTATCTAGATGATTGGACTGTCTTTGGATTAGTTAAGCACCATGTAGCGAGCTTACGCTTGATGCGAGATACTTCCTGACATCACCAGATTGCGTTGAACCTTAAGAAGTGCACATTCCTCGTTCCCTTTGGAAACCTGTTGGGACATGTGGTTTACAAACAAGGCCTAATGGTTGACCCTGAGAATATTGTCGTTATTTTGAATTTGGAAGCACCGCAAAGTGTTAAACAATTGTGTGCTACTTTGGGGCACACTAGATACTATAGGGAGTTCATCAAAAGTTATGCCCAAATAACATCGCCGATGGAAAATATATTGAAAAAGGATGCTACATATTGTTGGAATGATGATTACATGAAAATTTTGGATGTCCTGAAAGATAAACTAGCCTCCACTCCAATCTTGGTCTTCCCGAAATGGGATGTGGAATTTCATGTACATGTTGATGCATTGTGTATTGTGTTGGGAGCCAGACTCATGCAGGAAGGTGCAAAGGGCGCAAATCAGCTGATCATGCTCACAAGTTAGAGACTATACAAAGCAAAAAAGAACTACTCTACCACCAAGTGCGAGGGGTTGGAAATGGTGTACGCACTCCAAAAATATCGACATTATTTACTTAGGAGACATTTCAAGATGTATACTGACCATTCCGCATTCAAATACCTGGTGAACAAGTCTATGTTGGGGGGGTGCATATGCAAATTACTTTTATTGTTTCAAGAATATGATTTTGAGGTTATAGTCAAGCTAAGATGCCTAAATGCAGGACCAGGTCACTTGTCACGAATTGAGATATGCGAGGAACCAACAAATTTGGAGGAGGGACTACATGATGCACAAATGTTTGCAGTTGTTGTGGGGAAAAATGCCTGTGCAGGATGATCCTATCCACCTAAGGTGTGACACCGCCTTAGCAAAAACGAATATAGCTATTATGACTTCTTCCTTTATGAAATGTGAAAGAGGGGAGATTGGCAGACTTACCGTTGTCTTCCGGTTGTCCCTCGATCTAGATCCTCTTCTCTTTGTGTGTCCACAACTACTTGTCTCCTCGCTTGCTCAAGAGAACAACTACTTGAATCCCACGAGATCACAAGAGAACAACTACTTGTGACAAGAGAACAGCTACTTACGACAAGAGAAGAACACAATACAAAGGCAAATATACATATTCATAAATGATTCAGGATTAGAAGTAAATCAAATACACTAATGCAATCATACAAAATACACCAGCATGTAGGAAAGAATCAAGATAGCTTTATTGATAAGTAACAGGGTTCAGGAAGAGATACAACCTATAGGGCTCCAATCCAGCATCTCCTTCCCAGTAGAATGGAATTCCTTCTTCAGCTCCCTTCAAAGCATTAAGCACCCAATGTTTCCAACCACAAACCAACAACAATTCTTTGCAATCACAAAATTCCAGCCTTTTAGATCCCATGGAGGAGAGATCTGTATATAGATGTTTGGAGAGAGGATGAGTCAGCTTGAGATCTGACTAGTGTCCTCTCCCTCTCTCAGTTCTTGAGTCCACTTGGAGGTTCTTGCTTCCACTTGGAGATTTGGAACCTCTTACTCATCACCAGTCGAATTCCTTGATGCAAATGTCATTTCGGAAGCTTCCTAGGCATTGACACCTTGAGGAATGACTCTGCCACATGTCCAAACTCGCTCAGCGCAGGTAGCTAGTGTTGGAGTTGACATTCAATGTAGGTAGCCAGTGTAGCAGTTGACATTCAGCGCAGATGCTCAGTGGAGCAGTTGACATGATCCAGAATTGGCTTGTTTTTTAGTGTTTTCAGGTGGAGAACTTCTGTGAATTGCTGTGGTTAGTTTGCCTTGTTCCTCTAGGGGTAGGAACAACATGTTTAGGAACTTTGGATCCCTTAGTTTATGGAAATTTCATGCTCAATGCTGTAAGGCACAAAAATGTCTATAACAGCAGTGTGCATTGTGGATGGACACTTCAAGGATATAATCCATTTTCTAACAATAGGGATTGCACTGAGGGAATACTCAGTCCAACAGAAGAAGGAACTGGTGGTGCGCGTAGCAGACTTTTCTATCATCACGGGGCACCTCTACAAAATGGGAAATGATGAGATATTGCGAAGATACGTACTTGAATTTGAACACGGTCAGATCCTTGCGGAAGCACATGGGTGTGCTACAGGAGGACACGACGCAGGATGTGCGACTGCACAGAAGATCCTTCGCGTAGGGTTATGGTGGCCAACCTTGCACCAGGATTCAAAAGCACACTGTAGGGGCTATGACATATGTCAAAGGGCTAGAAAACCATCACGAAGGGACGAGATGCCACTAAATCCACAAATGACACTACAACCATTAGAAAAGTGGGAAATAAAATTTGTGGGACCGATCAAACCTCAAGGAAAGACGGGTGCGCGCTACATCATCACCGCGATGGAGTACCTGACATGACGGGTGGAAGCACAGCCGATCAAGGACTGCATGACCACTATAGCTACAAATTTTTTGTTCAAAACATGTTGACACGATTTGGTTGTCCAAAAATCTTAATGAGTGACTTTGGAACACATTTCCTTAATGAAACCATCAACACGCTCATAGAAGAGTTCCAGGTGTATCATAAGCAAAGTACACCGTCCCACCTGCAAGCTAATGGGACAATAGAGGCATTCAACAAAATACTGGAGACTGCGTTGACCAAAGTACATAACATGCAATGAAATGATTGGGACCTACGCGTACCTGCCGTACTATGGGCGTATAGAACAATGTGCAAAAAATTGATGGGACATACACCTTTCCAGTTAGTCTATGGCAAGGAAGCTATCATGACAATGGAATACATCGTACCTATTTTGCAAATAGTGGGGCTCACAGGCATGACGGACCATGAAGCCCTGGAAGAAAGGCTCATGCAATTAGAAGAATCAAGGAAGAACGTTTTCTAGCTGGATTTCATCAACAGGTAAAAAATCAGTGTGAAATAGCCTAGCATGATCACCATATCAAGTTGCACACCTTCAAGGTAAATGACTTAATACTGTTGTATGACAGTAAGTTTAAAAAATTACTGTAAAAACGGGCGATTTTTGCCTCGTCTAAGAAGGGACAATGGTGGATGGCGTGATCACCTTCACACAGTCTGCAAGGAAATTTAGCTCTCCCGCTCTGTCTTGGAGCTTCACTCCCACTAGTTGACGGCGAGCAGTCGACATGACTATCAGAGGTCGATTCTACCGAATTGTGCAAACGGGGGGACCAGTCTCTTAGTATCCGTGGGATACAGGGACAATCTCTATGGATATGGTCTCCCTTGCATATGACGCATGGCGATTTAGGCCTTACGCGTGCAGTGTGTGAATTCTTGTTAGATGACACTTGTTTGCCCCCAGTCGCCTTAGGCTCCTTCTTCTTATTTTCTTTCTTCTTCTTCTCCTTCTTCTCCTTAGGAACCTGTTTTTTAATTCGACCAGTTCCGTTAAGCAAAGAGGAAGGAGGGGAGGAAGATGAAGTGGAAGGCTGGGAGGCAACTCTTGTCTAATCTAACTATTGACTCGACTGTTCAGGAATGGTGGTATTTTGAATGACATTGGTTGAAAAGAGCCAAACTGGTAGGCCAATTGTAAGTCCTGGAAGCGACAATGTGGCCATGTGGGGTGCACCAACATCTCCCCAAGAGGAGAAGGGACTAGGATTCCCACCAAGAGGAATTCCTTGGTTGGTGTGCTCCATCTCTTCAACCTAAAGATCAACGCAGGAATTAAAGGGTGATTGTTTCGTTTAAAATAAATTGTTAACGACGCTTTAGACACAACTTTCTTTTTCAGTTTTAAAGAGTCGAGAAAAAGCTAAAGATGACTCTAGTCTCCTTCGATGTTTTAACGAGCCCGAAGTGACAAATGTTCGGATGGAATTTTTCTGTTATAGAGTTTGAAAAAGGCCAAAAGGAACTGCTCTGGAGATCTAGGCAGAGGGTGTGCCAAACTTTTCGCAAAACCACAGAATACTTTTTACGGTACGGGTGGTCGATCTTCGTGAATGCTGTGTTCACTACATTGCGATCAGTAGGGCGGCCAACACGGCTTCCTAAGGATAAAAGATATATGCCTATAGGGGTCTCCCAATATATACGCGACGGTACGTGGGAGCACAATCCGTACTAGCGCTACCGTCTCTCAGGAGGAATCACCCACCTTCTTCGAGATCGACAGTCACTAGGCTTAACGACGCCGGAACACGTCTCTAGCCTAGACCTCTATGTTGTGCGTTATGTTACAAAGTGTTGTTAGGTTCATTCAGTTTATTTTAGGTTGATCTTTTTAAAGTTTGCCTTTCAAGGTTCACCACGAGATGTATGATACAAATTCCTAAATGCAGTCTAATATGATAAGCAAGCTTTATTATCTTTTCAACTTTGAAAATCCTAGCTACTAAGGGAAAAGAATAACACTATCTTTTCTCAAAGAGAAATCAGCACACTCTAATGCACTTTCCCTAAATCCAACATGCAAACTATCAAATGCAAAATGCACAATGCAGGTGTTTGTTTTCCACTTTCTTAGTATAAATGCCTACAAAGAAAGCTTTTTGCACAACTTTGAATTTGCTTTTAAAATGATCAATACAAACAAGTTCACTTTCTTCGAAATCAACAAGGGTAGAAGAGATTACAATCACTTTGCGATTTTCGAAATAAAGACTTTTTTTGACACTTTGAAAGAGACAAATTCAAACCAATAAGCAAAAGTAAATCTATAATCAATCTGAAAACAGCCAATGAACTCTCTTCTAAGATCACTATCAATCAGATCTGAACCAAAGGCTACACGATGACTACTTTACTCATGCAAAGGAATACTGTAAATGACGCCACAAACACATAAAAAACATTTATAGTCTTTTTGTACAAAAAAGAGGCGGAATCTAAGCAAAGAAAAGGCTTATTAGACTGGTACCTATGCTGGTTAAAGGCTGCAAAAACAGAGATCAAAACAGGGCAACAGAGGACAAAGAACCCCAGCTGCAAAAGGCCAAACTGGTTTAGCACAACCTCAACACTGAGGACTTGACATTCAACGTAGGTAGCCCCTTCGGGACCTGCGTTGAAATGCAGACTGCCTTCACAGCAGTTGCACTGAAAGAGAAACTCTCGTTTCCCTTGGGTTCTGGGTCATAAAATGCTCAAAAATCAACTGTTTCAGGCCAAATCAGAAACACAAGCAAGGTATAAACAGAGGGATACTTTGATAGGGTACTAAAGACTATCACAGGGATCATCAAATCATTTGTGGATCTAGTTTAGATCATAGACAAGTCCAACAACTGGATCAAAGCAGCAACTTTCTACTTTGCATCCAGGAAAGATGCAATTCGATAGTTGTTGTCAAGTCTATGAAGTAAACAAATGATAGAAACACAAATGAAATGAATAAACAAGTTCTTCCCCAGTGGAGTCACCAATTTGTTGTGGGGAAAAATGCTTGTGCAGGACGATCCTATCCACCTAAGGTGTGACAGCGCCTTAGCAACAAACGAATACAACTATTATGACTTCTTCCTTTATGAAATGTGAAAGAGGGGAGATCGGCAAACTTACCGTTGTCTTCCGGTTGTCCCTCGATCTAGATCCTCTTCTCTTTGTGTGTCCACAGCTACTTGTCTCCTCGCTTGGTCAAGAGAACAGCTACTTGAATCCCACGAGATCACAAGAGAACAGCTACTTGTGACAAGAGAACGGCTACTTGCGACAAGAGAAGAACACAATACAAAGGCAAATATACATATTCATAAATGATTCAGGATTAGAAGTAAATTAAATACACTAATGCAATCATACAAAATACACCAGCATATAGGAAAGAATCAAGATATCTTTATTGATAAGTAACAGGGTTCAGGAAGAGATACAACCCATAGGGCACCAATCCAGCATCTCCTTCCTAGCAGAATGGAATTCCTTCTTCAGCTCCCTTTAAAGCATTAAGCACCCAATGTTTCCAACCACAAACCAACAACAATTCTTTGCAATCACAAAATTCCAGCCTTTTAGATCCCATGGAGGAGAGATCCGTATATAGATGTTTGGAGAGAGGATGAGTCAGCTTGAGATCTGACTAGTGTCCTCTCCCTCTCTCAGTTCTTGAGTCCACTTGGAGGTTCTTGCTTCCACTTGGAGATTTGGAACCTCTTACTCATCACCAGTCGAATTCCTTGATGCAAGTGTCATTTTGGAAGCTTCTTGGGCATTGACACCTTGAGGAATGACTCTGCCACATGTCCAAACTCGCTCAGTGCAGGTAGCTAGTGTTGGAGTTGAAATTCAACGCAGGTAGCCAGTGTAGCAGTTGAAATTCAGTGCAGATGCTCAGTGGAGCAGTTGACATGATCCAGAATTGGCTTGTTTTTGAGTGTTTTCAGGTGGAGAACTTCTGTGAATTGTTGTGGTTAGTTTGCCTTGTTCCTCTAGGGGTAGGAACAACATGTTTAGGGACTTTGGATCCCTTAGTTTATGGACATTTCATGCTCAATGCTGTAAGGCACAAAAATGTCTATAACAGTAGTGTGCGTTGTGGATGGACACTTCAAGGATATAATCCATTTTCTAACAATAGGGATTGCGCTGAGGGAATACTCAGTCCAACAGAAGAAGGAACTGGTGGTGCGCGTAGCGGACTTTTCTATCATCACGGGGCACCTCTACAAAATGGGAAATGATGAGATATTGCGAAGATACGTACTTGAATTTGAACGCGGTCAGATCCTTGCGGAAGCACATGGGTGTGCTACAGGAGGACACTACGCAGGATGTGCGACTGCACAGAAGATCCTTCGTGTAGGGTTATGGTGGCCAACCTTGCACCAGGATTCAAAAGCACACTGTAGGGGCTATGACATATGTCAAAGGACTAGAAAACCATCATGAAGGGACGAGATGCCACTAAATCCACAAATGACACTACAACCATTAGAAAAGTGGGCAATAAAATTTGTGGGACCGATCAAACCTCAAGGAAAGACGGGTGCGCGCTACATCATCACCGCGATGGAGTACCTGACATGATGGGTGGAAGCACAGTCGGTCAAGGACTGCATGACCACTACAGCTACAAAGTTTTTGTTCAAAACGTGTTGACATGATTTTGTTGTCCAAAAATCTTAATGAGTGACTTTGGAACACATTTCCTTAATGAAACCATCAACATGCTCACAGAAGAGTTCCAGGTGTATCATAAGCAAAGTACACCGTCCCACCTGCAAGCTAATGGGACAATAGAGGCATTCAACAAAATACTGGAGACTGCATTGACCAAAGTACATAACGTGCAATGAAATGATTGGGACCTACACGTACCTGCCGTACTATGGGCGTACAAAACAATGTGCAAAAAATTGATGGGACATACACCTTTCCAGTTAGTCTATGGCAAGGAAGCTATCATGACGATGGAATACATCATACCTATTCTGCAAATAGCGGGGCTCACAGGCATGACGGACCATGAAGCCCTGGAAGAAAGGCTCACGCAATTAGAAGAATCAAGGAAGAACGATTTCTAGCTGGATTTCATCAGCAGGTAAAAAATCAGTGTGAAATAGCCTAGCATGATCACCATATCAAGTTGCACACCTTCAAGGTAAACGACTTAATATTGTTGTACGACAATAAGTTTAAAAAAATCCCAGGAAAATTTAAAATGCACTAGATGGGACCATACGTGGTTAAGGAGGTCATAGACAAAGGTGCCATCGAGCTAGTTAAACTAAATAGAGAACCCTTCCCAGGCAAGGTAAATGGCAGTCGCTTGAAGCCCTACACAGGTGGGCAGACTATTTGACTAACCAACTGAAGCACAGTCTTCATAACCTGAAGAGCTAACCAGGGTGTGGGACTATGAACACATGCAACAGATGTCGAAACCAAGGTAAGGACACAATTCAACCACAGATGATTCTGAAGCAAGAATAGAATAGACCCAACAAACTGTAGAATAGTGCATCACAGACCTCCAAGCAGTATGGGACTAGTTGGAGGGGCTCCGTGCCAAGATCACCGCACCAACAGAGTGACTCAGGATGAGTCATGATGATTGTGTTGGGGGCCTGTTGGGCATGGAATCCCCCCACAGCATGTTTTGGGGCTCAAAGCACAAGTTTTGGTCAAAGGTTGTTTTAAAACTCAATGAATTGTAGGCACGGAGTGCAAAGTATAGGATGAGTCATAGGGTTGTCTGCCCTAAAATATTGTAATGTAATGTAAAGTCATGTCAGCCTACCCATGGTCCATGAACCATGGGAGCGTATAAATATGGCAAGGCTCTATGTGTAAAGATAGTGAATTAGAGAGAAGAATGGGAATGGTTCAAGCATAGAAGAAGAGTCTAAGTGTACTGGGTCGTAGTAGTAGGAAGAGGCTCTACATCTAAGTCCATAGAGGCCTAGTAGAGTCTGCAGCTGAGTGCGTGGACCCCTACAGCTCAGTGCATGGGCAACTTTGAGTTTTTAATCAGGATTGAATATTAACAAAGAGAAGTTGATTCTTAATTCTCTGTGTTTGTTGTACATTGCCTTCTTTACGTTTGTCCTGTTTTGTTTACCTTGCGCACTGATATTATTGTTGAATTTGTTGTAATAGTCATTAGTCTTACATAAACAAGTCAAGTAATTGGATAATAACATATTAAATAACAAGGGACTTGAGTATTATACAGGTTATGCAGAGCAGCATCGCAGGCTACGAAGGACAGCAAGGGTGCATATCGACGGGTCAGACCGTGGACCTCCAGAAGCTCATCAGACATCCCCAGGGTGTAGAAACCTAGTTCTAGCACCCTCCCATACTACTTCAGGTGAGAGCTCAGTCCGATCTCCATAGAATATTTCTAAAAGGGCCAGTAGTATTGGGATTTACTTCGCTAAATCACCTCCAAACCTGGGTCAAGCCCATACAAGCCAACACTCTACTAAGCCTCGCTATGACACCTATTGGCTATACGCTACTACTGTTGAGCCTGCTAGTCATGATAACTCATAACAACTCTAGCCAACCTCTTAAGAGGAACTAGAAACCACTCTGGCACACCCACTGTGTGTCACTACATATGAGCTGCTATCTCCCTAATGGGAAGAGGTAGCACATCCATTCTCAAACGTTCGAGGTTCCTAGCAACCTCACAGAGACTTTGTGTATTATCTCCCTCTTTGGCAATTTCCACATATGTTGCTTCTCTAGCCCTAAGCAGCTGATCATCTTGCTTATAATGGCAGGGAATTCCTATAGGATGCACCAATTCCACATCTGTGTGAAGCAAAGGCTTCATGTCAATAATTTTTCATCCATAATAAAAAAACATTACATAAACTTCAAAAGTTAAAAATACTTTTTGGTACTTTGATAAATCCTCTTACCTTGTGGCCCCCACTAAGTTCTATGTGGAACTATCAATTATGGATTCCTTGTGTAATCCATGCCTACATAGGCATAATCATCAATCATCAAGAACTAGCCACTGAGCCACTCGAATAAGTCATCCTCAAAGAAGTGTCTAATCAGTCTCCCTATAGTATGAGGTGTTATGGAAGCCCATCACTCCTGTCTCAGCTCCCTAGTACCTACTATGTCTAGACTCAAGCACAACCTCATCATAGGCACTCTCTCAAGGATAAAAGACATGATCAAAGTACGATACCAAAACTCTCTTTGAGCTTGATTCCTACAAACTTTCAAATCTCCTTTCACCTCGCGAAGGACTCCCTCACACTAGTTGAATACCTGTGGTTGTAATAAGTACATTTCTAGTAGAAACTAAGCCTTTGTAGCTACATGTGGGATCTTGGACCTTGCCAAGCATATGATTACCCATAGAATTTCCCTCATTAGCATATTTCTAATCTGCTGAATGGGAACTTGCTTACTCACTAGCCCACTGCTCAGTCTATAGTGTGTCTAGGTCAATTCCATGGTGGTTCTAGGATCCGCTCTTCCTCATGTCATGTTTACTCATTCACCTTTGCATGATAAGCCAGTAAGGAAGTAAATATTGTCTCTTTCAATCGACAGCTCGTGATCCCCGATCTTCAACATACCTTGATGTTCATCCCACCATTGGATAATATAGCTAAGGAGATCCTCCTAACCCTTCATCAGGTCAAGTCGGGCATATTTCAACAACCCACATCTTCGCAAAGCTTTTAAGAAATCCAGATCGTTTAGCATTTGTAGTTCCTCAACATCACGAGCTTGTTCCCTCCATATACTAATTTTTCTATCTCAAAACCTACACAAAACACCCTTCAAACAATATTTTGCTGGCTAGAAACCCTTGCAATGATGGAAAGATGGTTTCGCCTTGCGGTTGGCCAGCTAACACTTCCCTCTATAGCCCATAGGGCATGCTAACACCCCTCCCTTTCACAGGAATGGCGTTTAATGCTCCCCTTGGCATCGGAAACTACATGAGTTGGCCAATCCTCTTAGACCTTTCCCAAAAACTCAAAATCATCCCTAAAACTGACTGAAAAAACTATTAAAATGAAATTAAAGGATTAGGCCATCTACTTGGAACTGTGGAGGTATGACTCACCTTAGCTAGTCATCAAAATTCAAATTTTTTATTCCTATGTTAATCATACGCGATATTGATATGTTGTTAATGTTTACTTATGATCTAATGAAGTTTTAGTGTTGATATGAAGAATTGACCACATTTGACTCTAGATGAGCACTTTCTTTTTTGTGACCTTTTCTTTCCCTTGAAACGAAAAATCCCTGAGTTACCATCTTCATCCTCGTAAAACTCCTACGAAGATGATATGAGCACTTTCTTTTCTAGGAACTTTTCTCTCTCTTGAACTAAAAAAATACTTGACTTATCTTCTTCCGACTTGTAAAAGATTTATGGAGAAGACCTGAGCAACTCTTTTATCTATTTTTCATCGCTCTTTAAATTGAAAAAGACATATCGAGTTTTCTTCAACTGACTCATTAAAATTTTATGAAGATCTATTGAGTTTTTCTTCATGTGACTCATTAAAATTTCATGAAGAATATTGAGTTTACTTTGTTCCCTCGTACTCATAACAAAATGAGGAAAACATCTACTGAGCATAGGTTTATCATCTAGACTTAGTAGACTAACTTACGGAAAATGAACTATGGCAACTATACTATTAAAACTTTGTCACACCCAGTTATCAACCACAAAAAAGGAACCCCCCTAGAATTTCTCTTTATGATATTTTTAGAGTCTCTAAATATGAAAATACCACCGAGTTTACCTGTCTAACCTGCTTGGCAAACCTTTGTGTCATGCCTTCTATTGTTCAAGAGATCCACCTATCCTTTGCTTCCTATATCAAAATACGATCAAATACTTCCAAGATGCTCTTCGTCTATTTGACCCATTGATAAAAATTTATCCCCAAAACAAATCATTCTTGTCCCGTTTCGTGTTGACTAATGTAGGACACCTTATTGCCTACCTTTCGATTAGTCTCTTTGTATCGACTTCAACACTCTATTTAGGAAGCATATCCAGAAACATATCAATACCTTGGAACTTGCAGTCATCAGTGGCATGTTACATTGTGTTTTATTAGGGGTTTTCATCATTGGCTCCAACTTGAATGATTCTATGAGTGTTCGATGACAACATTATTTTTCACCCTCGCTAGGTTGTACTGTACATCTTGGAGACCATCATCCCTATCAGTGGCCATCCTTGCATCTGTTAAAATTTTCATTATTCACTGGTAATTAGATGATTTTTCACATGTTCAACCTCAACTCCTTTCTCACATGTGCAGAAATATACTATTCAAATAAAGAGGCAACCAAGACCTTAGGTAGAGGCTTACATCACTCAACATTGTTTCCTCTCCCAAGATGTTTATATTGTTTTCAAAAACAACTCATCAAGATGATCATATTATGACACAATTCCACATTGTGATTATTAGTGGGCATGACCTTCATACCTATTTTGAGAAATCACTCTGACATAGTGTTGGGAACATGATCCCCCAAGGACAGTTTTGGGGCCAAAAGCCCATGTTTTAGATCAAATTTTGTAACAAAGTTGTAAAGTCTCCAGATTTTGTGGTTGCAGAGCTTGAAGGTGTCACGAGTCATAAAGGTTTGTCTACCCTTATTTTGTAAAGTGTAAAGTGGGATGTAAAGATCTACCCATGGTCTGTGAACCATGGGATTGTATAAAAAGAGTTAAGTAAGTAAGCCCTAAGTAGTTTAGAAGAAGTAAGAAGCCTTGAGAAATAACGAGAAATTATTTAGAGAACCCTAAGTTTTGGTTCGTAGCATAGGTAGGGGCTCTGCATCTGAGTGCGTAGAGGCCTAGGGTGGACGTCTGTGGCTGAGTGAATAGACCCCAACAACTATGTGCGTAGGGTGGATAAAGTATGTAATCATCTAAAGATATCAATAAAGAGAAGAATTCTACAAATTCTGTGTCTTTTTTTCCTATTAATTCATCTTGTCATATTGTGTAAGAATTTCATTTACAATGCTTGTGTGATGCATGAATGTATGTAATTACGTTGGTTAATTGAACGCAAGTAAGGATATATGTTTACGTGACACTAACTGTGATTGTTTAATAAGATATGTAAGACACTTAAGATAATTTGGGAATCTACACAAATATGTTACCCTAGTAGTGCGAAAGTACCTGAACCACAAGTTAGGGCTGCACGAAGGTCAATCGTACCCCTTTATGTAGGTAGTAAAGGGCGGAATAAAGGGCTAGACTAATAGAGCCTAAAACTTAGTGACCTGTGCAAAAATAGGAACAGAAGGAATAAACCAACGTCACAACCATATTAATGTGTGGAAACTTTGTTCTAGCATCCCCCCATACTTCTTTGGGTAAGACTTCAATCCGTGCTCCACGGGCTTATGTGGAAGGGCTAGTAGTGTAGGTATTTGTTTGGCTAACTAATGTTGAACCTGGGTCAGGCCCCATGCAACCAACAAATGGTTATGTTTCCATTGTCGCCATGACCAAGGTCACCAACCAAAACAAGTGTATACTTCAGGTCGTGGAGGGGGCATGTCAAATGGTCCCAGAGTTGGAAATTCCTGAGAAAGTCGAAGTGTGTGTCCGCAACCTGGCTACAGGGGTGTTCGATGCTCATACAAAAATGGCATGGGTTAAGATGGAGTTGAACTTGCAAATCACTGAATTACAGTTGAAGGCCCAGCCTTCAACTCTGCTAGGAGTAAATGAGTAGCGTGCAACCACAGTCACATAGGCAATAATGGTGGTTGACAATGGATTAGCATACTGCACACAACTCTTTGAACAGTTGTTCGAGGTCCTGACGAGCTTGCATGAGGACCATAATGTACAATGACTATAGATAGAAGTGCCTGAGCTAAAATAACAGTATGATGAGGTCAAAGGCATAGTGTGAACCATTGTGCTCACATAGATACTGGCAAAGCTACAGGAGGCCAAGCAGCTGAAAGAATAGGTAGATGCAGTGCTACACAAGGAAGCAGCGTTGAAGGTGCAATTGAAGCCCTGGCTGGATGAGGATTATGCAGTCACAACCTTTATTAAAGGAAAGCTTGTGAATTTGCAAGCAACTCAGAAAAAGCTTCAGGCCGACAATTCAGGAGCAGTGACCACGTATATGGTTGAAGACGTGAAGCAGGTGGCCACATAGTGCACTACTAAGGTTGCAGTCATAAAGGTCGAGCTGGGAAGTCTTCGCGCTAAGATCTTTGTTCATGCCGAGTGAATCAAGGGCATGTCATGATGTTTTTCTTGGGGGGCTGTTGGGAATGGGATCCCCCAAGGATAGTTTTGGGGCCAAAAGCCTGTGTTTTGGGTCAAGTTTTGTAATAAAGTTGTAAAGTGTCTACATTTTGTGGTCGCGAAGCTCGAAGGTGTCATGAGTCTTAAAGGGTTGTCCACCCTTATTTTGTAAGGTGTAAAGTCAGATGTAAACACCTACCCATGGTTCGCAGACCATGGGACTGTATAAAAAGATCTAAGTAAGTAAGCTCTAAGTAGTTTAGAAGAAGCAAGAAGTCTTGAACGATAAGGAGGAAATATTTAGGGAATTCTAAGTTTCGAGTCGTAGCATAGGTAGAGGCTCTGCAGCTAAGTGTGCAGAGGACTAGGGTGGAAGTCCACAACTGAGTGCGCAGACCCCTGTAGTTGTGTGCACAGGATGGATAGAGTCTGTAATCATCTAAAGATATCAATAAAGGGAAGAATTCTGCAAATTCTGTGTCTTTGTTTCCTGTTAATGCATCTTGTCATATTATGTAAGAATTTCATTTACAATGCTTATGTGATGTGTGAATGTATGTAATTACATTTTTTAATTGAACGCAAGTAGGGAAATCTATTTACGTGATGCTAACTGTGATTGTTTAATAGTATAAGTAAGACACTTAAGATAATTTGGGAATGTACAAAATACGCTGCCCTAGCAGAGTGAAAGTACCTGAACCGCAGGTTAGGGCTGTGCAAAGGTTAATCGTACCCCTTCAGAGAGGTTCTGAAGGGAGAATAAAAGGCTACATTAACAGATCCTAGAACTTAGTGACCCACGTGAAAGCATAAATATAAGAAATAAAATGACATCACGACCATCTCAGGGTGTGGAAACTTGGTTCTAGCATCCCCCCATACTACTTAAGGTGAGACCTCAGCCTGTGCTCCGCAAGCTGATACTGAAAGGGCCAGTAGAGTAGGGATTTGGTTGGATAACTAATGTTGAACCTAGGTCAGGCCCCACACAGCCAAAAAATACATTGTTAATCCACTACTCACTGATTACCCGTAGAGTGCGATGCTCTCCATAATCACTCCATCTTGCAATAGGTGGAGCGCCTTGCCACGGAGCACAGCTAGATTGAACCCTAATCCCTTGAGGGTTCTGGCAGTGGGTTTGTCAGCTTCATTCTCCGTGGTCAGTGCTCCATCAGGTAGCACTATCATTCTGGAGGCCTTTGTGCGCAGCATCTCGACAGCTTCTGAAATTCTGATAGCAAGGCTGGTGGACACTATGCTAGCCTGTGACATGTGTGTCTACAGCTCCTACAGACCTATTTGGATAGCCCCCAATATTAGTTATTGCTACTGCTCAAACTATTGTAATTCCTTCGCGGTGACATCCCACATCGTGTCACCGATGTCATGCAAATCATCCTCTATGAGGGTGATTGGGTCCAACGATGTCTTAGTGGCCTTGGACTTCTTCCTCAACCCTCCTTTCTCTTTTTCCCTTGGAAGCTTAATAAGGGCTGACGTCGCCTGTGGGTCTTGTTAGTGTCAGTCTTGAAAGTCCTTCATCAGTGATCAAAGCTCTTTGCATTTGCATTGGTAGGTGTCTCATCACTGTAAAAATTTGCATTCCGTTAGGCATGCCATAACCTTGATGGAGGAGTTGGTCTATTCATATCCCTTTTGGCTTTGCTGGATCAGGTCATATCAGGTCATTTAGTTTGTCAAAATACTCTTGTTTGGTCTTAATGTCAAAATTTTAGGTCTAGGGTTTTGGTCAGTTGTCTTAGCAAGGTTAGCAAGGTCATGTTTCTGAGAGTCCTTGAGTGACCAGCAAGCCAAAGGGAAGATGGTAAACATTTTCCTTTCAAATTTTCATCATGTATAGCTCATTTTTAACCTTGGATTTAAAAACCCTGTTTTTAAAGCCAAGGTCATGATAATTTTTATAAAAAGAATAAGTGTCCAAGAAATCTTCAGAAAGGCAGCAACAACCCTGGTCCCCTTGCCACAGTCCTTCAGATGATCTCCCTGCAAAAAGAATCAGGTGAAAGCACTCAAAAAGTCAACTTCAGAATAAAGGAAACCAAGACAATCAGTGTTTTTAAAAAGTGACAAAATAGACTTTATAAAGTGGGTTTTGGATGAATTTTTTTCAAAAGTGAGATTATAAAAGCTAATTCTCCCTCCTTACACTCTTATTATGCATTTCGAGCTTCCAAGAGAGATTGTGAGAGCGTGCAAGGAGAAGAAGGCAAAAATATAAGTGTTTCGGGCAGTTTCCAGGTGCGCGACCCGTCCAAGCTCGTGCGCGACTTGTTGGGCGGTGCGCGACCCGTCCAGCAGCTTCCGACAGTATGAAAACACAACGGGCGCGACCCGTGGAGCTGTGCGCGACCCGTCCAGGGGTGTGCGCGACCCGTTCGTCTGCCAGCTTCCAAAACTACAAATAAATTTCCTCCTTCCTCTTCAAACTTGCTAAATTGATCGAGGTAGGCACTCAATTCATGAATGTTGATATGGATGGTGAAAATAATGATGTGTGTCATGGTTTTATCATTTGAATTTTCAAGTGAATGGATGAATATGGCTGTTGCTAATGTGTGTAAAATGCTAGGGTTTTATGACTGTTTCAAGTGTCTATTGTCCCATTTATCCCTTCCTTTTTTCCCTCTTTCATTAATAATCATGTTTGCATCTCTGTCCTATTTCATTTGCACATAAAATGTTGCCCTACCCCCATCCCTAAGTTATAAACCCTACCCCTCTCACAAGCACTCAAACCCTAATTCCCTCTACCATACACATGCAAAAACTAAAACAAAAAGAAAGGATACATTGTAAAGACAGAAGAGAGTCATGTAAATTTAATGTGATGTATATTTAAAAGCATGTACAAACCCCTATATATCCTTGACATCCCCTTGTACATGAAACACTTTCCCTTCATGTGAAAATGATGAGTATGTACTCCTTAATGTGCATGTAACCCTTAAAGAACAAAAAGAGCAGAATCTACCTTATAACACACATGAACTCCTAAGTGAATTTGGTGTATGGTGTCCCTATGCCCCTATTGATATCTGTAATCCCCTTACATGTTCATTATTATACATGTTTTGTCCCATATGAGATGTTCTTTGCAAATGATTTCCCAATGTTAAAACTGTTCCTAGATGCATGACAATGTGTAAAGTTTCCCTTGAAAATTCCCTGTTATTATCATATATTTCCATTCCTTGTTCAGAAATTACCTCCCCTAACATTCCCATCATGTTTTTCCCCTTGAATCGGCATAGAGTTCAGTACTTTTGCAGGCAGAGGCAACAGTTCATTTACTCCTTCAGTTTGCCAACCTTGCTCCAAAACCATGTCAGATACCGAGACCCATGAGCAAGGTGATGACCATTCATCATCTACAGAGATTGAGGAATAGAGGAGGCCTCGTAGAGGGGGTAAAGGAGGTCACCATAGGAGGGAGGAGCCCACTTCATTGGCAGAGTTTCAGGCTTGTCCTTTGGCACTGAGTTGTTTCCAGTATATGTCATGCTATCAGTTTTGTGAGAGGCTCACTCAGATTCAGCATCATAGAGAGTTGGCCCGCTTGTTTGTCTTACACCTCCATGATGGACATGTCACTCTTGCAGGGGTGAATTTCATATTGACACCTGAGGTGATCTCAGAGGCTACAGGTATACCGAATGTGGGTGAGGTGCGGTCGAAGCGCAGACTTCTTGATTTTGTTCACTTTGAGCCCTATGTCCGGCCAGCATTTGTGAGACTATTGACGGGTGTTTTCCCATTCAGATTTCTTCGGAATGAGTATGCCCCCCTCATGAGACTCATCATGCATTATTTCACATGTGAGGGCAAATTTTCACAAGTGTATTCATATCACATTCGCCTGTTGATGCATTTCACCCGGGTGAGGATGATGAACCTCCCGGTCCTCCTGTTTCAGAACATTCAGAGGATGGTACCCATGTTGCAGAGGAAGACCCCGGCCCAGCAGTATAGGATTCTTTGTCACTATGGTTTGATTCAGCTCATTGTTTTGCACCAGTTGACACGGCAGGGAATCTCGTGGGAGGAGTTCATCTCCCGTGAGTTTTTCACAGTGCCACCTCAACCACATCAGGAGGCTATTCATGAGGAGGGAGGACCATCACAGCAGCCTGATACTCCCATCACTCGACATGTCAGCTCTACTCCCATGGTCACTTATCAGAAAGGCCCAAGGGCCTTATTTGCAGCAGCTAGGTGAGTATTATCTCCACAGTAGGTGGAAGGGGTCTCGCCTTCATCTTCAGAGCAGTGAGTGTTATCTCCACAGCAGGTGGAAGGGTCCTCGCTTTCTTCACCAGCAGAGGTATTGCAGAGGGGCAAAGAGCCCATGGTTCATGAGGATCAGTGATCGATCTTGAGGTCAGTTCTCCTAGCCAGGAGGCAAAGGAGATCATTCAGCAGCTCAGGGCCGAGAATGAGACTTTGCAGCGGAGACTTGAGGGTGCTCAGTGGACCATCACATATTTAGAGCAACGAAACACTCAGCTGGAGGAGGAGAAGGCCCTTGATGAGATTTGGAGGATTCGTAGTGATCGAGTCCTAAACCGTAGGAGGCCCGGTGATCCATTGCCTATTGACTGGGAGTCTTTGCTTATTCAGGAGAATGCCCACTTGGAGAGGCTGTTGGGTAAGGCCAACCAAGACAAAAGGCTGCTAAGGAACATGAAAAACCACTATTGGGCTAGGATGCACGTTTGTAAAGCAAAGATGAAAGTGTTTCAAAGAAGATTGACCGAGGCTCTTGGGAAGAAGAAGAAGGCCAACCCACTCCGCATCTTGGCCGAAGCTTCTCTCACTCATCATGACACTCACTAGCTTCTCCACAGCATCAAGCACAATTTTTTTGGATGTTTTGGCTCATTTTTGGGCAATTTACAGGTTTTGGCTTCTCAACGGGTCTCACCCCCGGTGAGACCCTTTGTCCTCGTAGCTCCGTTTTGCGGAAACTTTGCATTGGTGGATTTTTCATGCAAAGTTACATATGCCCATCCATTACCTTGAGTTTTCATGGAGTTTTGGGCCTCCAAAAGGTCAAAATATAGTCAAATTTTGACTTTCTGCCCCTTTTTTGAGCTGCAGAAGTAGTCTTGGGAGAATTGACTTTTGACTGGGCAAATGACCTCCAAATCAAAAAATTCCAGTTGGGTTGGAAGTTAGACTCAGAGACCTTTCCAACGCCCTATCCTGAACCTGATTCTGATACCAGGAATGCCTCCAAACAGGCCTCCAAAGTGCGCGACCCGTTGAGCAGCATGTGCGCGACCCGTTGAGCAGATTTGGCCAGATTTGACCAGTTCAGCCCAGAATTTGCAGATTAGCACCAGTTTGACTTGCTGAGGTCGATGATGATCCTTTTGAATATACTTGTGGCACTTTTTGGGTACTTTTACTCTTGTTTTACTCTTCTAGAAGTTTCTCTCATGTAAAACAGTAAATTTGACTGTATGAACTGGTTTCCAAGTTTTTAGAGGCAAGTTGTTTTGACTGCCTATTTTGTAGTGCTTAGTTTAGAAGTGGTTCAAACAGCTCCTAGAAGGATGATCTCAACCCCTAGAGGTGGGGGAAGAGGTTAGATCATCTATATTATGTACTTTCATGCTCATTTTCATGGTTGGACTCTTGAGGGAGGAACTATCATTGTATTATTCACTTGTATCTCTGCAATTTGTGGCTAAGGAAGACCAGGGTTTTGCAGTCATCATTGGGATTCTTGTGGACTCACTGTGTTGATGGTGTGTCTCTTCATGTTATTGTAAGCTTTGTTATGTGATTCATTTCCTTTCTATACTGCTGCATATTAAACAAATGAAGTGATAAAGTTAGAATTCATGCTTGCCATGCTCTGCTTTCAAATTTGTTTAATTTCTATGTTTTCTACTGTCTAAAGAGAATTCAAATCCATTGTTTGCTCTCTTTAGCCTTCTTATATCTCTTCCTGATCATCCATTTCAGCTAAAGACATCTACACAAGCTCCTACCTTGCCCCAAAGATCCCCCTGCAGAAACTGTGTCAAATCCCCGCACCCTAAATTGCAGCTCCTCAATTTGCCACCAAAAACCCCAAAAAACCCCAAATCAACCTTTTTAATCAGTTTACTAGCCTAATATCAGTGTTACTTTTGTTGGTCATCTCATCTCATTGAAAATTTGCCGAGATAGACCGGAGAGAGCCTTCTCATACCCCGTAGGGCTAGCTACGAGGTGAAATGGTTTGATGTAGCTTTGAGATTTGCCTTCTTAGCCTGAGGTGAAATTTCAAACGCTAACAGGTCTGTTTCGTGCTACTCTATTTACTCGTATGTCTCTTCCTCTGTCTCAGGTGAAGGTGACCTCACGCCTTTCTCATACCCCCACTCTATTCCACCTATTTCTTTCTCTGTCTTCTGAGTGGCATCACGCTCTGCCTGGGCCTTGTCAATGGCCTCCTTATTTCTCTTTTCAACTAGCTACGCCATCTTGAGCTTGGCCTCCTCCTTCTTGTGCTACACAGTGGACTTTCTCCCTCCCACTACCAAGTCTGTTGTAGAGTGCCATTCTTCTAGCCAGTGATTAAGTACTACATCAATGGCGTCATCCATTTCTAGGTAAGGAAATTCATACCATGTCTGTGAAAGGTCCTTCGGTGCCTTAATGGACACATGGTGAAAATTTGCCTTAAACTCTACATAGCCCTACGGGTTGGTAAACACCGTAGGTGACAACCACGGTTTGTGATTGATGGCCATGCGGATGTTCATCTCCATTAATATCTAGAAGATCTTGATGTCCTTGATGCGCTGTGCATTCTTGGTCACCCACAGTGAAGCATACTTCGCTGCTTCTGGTAGGTCTGGCATGACCGAAGGGAATTGACTGTTCTCTAGTAGCTCCCATGCTACCATCACAATAGACAACAAGAGCCACGCATAGTGGAACATCTTGGTGAGTTCCTATGCCTCGCGGCAGTTCATGAGGAACTCACCGCAAGGATAGTCTGCCCTATTGAACTAGACTCCTTCGGTGTACTGGGCTGCTAGCGTGATGACATGAGATGCCACCTCATGGACATGACACTTACTCATCACCTTCCCTACCAAAATTTGTGTGGCCACCTTTATGGCAAGTTCACAGATACTGGATATGGAATATCTACACAACTTCTTCACCAGCTTAAACTTCTCCTTCATGGCCTTCGCAAGGGCCTGCTCACCACCTTTTCCACCGAGCATCATGGCCATATTTTCTCCTATGTAGGGAAATTGCATGATCCTATGGATCAATCTATTAGTGATGGGTATTGGCTCCTCCAGTGACAGACACCCATCATGCACCAAGCATTGCAGCTGCTTGATGACCAATACTATAATCGTGGTGCAGCTGTAGTGTGATGCCCATAACAGGTTGAGCATACCTACCTTGTCTACTCCTCTAAGCCACCTCTGCGGCTCCAATGCCGGCATACCTATGGTTGCATCAAGAATGCAGCACATCAGTTGCTCACTCGCCAAGTGTGGGAACTTCTCATGGTCAGCCAAGTCCTAGTCTTTGAGTTTTAACAAAGAAACCTACCCCAAGCACAGTCCTTCAAAAACAATTTCATCTGGTAGTAGAGGGGTTTGCAAGGGGACCTTGCTCTCATCAATATCTTTTGCCACCTTTGTCTTTCCCTTCTGCAGAGGGATGTAATCAGGAAACTGAGTGATAGGGTTAGCACCCTGGAATTCAACTTCCTCCATGTCTATCACCACATCCATGACTTCGATTTCTTCCTCCTCCAACTCGAGATTAATGGCTTTGCCCTTTTCCTATGCAGTGGTCTTGTCCTACGAGGGGTTTCTTCTCGGTGATTCATGCACCTGTATTGTAGGTTGCTTGCCCTTCTTATCCTTCGCGCTCTCCTTGGTTGGGGTCGGATTTGGTCTCAGCATCTGTGGTGATTTGGTGACTTCCACTAATACTTCAGTAACCTCTGGAGCAGCCTCTTTAGCCTCCATAACAATTTCTGGCATATCCTCCTTGGTTGTCACTGCTTCGAAGTCCATAGTTGTAGAAGGTTTTGACATAGTGCTACTCAGAAATGCTCTTGTCATCTCTGGTAAGTTCTCAAATGCTGAACTCGCTATTAGAGCCTCAAGAATTCTTAGTTCATGTGCACCTGAGAGATCAACAACTCAATTCTCAAAATGTCAAGTGTTTTTCGTTAGGCAACCACTTGCAATTTATAGGGCATTTTGAATTTAAATCCGATCATTTGCCCCACATTTGGTTCATTAATTCCAGATTGGCGGCAGATTTTCAAGGATCTGACCCATAAATTATGTCTTAAATGTCGGCTGCCCACTCCATTTGGCCAAAATTCTACTGTCAAATCATGAAAAGTGACTTTAACAGTCACTTTTCGGTCAACCTGCGCAATTTCTCCCTGGGTAGCGCATTTACCTTTGCACCGCCATGTACCATGTGACGCTTCCTTGCTTCAAACAATCCTCCAATCGCGTAGCTCCCCAACCTGGGTAGTGTAGTTTATAGTCCCACACCTCCTTTTAGTTGCCTAGAGTGCTAAGACTGTGCTACCTTCATATAGTCACATGGCTGGGCCACTGGTGTATGGTTTCAAGCAATTGCCATTCACCTTTCTTGGGAAGGGATATCCATTCAATTTTACCAACGGAACTGCTCCTCCATCAGTAATATCCTTAATGATAGAGGGCCCTAACCAATGCATTTTGAATTTCCTTGGAAATGTATCAAACTTTACATCATATAACAAAACCAGGTCATTTACCTTAAATGTGTGCTGCGTAATGTGCCGATCATGCCATGTTTTTTCGCTCTGCTTTTGGACCTATTGGTGAAATCCAACTAGAAGTTTTTCTTCCTCAAGCTCAGCTAGCTACGCAAGCCTCTCTTCCAGGGCTTCGCGATCCATCATGCCCGTTAGTGTGCTATGTGCAAACTAGGCACAATGTATTCCATGCACATCACTATTTCAACACTGTAGACAAGCCTAAAGGGTGTTTGTCCAGTCAACTTCTTTTTCGTCGTCCGATAGGCCCAAGTACTATAGGTATGCACAGGTCCCAATCACTTCATTGAGCATTGCAAACCTTGGTCAACACATTCTCCAGCACTTTATTGAATGCTTCCACCATCCCGTTAGCCTACGGGTGATAAGGCGTGCTTTTTTGGTGATATACCTGAAATTCCTCCATCAGTGCACTGATCGTCTCATTCAGAAAGTGCGTACCATGATCACCAAAATCTTTGGACACCCAAATCACACCAATACATACTCAAAGGGGAACTTCACAGCAATCACTCCCATACAATCCTTTATGGGATGTGCCTCCACCCATCGAGTCAAATACTCCGCCATAGTGATAATGTACCTCACTCCCATCTTCTTTCCTTGGGGCTAAATGGGTCCCACAAAATCTATCGCCCATTTCTCAAAGGGTTGTAATGTCATCTATTGATTCAGAGGAAACTCATCCCTCCACAATGGCCTTTCAATCCTTTGACACACATCACATGCTTTGAAGTAATCTTTTGAATATTGATGGAGGGTTGGCCACCACAACCCTGTGTGTAGAATCTTTTGCGTAGTCCCTCTTCCTACATAATCTCCTCCTGTGACACCCCCATGAGCACCCACAAGGATATTGCTCCTTTCAAACTCTAGTACATATCATTGCAATATTTCATCAGACCCCATTTTGTAATGATGCCCAACAATGATAGAAAAATCCACCACACACCACTAACTCCTTCTGCTATACGGTGTAACCTTCTGAGGCAGTTCTTGTCATTAGGAAGTGTATGTTATCTTCAAAATGACCATCTACAATGTGTATTGTAAATATTTTCACGTCAGGAAATCCCTCGTCCAAATTAGTGGGCTCTTCCCCTATTTCGATGCACGACAGATGGTTTGGTCCTGTGTTTAGTCATCCAAGCTTCACAATAAATTCAAAATCATACTCCTCGAACAATAACAACCATCTGCATATTCTCACCCCCAACATAGGCTTATTAACCAGGTATTTCAACGTGGAATGATCTTTATACATCTTAAAATGGCCACCTAGCAAATAGTGTCTAAACTTCTAGAGTGCGTATACCATGGCTAACCCTTCGACTCAATGGTGGAATATTTCTTCTCCCCCTTAGATAACCTTCTGCTTGTGAATGTTATAGGATGGTCCAAGTCTCCTCCACCAGCCTGTGTCAGTACTGCTCCCTGCACTATACATGACGTGTCGACATGTACATGAAACTCTTTTTTCCAATCTGTGAAGACTAAAATTAGCGCGATGACCATCTTTTCTTTCAATACATCCAAGATTTTCTTACATTCCTCGTCCCAATAGAATGTGACATCATTTTTCAACAACTTCTCCATAGGCGTGGTGATCTGGGCATAACCTTTGATAAACTTTATGTCATATCCAGTATGTCTTAGGGTAACGCGTAGCTGTTTCACACTCCTCGACGCTTCTAAGTTAAGTATGACTACAATCTTCACGGGATCTACCATTAGTCCCTATCTACAAACCACATGACCTAGCAGGGTCCAAAAAGAACACAAAATAGACATTTCTTTAGATTGAGCGTGATCTGGTATCTTTGATAGGTATCTAGCATTAGGCTCAAACTTGCGACATGGTGTTTCACCAGCCCAAATACAGTCCAATCGTCAAAGTACACTTCCAAGAACTTATGAATAAATTCCTTGAACACCGCAATGACTACGCAAGAAAATATTACAAGCACATTCTTCAATCTAAAAGGCATTATAGTGTACTAAAAACACCCCCACTCAGTCGCAAAGGTTGTCTTTCTCCTATCCTCCGGTGCGATTTTGATCTGATGGTACCTAGAGAACCCAATAGTGAAGGAATATTCTTCCTAGCCACCTACATTGTCCAACATTTCATTAGTGAACAAAGTTGGAAAAGGATCATGTACACAAGCATCATTCAACTTCCTGAGATCTAAGAATATCCTTATTTCATCCTTTTGCTTCTTTTCTTGTACCACTATTGGGATTACCCAATCAGATTCTTCTATGGGCTCAATGATGTTTGTTACGAGCATCTTGTCTAGCTCTAAGTGAACCTTCACCTTATACTTCGGATTGAGACGGTAAGGTCTTTGCTTAACCAGCTTCACGTCGGGCTTCAACGTGATCTTCATAACACCCAAGTCTCTGATTATCCCTTTTAGATCCGTAAACTTGGTAGGGAATAAATCCTGGTATTCGCAGAGAAATTTAGTGACCTTATCCAACGTCGCCATCCCAGTAATCTCCAACCTTCACAAATTTGGGCTCCGCCTTCATCCAATATTTACTTGTTTCATTTTCAGTGGTGTGGTTATATCAGGATTCTCAATCTGTGGTCCCTCAACCTCGCAATGACTTTCTATCTTAGGGATATTAATCTTTAGCAGATCCTCATCTTCTTCTTTAGAAGTTATGTTATAGCATTCCAGTGCGTGACTCAGCTGAGTAGTCCAATCAGGTTGAATCAGGTCTAAAGTATCCTGTGGTATCCTAAAGATTGCTACTTTCACTTCTTGTAGCACCTCATCAATACACTCAAAGTTGTCTTCAAAGCTGAATGTTATTATGAATCCTTCACACAGAATATCCCATTCACCTATACCATGGTAAATCTCTGTTTCTAAGTACCATTTTGTCAGGATGACATCCAAGGTGTGATAAAACAAGTGCAACCATTCAGGTTGGGGCTTCGCTCCATAAGCCTGAGCCCATTTGGCCAAGTGCACATGCAGATCATCCTTCCCATCATACTTGTCTATCATTCATGCCTTCGGCTTCCCAAAGCATGTTCTCATCATCCTTCGACATTCACACCAATCATCAAAGCTACCCTTGTGCGTACCCCACCACCTTGCAGGCATAGCACATAATTCCCAGTCTAAAGCCTGGAAGCGCTACTTTTCTGGTACCTCCCTCTCAAATGCATCCAAAAACTATCTACATAATTTAGGCCATCATAAGTGGTCAAGTTTCTTAGCTTTGACGACACACAACATAGCAACCAGGTCATCATGTTACATCTCAGTGTGGTTACTTCATGTAACCGATTCTTCTAGCACTTTAATTCTTCATCAGAGTCTGAGGTGCAGGAACTCTCGTGATCCCATGTAATTTGTCCATCCGCTATTGGATTCACCCAACCTTGGTCTTGCATTGTTATCTTATAGATACAGTCCAGATTGTCATTGCTCTCATAATCACGGATTGGTTCAGTATAGCGCTATCCTTCAGTAGGATCTAGGGGTACTATTACACAAAGAGATTTCTTCTCAAATATCACCTTTCGCTTCTTTAGGTTTATTACTCCATTCATATCACTAACCCAATCAATGGCAAGGAGTGTAGGGTATGGTTTTATGTCATCCACAATTTATATTACTTCAAAGTCAGCCAACATGCTTGTGCCTTCAATATCTATAGTCACCTCCTACAGCCGCCCCATGGGGATGATCTTCTGCTAATTTTCCATCCTCAACTGAATCAGACACCACTGCAGCACAGGTCTTCCAATCCGTTCCCAAGTCTGCTTTGGTTTGACGTTTGCGTCTAACCCCAGATCCAAAATAACCTGATACATTTCATACTCTCCTATCTACATGATTAGTCTCATCTCTCATCCTTTCCTTTTTTTATGCTTACCAATCTTTCATACCATGCGCAGTTCACTCAGAGTGTTTCTGACACATCTATTTATAAGCTTCTGTAACCCCTTCACAACCTTGCTATCACACAACAACTTCATGCAGGTCTCTAGAAATGTCATAATCATAGAAGGATCCATTCCTTGATCAGGCTTATCCTTGCTCCCTCAGGTGGTGGCCTCAGTGAAGCTCTTATTTGCTTCCATGAACGTTTCACGTGCACACTCCAAATCAAATTCAGCCTCCTTTTCCGAAGCTTTGTGAACCCATGCACTATCTTCAGGTTGTTTCCCCTTATCATCACCTATTTCAATTCCACTTCAGAGCATTATGCTCACATTCAGATCCTCTTCTCGAGGCTCGTACCTCATCATCTGTAGGTTCTGAGTCAAATGAGGTGGTAGTGCCCCTTTGTCGTGTATCCTCACTATTAGTGTAGGACAATCCTTTGTTTCATGATCAAACAAAGTGCAATATTTGGACGATGGATGCATTGGGTTAGTGAAATCATGGGAGTAGTGTCCTGGTCCTTTGCAATTGTAGCAGATTAGCTGTCCCTAACCTTTGGCAGGTCCTCCACTACCTCGGCCTCATCCACACCCTTGAAAGCCTATTCACGCCATCCCTGTGCTCTGGTCAGGGGGGCACATTTCTTCCTGAATAGGCAAGTGTTCTATCCATCATCAATTCAGAGCTTGTACAGTTGCACTCATCATGCCCTACCGAACTATAGAAGTTGCAGAACAGTTGTTGTGGTGCTTGTATAAACTTCTGCAGAAAATGACAGTTATATATCATATGTTTTCCTGCTACCTGACATATAGCACACCACAATGCAGGCCCCATGCTTGGTCCTGCTTGAACTTTTGGCCTCAAAGGCATCAGTCCCCCTCCTCAAATGTAGTTCACAAATACTGGGCAATGGTGTTTGTCATGCCCCTGACCCTTGCATTTCAGGCACCATACCTCTTCGCACACCTCTGGGCGAACTGTTCTGTCCTGCATTTCAAGGAAAAGTTTTTGTAACTGTGCATGGATCTGCTGAACCCTCAGATTCAGATCTCGAATAGGTGTTTCATGCAGTATCATTGAAATCTCCAAGGCCTCTGCCTGAGTTGTTATCTTCTATTGTGACAGCACAACCCTTAGGTGTGGTAGGATCGAAGCCACAAACCATTTGCAATGTTTTCCATATGTTAAGTTCATATTAGGTTAGTGTATTTTACACTTCAATCTTTGATATAATTTCCAAGGTGTCTCACCTAGTTTCATCACGATTTACGTGAACCCCAAAAATGACAGTGATTTAGATTTAGGCCTACTGAATTCTTTATTCAGTGTGGTCTGGATGTCTGCCACTCCAGTGTTTGGGTTATCATTAGAGTAATTAATGTACCATGTTAGCGTGCAGTCCTACAAAGCACTAACTGGTGTTGCCTTCTTCATGTGATCATTTGTAATGCCCTGAGCTTCCCACACAACTTTCAAAACAAACCAAAATTGGTTCGGGTCCTCATTTCCCAAACCTTTAAATAAAGGCAGCTTCACTGAATTTGCGATGTTGAATTGCGGTGGAGGTGTAGGTGGTATGAGCGAAGTCGTAGGTGATGGTGGTGAAGTTGGGGGTGATATGGGTGGATTTGGAAGTCACAAGAATCCTTATCTTATTAACTAAATAACACTTCTCATAGAATCTTGCGTTACTCCCTCTTCGTCACCCAATGGAGGTGAAATCAATGGACTATATTCAGGACACTTTCTTCCTTCATTCCTATAAGTATTTTTGCTTCGTGTAGCTCTGAACATCAAGGTAGTTGCATAATCTATTTTTTGCACAATAACATCTTAATTCAGGTATTCAAAGACTTCCAGTACTTACGTCACAGACCTTTGAAAAAGCACCACTCTAGCTCGTTGTAGCTGATTGAGGTATAGACCGAGAATTCAGTCACAAATCCTCCTATGATGCGATCGAGCCAATGATCGATAGTGCTAGCGATCTTATCCTCAAATTCTTCCAATATCTGTATAAACTCTGGGGTCTAGACAATAGGACTGTCAAGTCTCCACCTTCCTTGGCTATCCGCTAGCTTCGCGATCCACTTGTATACCTCAATTGGAAAGGAATAGAAAAAAATCTCATGGATTTCTATAAATAGGTAGTTGTCCAGCCACTATTCCTTTGTCATTCGTGGGATTCTGTTCTCCTACACCACAAATTCGAGGATCTTCCTATCCAACCAGTCTCTAAACTCTTTTAGTTGGATTCCAGTGATATGAAATCACATATCTCTTATGCAGATTCTAGCCCCCACAATGGAACCATCTGTTGGCTACATGGGGCCTAACCCAGGTTCAACGTTAGTTAGCCAAAAAAATCCCTACACTACTTGCCCTTTCGGCATCAGCCCGTGGAGCATGGATTGAGGTCTTATCCGAAGCAGTATGGGGGGATGTTGGAACCAAGTTTCCGCACCCTAAGATGGTCATGACATCATTTTATCCCTTCTATTCCTTCTTTCGCATAGGTCACTAAGTTCTTGGCTTTGTCAGTCTATCCCTTTATTCCACCCTTCAATACCTCTGATAAGGGGTACGATTGACCTACGAGTAGCCCTAACCTTTGGTTCAAGTACTTTCATGCTGCTAGGGCAGCGTATTGTGCAAATTCTGAAATTATCTTAAGCATCTTACTTATCTTATTAAACAATCACAGTTAGCGTCGCATAAATAGATATCCTTACTTTTGTTAAATTAACCAACATAATTACATACATTCGTGCATCACATAAGCATTGTAAATGAAATTCTTACACAATACGAAAAAATGCATTGATAAGAAACAAAGACATATAATTTTCAGAATGATTCTCTTTATTGATATCTTCATATGATTACGGACTCTATCCACCCTGTGCACACAGCTACAGGGGTCAGTGCACTCAGTTGCAGACTTCTACCCTAGGCCTCTATGCACTTAGTTGCAGAACCTCTACCTATGCTATGACCTAAAACTTAGACTTCTCTAAATACTTCCTCCTTATTGCTCAATACTTCTTAATTCTTCTAAACTACTTAGAGCTTACTTATCTCTTTTACAGCCGAATTTTCACTTTACAAAATAAGGGAAAACAACCCTTTATGGCTCATGACACCTTCGCACTCCATGACCACAAAATGCAGAGACTTTACAAATTTATTACAAAATTTGACCCAAAACATGGGATTTTGGCCCCAAAATTTTCCTTGGGGGATACCATTCCCAACACATAGCTACTGAACATGGGAATTCTTGACTCAGGACATGATTTTATTTTTTTGACATATGTGTTTTGTTTCAATTTTCCTACAGTCCTGAAGCTCTGATCCTCTCTCTCTTTCTCCAATAAAATTTATAAAGTATTTCGGCCATCGTCTTCATATTTGACCTCACACTTTAGGGGACATCTGTTATACAACAAAATGACCTCCTCATCATCTCAATAGAAAAATACATATTGGTTGAAGACCATACCAAAAGACCAAGCATATTTTCTATAGTAACACACCCTAGAAACAAGAAAGAAGAGTTATAATGCTCTCCATGCATTAGCCAAGGGCATTGGTTCGTAGGTTAACTCATTGTTTTTCATAAAGTGCAGCGTTACCAAAGATTTTTGAGATTTTGGAGGTCAAAGTGCAGGGTGACTGACTGACACTCCACTTTTCACTCAAATGTCATCCTAAAAAGTAGGAAACATCTACGTCCAACCTAACTAAGGACATTTCTATTCCTAACAGAGTCTCATGGAAATTGAAAGAGAAATAAAGCAAGGAAACATCCTAGCTTTTTCCTCAATGGAACTCATGAGAGAATTGGAAAGAAGGAGCCTCTAGCCATCTATATATTGAAGGCTTGGGCATTCTGATTGAGGTTGAATCGTTGTCAAATGATTATCGAAACTCTGTATGAGATATAGTTGTTATGCTGCCAATAGGTTGAGAGAGAGAGAAAAAGGAGTTGGAGGACTATAGGAAGCTTGATCGAGCCAAGATGGTTGTAATCATTCTTCTCCAATATAATAGTATACATTTGTTGTTGTGTTGTCTACTTAATGGTTTTGATTTCATGTTTATCTACATGATGATTCAATACCATAACTTATAAGTAGCTTAGATGCATGTTGTTTCATATCTTTATGTATTAATATTTTAATCATCAGAGTTTATATGTTGTAGGATTAATATTCATCTTGTTTATGTGCAAGTGTTGATCTAGGGGCTGACAGAGGGGTCTTCCACTTTGCTACATTGAGTTCTCTAGCAGGGTTTCACCAAGAATTTAGGTAAAACCTTTTCTTCCTCTTTGCTAATTATGCATTGATATAGATATGTATATCCTTCTTTGTGACAACTGTACTTAATCTGAAATGGTCTGCCTTGGATCTCGGGAAGATCCTTGAAGGTATTCCAACCACAACCACTCGTGCATTAATCCCTATAACAATTTGATATAAAAATTACTATTAATTTTTCCTCTTTTGAATCCTTGTGGTTGTATATTTTTGACTAATCTAGAATACCATGCCCTTCATGCCTGCTTTAGTCCATATAATGTATTTTTCAACCTGCACACATCTTTAGGACTGTATGACAATTGAAATCCTTCAGATTGTTTGAATAAGATTTGTTCTTCAAGTTATCCATTCAGGAATGATGAATTCACATCCATCAGATACACTTTAAAATTATTGTGACAAAAAAATTCTAAGACATTATTATTTCCTCTAATCCTTCTACAAGAGAAAAAAATTCTTCAAATTTTCTTCCTTCAACCTAGGCATATTATTTACATACTAATCCAACCTTGTTTGTTATAACTTGTCCATCCTCATTTGAATTGTTTCTGAAGACCCATTTTCTACCTATGTCATTTTTGTTCATTGGCCTTGGAACTGATTCCCAAGTCTGATTTTTCTCAATATGATCTAATTCCTCATACATGGCACTTATCCAATCCTTATCTTGACTTTCCTACGAAAAATATTTTGTTTCAAAAATGGAAAACATGGTAATATGTGCTTGACCAAGGGTGCCTATTAAATTTCATCTAGTTTGAAGTCCTACTTCCGTATCACCAATATTTGATTACTAGGGTGATTACTTTTCACATACCCTGAAGGGGGTTTTGGAGAAGAGAATGTTGCTTCTACTTTTTCTTCCTCTTATATTTCTCATTTTCTTTGTCTTCACACTCATTTTAGATTTAACTAATTACGTTGATGCATCTTATATGCTTCGTCTTGGGAGGTAAATGTTCACCAAATTTTACTTCAATATTGTCTACAACCTTCCATAATATTTTATTATAGCGTCTATATACTTTGATCTTAGTTGAATTTCCTAAAAATATCCCTTTATTAGCTCTAACATCAAACTTACCAAGATTGTCCTCATTAATTTTGATGTATAACTTACTACTGAAGACTTTGAGGTGCTTTATTTAGATTCGTTTCCATACCACAACTCATAGGGAGTCTTGTCACTCTTTTTCCTAAGGCGTTATTTATTTAAAATATGAACTATTGTTTGAACAACTTCAGCACAAAAATAATTTAGAATATTTCTATAATTTACCATTGTTGTATCTATTTGTTGTACCAATATATTTTGCCTCTCCACCACACCATTTTTCTATGGGGTGTTTGTAATTGAGGATGTCTTATTATTCCATGTTCTTCACAAAAATATTCATACTCTCTTGGGGTAAACTCCTCACCTATGTCACACTTTAGGAATTTCAGTTTACAACCACTTTTATTTTCAACAAGGGTTTTAAACACTTTTATCTTATCAAAAAATTTATGTTTCTTGTTTAAAAATGTAACACAAGTCAATCTGATATAATCATCAATAATCAACATAAAATATCATCCTCCACTTGGTGTTTTGGTTCTTGAAGGTCCACATAATTCTGTATAAACCAACTACAAAATCTTAGTTGATGAGTCCTCCTTAGTCTTGGAGGGTACTCAAACCTATTTACCAATTTGACATGATTTGAGGACTATATTGTTCAAATTTGAAATATTTGGAAAACATGTTACAATTTTCTTCTTGATGAGCTTCACCATGTGATCAAAATTTAAATGTCCCAACCTTCTGTTCCATAGTCAGCTCTCATCAAGATTCCCAAACAACATTTTTCATTTTCCTCATTGATTATGTACACATTCCTTAGAGTTATCACGCCCCTTTATGCCACTTTCCTTGTGTTTTACATCTTTATTTCACAACCTTTGGAGTGAAAAGTGGCATCATACACTAGTCACACATTTGACTCACGCTCAACAAGTCGTGTTTGATCCCATCCACAAAATTATCATTATGAGTCTTGACTCTTCCATTTTACAAGCTAATTGTGCCTTTTCTCATGATTTAGTTTGGAGTGTGATTACCAAATATAACATTGAACATATTATGGTATTCTAGTGATGGGAATATACTCTTATTACCAGTCATCTATTTGGAGCATCCGTCGTCCACATATCAATAATTGCCTTAGTTTTGGGTATATAAGACACTACCACATTCTTCTTTCTTTTCTTCCCTTTTATAGTTCCATGTCTTAGGTTATTATTTTTCTTGATTGATATAAGGAGCTGATATGATTTCACTAATTTTAAAATCAACTAATTTATGTCCATATTTATGATAGTTATAACATTCAATATAGTCAAATAAAGGAGCAAAAGGATTGATGTCTCTAGGATCATTCCCGTGTGGATTTATAGATATGTTGTCTCTATTTATTGTCGATGGAAATGATTAATTTATTTTATTTCTAATCTAATTGTTTCTAATCTAGGGTCTACAATTTGCATCCTTATGGTCAAAATTCATACATGGATAATAATAACCATGTTAACTTTTAGGGCTAAATTGTTATTTTATTTATATAATTTCTTTTACAAACCTTTTCATCATTTACATATTTCATTCACCCCATAACATCATAACGTCATTATCAATTATGTAGAAAGAACAATAACATCAACAATGTAGCAGACCAATAAATTGCAACAGAAGAAAAGCATGCACAAATAGAGACACCATGAGTTAGGTTAGAGATATAATCTGTAGAGATAGGGTACATTAGGCTGCACTTGTTTCACAGAGTTTGGACAGTGAACTAGCTTGCATACCACTACAGGTGCTACCTTAGATGGGACACATTAGGTGTGTATATTAATTCACATAATGGTGCTAATAGGGTGTAGAGTTATGCCTTTAATAGTCGTAGATGGATCCCAATACATAGCCGAAAATGGGTGCCAATAGGCTGCAAGGATATGCCTCCAATAGTCACATATAGGACTTAGATGGGTGTCAATAGAACACATGGATATACCTCCAATATCTATAGATGGATTCCAATATAGGGACACAGATGGGTTCCAATAGGCTGCAAAGATATGCCTCCAATAACTTCATATGGATGGCAAGGTAGCTGCAAAATGTAACTTAGAAGTTTGATTGTATATGACCAATGAAGGGGGATAAAAGGGTAGAAATATTTATTTTCGAGATTCAAAAGACACTTCTATTGGAGGTAGGTCGACATGAGGATCCAACTTGTGATATTTTGAATTTCATATTTAAATATTTCCCTCCAATATAATTCAACATGATGACAAATTAAATTCCATTTATTATATATAACTACATGCAATAATAATTATATTTCTTAATCAAAAGAGTGAAGGAGGCTAGGGAATTTCTCGCTAGCTTCTAGATTTAACTCTCCCTCTCAGCTAGGGAAGAGTTTTTATTGTCATTATAAACTTCATCTTAGATGTACAAGGCTATAATATCATAACTCATCTTGTCCCATCTTATCTCATTTCATCAAATTTCATCTCATTTCATCTCATCTCGTTATGTCTCATAGAAGAAGAACAATCCACAATTAGTGGTATGGGATCTCAATTAGATCCTCCACACTGTACTAGTCTCTAGGTCAACTTTCATGACCTATATCTTAGTTGCATCAACAAATCATCCATCTCATCACTTCTTACCTTGTTTCCTTTGATCATCAACTAAAAAACTATGCCTAAATATAAAGAAGAAGAATTGTCATAGGGGAGCTCCAAATACCACCCTATATCTAAGGAAAATTGTTAGGATATGACTTACCATGAGGTAAGGATCGCAACTCTGCCATTGTCTGTTGAACTTCCCAGCTTAAGCCTAAATTGTCAGTGCTAGAAAACCTGTATCCCAAGAATTGAGCGAGATCGACTTACGGAGTCGGGTAAGGATAACACCATATCTCAAGCCACCTTAACCCATTGGCTAGATGGGGAGGATCAATCTCAACAAGCCCAACTTGTGGGTAGGATGCCAACTAGGGTATACTCTACCAAGTATTATACTTGATGGTAGGGGGGATACCCACTTGTCATAAATGACAAGGACCACACACACACCCTACAATACAAATACATGGGATCGACTTACCACAAGGGTAAGGATCACACCCTATCCTATTGTCTAGAGTTCCCTCAACCCCAAGAACCCTTACTGCTCCATTCCTCACCCTGTGAGCTCAACAGAGTGGAAGAGCTACGCTTAGTGTTCTTAATATTCTCGAGACCCCGTTCTCTCTTTAGTTCCTTCACTAGGCTTACGAGTTTTAGTCCTAGCCATAGTGCATGAAACTTAGAGAATATTAAGTCAACCACTAGCTTACATGCTGCAACTCAATAATCAAATTTTATTCTGGTTCATTAATAAAAATGTGATGGAATCTCATATCTCCTCTTTGCACCATAGTCCAAACATAGTGATATCTTATTTTAATGTGCTCAAATCTGTCATGGAACACATCAATTTATACATGTAAGATCTCACAATATATCATATTATATCATAGTCTTTCCCAACATATTCTCAAACAAATTCAAAGATATTTCTCAATCATACTAACTCACATCTAGTCATGCTAGCAACAATGCAGACTTCCACTCAAAGAAATTAAATTTTAGTACCTGTCTTGTCCTGAAAATAATGGAAAGCCTAACGAATCACTCCGATGTGCTCAACATCACAAACATATCCATATAGTCTCAAGTATCTAACAATGGGCCTTAGATCATAAATTACTAGATTATGCAACATACTAGTATACATATCCAAGGTCTATATGGTTCAAAGAAAATTATGAAAATCAAGAAGTCGACTCATCATGGGAATCCGTCAAAACTTTTTTTGAAGGGGAGGCTCTCTCAACTGCTTTAGAGTAAACCATTATGCCAAGTATCTACCAACAATTTTCCCTTGATAAGGAAGTCTTCATCCTCTTTTTGTTACACTTCTAATCTAAAGAAGTGGAATCATCTTGGGTGCAAGGGTCAACTCCCTCTGGATCTGAATGCTGAGACAATATTGATCCTATCAAAAATCAATTGTTAGATTATAAAATAAAATATCAAAGACATACCTTCAATCATGAAGAGAGATTATAGGTCACATCATTTCAAGCATTCCAAGCCCAAGGGACTTGCTTGATTTCATATGGAGCCTTCTTCAATCCACAATATTTAGTCTTCTATTCATGTGCCTCAAATTTATCCAAATATGACTCTTCCTTAAATACATCATAAAGGAAGCCAAATCATGTGTAAGGAAATGGGACCCAATATCTCATCATAACCCTCTCTTGTCAAGAGAATATTCCTTATCTTTGGTTTAGTATCACGCAAGCATCAAATATTGCAACATCTTTGTGATTAAGAATGGTCCTTGAATGAGGGACATACAACTTCAACATCTGCTTTTCTCAAAATAGTTGATTGTTATATGATGGTCTGCTTCTTCTGAATAAGAGGCTTCTTCAATAATAGTTGTTAACTTGGGTTGCCACAATCATTTTTCCAAAGTCTAGGTTCTTGTGCATGACTCTATATCTTGACGATGAGGCAAGTCTATATTTCTTCTAGATATGAGAGTGGCTCCTTCATTTTCCTGCACCAACTCCCTCTTGGAGCTAACCTGTAATATTCTTTCACTTAATGATCCTCTATATGGATCACATCCGTATGCAAGAAGTTAGTGAAATAAATAAAATACTCATATAAGAAGAATCACCAATAACTGAAAATAATAAATCAACGAAAGTTCTTAACTTTAATATCGATTGTTGGAGACTTTCATCTCCCTTTGAGTGTTAACCCCTCCTTTAATGCTCCACATCATGATGATCTTTAAGAAGGATAAACTTTCCTTATCAAATATGTTAGTAAAATAAGTGTTCAAATATTCATGTACAAGGAATAAACAAAAGTCTAAAAAAGACAAATATAAAAAAGAGCAGTGTCATAACATAAGTGATGGGTCCCATTAATAGGTATATTTTGAAGTTCATTATGTTGTCCTCCAATCCTTAAAACTATCATTTTCTAACATTAATTCATATTTTTAGTCATAATATGCTTAGTAAGAAGATTAAAATGTGTTTTTCATATTGTGAGACCTAATGTGATTAAATTGCAGGAAAAAGAGGCATTTTTTTATGCGGGGGCTTAATGGAGACAACCAAGAGAGAATATAGGGGACTTGTACACCTCCTTAACTCTATAAATCATCTTAGGTTCACATGATCCTCACTCATGTCTCGAATTCACTAGCAGCAGAGGGATCCCAAGTCCATGTGAAGATCAAGGAGAACCAGATCCACAATTCTTGAGATCTTGGAGGGAATCACTCCTATTTTCAAGGGAGATTCCATCAAGTGGATTTTTTTCTAAATAAACCAGCTAAAAGGGTCATTATAATTCAATTTTTTGATTAAGCTAACAGTAGGTACAGAGCCTAGTTCTTGACATTGTTATTCTTAACTTTGATGTAATGTATGGGACTACTATTTTCTGTTAATTTTATAGGGATTAATGCACATGTGGTTGTCGCTGGAATACCCTCAAGTATATTCCTATGATCAAAGGCATATTGTTCAGATTAACTGTAGTTATCACAAATAAACATATACATATCTATATTAATGCATGATACTCAAGGCCGGAAGGAAGAGATTACCTAAGATATTGATGCATTTTTGTTGGGGAACCCAATGTAGTAGAGCAGAAGACCCCTTTCCTAGATCCTACACCAATACCTACATATAAACAAAATAGAGAGCGATACAACAACATATAAACTCTGGTAATAAAAGGGTCAATACATAAAGATATGAAAATGACATGCATCTAAGCTACTCATAAAACAATGCTACAAAATAAACATGTAAGAAATCACAACATTGGCACCATCGAGTACACAACACAACAATAGGTTTATATTATTATGTAGGAAAGAATGATTACAACCATTTGGTGAATCGATCTTCCCTTAATCCTCCAACTCCTTTCTCTCTCTCCCCGTAACCTCTTGGTAGTAAAGAAACTATCTCACACAAATCTTTAGCAATAAAAATATATAATCATGTCCTGAGTTGGGCATTCCCATGCTCAGTAGCTCTGTCAGAGTGATTTCTCCAAAAAATTGGTATGAATATCATGTCCATCGATAAGCACAATGTGGAACTGTGTCATAATATGATCATCCTGATGACCTATATATGAAAACAATTTACGAAGCTTGGGAGAGGAAACAAGTATGAGTGATGTAAGCCTCTACACAAGGTCTTTGTCATCGCTTTATCTCAATAACATATTTCTACATGTGAATAAAGGATTTGAGGTCGAATATGTGTGAACTCACCTGATTACCAATCAATAATGAAAATTGTTTACATAAGTGAGCATGGCCACCAATAAGGATGATGGTCTCCAATATGCATAGTACAATCTAACAAGTGTGAATAATGATTTTGTCATCGAACACTCGTATAATCATTCAAATAGGAGTCAATAATGAAAATCCCCAATTAAAGACAAGGTAACCTGCCACTAATAACTGCACGTTCTAGGGTGTTGATATGTTTCTTGAGCTGCTTCCGAGATAGAGTGTTGAAGTTGATAGGAAGAGACTTGTCAAAAGGTAAGAAATAATGTTTCCTACATCATTTGACATGAAACGAGACAATAATGATTGTTTTTGAAGATAAATTTTGAGAAATGGGTCAAATAGATGGAAGGCATGATGGAAGTATATGAGTGATGATTGATACATGAAGCAGAGGAAAAAGGAATCCCTTGAACAATAGAAAGCACGACACAAAGGTTTACCAAGTAGATTTATACTCATGAACACCAAAGAGTGTTAGGATACAGGGATGCAGGAACACTGGAGTATATAGGCTAAACTCATAGGATGGTAAGGTTCATCTAAGAGGCTAACAAAAATGAGGTTTTGCTGAGGGAGTTCCATGTTCAAGGGAACGATTACTGCTAAAAAATATTTTAGAATATAGATATAGAGCCATTGTGTTGTCTGATTTTTACCCATCTTATTAAGTTTAACAAGTTCATACGTGTAAGCTTCATGTTATTTTCATATTTAGAGAGTTTGAAAAGATCGTAAAGAGAAACTCCAGGGGGGTCCCTTTGTCATAGTTGATAACCGGGTGCGACAAAGGTTTAATAGTATACTCAACATAGTTCCTTTTCTATAAGTTAATCTATTGATTCTAGATAAAGTGATAAACCTATGGTCAATAGAAATTTTCCTCATTTTGTTATGAGTACGAGGGGACAGAGTAAAATCGATATTCTTCGTGAAAGTTGAATGAGTCACCCGAAGACAAACTCAATAGATCTTCATAAAATTTTGATGAGTCAAATGAAGAAAACTTGATATACCTTTTTTAGTTTAATGAGTGATGGAAAAGAGATAAAATAATTTCTCGTTCTTTCTTCATAGATTTAATGAGCATGAGGAAGGGAAAAAATCAGGGATTTTACTTTTCAAGAGAGAGAAAAGGTCCCAAAGAAAAAGTTCTCATATCGTCTTTGTAGGAGTTTTACAAGCCCAAAGATGGTAACTCGAGGATTTCTCATTTCGAGAGTGAGAAAAGTAAAAAAAAAATATCATGCTCATATGGAGTCAAACGTGGTCAATTCTCAGGCCCAAAGAGAGTTTGGGCATGGTACTCTGATAGTGTCCTTTTTCCTTGAGAGTGTGCCCATGTTGAGGCCTTGTATGAATATGGACATAACCTGTCCAAGGGTGCCAAGGCAAGGGCTTCCCTATCACTTCGTATTGGAGGGGGGTGACTAGACATTTTTTATAAGATGAATTCTTCGAGTGGCTCAGTGGAAATATCATCATGATAGATGATTATGCCTATGCAGGTATGGATTACACAACTGATTTTTTTACCTGGCACTCAATGGGGTCCCCAAAGTAAGAGGTTTAATAAGAGTACAAAAATTATTTTTCACTTTTGAAATTTATGTAATGTTTTTTATTATGGGTGAACAAGTACTGACATGAAGCGTTTGCTTAACACATATGTTGAACCAGTGTGTCCTTCAGGCATGCCCCGCCATGCTAGGTGGGGTGATCAACTACCCGGGGCTAGAGCAGGTGTGAAAACCACCGAAGAGGGAGATGACACAGAGGCTCTGCAAGGTTTCTAGGAACCTTGAGGGTTTGAGCATGGTTGTGCCACCTCTTACCATGAGGGAGATAATGGCCCATATGCAGCGAAACATGGTGGGTGTGCCAGAGTGATTTTCGGTTCATCTTAGGAGGGAACAATGAAAAAGCATACCTCCCTCCATATGGCGCAGTCCGGTGTTCAAAGGATATATCGGTCTTTGAAGACTGGTCTGCCCAAATTGATACTGGCATGCATGATCAATTTGCTAAGTTTCAACATAAGAAATACTAGATGGGACTCTGGATGAACAAATAGGAACAGACCATGTCATCGAAACAACCCCTGAGTGGACTCTAGTTAGTGATTGATAACTAGCCGGGACAGGTGGTATACCAACAAACATTATAGGAATGGTAGTAAGAAGTTCTGTTGTAGCTGTATCAGATGACACAGTCGTAGATGTTGATGGTTTCTTAGACATAGTTAGTCTATCCAAAAGATTTCCTAGTGATTCAATAGGAACTTGCGATGAAAGATGATTAAAAGGACCAACTTCAAGAGTAGAAGGATACAGATGAACCGCAATTCCAAAATGAAATGGGGTACTGGATGGAGGATCCTCTACTATCTCCTCAATAGAAATCAGTCCAGGTGGAAGAGGTAGACTGTCAGGTCCGTAAAATATTTCTGGAGCCAAAGAAGGTATAGCTTCTGCAGTGATAGATACGGGAGGGGTGACACCTTCTGAATTCTGGAACTCAACTTCTAGATGTTTAGGTAAGTGAACTTGAGTCTCTGGATCAACTCCAGATGGAGTTGTTTCAGGTATAGAAGTGTTTACCATTCCACTAGGATCAGTTTTAATTTCCTCTTATAACTGCGAAACTTCTTCTCTAAAGGTAGATGTACCAGAAATGTTCGGAGTAACTGTAGTCTCTGATGATGTTGAAACAAAAGTTTCAAACAAACTAGATGAATTGAACTCAGTTAGATGAGACCGTTTTGCCCGGAATGGCTTCGTTTCCAGAGTCAAAGATGGTTGAATCACTAGTCTCTGTGAACGATGGAGTTTTGATTGACTTTCTTCCACGATTGCAGATTACTTGATCAACTCAAAATTAAGGGGAAGATGATGTTATTCTAAATTAATAAAATTTAATGACGCTTTGACACAACTTTGCTTTTTCAATTTTTAAGAGTCGAGAAAAAGCTAAAGATGACTCTAGTCCCCTTCAATTTTTAATGAGCCTGAAGTGACAAGTGCTCAGATGGACCTTTTATTTTAAAGAGTAAAAAAGGAACTAAAGTGACTACTCTGGAAATCTAGATAGAGGGATTACCAAACCAATCGCAAAACTACAATATACACCTTGGTGATAAATTAAAGCGAAATTACCAAGGACTTATGTACGGTAGTCAATCTTCCCGAATGTTGTGTTTAGTGCATTGTGATCGATAGGGCGGCAGACACGGGTTCCTATGGATAAAGGGTATAAGCCTATTATGGTCTCCCAATATATACTCGATGGTATGGGGAGCACAAGTCCGTGCTAGCACTTGTCGTATCAAGGAGGAGGAATCACCCAACCTTTGATGAAAACGATAGTTACTAGTTTTTACGACGCCGAAACATGTCTCTAGCCTAGACCTCTACATGTGTTGCGTTAAGTTCCAAAGTGTTGTTAGGTTCATTGAAATTTATTTTAGAGTTGATATTGTTAAAAAAATTTCCATTCAATGGTTCACCATGTGATGTTGATTTGAAACTCCTAAAATGCAGTCTACAATGATAAACAATCGTTGTTTATTTTGAGCAATGAAAATCCTATCTACTATGGAAAGAATATTACAATTTCTTTCAAACAAAGAGCAAAGGGCACACACTAGTGCATTTTCCTAAATCATATTTTGCACACAAACTAAATTCAAATGTAAATGCATGTATTTTTTTTCATTCCCCTTAATGTGAAAAATGCCAAAAAGGAAAACTGATGTAGCAAATATCTGAAATATTTTACTCAAAGCGACATTTCAACAATTTCTTTTTCAAAATGGAAAGGAAGACTAAACAACACTTTTCAATTTTGAATAGGAAATGCTTTCGATGCTTCAAATATCAACAAATCAGATCAAATACTTGAAGAAAATTTTAATCGACTATTCAGGGAAGGAAGACTCAGAAACACTTCTCTTTTGGACACAAAATGACAGTTACGACACTTTTTGTACCAAAGCGACAGATCGATTTAAGCAACTTTTCAACAAATTATTGTAAATGATGGAAAAGTACATAAAAACATTTACTAATCCTAATCAATGGAGGCTGATTTATGTGATGCAAGTAGGCTTCAGTAAGAAGGCATTGTTCATTAGCAGCAAATCAACTAAACAGAACTGAAAACAATGACAAAAACCCCAAATTTCAAGAATAGAAATAGGTTTAGTCAGTCATCGCACCTGGGCTTCATAGAAACAGGGATGCATCGCACCTGCTACACTCGGGAAGTGTGATGCATACTGGTTTACAGTGACAGATAGTGTGATGGTCCAGGGAGCGCAACTGAAGTGGGTTTTGGCTCAAATTTGCAGCTGATTTCAGTGAGTTAAGCTGAGCTATAATGGACAATAAGAGCAAAGTACAGAGGAATGATCTTGAGAGGTTACAGAGCTACCAAAAGGGCATCTAGAATGCTTGTAAGTCAAATGTTTAATTCATAAACCAAACTAGAGATTGACTGAAGCAGCATTCATCTACTATGCAATTGTAGAGCAAGAACAATTTGAAGGCTACCTGGTTGACTTCAGGCTCCATCTATAGTTTATAAAATAAACAATAACAGCAAACAAACATCTATTCGATCCCCAGCGGAGTCGCCATTTTGTTTCTGGGAAAACTAGTGTCTTTTCGATCAACTTGCCCTCTAGGTTTGGAAGCTACCCTAGAAACAAAAGTTTAAATCAATTCATGATTTCTTCTATGTATAATAGATAAGAGAAAGACAAAGGAACCAACCTGGATCTTCTTCTTAACTCCTTGTTTGATCTCTCTCCCCCTTGACAGAGCTTGCAACTCCTCTCCGTACTTATCCCGCTCGAAGAGTACTCGTAGAAACACAATAACAAAGAATTGTCAAAGCATCTTGATCTATTATATCATAATCATTACGGAATCAAAAATATAGTGAACATACAATGGAATTCACAAATAATAACATTCACAATTGCACAGTTATATGGAAGGAAAATCGAAGAACTTTATTAAATAGAAGGGAGAATTACAACCAGTTGTATGATCCAGCATCATCCTCCGAGCATGAAGCCCTCTTCACCTCATGAAATAGCAAAATCACCCAACAATACAATGCTCTTTCTCAAATACAAACTATCAGCACTTCCTTGCAATTCACAAAATTCCAGCCTCTAGATCTCTCAGATGAGGGATCCATTTACAGATGTGTGCAAGGGTGTGAGTCATCTCTGCATTTTTGACTAGTGTCATTCCACTTGTTACATTTGGTTCCACTTGGAGATTTCTTGGATCTCTTACTCATCCTTGGGTGAATTTAGAGAGGAAAGTGTCATAGGAGAAGTTTCTAGAAGATTCCATGAGCATCCACTTAGCAAAATGTCTCAGACATTTGTCCATCCTCTCTCATCGCACCCTACAGAAGACCTCATCAGTATGCATCGCACTTGGCTAGTGTAGAAGTCAGTATGCATCGCACCCTGACAGTGGAGCAGTTAGTATTGTCTAGTTTAGGCCAATTATGGATGGTTTTTCAGGTGGAACTTTTGGGGAATGATATAATCAGTTGACCATGATCTTTTAAGGTATGAAACAACACTTTTAGGGGTTGAAGAGCCCTAGTTTATCAACATATAAGATTGGGGTTGAAGTGCCCAAATATGTCTATAACACTTAGTATGGCCATTTTGTACATAAAAACACCCAATTTTTGAGAATTTTTTATGTAAAAAAGTTTGGACTCGATATATATATATATAAATATTTTGGAAGTATTCTTCCAAACTGATCAAACTGTTATTTGGGGCCACTAATCATGGAAGCCCTCTCTAATTAAGTAAATTAAGCTCAAAATGAAATATTTGGACAAAAATTTTCAAGGTTTCGCACTTAGTTTCTAACTGAGTCATAAAGTTCTTTTTCTGCAAAACCTTCTTGATCTTGAAAATGGTTTATGTTCTGTCCAGAATTTTAATCTACTCCATCTCAACCCTAGTATTTGAATTAAGAACTTTGATCATGTTTGTAGCTTCACTTGGTTTGCCTTTAAGAAGTTGCTTCACTTCATCAATAGCTATCTGACATTTGTTTATAAGTTCCTCCTGCTCAAAAATGATTTGAATGGAGGGCCATACTTCATTTATGGCCTGACTAATATCTGCCCAAATTCTTCGCTTGGCTTGGGTCAAGGCTTGAGCCATCAATGACTCACTCTGCAACTCTACTATTCTTATGTTTAACATGTGGGTCTTCTACCTTTCTTCAACATATAGAGTGTCATTATTTATCTTATGAGCTTCCAGATTCTTAAATTTCTTATGAAGCCTTTCATTTTCTTGTTTGTGGTGAGTCATCTTGTGTAAGAGTTTGTTCAAATCCCCTATTGTCAATGTATATTCTGTTGTGGCTGATGGAGATTCCCCTGCTCTTTTGGACACTATAATAGGAATTGTTGTGATGGGATCTATAGCTAATTGAGTAGATTGCTATTTTTCCTTAAGCAATTTCACAATTTTCTTGTCCATGGTCTTTATTTGTACATTCTATTCAATGTTTAGTTTGATCATTTCTTCCTTGTGTTGTTCACTTTCTCCTCTCTCCTTGGTCTGAGGGTCCTCTATATAAGGCAATTTAAGCTACTTCCTCAATGATGTAATATCTAAATTCTTATTTTTGATAAAATATTCTTCATCTTTAACATCAGTAGGGTCATATACAATTTTAATCACTAAGTCTTCTAATGACTTGACCCTGTTATTCTTTTCTAAATATGATATATTTTCAATCTTCAATTGTGACTTCACATTTGAAAAAGTAGTTCTAAGTTTCGATAATGCCATACCAGTATTGGTCATGGTAGAGAAAAGAATCTCACAATACTGCCTATGCATTTCCATTTAATCAAATGGGTGTATCTGATTACAATCAAAAGAAAATACAGTCTTCTTATAATTAAAAAAGCCTTGGGAAAAGGGACTTGAGCCTGCAAAAATGTCATTTGTATTCTACCCCTTTTTTTGTCAAATGCTTTCAACGACCTATGCTGTGAAGTAGAAGTCTGCTTCCCAAACTATGCATAAACATTTTCCTTTAAAGCTTCATTCTTCTGCTTAATTTCAAGGAAATTAGTGAATATGTTTGTCTCCTTTGTTTTACTTTCTCGTGCAGATTGAGCGATCTCTAAAAACTCTTGTGAAGCTGAAGAAGAAGCTGGCGTAGTGATTACATGTTCTTTTATCCCTATGGAAACCGGTAAATCATCCAAATTGATGATGATAGGCTCCTTTGGACCTTGAGCAGTAATAATGCCTTTGGAGTCAATCCTTGATTTTTTCTAATAGTGAATGAATTCCTTTTCTCCAACTGTTGATGATGAAGATCCTTCTATGGGCCTCTTTTCCTAATTTGTGTGAGAAGTAGGAGTCTAAAGAGTAGAAGGAGGTAAAATCTGTTATTTTGCTTCTTGAAGTGTATTCTCCTCCCACTATTCTTGATTTCTATACTTCTCAATCTCTGATCTTGGTGTATGATTGTAAGGTGTGGTTTTGAGTTCCACCCTTAAATCTGAGATAATACTGAATGGGTCATAAGACCAGGTGAATCTTGATTGAAAACCCATCTGTTTTAGTATTCCATCTACTTCTAAACCCACCGATCTATTATTACAAATGAATGATCCTACCTGTTCCTTTATCTTGAACTGAGATATCCTCTTTCATGAAAAAATTGAAGATCATCCATATTAATAATTTGCCTAATATATTCCAGAGAGAAAATTTTGATTAGAACATATTTGGGCAATTTATATGGAGCCAATTCATATCCATATACTCTAACCTCTATATATTTTTGGTAAAGATATTAGAATCTTGTTCTAACTTGATCACTAAGATGCAGGATCCATTTGATTTATATTCTGATCCTGGATTCACTTTGACTGCTCAGAAGTTGTGCAACTAGGTGAACGAAACAATCAATGAAGTCTAAAAATCTTAACTCAGTTGAGTTCTTCCTAATCAATGAGTTCCATTATGTGACTACTTGATTCTCTTGTTAATCATCCTTCTTGTGTAGAAAAATAGGGAACCAATCTCGCTACTGAAAAATAAACATATGTACTAGCACAGAGGAGTACTTAAACACTCCTTCAGTAGTGATATTCATCAATTTCTCATGCATAGCTTCAACCAAGAATTGATTGTAATTATACATGAAGGCAGGTTCGTTTTCTTTAGAGAAAAATGGTAGATAACCTATGATAGCTTCATCTACCCAGTGATTTGTTTGGTAGCCTAAAAAGCAATAAATTAGGGAAATTATGTGTTTATCTTTCTCAGGAAACATAGATTCTAGATAAGGAGGATTCCTTTTAGGGAGCTCAACATCTCAGGGAGAAAGATCTCAAAGATTTGACCTCTTTGAGGGAAGGTGAGCTTATGGTATACGTCAATTAATGTTGTAGTGGATAAAAAACTAAGGGAATCATTTTCAGGGATCATAAGCATTTTGTTGATGATTTTAGGGGTGATAGATATCAGAAGGTCTCCATTCTAAGCTACCATAGTTCTCTGTAAAGGGTTATACTTAGCTTGGCACCACATGACTAGGTCAGGAAAAGAATAGGTTTGAAAAAACATGTACAGAGGCAGAAGGGATTCCCATAGGTTTATGTCATCTTCAGAGTCAATGTAGGTCTGTTTTAGCCAATTTTGTAATTTGAATATGTCAAATCCACATTCTGTGTCTACAATATTAAAATATTAGTGAGCTAATGGGATGTGGTCCAAGTTTAAGGAATCGAATGCCTTTGGGTTTCTTGTACTGTAGAATAACTGACAGATGGCTTGTCTTTCTTCTTAGGAGCCATTGTAATAGAACTGTAATGTAGGATAATAGAAAAGTTGCAAGTATACCTTAAAATTACACTTACTGTTTGTAGGCTCCGCTCGACAGAGACTATAAAAATAAGAACAATGGATTCGAACAGTGAAAGGGAAATTAAGGAAAGCAAGTGTAATGGGGCGAAGGGATATTTATCATCCAGATAAGATTACTATTACAGGAAAGTCATTATTGATCAGCAAATTGGTCATTTAATGGAGGGAGATCAGCAACAGGAAGCAATAAATTGGCGACAATGGATAGGCAATAACAGATCGGGGCACGTGGCATGGAGCAGTTGAAGGTGGAAGGCATCAGAGATGTCACCATTGGCGCAGTATCAAGAAGAATGGGAAGGTAGATAGATAGATTTCGGGGGGGGGGGGAGTGGCGATAAGCAGTAAGGAGTGAGGGGGATGTGAAGTGCAGAGGTGGTGACAAGTTAGCGAGGGTCCCAAGTGGCCAACACAACTTTTCACACCCCCCTCCCATTATCACATATCATGGTGAGGGGTTGTGAAGTGGCTTCCCTACTGTTGATCTAGATGGGGAGGCAAATTGTCGTTAGTTTGTATATGAACTTTATCGCTTGCAGACAAATAACTTTTGTTGTATATGACTTTGACATAAAACATAACAAGTTTTATTTACAAATAATTAATCACCATGTAAAAGGTAATTAAACGATAATTAAAAACTAATCTAATTTTGGTGCATTTACACTCGCAACCCCTATTTTCCTAATTCACTAATTAATCCTAATCTAATACAACTTTTTCCAAATTTTGAGCATAGTAGGCCATTAATTTATCCTATTCTATCTTATATTCTAGCATTCAACCAAGATTAAATAGTTTGGTTGAACTTATTCTCTAATCTAAAACATAAATTTAAATGATTTGATCAAGATTAAATAGTTTAATTCAAATCAGAAGAAAATGATGTGGCATGATAACAAGTTGCACACAAAATCTTTATTTTTTACAAAGAAATGTATTTCTATAAAGTGGCATTTAAACAAGCACACTTATACAATTATTTGATTTTCTTTTGATGGGGTTTTATTTCATATCTTTTTTTTATTCTCTATTTTTTCATATTTCTAATTTTTTCATTATTATTTCACACCCACTTTTATAAATAAAAAATAAATTATCAAAAATAAAGCATGTTACAACTTCAGCTCCAACTGGGGACTGCTTCCTCTTGCGAGTTGCAGAGAACTTGCAAATCCATGTGCCTTCTCCTCGGGCTAATGTGGGCTAATGTGGTCTCTATTGAAACAAACACACACTGCATGTAGAATAAACTCTCTAGTATAATAAAATGATGAATGAATGGAAACCTCTCAATATTGAATGTAGTGCTTCAAGTATTTCCCATTGACATGCAATGAGGAATACTCTTCCTCCAAATTCTACATATGGAAAGCGTTATTACCCTTAACCTCAACAATTCTGAAAGGACGCAAGCAGAGGTTGTCAAACTTTCCATTTTTCGCTTTGTCTTCTCTCCTAGCATGTCATCTTAGTACCAAATAACCTTCCCTGGAATCTCTTTCCCTAGCTTTCCTATCAAACAAGCTTTTAATTTTACTCCGATGTTTCTTATGTTTGTAATGTATTTCATCTATATCCTCATTTAGTTATATGATCTGATTTATTCTTCGAGAGAAGTCATCAGTCTCTTCATTTGACTCTTGCAAAAACTTCATGACAGGAAAAGCTAAATGTGTGGAAAATATAGCTTCTTTTCCATAAACAAGCTAAAAGGGGATTTACTTGTTGACCTTTTGGATGAAATCTTGTTGGCCCAAAGTGCATTAATTAGATGACTGTCCCAAATCCTTTTATGATCCTCCAATGTTTTCTTTATAACTTTAACCAAACTTTTATTTGAGGACTCTGCCAGTACATTTCCTTATGGATAGTATGGTGTAGAATGATGCAACAAGATCTGATATTCCTAACAGAATTCAAGCATCTTATAACTACTGAATGCTTGTGCATTGTCTATCACTATTTTCTTGGGGCATCCAAATTTATACAATATGTATTCTTCAATCAATTTGATAACAATAATATCAATTTCATTTCTAAATGGAATGGCTACCCATTTGGTAAAGTAATCTGTAGGAGTCAATATCCATCTGTATTGACTACTTGATGGAGGATGAATTTCACCAATCAAATCCAATCCCCATTGAAGGAATGGTGCTTGGACTAGTACTGGAACCAATGGAAGAGTTGCTAATCTCTACTTTCTAGCAAACATTTGACACTGTGTATAGCTCCTAACATTTACTACCACTTGTGCAAATAGAGTAGGCCAATAAATTTTTCCCTTAAGATATTGTATGTTGTATCCCTCCAAGCATATTGCCCTCCATAAATTCCTACATGAAATTCATCAATGATCCCTTCTATCTCATTTTCTGTTAGGCAAAGTAAAAGGATGTTAAGAGGATCCTTCCAATATAGATTTGCATTTACAATAGAGTACTTTACAACCTTCAACTTCAATGTTTTACATTGATTTTTATTGAATTTAGGTGGACATCCAAATTCTCTAAGAGAGTTCACAATATCAAAGTGCCAATTTGATAATAAAGAATTTTCATCAATGTGAATCAGAATTGATTGATCACATGTAGAAGGTTCTTATGGATTCTCCTATGTTGGGATTTCATAAGGTTCTTGCGGATTCTCCTATGTGGGGGTTATAAAATGTTCTTGTAGATTCTCCTGTTTGGGGGTTGCAGAAGGTTCTTGTGGATTCTCCTATGTGGGGGTTGTAGAAGGTTCTTGTGGATTCTTCTCAACTTGGATTTCAAAAACATAATTTATTCTTAATATTTTGCAATTGGACTCAGCAAGGATCTTAGTCAAGCCTTGACCTTTTACTAGCTTAGTAGTCCTGATGATGAGATCATACTATAAAATTTTAGTTATCCATCTCCCTCTCCTTCCATGAGTATCAGGCTAAGTTAAAACAATTTTTATAGCACTATTGGGACCATAGGGAGTAATAAAAGAGTGGAGGATATAGACTCTAAATACTTTCAGAGCTTTAACTAAATAATAGGCTTGTTTTCCAATAATGTCATACTTTATCTCAACATCTCTCGTAACTTTTCTAAAAAAGGAAATGGGTTGGTCATCTCCATCTTTGTTCCTTTTGCAAAATAATAGCAGCTAAGGTAGTTTCAGAAGCAAAAGAAAAGGCTCTGAAAGGTTTATAGTAATCTAGACTAACTAAGATGGGGGCTTCTACAATGGAATTTTTAATCTCATCAATTGTATACCTAGCAAGAATAATCCATTTAACTTCATGGAAATTTCTCAGCATTTCAGTTATGTCCTTAACTATTTCATCATAATTAGCAATAAACCTTCTTAAAAAAATAATTTTCCCAATGAAATATTGAACTTCCTTCTTGATCCTTGGTAATATGAGTGCTTGAATTGTTGAGACTCTTTTAGGATCAATGACTACTCCTTCTTTAGAAATGATGTGTCTGAGTAGTTTTCCTTCTTGGAGTGCAAAAAAAGACTTCTTGTGATCCAAAATAGATTCAATTTTGCCTCCAGATCAAAGTCTTCAAACTTAGTTGAAAGTGGGATCAAGTCGAAGTGCTCGATGGGATGATTCAAATGGTGTGAATGGTGCGAAAATCCAAGTTCGGATGAAGAAGTTAAGGCCAGTCAAAGTTTCAAGGCAAACCAGGGCAAAAAGAGGAAAAGCCAAAATCAAACAGTCAAATTCAACAGTCAACGGTCAACCCAGGGTGATGTCAGTAGGACATGTGTCATCTTGGGAATGCACCATATGTCTAGGATGATGTCAGTAGAGGTTGAGGACGCATCATAATTTGATTGGTTGAAATGGGCCAATCTGGTGCAGACACGTGGCAACCTGAATTTGACTAATATTGGCATGTAAATCCCAAAATTTTGGGGGTCAGGGAGGATCGAACCCCTAACCTCCCAGAAGGATAATATTTCACTGGATTCTGCTCACCGAATGAGCTACTATGTCACTTGTTAATGGAAAGGTTGGAGTTATATTTATGGTTTCGGGTATCAAGCCACCAAAAAAGGGTAGGACAGTCAGGGTCAACCCGACGACCGTCGGTCCCTTAACACTTAATGCCAAACTAACTTCCAGAAATATATGTAATCACAAACCATATGTAGCGTGTAAACCATAGGCTCCAAATATACCACATGCATGGTGATATCATATCTTATATGATATATCTTTATCATATATATTAACTATAAGAAATGGGATAAGGCGAAAGAGATGGGTGGAGGTTTCGAATCGCTGACCTTCCAAAACTATTATATAATAGTTCTTTCACATAAGTCCGCTAGCCAACATACCAAGTGGTGGAACTTGGTATTCCATCCGCCCATTATTTCTATAGTGTTATGCAGGAGTCGAACTAGACCAAAACCACTAGTGCGCATTCTAAGGCGGGTTTTGGTTGCAGAGGTCGTTTTCCTTCCACATAAGTGGCTTTATGTAGTAGAAAGGCAGTTTTGCTACAAGAAAAGGTCGTTTGATGTATCAGAAAGGAGGTTTTGATACATGAATAGGTGGTTTTTGACTTTCCAGGGGGTATGGAGGTCACTATGGCCAAATATGGTCGAGTTTATACTCATTTGACTCGAAATTTCAAGCTGGATGCAATGGTGATGTCCATTTTCTCATCTGAGACTCTGTTTTTGAGCTCATGCCTATAACATAATTTTGAAGACAAAATAAAGAGGTCAACATTGGAAGTGAAAGGACAAGGATACATAGCTAGAAAGTCTGGTGAACTCCTTTATTAAATTTGGTTGTGTTGATGTGTTTGAATGTGTCTTCAAATTGTTTCATTGTTTATGTCATTCACAATATTTTCGATCCATTTCATTAAGTAAAATAAGAGAATTCACACATAGCCTATAATACCTTTTTCATTAATGGATCAATTGGTATCAGAGCAGCAAGGTTTTTAAGGTTTGAGAAGTTTGTGTGACAATTTGGATGCTTACTAGGTTGGGGCTCAAACAAGGCGAAGGAGAGATTGTTGAGGCGAATCCAGAGATTGGAAGGGTCTTTTCACAAAGAAGGATGGTGGATGAAACTCCACTTGGGTCAGAATCCTAATTCTTGGATAGTTTCATGATGATACGTGTCATGATGGAAGAGATGTATCATGAGTTTAAAAAAGGTAAAGGTGAAGGCACTTCATCACTTAAACCAAACAAAGGAGCAGAGGAACCTTTTCTTTTTATTCCTCTAGATAAAGAAGATAAGGGAAAGGGAGAAAAGCCTCCTCCATCATAACCATCATCGTCATCGTCGTCTTCTTCTCATAACAATAGTTCTTCTAAGAAGAAGAAAAAGAAAGCCTCTTTGATAAAATTAGATGTAAAATTTGATTTGCCAATTTATGATGGAGAACTTAATGCTGAAAAGCTTGATAATTGGATAAGGAAAATTGATGTATATTGTAGGGTGCAGAAAGTTGATTTAGAAAGAAAGAGGATCCAACTTGCTAGCCTTTGACTTGGAGGAACCGCACTTGTATGGTGGGAAGGCAAGACACAAGCAGATCTCCAAAAGCATGGTAAAATCATTTCAACTTGGAATGAATTTATTTCTGCCATTAAAAGAAATTTTATCCATTGGCTTATATGCAACAAGTAATGTTGAGTTGGCAAACACTACGTCAATTAAAAGGTCAAGGTGTTCAAAATTATACTCAGGAATTTCGTAACAGAGCTTTAACACTAGGCATTTCATTAGACTCACCAGAAACATTGTTGAAATAAATAGGTGGTCTTCATAGTTATTTTAGGCATACCATACTTATTTTTAATCCAACTAGCTTAGATGATGTATCTGTTCAAGCAACTCATCTAGAAGCTAGAGGTAAAAATGTAACCCCAGATGTTGGGAAATGAACCAAACCTATTGAAGGAAAGAATAAACGCAAGAAAAAATTGAAATGGAAGGAGAAGAAAACAAACACTGTGAAGAAAGACAAACCTTCATGCACTCATTGTAAGAAGGAAGGACATGATGAGGCACATTATTGTTCATTTCATTCGTAATTGAAGCCTAAGAAGTTTGGGGGTAAATAGTGAAAGAATGTTGCTGCTATTCAAAAGGACTTGGGATTAGATTCAGGTGACGAGACAACAGTTACAGCTACAGGTATAAAAGATAAATATTCTAAAGCATCTACAAGCACTTCTTCAAATTCTGTTCATAATGGTAATGATGAGAGGAAAAGAAATGAACTATTTCACATAAGAGCCATTTCCAAGCATACTAAAATTGATACTTTATTTGATAGTGGGTCACAAGTTAATTTGATTTTTCGAGCAATTATAAAGAAGTTGGGTCTAGAAATAAAATCTCATAAAAATCCATATCCATTAGGTTTGGTGTGTGATAAAACTAAGCTACAAGTTACGAAATAATGTAAACTTCGTTTTTCTATTGGTCAATGCTTGTAGATGAGGTTGAGTTAGACATAGTCCCATTGGACATATGTGGAATTGTACTAGGAATTCCATACTTGTACGATAGAAATGCTATCTTCTATCAAACTAAAAATAAGTATCAACTCACTAAGGATGGAATTGAATATATTGTAAGGGCTCATAAAATCATAGATAACTTCTCTCTCATAAATTCAGGATAGATGAAAAGATTTGTGAATGAAAGTAAACAATTTTTACTTATGATTGTAAAGCAAAGGATATTGATAAATCGATGCATTCCAAGGATGTAATCCTAAACAGAAAGAAGATCTAGTTAAAGTTGTTTCCGATTATGATATTATGTTTCAAGAGCCTAAAGGGCTTCCACCCAAGAGAGAGACAGAACATGAGATCTATTTCCAGCAAGATGCTCCACTACCTAACATTGGAATGTATAGGTTATTAGCTCTAGAGAATGCAGAAATAAGGAAGAAGGTACAAGAGTTTCTTGATCAAGGGTTTATTCGACCAAGTACATCACCATGCAAATCACCTATTGTGTTAGTGTGAAAGAAGGATAGTTCATGGTGAATGTGCATTAATTTTATAGAATTGAATAAAATTCACAATAAAGAATTGTTATCCTCTTCCTCATATTGATGATTTGTTAGATCAGTTAAGAGATGCAGTTTACTTCTCTAAATTGGACTTGCGAAGCGGCTACCAATAGATTAGAGTTGGAGAACAGGATGTATGGAAGACTGCTTTTGAAATGAAGCAAGGACTCTATGAATGGATGGTTATGCCTTTTGTCTTAACTAACACTCAAGATACATTCATGCAAGTCATGAGTTATATATTTAGACCATTCATTGATGATTTTGTAATAGTCTATTCAGATAATATTCTTGTTTTCAGTAGAACATGGGATGAACATTTTAAGCATGTAAAGTAGATTTTAGATGTTTTGAAAAGACAAAATCTCTATGTAAAACTGTCGAAATGTGAATTTGGCAGAACATCTTTAAATTATTTGGGTTATTGTAGGTGGTGGTGAATTGAATATAGATCCATCTAAGGTTGAAGTCATTGTAAATTGGCCTAAGACAAATACTGCTACAAAGTTAGAAGTTTCTTAGGGGCAGCGCAATATTAGAGAAAGTTTATTGCTAACTTTTTGTTGATTGCAACTCCTTTACATGCTTTGACAAGTGTGAAACATGTGTTTTAGTGGGGAGGAAAACAGCATAAATCATTCGACACATTGAAAGAAAGGATCAGTAAAGCGCCAGTACTAGCACTGCTAGATTATCAACATCTATTTGAGATCGAGACAGATGCACGTGAATATGCCATCGAAGCATTGTTTATGCAGCACATAAATCCTATATGCTTTCATTCTGAGGCATTCACATCAACAGTAGTTAACTATCCTACATATGATAAAGAATTATATGCATTAGTTCAGAGTGTTAAAAAGTGGAAACATTACATAATGGGTAAAGAAACAATCATACATACATATCATCAACCACTTCAATATTTACACTCACAAACTAAATTGCAACAATCACGACATTACATGTGGATGGGTTTTCTACAAAAAATTCATCTTGTTATTATATATAATAAGGGCATACATAATAAGGTTGCAGACATGTTATCAAGACCAATCATAAATGCATCCACAATACTTAAGCATAATTCAGTAATTCATGAAAGTTACATAGAACAATATGCTCAAGACATAGATTTTAAGGATGTATATGCAACTATAAGTCATGGCAAGAATGTAGAAGAATCAGATTATTACATAAAGGACAAAGTCTTGTATCATTTGGGAAAGTTATGCATTCCACACACTGAAAGAGTTAACATAATTCGAGAAGCACATACTTCTCTCATATTAGGTCATTTTGGTGTAAGTAAAACAGTTGCACAATTACAAAGATTATGCTATTGGCCAAGAATTAATGAGATAGTTTCTAGATATATTAAAGGATGTACTATGTGTGCTACAAGCAAGCTAATTAATAGAAAATTAGGCTTGTATACTCCATTGACAATTCCTTCTCGTCCTTGGGAAAGTGTTTCCATGGATTTTGTTGGGGGGTTTCCAAAGTCTAGAAAGGGTCACGATTATTTGTATGTAGTTGTGGATAGGTTCAGTAAAATATGTCTTTTGACACCATGTAATAAACAAGTCACAGCTGAACAAACCGCAAAGTTTTTGTTTCAAAATGTATGGGTTCATTTTGGGTTACCCACATCTATTGTATCCGATCGAGATTCTCGATCTATCGGTAAATTTTGGTTAAGTCTATGGGAGTTAATGGAAACAAAGTTGAAGAATAGCATAGAATTTCATATGCAAATAGATGGTTAGACAGAAGTGGTCAAAATGACAGTGATACAGTTGCTTCGAGAATATTGCAACAAGCATCTAAACTTTGGGATGAGCATTTGTGTTATGTGCATCATGCTTATAACCATGCAAAACATTCTTCTACTTAGAGATCTCCTTTTGAGACTTGTTTTGGTTTTACACCAAAGTCTCCCTTGAATTTTGTCTTTGGTAAATACATAGTAGTTGATGGACACAGTGATGTGGATAAAGAAACCAAGTTCATTGAACAAATCTAGGAAATTCACTAGGCAGTACAGGAACAGCTGGGCCAAGTAAATTATAAAGCATGGCATGACAAGCATCAAGTTGAGCATAGTTTTCAAGTTGGTGATCAAGTCTGGTTGTACATCAGCAAAGAAAGACTGCAATGGGAAGGTAAAATGTTGAAACCAATTAGATAATGGTCCTTTCAAAATACTTGATAAAAATTGGTGAAAATGATTTTCGCCTAGATCTACCAGCTTATATATAGATATATTCCATCGTAAATGTTGAAAACTTGAGATTGTATGAACCTTCATTGATTGAAGATCCTAAAGAGAAAGGTCAGATACCTTCCATTAAAGATCTTTTGCCTGAGTATCTCAATGAGCTACAAGAGGACAGAGTTCTTGACAAGAGGATAAGGAATTTGTGGCGAGGAAATGTTGAGTATCTTCAAGTTTGACTCAAAGCTACAAATCCAAATAAAGCACGATGGATAGAGATTAGAAAAGTGAGGGAAATTTATCCTCACTTAGTTGATAACTAAAACCAACTTTTGGTTGTCCAAAAGCTTCCAGTGGGGAGGAGTGATTCAAAATGGATTCAGTTTTGCCACTATATCAAAATCTTCAAACTCATTATAAAGTAATATCAAGTCGAAGTTCTCGACGAGTCGATTCCAACGGTGTGAACGGGGTGAAAATCTGAGTTCGGATGAAGAATTTAAGGCCAGTCAAAGTTTCAAGGCAAACAAGGGAAAAAAGAGGAAAAGTGAATGTCAAACAGTCAAAGTCAACAGTCAATGGTCAACATAGGGTGATGTTAGTGGGACACGTGTTGTCCTGGGAATGCACTATATGTCCAGGATGATGTCAGCAGAGGTTGATGACGTGTCATAATTTTATTGGTTGAAATGAGCCAATCCGGTGCTGACATGTGGCAGCCCAAATTTGCCCAATATTGGCATGCAAATCCAAAATTTTTGGGTGTCAGGGAGGGTCAAATCCCTGACCCCCCAGAAGGCTACAATTTTGCTAGATTCTGCTCACCAAATGAACTACTATGTCACTTTTTAATGGAAAGGTTGGAGTTATATTTCTGGTTTCGGGTATGAAGCCGCCAGAAAAGGGCTAGACGATCGGGTCAACCCCATGACCACTGGTCCCTTAACACTTAATGCCAAACTAACCACTGAAAATATATGTAATCAGAAACCATATGTATTGTATAAACCATAGGCTCCAAATACCCCACATGCGTGGCGATATCATATATATATATATATATATATATATATATATATATATATATATATATATATATATATATATATATATATATATATATATATATATATATATATATTAATTATAAGCAATGGGATAAGGCGAAGGGTCGGGCAGAGGTTTTGAACCACCGACCTTCCAAAACTATTATATAACAATGCTTTCACATAAATCTGCTAGCCAACATACCCAACAGTGGAACTTGGTATTCCATCCACCCATTATTTCTATATTGTTATGCAAGTGCCGAACCATATCAAAACCACCAGTGTGCATTCTAAGGTGGGTTTTGGTTGAAGAGGTGGTTTTTCTTCCATAGAGGTGGTTTTATGCAGCATAAAGGTGGTTTTGCCATAGGAAGAGGTGGTTTTTGACTTTCTAGGGGGTCTGGAGGTCATTGTGGCCAAATATGGTCGAGTTTATACTTATTTGACTCGAAATTTTGAGCTGGACGCAATGGTGATGTCCATTTTCCCATTTGAGACTCTGTTTTTGAGCTCATGCTTGTAATAGCATTTTGAAGACAAAATAAACAGGTTAGTACTAGAAGCGAAAGGACCAGGAGACATAGCCTGAAAATCTGGTGAACTCCTTTATTAGATTTGGTTGTGTTGATGCGTTTGAATGTGTCTTCAAATTGTTTAATTGTTTATGTTATTTGCAATATATTCGATCCATTGCATTAAGTAACATAAGTGAATTCACACATAGCCTATAATACCTTTTTCATTAACAGGTCATCTTGGGATTAAGAGAAATCCCAAATTTTCTGCACTTCTCAAAAACCTTTCTCAAATGCTTTAAATGCTTTTCATCAGAATTGGAAAAAACAGTTAAATCAACTAAATAAATAACAACAAATTTGTTGGTCTGACCTACAAATGCTAGGTCCATAGCACTTTGAAAAGTGGCTCTAGTGTGAGTTAACACAAAAGGCATCCGAGAATACATGAATGTGCCCCAAGGAGTTGTGAATGTATCTTTTTCTCTATCCTCTAGACTAACCATAATATAATTATCCAGAAAAAACCATCTAACATGGAAATTCTATGTGCTCCTAAAACTTTTTGAAGTAATTGATCCATCTTAGGTAATGGATAATTGTCTTTTAGGGAAGATTTATTCAAATTCCTAAAATCCACACATAGTCTAATTTCACCATTCGTTTTTCTCACTGGAACTTGATTGGCTACCCAATCAAAATATCTTAATGGAAGTATTATTTTAGCGTCCAGTGGCTTCTTAATTTATTTTCCAATAACAAGAAGAAGGACATGATTAATTCTCCTCAATTTTTATTTCAAAGGTGTTGCCTCTGGTTTTAACAAAATTTTATGTTCAATAAGATATGTGTCATATGTTTTTTATTCATTATAACACCAGGAAAAAAAATCTTCTTAGGCTTTAAGGAGGGCTAAATATTTGCCTTTGGCTTCCATTGATAGGGATGTAGAAATTTTAACATTACTGATCTCTTCAGAACTTCCAATGTTATAAATTTCAATATTTTCCTCATGTGAATTAGATATTGGATCTTTGGGGACATCATTATGATCAAAGAGCTTCTCAAGAGGGATTAACCCTTTTGGAATAAAATTGTTAGATAATTGGGTAATGCTATGATCAACGATTTTAGAGTCAAATTGTGGTGTTTGATTTTTGTTATCAATTTCAAAATTATCAAGTTGTTCTTCCTCAACCTGTAGGTTTTAGAATTCATCAATGAATTGCAAAAAGGAATTTAGCTGCTCGTCATCATCAAATATTTGCTAGTGCTTAATATTTTCCAGAATAGATGGTCTATACTTAACTTGAATTTGATATTGGACAAGCATTTTATTAGGAACTTTAAAGGAACTTGTAAATACAACAAAGGAATCTGCATGCATGTTTTGATATCTAGGAATAGCAGTAATATTGAATGTTGAAAAGAAATTTTCAATTGAATACCAAACTTCCTTCATATAAGATCTTAATATAGGGTGCCTAGTTTGCCACTAATTCCTATCTTGTTTGACAATAAGTTTAGAATCACTGTATACACTTAAATTTTGCACCTTAAGACTTCTTGCTAACTCCAATCCTAACAGAAAAGCTTCATACTCTGCTACATTATTAGTTACATCAAACTCAAGTTTGTATGATTGGATAATATTTTATTTATATGGTGAAATTAATACAATTTCAACTCCTACTCCTTCCTTTGATCAAGAACCATCAAAGTACAATTTCCAAATATCAGTTTCGATGGTTTTAGGTTGATCAACACTATTTTTAATAGTAAGTTGAGTGTTTTGTGAATTATTAACTGACAATTCAAAACAACAAAATACTTTTTCAACAGCATAAATAGGATTATTACTAGCTTGATAAGATTTACAAATAGTATTCATAAATCTGACTTCTATGTATAGCCTGAGATTCTCACCCCCATATACCGGAATAGTGGCATAAGACATATCAATTTGTACCCTTCCCCCTAATTTAGCACAACAATATCTTGATAACAACATGCCAAATTTTGGAAGAATGTGAGTGACTATAATGTCTAGAACCACACTTTTGATAGGGATCTGAGCTAAGGTAACCACCAAATCTTTAATAAGTCCAAGACAAGGTACTTTCTTGGAGTCAAAAGTGTAAAGATCATGGTAAGTTTTAGTGACTTCTAATTGTAGTTGGTCCATGATTACTTTAGGCATTAGATTATGGGAAGCCAAAGAAACTAACATACATTTATATAATAGGAAATCATGAATTTTCAGACTCACATAAAAAGGTGGTATACTCTCATCTATCATGTTAGAACTAGGACTGAAAACTACCAAGGGTTTTTCGTCATGCAGGCTTATCACATCCCCTTCAATATCCACACTAGTTGACTGAATCCATTTAGAAACTTGGTTCTTATACCCTTGGTTCTTTGACAATTCAGCTAGGGGAATTAGTATTTTAACTCTTTGCAGTTCTCTTTCAACATTGAAGGTTGTCAAAACAGTTTTATCAATTTGACTTGTTTCATCTATTTGATTCAATGGTTGAATGATTGTTGTCTAGGTTTCAGCAGATTTTATCTAAGGTTCATTTAGAGTGGAACTATTTGGAGGTATATCAGGACCTGACCTAGGTCATAGATCGCATCTTCTGTTCAGTTATCCAATTAAAAATTTAGTAAAGGCCTAATTTTAGAAATTTGATTTTCCTCTTGATTTTGATAAGACTAATTTAAAGGGTGAGAAACAATAGCATTATGTACAGATGAAGAATAAAATGATTTATATTTTAGAAATTAATCATCCAATGTCATCTGGTTGTTGATCATCAATCATCAGAGGGGTTTGGATCTATTGATCAGTGTTAGGTATCTGCAAAATTTGAGTTCGAGGGACTCCTCTAAACTAAGTTTGTGGTCTAGCAACATTTTGTTGTATCGTTTTAGGGTGTGTTTCAATCTTATAAATCATATTACAAAGGTTTCTAAGTAATGATGTTATCTCATCTATATTTTGATCATGGTTTTTGGTCTTTGAGGAAGACCCTTCCTCCTTAGCTTTCATTTCTATTTTAGCCTTTTCAGCTTTGGCTTTCAGTTTAGATGAAGTTGAACTATGAGCCTCAACTTCTATAGCGTTAGCTTGCATGTCTTGTATGGTAGGGGATGTCATTTGCCTAAGCATGACTACAAATTCATCACCAAAGGCCTTAAAAAACCTAACATTCTCTACTCTAACTGGAGGTTTACAATCAGGAGAATTTTGTGGTAAGGTTTATTGAATTGTTTAATGAAATCTACCATTGGTTCTCCATGTTTTCTTTTAATATCTTCAAACTCTGTAAGGTAGTAAACTTAAACCTTTTTAACACCCCACTAATTCTTGAATATAGTAGTTAATTCATTCCAAGAATGAATTGAATCAGAGCTCAGTTGTCTAAACCAAATCCTAACATTTCCCTCTAAAGATTGAAAAAATAATCACATATATACATCCTCATGCTCTATGTTCATATTATCTGCAAAATCTAAAAAGGCAGCTAGATGATCTTTTGTAGACAAACCAGTTTCCCCATTAAAGCTGGGCATGTCTTTAAAATACCCATCAAGAAAATTGTTGAGCTGGTTGGGAAGATGCAGGGCAACATATGTAGCTTGAATAATAGGTTTAAAGGCCATATTTGAAGATGAAGAAGAAGATGATTCAGTACAATAGGTAGGAGATGATGTAGTTGAGGATGAAGAGGAAGATGGTGAAGGAGTGGGCGAAGATGGAGGTGTAAAAGTAGGAGGAGGAGAATGGGAAAGTGGAGGATCACTTAAAGTTTTAAAAGGTGTTTTAATAACTAGCTTTTGAACCTCTGTTCCAACCTATTCTTTACTTTCAAATAAAGGGTTTGAATATACAGAGAAGGCGTCTTCAGATTGGGAAGAAGTAGATGGAAACGTATACTGGAGCTAAACCCGTTGCTTTTAGCTCCAGTATATCTACATCTAGTTCTTCCTCTAATTTGGGTGAATCTAAAAATATTTGAGGGAGTTTGTATGTTTTCCAAGGTTGGACTAAGAGAGCTAACTGTACATCGAATCATTTAGATAAAATTTCTAAAACCCAAGGTTTTAGATTTGCCAAATATCTTTAGGTTGTAATGGTATAGAATAAGAAGTAGAAGCTTCAACTCTCGTTCTAAACGAGACCTCTCTCACTAGTCTCTTTGGATGAGACAAAAGGAGATATAATTTTAGAGCTAGAGTGAGATCTGGTGTGTTTTGAAGGAGTGAGCTTGGTCTCATGGAGTTGCCAGGTTAATGATTTTAACCTACAATTTATTTATTCACCTTAAAGAAAGTCTTAATTGTTGTCCTAGGAAAAATAGTTCAATTTTCACTGCCTGACAATGGCACCAGTTTGATGTTGTGCTCTGACATGACTCTAGGTCAGTTAGTCATGCCAGAGCATCTAAAATTTTTTGTTTGTTTTTAAATATTTTGGATGACCAATGTTATGAATTATTTGAAAACAGGTGCTTAAACCTTAACAGTTACTAAGTTGGATGAAAGGGATGTTATTTGTTTAGCTATTGTTAATTGATTTAAAATGTGTGAATAGCAGAATCTTGATGAAATATAATTTGCTAAATATTCAAACAGAATATTTGATTGGTTATAAGAAAAAAACACAGTGAAATAACATTTACTATACAACAAAATATATTTAAATGAATGCAAATTTGTGTGACAATTAATTGATATAGTGGAGCTTATAATAACATATAGTATTATAAACTAGTCCTTAGTTATTATTGATAACTTCACAGGGGATTTAAGATTGAATGATACTAAGTATGATCTTACCCAGATCTTTGCATAAAGACTTAAATATATGAAGAAAGACATAATGAAATAAGCACATGAGAAAAACTTACTATGAGACAAACTATATAAGGCAAATTCAGAATCCTTTCATTAACTTGAAGCAAATCTCCAACTTGGTTACAATTCTATTCTCAAAGATCATCCAAGGGTTCAAAACTTAATAACTCAAAGGAGGAGTTATTTATACAAAATTTCTTCTAGTTCAAAATAAAAATACAAAAACAATACAAAATTATAGGAATTTCACAACTGCTAAGTGTTGGCATTATTCTTTAGGAATCTATTGATGATTTGGTCCCCAGAAAGTGATGCCAAGATGTATTTTCATTTTTTGATGAAAATTAATCGATAACTTCACACAATGGATCCCATCAATCTTCACTTGGTACAGCAGATTTACCAATTTCCTGTAAACTTCGTCAACCTCGGTGTATTTCTCAAAAGTGGTTTTATTTACAAAAAAGGTGTTTAATAGTCAAGTCAAAATATAAAGCTTCTAACATTTGTTTTCTTGTAATATGACCCTTTATGCCTACAAAATTTCTTTATTAGTTGATATAGTATAAAGCTTTTGGCAGTATTCTTCCAAACTGATCAACCTATCATTTGGGGCCACTAATATTGGCAGTCCTCTCAAATTAAGAAAATTAAACCTAAAATGAAATATTTGGATAGAAATATTCAAGTTTTGGCACTTAGTTTCTAATCGATTCATAATGTTATCTTTTTGCAAAACCTTCTTGATCTCCAAAATGGTTTATGCTTTGTCCAAAATTTCAATCTGCTCCAACTCGACCCTTGTTTTTGAATTAAGAACTCTGGTCATGTCTGTAGCTTCACTTGGTTTGTCTTTAAGAAGTTTCATCACTTCATCAATAGCTATCTAACATCTATTTATAAGTTCCTCCTACTCCAAAATCATCTAAATGAAGGGCCATACTTCAGTTATGGCTTGACTAATATCTACCCAAATGCTTTCCTTGGCTTGGGCCAAAGTTTGAGCCATCAATGATTCAGTCTGCAACTCTTCTATTCTTCTGTTTAACCTATGGGTCTTCTGCATTTCTTCAACATACAATGTCATTCTTTATCTTCTGAGCTTCCATATTATTAAATTTCTTATGAAGCCTTTCATTTTCTTGTTTTTGGTGAGTTAGGTCCTGTAAGAGTTTTCTCAAATCCCATGTTTTCGATGTAGATTCTGCTATGGTTGATTAGATTCCCCTACTATTCTGGACACTGTAATAAGAATAAATATAATGGGAGCTATAACTAACTGAGTAAAAGGCTCTTTTTACTTAAGAAATTTCTCAATTTTCTCTTCCATGGCCTTTATCTGTACATTCTACTCAATGATCAGTTAGATCGTTTCTTCCTTGCATTGTTAAATTTTTTCTATCTCTGTGGTCTTAGGTCCTCTATAGAAGGCAGTTTAAGTTACTTCGTTAATACTATAACATATGAATTATTATTTTTTATAATATCTTCTGCTGCTTGAACATCAAAAGGGTCATATCCAATTTTAATCATTAAGTCTTCTAATGACTTGACCTTGTTATCCTTTGCTAAAGATGATACCTTTTAAAGTTTTGATTATGACTGCACATTTGACAGAGCAGTTCTAAGTTTTGACAATACCATAGAAGTATTGCTCATGGTAGAGAAAAACATCTCACCAGACTACCTATGCATGTCCATTTGATAAATTGGGTGTATATGATTAGAATCAAAAGGAAATACGGTCTTCTGGTAATCAGAAGAAGCCTTGGGAAAAGAAGGTTAGCCTACAAAAATTCCATTTTCATTCTACCCTTTTTGATGTTAAAAGTTGTCAACAACTTAAGTTGTGAAGTAGAAGTCTGCTTCCAAAATTATGCATAAACATTTTCCTTTAAAGCTTCATTATTCTACTTAATTTCAAGGAAATTAGTGAAGATGTTTGGCTCTTCTATTCGACTTGCTCCTGAATATTGAGTGATCTATGAAAAATTTTGTGAAGCTAAAGAAGAAGATGGAGTAGTGATTACAGGTTCTTCTGTCCCTATGGAAAGTTGTGAATAATCCAAATTGATGATGATAGGCTCCTTATGACCCTAAGTAGTAGTAGCGCCTTTGAAGTCAATCCTTGATTTTTTTCTAATAGTGAATGAATTCCTCTTCTCCAACTGCTGATCATGAAGATCCTTCTCTGGGCCTCTTGTCCTACTTGGTGTGAGAAGTAGGAGTCTAAAGAGTAGAAGGAGGAAAATCATATTCTTCTGCTTTCTGAAGTGCATTCTCCTTTCAATATTATTGATTTCTATACTTCTTAATCTCTGGTCTTGGTGTATGATTGTAAGGTGTGGTTTTGAGTTCCACCCTTAAGTCTGCAATAATATTGAATGGGTCATAAGACCAGGTGAAGCTTGCTTGAAAACCCATATGTTTTATTATTGCATCTACTTCTAAACATGATGATCTAGTACTACAAATGAATGATCCTACCTATGCCTTTATCTTGAACTGAGATCTCCTCTTCCATAAAATAAAATGAAGATCATCCATATCAATCATTTGCCTAATATATTCTAGAGAGAAAATTCTCATTGGAACATATTTGGGCAATTTTTATGGAGCCAATTCATAGCCATATACTATGATCTCTATATAGTTTTGGTAAAGATATCAGTATCCTATTCTAACTTGAATTGATATGCATGATCATTTTGAATTTTGTATTGATCCTGGGTTCCCTCTATCTACTGAGAAGTTGTGCAACTAGGTGAATAAAACAAACAATGAAGTCTAAAAATCTGAACTTAGTTGAATTCTTCCTAATCAATGAGGTCCACTGTGTGACTGCTTGATTCTCTTGCTGATCATCTGACTTGTGTACAAAAATAGGTAACCTACCTCCCTGCTGAAAAATAAACATATGTACTAGCACAAATGAGTCTTTAAACATTGCTTCAAAAGTGATATTGATTAGATTCTCATGCATAACTTCAACCAAGAATTCACTGTAATTATACATGAAGGCAAGTTTTTTTTCCTTAGAGAAACTAAATAGACAACCTAGGATAGATTCATCTATCCATTGATCTGTTTGGTAGCCTAACAAGAAATAAATTAGGGAAATTAAGTGTTTAGCTCTCTCAGGTAACATGGATGTTGGATAAGGAGGATTCTTTTTAGGGAGCTCAACATCTTCATGGAGAAAGATATAAAAAGTTTGAGCTCTTTGAGGGAAGTTGCGCTTATGATATACGTCAATTAATGTTGTAGTGGATAAAAAGCTAAGGGAATAATTTTCATGGATCATAATAATTTTGTTGTTGATTTCAGGGGTGATAGATATCATAATGTCTCTATTCTAATCTACCACCGTTCTCTGTAAAGGGTTATACTTAGCTTGGCACCACATGACTAGATCAAGAAAGGAATACGTTCAAGGAAACATGTATAGAGGTGGAAGGGATTCCCATAGGTTTATGTCATATTCAAAGTCAATGTAGATCTGTTTTAGCCAATTATGTAGTTCAAACACGTCGAATTCACATTTGGTGTCTGCAGTCTTAAAATATTGGTAAGATAATGGGATGTGATCTAGGTCTGAGGCATCAGATGCCTTTGGGGTTTTTTGTACTGCAAAAGAACTAGCATATGGCTTGCTTTTCCTCTTAGGAGCCATAATAACATAACTTTAATGTAGGATAACACAAAAATTGCAGGGATACCTCAAAATGATGCTTACAATTTGTAGTCTTGGCTCAACAGAGACTGTAAAAATAGGAACAGTGGATTCAAATAGTGAAAGGGAAATTGAGTAAAGTAGGCATAATGGGTTGAAGGGATATTTATCATCGGGATAAGCTTACCATTACAAGAAATTCGTTACTGATCAAAAAATTGGTCATTTAATGTAGGGAGATCAATAATGAGAAGCAATAAATTGGCGTCAATGGATAGGTGGCAATGGATCGAGGCATGTGGCATAGAGCGGTTGGAGGCAAAAAGTGTGGGAGATGTTACCATTGGCGCAGTATCAAGAAGAGCGGGAAGGTAGATAGACAAATTTCAGAGGGTGGAGAGGGGGAGGGGGGAGGTGGCGGTAACCGGTAAGGAGTGAGTGAGGTGTGAAGCACAAAGGTGGTGACATATTAGCATGGGGCCCACGTGGGCAAAACAAATTTTCGCACCCCCCCATTATTATCACATATCATGGCAAGGGGGTGCAAAGTGGCTTCCCTACCATTGATCTGGGTGGGAAGGCAGATTGTCGTTGGTTTGTATATGCACTTTATCACTTGCCGACAAATAACTTTTTTGTATATGACTTTGACATAAAACATAACAATACTTATTTACAAATAATTAATCACCGTTAAAAGACAATTAAATTCTAATTAAAAACTCATCTAATTTTGGCACATTTACACTAGCATCCCTTATTTTCCTAATTCACTAATTAATCCTAATTTAGTACAAATTTGGCCAAATTTTGAGCATATTAGGCCATTAGTTTATCCTATTTTATCCTATGTTTTAGTGTTTGAGCAAGAATAAAGAGTTTGGTTGAAATTATTCTCTAATCTAAAACATAAATTTAAATTATTTGATCAAGATTAAACAGTTTTATTCAAATAAGAAGAAGAAGTTGTGGCATGAAAACAAGCTACACACAAAACCTTTATTTACTACAAAGCAATCTATTTCTATAAAGTGGTATTTAAACAAACACACATACAATTATTTGATTTTCTTTTGATGGGGTTTTATTTCATCTATTTTTTTAATTTTCTATTTTTTCATATTTCTATCTTTTTCTTTTTTTTTCCTACCCTCTTTTATAAATAAAAACTAACTTATCAAAAATAAAGCATGTTACAACAAATTCTATGAAGACTAAGGATTTTTTCACCTTGGCAATGGAAAAAACCAAATCAAATTGCTGGAGGATAACAATCCATTTGGAATATTTTCCTCCAATGACTTGATGAGACAAAATGTGCCCCATGGGATTCTCCAAAGCGATGACAGTAATTTGTCACAATAGTATATAGTGTTGGAAGCGATTGACAACAAAGACAACTTCCAAGGATAATTTTACCACATGTGAATATTAGAGTTTGGGATTAGCCAAGCCTTTCGAGAGATAATAGATCACATGCTCACTAAGATCATCATGGGTTTGAACCAACACAATACCAATGGAGGATGGTCAGGCTGTCAAGTATATGAGAAATTCACGTGAATATTTGGCAGCACTAAGCAGTGGGGTATATATAAGTGCCTCTTTCAAGGCATCATATGATTTTTGGGCTTGATCATCTCACAAGTATGGTACTAATTTCTTTAGTAGGTGCATAAATCCTTTCGTCAACTCGGCATAGTTCACGATGAATCCTCGTAAGAATTTTTCCTTCCCTTGCAAATGTTGGAGCTGTAAAATGAATTGTGGCATGAGCAATTGCGTAATTGCCTTTACCTTATCAGGATCAACCCTAATCCCCTATTTGTAGACAATGAAACCATGTATGTGTCTAGACTCAATAAAGACTACGCATTTGTGTGGATTCGGACATATGTTATAGAACCTGCACTTAAGAAAAATTGCTCAGAGATGAACTAGGTGTTAGGTTCGCTTCTTGGAATGGGTTGGGAGGTCGTCCAGGTAAGCTTGAAAAATGTGACTAATATCATGGAATGTGTAGTCCATGGCATGTTGAAGGGTTTTTCCAACATTCTTTAGACTAAATGAGATTTTTCTATATGAAAATATTCCACAAGGGAAAATGAAGGCGTTTTTGTGATGATCCGTATGCTTTATGGAAATATGGTTATATCTTGAGAAACCATCGACAAAGGAGAAGGATTTTAAACCGAAACAGTCACCAATTATCTGGTCAATGAATGGGTTCAGATAATTATCTTTCGGACATGCAATGTTCAAATTTAAGTAGTTGACATAGACCTAGATGGTACCGTGTTTTTTATCTACAGGAACCAGATTGGAAACCCATTATGTCAAAGGAACAAGGTAAGAAAAATCAACACGTAATAATTTTTCCTCCTTAGTCTTGATGGATGCATTTTTGCAGGGGTGTACAGGTCGAAGTCTTTGGCGAACAAGCATGGCATTTTCATAAACCTTAATCTCATGCTCGACGGTAGATGGATCTATGTAGGAAATTTCCTCATAAGACCAAGTGAATACATTTCAAAATTCCTTGAAAAGGCAGGTGAAGCTTGCAATTTCCTTAGGATTGTAATCAGCTCCAATCTGTATATTTTCCATGATGCCTATTTTGATTGAGATATTGTGATGCAGGTAAGTTCCCTTTGCAGACAGCGGCAACCCCTCTAACCCTAGAGTGGGTCTAGTCACAACAAAGACAATACCAAAGCAAATTTCCTTAGAAATTTGATGTCATGAAGGCCTACCTTCAAATAGTTGTTTAATGAAGTCCCTGTTGTGTTGCTCCAACTCTTGTCCTTCTAATCACTTGTACGTGAAAAAAACATACATATAATAACCACGACCATAATAGAATACGATAAAAAAGATCTACTTAAAGAGTCAAGGACCTTCAAGCTATCAGTATGCAATTTGACATAAGATATAGGAAATAAATTGTTGATTTGCATTAATGTAAACTAAAGTAGAACTTACAACCAAGCCTTGACATCGTAAGTCCCTTGAAGGGTCCCATCAACATGTATCTGCAAGAATTCACTCATGAACTGTCTCCCAAAAGGATGAATAACTATCTCTCCTACCCAAAATATTGATGCTAGCCAACTCTTACAATCAAGCCAACTCCACTCAAAAATATCCCAAGGTAAGTCACATAAGAGGCTACTTCCAAACTCTAGCAAAACTCTCTACTATTACTATTGAACTCTTGAACTCTTAAGCTAGATGATCTCAACCATGGAGGAAGTATTTAGAAGAGGAGCTTCCAAAGATGGGAGAAAGAGCTTATCCCTTTGAGAGGTTATAGAAAAGGTGGAACAACCATCCCAAAGGAGAGAGGCAAGTTCATCTTATCCAACAGCCAGCCCTAGGACCACCCATGAAGCTGTTACACTTCGAAGCTTTGACAAGTTGTCTAAAATACTCACCAAAAGCAGCTCGTCGTGAGTGCAACACAGAGACAGAGCGACGACGTCGCTAGGGCTAGTGCAATCTTGGCCATCTTTGTGGGTGAAACAACTGGTAATGCACGATGACCCAAAAACATAGGTAAAAAGGGTTTGCTCCAGGAGTAGTGAACTATGGTATTCTTCCTGAGATGACAAGGAAGACAATGACACATAATTTGCAACATGAGACAAGGCAGATGTCAATAACACGGGCTAGCAATGTTTGGGATCAGGAAATGTGGGGTCGACAACAAATTACTATGTAACAAATGCCCCCTAAAGCATGAAGGCTGAGAGAGTGGGAGGGGTGAAATTCTTTACCAATCCATAACTGAAACAGAACACCATCACGATGAACCTACAAATGCAAGTACAATTGATATCTATATTACATGAGTACATAGTGAAAGGAAATACATGTGCATAAGTCATGGGTGTAGCCATCCAGAAGATAAACATAAATGATCTGTGGTATGGACATAACGATCCAAACATAAGGACCATATAAAATAATCAGGTATGGTCATAGCCATCCAATCAAAAGAGTCATGTATACAATCATGGATCAATCTGCACAACCTGGACTTGTGTAATATGAGCCCAAGGTCTTGAATCCTAACCCAATCATGGTAAAAATTATAATATGGGAATAGATGCGCTGAAGTCGAGCATACTAGAAAATCACTTGATTACTGGTCAATGATGTAAACTGTTAACAAGGGCGAGAGAGACTACCGATGATGTCGATGGTTCTCAAGGTACTGCTAGTACAATCCACCAAGTTTGAAGAATGAGTTGAAGTCGAACACCCATGAAATCACCCGATCAAAGGCCAATAATGAAATCCTATCATCGAATGTGAAGAAATTTCCATTAAGGCATGCAATCTTCAAGGTACCAAAAAGGAAGTGATCGGTTGAAGGAGGGCCATAATGTTTCCCACATTATGGTAATTTTTAATGAACCCTAGGCAGGAGAAGCTCAGTCTCATCAAGATGACAAGTCCAATGTCGTCAGGTTTTAACGAGCCCGAAATAGGTAAAACTTAGAGTCCTTTTGTTATTTAGAGAGTTTGAAAAAGACACAGAAAATAAAACTCCAAAGGTCCCTCTTTGTAAATTTGTCCCTCGAATCCGAAAAGGTAGCAAAAAATACCCAAGGGAACTTATTGAACATGATAGATCAACATATACCTTTTTCATAAGTAATCTATCCCAGTCCGTAAAAGGGGTGAACTTATACTGGGTGGATGATGCTTCACAACCTTTAACGAGTTCAAAGTGACAAGAGCTCAACAATCTTTTCACTTTTAAAGGGTCAGAAAAGATCTTAAAGATGAATCCCCATTTTCATTCTCTTTAACAATTCAAAAAGGGAAAAATACTCGACAATATTTTCATCTTTTACGAGTTAGAAAAGAGCTTAAAGGTGACTCGTCCGAGAGGAATGAGTGGTATAAATGGGATAAACTGGTTTCGACAATGGTGGAACTGCTCAAAACATGTAATGGTCAAGAGGCTGGCTAATAATATCACTCATCGTTGTGGTCCCTCAAAAAAGGAAAAAAAACCAAGTGAAAGCATATGATCAGCCAAAGAGATGGTGGTGATGGAATGAAACAACCAAAGGTTCATCTAGCAGAAATTAGCGGATAAAAATGGCGATCACAGGGGTTAAAATTGGGCATGGGTTCATTTTTACACAAGCTTGAACCATGGAGAACTTTTCTTGGATTCGATTTCATGTTTACATGAGCTTGAAATGAAAAACTATGCTTGATATAAGTTTGCATGCCCTCGACATAATGACTTAATCAAGGTATATCCCCCCCAAGCTTCATTTCAGTTAACTAGGTGAATGGAATGAAGGTTCACTTGTGAGATCTAGGAAAGACTCGACTGGGATTTTATGAGATCTTAATCAAAGACTCAATTAGAAAAGGGAGTTGCTTAATTTTTTAATGAGGTTGACACAATAAAAGAACTATCCTCAAGACCCTTGTTTCATTTTTTAACAAGATTGACACAAGACAAGGAACTATGCTCCGAACCCTTTGTTTCATTTTTTTAACAAGGTTGACACAAGACAAGGCACTCTCCTCATATCTTGTTTCATTTTTTAATGAGGTTGACACAAAAAAATAACTGTCCTCATCTCTTGTTTCATTTTTTAATGAGGTTGAAACAAGACCAAGAACTATCCTCATCTCTTGTTTCATTTTTTAATGAGGTTGACACAAGACTAAGTGCTATCCTCATGACCCTTTGGTTCATTTTTAACAAGATTGAACTAGGAACAAACTATCCTTGGACAATTGTTCATGGACCATATGAGAACATGGCTCCCAAGAAGTCTTCACTAGACAGAAGGACCACGCTCTGAGAGGAATACATGTCATTTGGTACCAAAGACAGATCGAGTTCCAATGCCCCCAGTACATAATCTACTATACCATCTTTGAGATCATCAACAGATGTGGAGATAGAATAGGTAGCCACATAATTGACCTATGGCGGGGAAGGTATTGCTTGCAAACAAGAGCCGATAGGGGATGATGGTTGCAAAGGAGGTGTCTGGTGACCAATGAATGGTAGTTTATCAATAGTCACAATTCTCCCTTCATGCAGAAAACAAACCACACAGGAAAGTGAAGAAACAAGAGTTCCCATGACATAAACATAGACATGTCCAAGGAGAAGAATGAAAGCTAATGGACCTTTGACTACCATTGTGTCTATGTATACAATCTTTCTTCCCAAATTAATGGGGAACTGCAGAAGGATCCCTAAGGGTTGACTAGTTCTTCCGTTGAAAGAAAACATATTCTGGGTGATGGGCACAAGCTGTGGGGAGCCCAAAGCTTTCCAAGTAGTGGAAGACATGATGCTAATAGATGCACCTTCATCTAATATAGTGCTAAGTACTACCATATTATAGGCTTGTACTGTAATCTGGAAAGGCATATAAGACGGGAGGTAGAAAGTAGTCAAGTGACTCCAATCAAAAGAAATGACATAAATACTTGGTGGGGGAATTAGATGATTTCCCCCATGCTTGCAAGGAATAGAAGAAGGACTACCCTGAATATTTGAGATGGGAGGGTCATTCTTCGATTCATGAGACTCTAAGGAGAAGAGGAGAACATGAGTAGTATGATCAATACGCTCTTCTAGAATAGAGTGAGCAACTGGAGGCGAAGCTAAGTCAACACTCTTTTTGACCCATCAGTCAGGAATAGACACAAGAGAGTCAGGCTCATGAAGAGCAGGATGGGCAAGAGATGAATCCAAGTCCATCTCTTTACCAACTGGGGGAGGGTTAGAAGAAGCCTTTGATAACCAATAGGAATCTGGGGTTGAGGAGATGTAAGTTCTTCCAAAACTTTGGAAGCTTTATCCATAAGCAGACAAAGGTGAAGAAGATTGTCTCCTTCACATAACCTACAGGGAAATCTAGTCTTCCCTTTATTCTTATCATCACTATCCAAGAGTGTAGCATTGACTTGATCTGTAGAGGTCGATGAGGATGGTCGATCTAGATTTTGAGACCATACCTCTAAGACTCTGGGAATTCCAGGACAGTCCCGAAGGAGATGGTCACCATCACATAGCCTGCAAGAGAATTTGACCTTCCATGGAGGATTAGAAGGTTTTCCTATAGGAGGGGCATTCTGAGTAACAACCACATAGTAGGCCCCTTGATTGGTTGACTTCTTCTTCTTCTTCATCATCTTCTTCTTCTTAGCCTCTTAGTTACTAGATTTGAAACTTTCACCAAGCAAAGTAGAAGAGGAAGGTGAAGAAATGGGGGAAGAAGGTGAGGGGTAAACCTTGGAATCATCTTGCCATGATTCAAATGAAGGAGACACGGGGTAGGATTTGAGATACTCAGGATCATTGAGGTTGAAAATAACTAGATAGGCAAACCAATGGTTAACCGAGGAAGGGAAAACATTGACATATAAGGAGCACCAGCATTTCCAAAAGTAGGAGAAGGACCAAGATTCCCTTTTGAGGGGGATCCTTTACTGGTAGACTCTGGAAATGTTGTCATTGGAATCGGCCCTAAAGAATTACTAAAGAAGATAATTTTACCAGGAATATTTCATGGGAAGTTAATTTAGAACACTGAAACAAAAATTTCCCTTTTCATGTTTTAAGAGTCATGAAAAGGATGAAAGGGGACTCTATCACTTTTGATTGGAAATGAGCTTGAAAGGACAAGTGCTTGAATGATCCTTTTACTTTTAGAGAGTCAAAAATGAACAAAAGTGACTGCTCTAGAACTCTAGGCAAAAGGTTTACTAGGCAAGCATGAACTACAGAATACCTCCCGACAAACCAAGAAGTATGAGCAAGCAATCTCCCCGAATGTTGTGTTTGGTGTATCACATATGCAAGGCGGCTGACTCGGCTTCCTATGTGTTAGTGTCATTGTCCTCACACTACCGTCAGTGATCAAAATTTACTCTTTTTCATTTCATACTAGGTGTCCCATTTCAATCAGCTTGCATTCCATTAGGTCATGGATCTACTGATGGTAGGGTTTATTTCAGTTTTTCCTTCATGATATGTACTTGATGACCTCCTTTCATACCTCTCAATTAATGATTTATGCTCACTTTCAGTTCATTTCATCAATTACATAAGGTTTCAGTCTCATTAGGTCTTAGGGTTTTCACCATGGTCAAAATTCAGTGATTATTGCTAATAATGGTCAACAAAGACATGAGGAGGTAAAATAATGATCAGAAAGTCATAATTTCTTAATTTGTAAGCTTAATAAAGTTCTCACCTCAAAACTAGTTTTAAGGTGAAAACAGAGCATTTGTATTTCATATTTAAATTTGATGTAATTTTATTGTTCTCATATGTAATAAATGGTTCCATGCTACTCCTGGTCACCCAGTGATATTTCCAAGTACTTTCCACTGCAAAATTCAAAGAATTTGAGCATCAATCCACCTATCAAAACAAAACGATCAAGCATAAAAAAACAAAGTATTTGAAAAAGAAAATAGACATTATGAAAGTGGGTTTTCACCATCAAAAATAAAAAATTGAAAGCTGTATAAATCCCATCCTTCTATTTATCATTTCATTATGCTAGAGCCAAGAAGCAATTTTTAAGTGTCATTGAGCAAAAGAGTGAAGTCGTTGCATTTTTGGAGAAATTCAAGCCGACATTGCGCATCAGAGGTTGGAACTACGCATCTGGGAGGTGCTGCGCACCTAGCATGGTTTTCTAGTGTAAAATTGTATAGGCGCTGCACAGCTAGGAGGCATTGCGCACCTATGTGAGGCATTGCGCATCTAACCCGCCAAGCCCAAAACTTCACCAGGTTGCCAATTCACCTCAAATCTTCAGTTTCTCCCTCTAAAAAAGTAAGTACAGTCATCATATCTTATGATCTAGAGTTTTGATTTCTATGCTTGGTATTTAAAATTTTTAAAATTTAAACCCTAACTTCTAGGGTGAAACCCTAGTTTTCCTCATCTCTCCATTGTTTTATTTACCCTATCCTTTCCATTATTCCCTAAACTAAACCCCATTCCCATTTACATATTTTCTAAACCCCATTCCCTTCATACATTTTCCCTATTCCCACTTACACTCTCCCCAAACCATACAAACCCTATTAACATCACCAAACCCTACCCATTCTCCCTAAAACCCTACTCATCCCTAAAAATATCTTCATACTCATCTTCATTCCATTCCTCCACCTTGTTTTCACTATATTATTCACTAATATAACCACAAGGGTTCATAGCCACAAAAATCAATGGAAAGAGACAGTGAGTATGAGTTTGAAGAAGACACCCTTAGTGAGAGTTCCAAGGAGAGAAACATACAATAAAGGAAGCCTCATAAAGGAGGAAGGATTATTAGAGAGGAGCCCACTAGTTTGAGGGAGTTGCAAGCCTATCCACTTTCCGTTTCTTGTTTTAAACACCAGGAATGCTTTGATTTTTGTGAAATGATAGAAAGAGTCAAATTTCATCATGAGTTGGCAAGGTTGTTTGTGACACATTTGCATAATAATGAAGAAACCCTTGTTGGAATAACATTCACCATATCACCAACTACCATCTCAGAGGCCACAGGTATTCCAGATGTGGGTGAAAATTGGAACAAAGGTTAGGATATTGATGAGGAGTACTATGAGCCTTACATCAAGGCTAGATACAAAGAAAAAATGAAGAGAGTATTCCCCTTCAAGTTTTTGGAAGATAGGTTTGCTCCAGTGATGAAAATAATTATCAAGTACTTCACTTTTGAAGGTAGGTTCTCCTGGTTGTATTCCTACCACATTAAACTTATTATGCATTTCACTAGAGTAAAGATGATGAATATCCCTTACTTCATGTTCAGAAACATTGAGAAGATGGCACATATTGTAAAGAGGAAGCCATACCCCCAGCAGTTGAATAGCATTTACCATTACTCTTTGACTAAAATCATTTTTCTACATCAGCTAAACCTTCTTAATATGCCATGGGAGACTTTCATTTCTCATGAGATGTTCAAAGGCCCACAAATCTTTTCATCAATACATCATGAAGAAGGTGGACCTTCAAGCCATGAAAAGGTCAAAGAGACTGAAACTATTGGAGTGCCAGTGTTTGTGACATACAAGAGGGGTACTAGGAAACTTTTTGTAGCTACTAGGCGAGTATTATCTCCACAAGGTGTGGAAGGGGCTTTTCCTTCTTCTCTAGCAAAATAGGTACAGGTTGAGCAGCAAAGCAAGAGAAAAAGTAATGGCAAGAAAAATATGCAAGAGAAGGATCTTAGTGATGAGCAAGAAAGATATTTTAACCTTGTTGATCATGAGGAGCCACAACAACATTTCACTCATCATGGAGTTGACATTATTGATTTGGAAATTCAGAATCCAACAACTGTCAAAGATATGATCATAAAGGAACAAGAGGTTGAAATACAATCTTTGTCAGATAACTTAGAGAAAGCTAAGTTCAACATCAGGTACTCGAAACAAGAAAACAAACAATTGAGTGACAAGAAAGTCTTCATGGAGCTGCGAATGACCAAGGAAAATAGGCAAATGTCAAGTTGACTTCAATTGAATAAGAGATTGAGAATGATAGGGAAACTTAGCTTGAGAGGGTTAATATTCACCTTGAAGGGCTGATTGAGAAGGCCAATAGAGACAAGAATATGCTTCTCCACATGGCCTACCACTACATGACCCAAAACAGAATCTGCAACATAAGGGTGAGGAAGCTTAAGGCTAGGTTGAGGAAGGCCTTAAGGAGCATAAAGGAGCAAGATAATTTGAAAATTTTTGCGTAAGCCTCACTAGCCCATTAAAGAAATTAATGGTGGTGTCCCATGCCAAATCTAGGCAAGTTTTGATGATTTTTTGTCTTTTTCACATTTTGAAATTTTGAAAACAGGAAATTGGCCTAGATGCATAGCGCCACCGGCACTACGCTTTTCCCGAAAGAACCTTTTGGAGGAAAATATTATATATTAGGCTTCATCATGATCAGAGCATCAAACCCAGAAAATTTCAGAAGATTTGGAGCAAAACTAGTCCACCAAAAGGTCAAAAAGCTACCAATAAATGACCTCTCTGCCTCTTTTTGGACACACAGAAGTAGCCTTGGGAGATTTCACGTTTGAGGGAGGAAATGACCTCCAAATGCAAAAATTCAAGATGTTTCAAAAGCTAGACAGGAAGAAATTTCCAATGAGCTATTGTGGGCTCAATTTGGCTAAGGGAAAGGCGTCCAAAAGTGGGTGGAAAGCAGAACTGCACATCTGGCCAGTGGCACTGCGCTTTTGGCCAGTTTGCTGGAAATTCAAATTTTTGCCTACTTTCACTGCAAGTTGACTTTTCCTCTATTCATGGATTATTTTATGATTGTAATTAATGCTTTGGTATGTAAATTTAATATTGAAATTATCTTAGAGGGTAGATTCATCAGTTTGTGTTGGTTTGGGGGTCAATGAATCAGTTTCCATGCTTATAGAGGCAAGCTATTCCATTGCCTATATTCCTGTTCCTTGTTTGGAAATGGTTGTAACAACCCCTTTTCCTTTGGGTTCATCCCCTGATGGATAGCATAGGTGGTTTGATGTCTATATTATGTATTGTTTCTATCATTAGCAAAGGTTGGACTCTCTTGGATGCTCTGAGCTACATTGTACACCTTTATCAGCAGTTTGGCGAGGAAATAAACTAGGATTTGCAACTATTTTTATGGGATACTTGTGGTATGGTGTTTTTGCATAGTTTCCTCTTCTGTTATCATTTTTTCTCATGTTTTATGTGTGCCTCAATCCTATTCATTGCTTCTAGCTGAATGATATCGAGATAGATAGGTAGAATTTATTGTTTACAGTGCTTTGCCTTGGGAAACCATTCAGTTTTTGATGTTTTCTAATGTTTGAGAAGGATAAATTACCTTTACATTCCCTCCTCAACCCCTCACCAATCTTTAGACCTACCATATTACTTAATTTCAAGTTCCAAACCACCTACCTTCCTCGCCCCATAGAACACCCTGCATCCTGACTCGATTTCTCGGACCCAGAACTGTCTCGCTCCATTTGCTCCAGCAAAAAAACCAACAGAATCAATCAAAAACCCTAGAGATACTATACCTAGCCTAAAATCCATATCTGATCCAATCATCTTGACTGAGATTCACAAGGAGAGAGCCCTCTCCCGACCTGGTAGGGCTAGCTACCAGGTTAAGCTTGGCTTGTGGTTATCCTAGGATTGCCTTCCTTCAGCTTGAGGTCAATCTAGGCTCTAACATAGTGGCGACCATAGTGGGGAACATAGTTTTATGTTTCTCAGTAAAATGTTTCAAGTTTAGATTTGATTGTTGATGGTGGACAATGATCAGAGACTGGAAGGCTGAAATCATTCACCTGGTAACTCCAGTGTCGAGAAATCCCAAGTTTTAGAATTTTTATGGCAACTCTACTCTTCAAGACTCAATAGCCTGAAGAAATTCTTGATGAATTCATTTTTATCAAAAATGGATTTGTTTGCTCAAAGTTATGCTCCCATGAGCCAAGATCATATTCTAGGTTTCCCAAATAAAATTCCTAAGGCAGATTGGCAGAGGAATATGCCTATGTTTAAAGACGATGATAGGAATGATGCTACTTTACATATTGTTAGATTTCACATGCATATTCGTAAGTTAAAGGTTGATTTCCTGAAGACTGCTTGATGAATATATTCATGGCCAGTCTGGAAGGTGAAGCCTGATCTTGGTATGAAAGTTTGCTACCTGCTTGTATTTACTATTTAAAATATTTTCATACCGTGTTCTTTGAAAAGTATAAAGAATCTTATCCATCCTTAATATTAGTTCAGAACTATTGCAAACATGTTTATAGTTTTATTGAAAGTCTTGAGAAAATTTATGAAGATGATGACTTCATGGACGATGAACTCATGGAAGCCCTGTATGAAAATCCATTTCAGTAGCATAAAGAGAGCTGAGAGGATATTTGTCAAGATGCCTAGGAAAATTTGCAATAGGTTCAAGATCTTAGTACAATTGAAAATGATGGAAGAAAAGGTCTTATTTCATATTTTCTCATAGTAGAAGACAATATGCAGGGAAATCAAGTTCATTTCAGATTGCGATAAAATCAAGTTGGCTATTTCAGAACTAGATTCATATCATGATGATGAAGAGTATCTTGTTCTGAATCCCATGAAGGAGAGCTCCATTATTGAGATCATATAGAATGAAGAAAACAAAGTTATTGACCCAAGTGTTCTCATTTCATTAGAGCAAAGCTTCCATGAGGTGGTAATCCAGTCCTTTTATGAAAAAAAGATGAGATCTTTATTCAGGTAAGTGAAAAATCCTCTTTGGATAACTCAGTGTTAAATGATAGAAGTGTTAGTTTTGAGTTTCAAGAACTATCTAAAGTTTTCCCTCGTATGACTGATGAGTGCGATAAGAAACATGACAATTTGATTGCCATGTCATATGAAGATGATCAACAATGTTTTCAAATTTCAAAAGACCAGGAAATTGAGGACTGTCATTCAGATTTTCTTCTCGTATTTCATGTCTTGAAATGTTATTTCAAGAAGACAATAATCTTTTGAGCAAAAGAAAACAAAAAGTATTATCTTCTATATCTGAAGATGAGATAAATCAAATTCTGAAAGGTCATGTTACAACCCAAGCTAATGAAGGTTTGCAGTGTTCACATCGTCAAGAAGGTGTTAGTGAAGCTTCTTCCACTTTTGAAAATGAGGACAGTCTTGAAATTATATTTATAGATCAATGAATAGATATTGTTTTCCTTCATGAAGATGATAGGGCTGTCATGTTTGATAATCTTGAAGGATGTTTTCTGTTTAAGACAGGCTTAGACTATGAAATTGAGGAATGTGAGCCTGAGAGAGACAGTATGCCAAAATTCAAGTCAAAATTTCTCATGTTCAAGGAATTTATAGCCAACACTCTGTTGGGTCCCTATAATACTAGTGATTACCCCATTACTATTGTAGTTGTATCCCTTGCTAATATTGTTGTGCCCCTATTGTCCCCATATTGTTATTACTGTGTCCCATAGAATCCCTCTATTGTTATTTTTGTGCCTTTATATTATTATTGCTAGGTCGGCTAGGTTATATTGTGACTCCTTAGACTTATATATATAGAAAGGAGGTTTTGTCATTTGAATCATCAAGGAATCATTCATTTGTGTAATGTAAAGGAGATTGACCCCTTGAAGAGTCTGAATTCTAAGGCGTTGATCTATCTTTTCTATATTTTTGTGAGATGGTTTCATAACATTTGGAATCAGAGCCTTTGGATTCTAGGGTTTTGTTTCTCCAAATAGGTCATCATGGCATTTTCACTATAAATTTTTTTCTGCAATGTTTCAAAAGCAAAAGAAAAACCCATTTGAGATGAAATCACACTGAACCTCGAATCTGAATTTCATAGCTTTTTGCGCTATATTTGTAGAGATATGATCTGAGGAAGTTGGTCTTTTTGCAGACTCCTGAATTACATTCCAAACAGGTGACCTTGGGAAAAACATCATAACTTTCTCTCTGAGCATCAGATTGAAATTTCATAAGAAGGTACAGAAATAAGATGGATTTTAGTTTCTTGTGTATATTTTCAAAGCCAAAGGTCAAAATAGGGACACGTGGCACGTCGTACAATTTCGCTATACTGAACTAGTCTATAATCAGGTCACTGTGGGAGATTTGGCATAACTCTTCCTTGGAGAATCCAATTTGGATCAGATGGTGGCATTGGAAAGAGGACACAGAGGGCTACTGCAAGTCCCAATTTCAAAACTGTATGATACAAAATTACAAAGATACATCAGAGGCAATATCGAGCTTCTACAAAGCGAAAAAAGGTGTTTATATTTTTTTAAATTCTTTCTTAAGCTTGGTTTGAAAAATTATTTTGAAGGAATTCAGAGGGCATAGTAGAGCATTATTATCGATAACTGATGCCCCAAGGAAATAAAATGCAAACACCTAGTAAGCAAACCTGAAAGCTTTAGCATGACTCATGAAGAAGAGGAAGAAATGCTACATGATATATCAAAATTACAAGACCAAGTGCAACAAATGTCACTCTCACAAAAGCTAACAGAAGCTAAGATAAATGGTGTGGAAGCTAAGATGAATGGAATGGAAGCTAAGATGGACAATTTTAAGATATATTTGAACACAAATTTGAAGACAGGCATGGCATATTTGAAGACAACTTTGACAAATTTTCTACAAGAAATACTTACTAATGGTGAAAGGGTAGCAAAGGAAATTGATGATGCGAACAAAAGGAATGTTAATCATGATTTCATAGACTCTAATGTTGGATTGAAGACCCACCATATTCCAAAAATTGATATGAGGAATTTTGATGGCAAGGATCCCGCAACATGGATATTACAGATGGAGCAATTTTTCGATCCCAATAATGTGCAAAACACACAAAAGGTATGTATTGAAACTTTATATTTGGAACCAAATCAGTTTGTATGGTATCAATGGCTTTGCTCTCGTAAACAAATTTATCACTTGGGTGATTTTTACGGAAGAATTGACAACACATTATGAGGATACAAAAAGCAACACTTTTTTTAGCCAATTGATAAGTCTCAAACAAAAGGGTTCAATAATGGAGCACATTGAGGAGTTCCAAAAATTGAACATAAGGGTAAAAAATATTCTAGAGGATCATAGGATTGATGTGTTCATAGGGACTTTAAAGGATAATATCTAACATGATGTTCGCCTTTGGGAACCTGATTCATTAGAGAAGGCATTCAGGCTAGCAAGAAAAATGGAAAGCAATATTATGGCAACCAGGAAGCATACCACTCACAACTATAAAGATGGAAGTGTTGTTTCCCCTAGTCTTCCACAACCTATAAGGTTGACACCAAAACAATTGGAAGAAGAAAGAGCAAAAGGGATTTGTTACAGTTGTGATAGCAAATACACTAAAGTTCATAAGTATGCTGAGAAGAAATTATTCTACATAGATTGTGAAGAGGAAGAAGAAAAGAAGCAAGAAAGGTCAAAAGAAGAGGATATACTCCAGGAACAAAGCCTAGATAAAGAAGAAGTGAATCCAACCATATCTTGTAATGCATTGGCTAGAATTACCACTCCTCAAACCATCAAGATAGAAGGACAAATCAAGAAGAAAAAGGTAATAGTGTTGATTGATTTAGGAAGTACCCACAATTTTATTCATTGTAAGATAAAAAAAGAATTGAATTTCTTCTTATATCTAACACTAGAGTGTCAAGTGATGGTTGCAAATGGAGTAACAATAAATTTCTCTGGAAGGTGCCATAATATCAATCTATCCATGGGAGAATATGTATTGACTAGCCCAATGCTTTCCATTCCAATGGGAGGTGCTGATGTTGTACTAGGAGTCTAATGGCTACAATCCTTGGGTACAACAACTTTTAATTTTCAAGAACTTTTCATGAAATTTTATATGGAAGGAAAGGAAGTTGAATTAAGGGGTATTGTAGGGAAACTGGGAAAGATAATTAGCTCTAACAGTATGACAAAGCTTCTAAAAAAGGAACAAAGAGGTGTAATTTCACAATTATGTTCGCTAGATGTTTCCACATCGAAATCATGTATTTCTCCAGATCTCCAAAAAGCCTTGGACAATCATTAAAAGGTATTTGAGACTCTCAAAGGTCTCCCACCTATTCGTGATCATGATCATGCTATTCATCTAATCCAGGAAGTGTACCTTGAAACATTAGGCCATACATATATCCCTATGCCCAAAAGAGCGAAATTGAACGTATGGTTGCAAAAATTCTAGAGGCTGGTATAATTCAACCTAGTCAAAGTTATTTCTCTGCTCCAGTAGTATTGGTGCACAAGAAGGATGGATCATGGCACATGTGTCTGGACTATACAGAGCTCAACAAGCTCACTATTAAAGATAAGTTTCCAATTCCTGTCATTGATGAATTACTAGATGAGTTGCGTGGATCAATTTACTTCACCAAGCTGGATCTTCATTTAGGATATCATCAAATCAGAATGAAGACTGAAGACATTCAGAAAACAACAATTAGAACTCATGAGGGTCATTATGAATTTTTGGTCATGCCTTTTGGCCTTACCAATGCACCTTTTACATTTCAAGGTTTGATGAATTCCATTTTCAAACCCTTCCTTAGAAAATTTGTGTTAGTATTTTTTGATGATATACTAATCTACAGCAAGTCCTGGAAGGATCATGTTGAACATGTTGACAGGGTGCTACAACTATTGGAGGAGAAACAATTATATGCGAAAAGATCCAAATGTTTCTTTGGAGTAAAAGAGGTGGAATATCTGGGTCGTATTGTATCTCATGAAGGAGTTAAGGTAGACCCTAGCAAAATTAAAGCCATTAAGGAATGGAAAATCCCCACATCCATAAAGCATCTGTGAGGATTTCTTGAGTTGACAGGGTATTACCGCAAGTTTGTTAAGAATTATGGGAGAATAACAGCACCTCTAACAACATTATTGAAGAAAGATGCATTTTCATGGACTTCAGAAGCAACAAAGGCCTTCGAACATCTTAAAGAGGCAATGTGCCAAGCACTGGTCTTAGCTACACCAGACTTCAAAAAAACCTTTATTATGGAATGCGATGCTTCAAGAAATGGAATTGGTGCTATTTTAATGCAAGATGAAAGACCCATTGCTTTTGAAAGTCGTCCAATCAAGGGAAATGTTTTACACAAAGCTATTTATGAGAAGGAAATGTTAGCAATACTACATGCACTTAAAAAATGGCGACCCTACTTAATGGGAAAACACTTCAAGGTAAAAACAGATCATGATAGCCTGAAATACTTTTTAGAAAAAATATTATCCTCTGAAGAGCAACAAAAGTGGGTAACAAAGATGTTGGGTTATGACTTTGAAATCATCTACAAAAAAGGGAAGCAAAATGTGGTGTCAGATGCACTCTCAAGAAAGGATGAGGATGTGGAAGCATTATTGTGTGCCATTTCTATTATCTAACCAGATTGGATAAACAAGGCAAGGAAGGAATGGAAGAATGATGAAGAAGTGTGGGCACTTCTTCGAAAGTTACAAAAATATTCCAATACATCTGATACATTTAGCTGGAAAAATGATTCGTTATGGTACAAAGATCACTTATACCTCTGTTAGAATTCCTAACTCAAGCAAAAGATTCTTATGGAATTGCACACTTCTCCCTTAGGAGGGCACTTAGGATTTTTAAAAACTTACCACATAGTTAAGAAGGAATTTTTTTGGGATGGCCTTAAATCGAATATTCAAAATTTTGTGGCAGAATGTTTGGTTTGCCAACAAAATAAAGTTGAAACAATTAAGGCCCCAAGTCTATTACAACCTTTATCCATTCCAAGCCAACATTGGGGGGAGGTTTGAATGGATTTTATCACAGGTTTACCCAAGTCTGAGGGAAAGAGTGTCATCATGGTGGTAGTTGACAGACTTACCAAGTATGCACACTTTTGTGCATTATCACATCCATTTAAAGCCAATACAGTTTCTACTGCATTTATGGAAACAATTCAAAAGATACATGGAAACCCAAAGATTATTGTAAGTGACAGAGATCCCATTTTCACTAGAAATTTTTGGACAGAATTATTTTCTTGTCTCGATACTTAGTTAGCTCATAGCTCATCTTATCATCCTCAATCTAATTGGTAAACTAAGATAGTAAACAAATGTTTGGAAGGATATCTTCTGTTATCACTTGGAACTATAGTTCATGTATATAAGGTTGTCCATAAGTTTTATATAAAGTTTTGAAGTTTTGTGAATAGGTTCATTAGTATATGTCAATTTGAAATTTGAAATTCAAGAGCTATTGATGTGAATTCGTGTAAAGGAAAAATCATTAGACACCCTCCATCATTGTTAGTTAAAGCATGTCATGTCATTGGTACTTTGCGCAGCGCGGGTTTGATGTCATTGGTACTTGCGCAGTTTCGCAGCGCATGTTTGATTGGTCAGTTTAGCTGCGAAATGATGTTTTCGCGTTTTCGCAGCGCTCTGTTTGTCAGCGATTTCGTAGCGTATCCTGTTAAATTTGAACTGCCCGCGCTACGAAATTGGGGTTTCAGGGTTTTTTGTAGCGCTTTTCCTCTAAGTGTCAAATCCGAGAGTAGTGAGTCATAGGTCCGTTCATGATTGTCAGTTCACATCCTCTCCATGTCATGATAAGCCATTATTTCGCCATAAGGTCCGAAGTCATGTATTTGAGTGTTAGTTTAGGGGATGTTATAAGAGATGGTTATATCATAATGGGTTCTTCATATTATGTAAACATGTTTGCTATATGAAAAGCCCAAATTCTTATTTAAACGGACTATTGCAAGCGAGCCTGCTCTCCAAAGCCGAAGTTTGTTTTCGTGCTACAAGCCACCATTAGTTTCCTGTGTAAAAATATTCAAAGCAGCATGGAAAGAAAGGAACACCGATCTGGTAAGTGTGTGAGGACAGAGCCGGAGGGGTTAGATGTTACTCTCAGGGATGAAGAGGTAGCAAAGGCCTTTCGAAGTGCTGGCTGCTGGCGGTTTTGCGAAAAATTGAAGGGAGGACATGCAGAAGTGACCAAGGCTTTCACATTAAACTTCACTGGACTGAATTCGAAGGTGGCAATGTTGGAGTTTCCGGTGTCTCCTAAAGTTATTTCCACTGTCACTGAAATTCCGAGAGGTGGCCAAGAATGGTTCAAAAACTTCAAGTTTGACATGGGTCCCTGCAAAGAGTTTTTGAAGGCACCTTATGTAGATGAAGATCTCACCAAAGCAGTCCCAAGGAGTTATATAAAAGAGAATTATGCTATGCTCTTGACATGTATCCAGAAGTACCTGACATGTGAGGGTAGGTACAATAAAGTTTACTCCTACCACTTCAAACTTTTGTTACACTTCACAGGTAAGGTTTCAATAGACATACCTTTCTATTTGTTCAGGAGCATTAGCAAAATGTGTGATAAGATTCAGTTAAAGAAAGATGCTTGTGAAACATCCCTTTTTCATCATGGTCTAGTAAAATTGCTGGTGTTGGATAGTTTACAAAAAATTGGTAAAGATTGGGATTCATTTGTGTTTATGGCCGGTTTCCCAAGCAAAACAGGCCTCACTCCATTACCTGTGAGAGAAAGAGAAGAAAGGAGTGAGGAACTCACTTTGGCTGAACTTAGAAGAGAAGTGACAGACCATAAGAAGCCTAAAACTAAAGCAAAGAAATCAGAGAGGTCTGTGGCAACTAAAGAGACACTTGAAGCATCAATGAAGAAAACTCCTAAGCCAGCAGCTAAAGAAACACCTGAAGCATCAGTAGATAGAACTCCTAAGTCATCTAGAGTATCTGAAAAGGAAACCCCTAAGTCATCACCTAAGGAAACACCTCAGTCATCAAAGCAGAAGACTCACAAAAGGAAAGATGAAACTAAATCCAGTGAAGTTGAAAAGGTTTCAAGGGTGAGAACTAGAGGCCAACTAAGCAAGGAGAAAGGAAAGTCAGTCCCTGTGGAAGAAAGTCCTATTTCAAAGGGTAGTTTAAATGACTTACTTGAAGCCATTGAACTAGAGCAAGATCATCCAATACAAATTGAACCACTAGAACTTGAGCAAGATCAATTGGTGCCACCAATGCATATTGATCTAACTCAGTCCTCACCTGAAAGTTCTAAAAAATCAAGGGCTTCTAAAAGGTTAAAGTTTGAAGAGCCAAGTGAAGAATATGCCTTTAAACCACGCAGACCAGTGACAAGAAGGCAAATTAAAGAAGTGGAGAAAGCTCAGAAAGAGAAAGCACCTTTAGAAATGCCTAGGACAGAGGTACTTGAAGTTTTCTCTGAAATAGTTCAAGCAGCCAAAAGCAAGAACAAGGATAATAAGGTTATTATCAGTCAAAGTGGAAATGTTATTTCTATTAAGAAACAAGCTAGAGCAACAAAGAAAGAAATACCTCAAATTAAAAATGTTTTTAAGGAAAAGGCAGTAAGATATACAAGTTATAAAAAGGCTGTAATGAAAGGCAGAACAAGTTTGATTAGCCAAGCTGACTCAGTATCTGATGCATATGTGTGGACAGTGCCAGCTCTGAAGCAAGCAAAAATCATGAAACAAATGAATACAAGCTTAAGAGCAGAAAACAAGATGTTAAAGGAAGAGTTCAGCAGCTTGAAAGGGAAGCTAGGCAAACTAGCTAAATGATCCAAGGGGAAATTTGCTTTCCAAATTTTGGTATATTTTGGCTGTCATCATTTTAAAACTTTTTGAGACTTTTTGATGTCTTTACACCTGTGTAGAATGGCTGAAGAAATCACAGAGTTAAGTTATTGTTGCTTTAAGGTTCATATGCTTAGTTTTGATTACCTACAGCAATTTCGTAGCGCGCTACGAAACTGCTGTAGATGACTGTTTATGTAAAAAACTTGAGTTTGAATGCCGAGGTCAGCAAATATTAAAAGGGATGACTCGAAGCTAGCATGGAGACTATAGAAAGTCATTCAGATGTTTAAAAAGGTGCCAGGTGTAAGTATTCGAAGAAAAGGTGAAATTTTGTCTTTTGTTGATAGTTTTCACTTTATGTCCGAATTTTTAGGGTTCTGGTAGGGCTGCCGAGGTGTTGAGTGGTACACCTGTTCAGTTATGGGATGGCCAGATCATAAGTTTTCTTCAATCATACGGGACTATCAGAGGATTAAATGGCTTGAAACATGATCTTAAATGCATGAACACTAATGGGAGGCAGAAGCCGTGAACATAGGGTACAGATTCTTATTGGTTGATGAATCATCTACACATCAGGCATCCGAAGCTGCTCATCCAGTGAATGTGTTTTCAGTTTGGTTTGGCTATTATTGAAGTGCTACAGGTGTCAAGTTTCAAGAACACAGCAATGTACACGAGGAGATAGACTTGAAGTTTCAATGTAATGGAGTCCTCTGTTTTCGTATTACAATATCTCTTGTAATTAATTAGTTTGTTTATGATATAGATAAGGTAATTAATGATAGAATTCCGAGCTCCCTTCATGCTTGTTGAGGAGTCTCAGGTAGTAGTGTTTTGATTGGCTATATATAGAAATGACTCTTATGTAAAAAAGGTTGGACATTTTATACAAAAACAGAGTTATTTGGGCCATTGTAAGACTTGTGACAGTAATAGTAAAACAGTGTTGATTTCTTCTCAAGATTCTCGATGGATTATTGTGTTCAAATATAATGATGGTGTTTTATATTTTATGTTTTTTTACAGCCTTGTTGTAACACAATCACTCATAATTCATAATCTTATGCTCTGACTTCCTGTGTGTTTGGCAAGCTGTGGTTTTGATGGAGTATGTTTGACATGTAATGCAAAGAGCCTTGACTTCCATGAAATGACTATGTTTTTCTTGTTTACTTAGTATATGAGACTCCATAGCCCAATGAAAACCAGTTTGACATGAATCCAACCAGCTTTTGCTTTCATCAATGAATAAAGAGTTAGCCATCTGTTGTAGTGAAGGATTTTATCTAGAGTTTGTGAGAGAGCCCTCTCTGATCAAAGAGGCTAATCTTTGATCTAAAGCTAGGTTGAAAGAGTTACATGAAATCTTGCTTGGTTGCAGCCCTCAGTACTGATTTTGTGATAACATCTTCGTTGCTTTGTATCTGATAAACAGACATAATGAGTCAAATGGTTGCCTCTGGCTGAATGGTGGTATAACACTTCCTTCCATATAGCAACAAAAATGACCCCATTTATGGCACTGTATGGATATCAGCCACCATCCATCACATCATATTTAAAAGAAAATTCTAAGGTTCAAGCAGTGTAACATCACATCAATCATCAACAACAAGTCCTCCAACTCTTAAAGGATAACCTCGTGTTGGCGTAGAATAGAATGAAACAACAGGCAGATCAACATCGCAGCGAAAGGAGTTTTGATGTAGGTGATTGGGTATTCCTACGGATACAACCATATAAACAAATGTCCCTCAAGCAAGCTATGAAGGATAATAAATTATCGCCAAAGTATTATGGTCCATACAAGTTGTTGAAAAAGATTGGTACTATGGCATACAAATTGGAGCTTCCTGCAGCTTCTCGAGTGCACCCAGTTTTCCATGTTTCATGTTTAAAGAAGGTTATAAGCGAAAAGCTCCCAATTCAATCAATATTGCCAAAACTTGACAAGGAAGGAAAAATTATATTGGAACTGGAAGCAGTCACAGAAACAAGAACTCGACATCTACGAAATCGATCAATTTCAGAGTATCTCATCAAGTGGAAAAACTTATCAACTAAAGATTCCACATGGGAGGATGAGAATTTTATACAGAAGCATCCAGAACTACTCAAGCATTGAGGACAACACTTTTTTGAAGGAGAGGGGCATGTTAGGTCCATATAATACTAATTATTACCCAATTACTATTGTAGTTGTATCCCTTATTAATATTGTTGTGCCCCTATTGTCCCCATATTGTTATTACTGTGTCCCATAGAATCCCTCTATTGTTATTTTTGTGCCTTTATATTATTATTGTTAGGTCGGCTAGGTTATATTGTGACACCTTAGACTCCTATATACAGAAAGGAGGTTTTGTCATTTGAATCATCAAGGAATCATTCATTTGTGTAATGTAAAGGAGGTTCCCCCTCGAAGAGGCTAACTTCTAAGGCATTGATCTATCTTTTCTATCTTTTTGTGAGATAGTTTCATAACACACTCAGATAGCAGAATCTCATACCTATTTATGCCTTCCTATCAATCAGAAACCAACTGTTCTATCAGATCATAATGAGGGGAGTACTTGTAATTTTGTCGTTGGATCTCGAGACATGCTAGTGCTTCAGGATTTTCCAAATCCATTTAGCATTCTTTGCAAGCACTGGAGAAGATGAATGTTGTCTGGCTCGTTAGCATAAGCCTTGGTTTCAGTTGTTATTGTGAGTTGCCTACATGTACATTGTTTTTCCTGCTCAGGGAAAGTGAGAACAGAATTTCAATGAGTAGCCATCTGCTAGAATGGTTACATTGGAAGGTTCACTTCACATGATTGTACATATTTCTTCAGTGGGCAAGTGGTGGTCATCAGTATTTGAAGCAATCAAATATCGATGGTCTACTACCATTAATAATTTTTGTAAGTATGTTCCAGTTAGGTAAGTCTTGAGTCAATTTGAGTCTTGAGTCATATTTCATAGTATCAGTTTCAATGTTTGAAGTGTCTTGACCGTATTGCCCAATGGATGAGGCACTAGTCAACATGTTCACAGAAAATCTATGGTTCTTGGCACCTCCAAGGAGCTACCATCCCCATTGGAGCCAATGTTAGTGTCAGTGTCTTCACATTGCCACCAGTGATCAAAATTTCCTCTTTTGCATTTCGTACTAGGTGTCCCATTCTGATGAGCCTACATTCCATTAGGTCAGGGATCTACTGATGGTAGGTTTTATTTTAATTTTTCCCTCATGATACGTACTTGTTGACCTCGTTTCATACCTTTCATTTAATGATTTATGCTCATTTTCAGTTCATTTCATCAATTACATAAGGTTTCAGTCTCATTAGGTCTTTGTTGGCTAGTTGAATTGTTTATTAATTAACAATCAAGTACCACATTAAATTGTCAACCCGGGAAAGTATTTTTATTTCAAAGGCTACTGCATATTGTATGTACTTAACTCTAAAAGCATTAAAAAGCTGTAGTATGCGTAATTCTCACGTTATGTCATAACAGTGTACTGTAAAGATAAAATGGAAGCAGTTAATTTAAGATAAAAAATATGAAAAGAAGAGTGATGGATGCTCTATTATTAGAGGATCAGGACCCTATCCTCCAAGCAAGGACGTTCAACACCTGCCCCTGTAACCAGATTGCTAATACACACTGAAATTATAATTCACTGGTGAAGTACAGCTTCAAACGATTAACAAAACAGAGTGCCAGCAAAAAGGAAACTATCAGAGGTAATGCTACAGAATCCAAACAGAGTATCAGCATAAAGAAATCACCAAACACACTTACACACTTGACAGAAAAGTAAATGGGTGAATCTTGTGAAGAAGGTCGGCCCAGTCCCTCTCACAAGATTCCCCAGAACACAATTGTGGGATTAAGTACTCAGAACAATATTCTATTCATCTGCCAAAATATTCAGTACAATAAAAGTTCAGACTTTGCTGTTGTCTTTCAAAATTCCCCTTACAAAACTATTTCTTCCCCCCCTTCTCTAATGTAGATGTCTCCTCCTTATAGAGGAGACATCTATTACAATCAATTATCACAGTTCATTTAGTTAACCAAAAATAAGAGTTACAGAATGCTGTTATAACAGTGCGACAGTGTATTCCTTCTTGAGTTTGTTTCTGTTACACAGCTGGTACTCGAACTTCGCCCGTGCTCTTGGGATCCTCATATTATCCTTCGCCATTTCCCCATGGTTGCTAAATTAGTAAACCCATGCTGTTCCTGATACTTTAGCAATTGTAACTGTGTTTTTCCCTTTTTGGGCAGTTGCTGATTATGCCGCATCATCGTGGAATTCTGGCAATCTCCAGATAGTTGCCGTTTGTAATTTCCAGTTGTTGCAAAAATAGCATTCTCCTGCTTTTAGATGGTTGCCATTGCTGGTTGTAGCAACTGCGTAGTTGCTGCTTCTGGTTTTGCAGCAACTGTAAATTATAATTCCTGCAGACTTTAAACAGTCTAGTGATCATTTGGAAACTTAATTAACTTTTCCAAAGATAAATATAAAGATAGTCATGAATATGCAATGAACAATTAAAAATATAGATATGCGGAGAGTTACTTCGTACCTTGGGGTGATTAGGTCATTATACAATCAAAGCTTTCAACCTATGACTGAAAAAGGATAATATTATGGCAAAAATATAAGGTCAAAATTGGTCAATTCTGAGTCCTAACTGTTGTGGGGAAAAGTATCCGACTCGGATGACCCTATCCCTACTCTAAAGGTGACAGTCTTTAGCAACAACTGAAAACAAAGCTTTGATATTTTCCTTTATGAAAGTACAGAGAGAAGGAAGAAAAGATTAACCAACCGGTGTCTTTCGCTTTTATCGATCCTTATCCTCCCTCTTTGTCTCTTGTTCCCAGCTCCTTGCTCTCTTTGCCGGTCCAGCTACACACAGATCCTGCACAAAACAAGAGAGGAAACTACAAGAAACATGTACTCATAACTGATGCATGGATTAGAGTGAATCAAATATACAAGTAAATACAATACATCAATGCAATACAAGTATATAGGAGAACATTCAAAGCTTTATTGATAAAAGTAACAGGGTTCTGAGAAGGTTACAACCATCAATGGCTCCAATCCAGCAGCACCTCCCCAGCAGCAAGAAATCTCCTCTTCACCTCTAGAAAGCAATCACCCAATAGCTCTAACTGTAAACCAACAGCACCTCCTTGCTTTGCACAAAATTCCAGCCTCCTTAGACCTCATAGAAGAGCTCTATATATAGGAGAGAAGAAGAGAGGATGAGTCAGCTTGAGGCTGGAATGAAGCTGACTAGTGTCCTCTCCCTCTTCAGTTAAACTTCAGTTCTTGAGTCCACTTGGAGATCCTTGCTTACACATGGAGATCAAGTACCTCTTACTCATCACAGGGTGAATCCCATGAACCAAGTGTCAGTTTGGAAGCTTCCTAGGCAATTGACACCTTGCAGAATGACTGTGCCACTTGGCCAATCTCGCCCAGCGCAGGTAGCCTTCATTAGATTTGACTTCCAGTGCAGGTACAAGGAGGAGCAGTTGCAATACAGCGCAGATGCTCAGTGGAGCAGCTGACATGATCCAAAAATAGCCTGTTTCTGAGTGTTTTCAGGTGGAGAACTGATGGGAAGTGCTGTGGTTTGCTGACCTTGTTCTTCTAGGGGTAAGAACAACATGTTTAGGGACTGAGGATCCCTGTAATTATCGACATTTCATGCTCCATGCTGCGAGGCACAAAAATGTCTATAACAGTTGCCCCCTAAAGTATGAGGCCGTTTATCGGGTGAAATGCTTTATCTAGAGGGTCTGAAGTTCATTCCAGTGCTGAGGGGGGTGCCCTGTAATACAATACAATACAATACATTATTTTTCATTTTGTTTTCATGATCTAGCTGAGGCGGGCATTCCCATGCTCAGCTTTATAAATACATTCTAGTACATAGAACAGACGATCGTCTGATAGTAGACTGACAATTTTCTGCTGAAATTATCATCCTTTGAATAGGATGATCATCTGCTGCAGTGATGTACATGACAAATGCTTTTATATTTCCTGAATATATATCGCAGCCCGGATGGATGAAACTAGATCCGAGGTCTTCAAACTCGTTCGATCTTCACTCTAAGTACAAGTCGATCCATGTGAGAATTGCGCTGAAGTCGAACATGGAAAGACATCGCTTGATTACCGGCCAATAATGAAAACCGTTAACAAGCGCGAGAGGAATCACCGATAATGATAATGACCCTCAAGGTACCGCAGTACAATTCACGTGGCGTGAATAAAGGACTTGGCGTCGAACGCCACGCAAAATCTTCTGGTCGAAGGTCATTGATGTATACCTGTCGCCGGAAGTGAGAAACTTGCCATTGAGGCATGCAAGCTTCAAAGTACTGATGGGGTTGTTCCTAGATCAACTTCTTGGATAATGAGCTGGAGTCGACAAGAAGCGATCCGTCAAAGGAGGGCCTTAATGAATCCCACATCAATGACACGGAACGGAGCTAATGATTTTAGTGGAGGTGAAAATAAACTGTGACATACGATTCAGGGTGGCGATCATGAATGGATGAAGGATAATGTATGGTAGTGGATGGGACATGGTTGACACTTTCAGAATGACCCCTCTTGAACATATAACGACACTGATGCGATGGATCGGTAGCATTACCCCAAATGTGGATGGTTTGGCGAGGACCATGGTGATGAGACTGGTGAATGAAACAACCCAACCCGATGTGGTACGGAGGAAAAGTGTCATGTTCAAGAGTGACTTGCTACCATTAAACTTTGATGTTCTCCCAATTTTTCCCCAGTCATTTCTAACCAGTACCTCTTTATTTTTGTCAAGCTTGAGGAGGATAACATATGCTTGTTCTATAACCTGCCCTTCGGGCAAGCCCATCGCTATGATTTAACGAGCCTAGCGATAGGGAAACTCGTTCTCGTCTAAAGACAAGTTTGTCGCTATTTAATCATTTTAACGAGTCTAACGACAAGGAAAACTCGGTCCTTTTCATTTTTAGAGAGTCTGAAAAGGTACATAAAGTTAACTCCAAAAATTCCTTTTTCGTCATCTAATCCCTTAAGTCCGAAAAAGTATAAAACAATACAGAAGGGATGAGTTTTCGATTGCTTTAACGAGCCGAACAAGACAAGCGCTCGATCTTTTTGTGCAATAATCCCTCAGGTCCAAAAAGATTAAAATCTAGAGGAGGGATAGCGTTCCGGTCGTTTAACGAGCTGGAAGGCCAAAACTCGGCAAACTTTTCATATTTTACGAGTCAGTGAAAAGAGCTCAAAGAAGACTCGTTTTTTTGAGGAACGAGTGATAAACAGGGATAGCAGCAGATTCCAGGTACAAATTGGAATTTTCCAATCACGGTAGTGTCACAAGGATGGCTAGGTGAAATCACTCTTTGCAGCTGTTCCTCAAAATGGGTAAACACACATATGGGGGTGAACGACCGGCCAAATGAAATGGAGGTGATGGATGAAAACACGACCAAGGCTTTTAAGGCTGATAAATTTACGATCGCAATGGTTATTTACCGAGGTAGGTTCATTGTTTAATGAGCTTGAACTCTGGTGGGAACTTTTGCTCACACTTTTCTATTTTTTAACGAGCATAAATTCCGTGGTAAAACTGCTCGAATCATGGTCAAATTTGATTTTTTACTTTTACTAGCTTTTCTCTTTTCAAATGTAGTACTTCACATTCAATTGCTGCAACAAAACTTTGTTAGAAATGGACAATATTTGCATGAAAAGGAGATTATAACCCTAATATTTAACTTTAAACTGTGTAAAAAGTCATAAAAAGGTGTTTTTACCTCTCATTTACCATTTCATTTGTATTTTGCTTGTTGGAGCTCTGGAGGTGCCTCTTCTTCCTTGATTTTCACCAGCTGATTCCGGGAGATTCTGTGGACGATTTTCGGCGCCGTTTGGACCAGGTAGGAGCTAAACCTTATCCCTTCACTTTCATGGTTTCCTTTTTCAGTTTCATGCACATTTTTCAGGGTTTCTGAGCCCCAGGGGTTTCATCAGGGCGCCCTGGCATCAGCGCAGGTTCCCCTTTCGAAACTTGCGCTGTATTTCAGGTGGTCTTAAGGCAGACTGCCTCTCAGCGCAAGGGGAAGACTCTCTGCCTGCGCTGGGCCTAGAAAAACTGATCCTGCATGTGTTTTTGATGATTTTTTCGCCAGTTTTTCATCAAAATTAGGAACTTACTCCTTCTCTTGTTTGCTTGCAGGGAACTTTGAACAAAATGTCCCTTACATGGCGAGAACGAGAACATGAAGCAGAGGACATGGTTGCACTCCATGACCCGGTCACGGTGAGCGCGCTTCGGAACTGTAGCCTACTGAAGTTCTTCCGTATCTCTAGCATGAGAGCACAGATTTCTTTACTGCAGTATATGCTTGATGCTTGGGATCCTGTTAACCAAGTATTCCAGATTAGGGGGAAAACCATCCCCTTGACCATAGAGGACATGTACTTCTTGACTGGGTTGTCAAGGCGGGGTGCCCCCATTTCTTTGTCAGGTACGGCTCGAGGGACTACTTCCACCAGAGACTATATCCGTCAGTATTGCCGGGAAGGTTCACAGCCGAGCAAAGACGGCAAGATCAATATCCGTGACATCACTGACAGGTCTCTTAGGTCCATTCTGTTTACTATTGGTAGGATGGCCGGTAGCGCAGCTTTACATGTTGCCAACAGATCTTACATGCAGCACGCTTTGGAGTGTCTCCAACCGAAAGTGTTTAACTGGTGTGATGCAGTACTTGTTCAGATGAAAAGTCAATTGACCAAGGTAAAGGACGGGAGGCTCAAGAACTTTGGTTTTGGTTCTATTCTGACTGCCTTTGCCTTGGAGAAAATCCCATTGATGCAGCCTCAGTACATCATACTTGACTTGCCTTCTCCGACCGAGCCACGCATGCAGAGGTGGGTTGACCACATGTCCCGACATGCTGGTCAACCTCAGATTACTTTCACTGAGGCCTTCTTTAGGTGGTTCGAGCGTCAGGGGATGGCGTTTTCTGAGTATCCATATGTGGGTATGGACTACCGAGGTGATCCGGACTTGGTGCTACCGGATGGCGAGCAATGGGGCGCTATTGGTAAAATCTCTGACCATGTTACTGTTTATTGTTTTTACTCATGATGTTACTATGCAAAACTGATCAAACTCTTGGGTGCATGCAGATGTTGGTCCTGTTCGTCCAGTAGCTCGTCCACGATCGCCAGTTGCTGCCCCAGCAGCAGAGCCTGCTAGGCGAGTTGTTATTCGCGACCTTGGTGATACTGAGATACTTGCAGCTGTGCAGGAGCAGGTTGAGAGCCTTACTCGTGGTCTTCCAGATGTACAGATTGACGAGTTACCTTTACAGTTGCAGTGGCACACTATTGGCGTGCCTAGACGATGGACTCGTCTCTTGCGCATGATAGCACAGACCGTGACGTACTTTCATGAGCACCACTAGGCTAGGGTGCCCCCTAGCATCTTTTTGAGTTCTAGGTCATACGACCAATTTTGTTTTGATTACAGCACATTATGTACAAACTATAAACAGCTTTATATATTTTGATTTTCGGGGTTTATTTTGGTTTATTTGTGACCCACTTGCATAGCACCGATGCATCTCTTTTTATATATGTCGTAAATGTCTATCTAACACATAGTTTGCTAACGAATTTGTTAATGTGTTCAAGTTTCTGGAAATATGTTGGTATTGAATTGAATCAAACTCTCTTTCCAAAATCTTAACCCTTAGAAACATTCGATAGATAGCTGGATTGCGGACTGAATATATACCAGTGAGTTGTAGTATCACAAGCTGTGAGTCTAGCCTAACAATTAGTCGGCGTATACCATGAGCGATGGTATCAGAGAGGAGTTCAATCAACGCGCTATACTCAGTGATGTTGTTCGTTGACTGTCCAATACACACACCTCTGAAACTCACTAACTCGCCGCTTGGATCAAAAATGGCCCAGGCTGCGGAGGACAAATTCCGCGTACTACGACTCGCTCCGTCGGCATATCCCACATATGTTTCAGAATAATTCGACATCTGCAACAAACGAGAAGAGTGAATTACTAAACCGAAACAAACACTTTAGCGAAAACAAAATACAACAAAAGCACTCAGGTTACTATTTAGGCATAGTAACGCTTGAGGTACAACCCGTTGCGGGGTTGCGCCAGTGGTATCCCGTCATAATCCATTAACTCGTAGGCTCCTTTTGCTAACACCCTTTTAACAATATAGGGACCCATCCATAAGGACTTAAATTTTCCTGCTCCTAATTTGTCAGATTCTTGGTCGTAAAGCAAAACCAAGTCACCCTCAGAGAAGATACGAGGTTTGACATTCTTGTCGAACTGTGCTTTGACTCGTTTCTTATGGGCTTCGTTTGCCAAAGCGGCGTCACGACGGTTTTCATCCAACTGGATCAATTCCAAGAAACGAGCCTCTTCTTCTGAGGTTCCGGGGAGGAGGTCAATTGCGAGTTTAAGAGACGAGATTTCGCACTGGATCGGTAAGACTGCCTCCAGGCCATACACCAATTGGAATGATGTGAACCCAGTGGCGTTCTTTACCGAGGTTCGGTAAGCCCACAATGCTGAGTACAAGAGTAGGTTCCATCTTCTTTTGTGAACCCCGATCATCCTTTGCAACATACGCTTCAGGACTTTGTTGATTGCCTCAACTTGTCCGTTGGCTTGTGGATAATATGGGGTAGAGCTATCGTGCGATAGCCCTAGTTTGGAAGCTAACTCCACCATCATGTGATTGCGAAAATGCGATCCATGATCTGTCACTATAGCCTGCGGAACGCCGAACCTGGCGACTACATGATTAAAAAAGAAAAGGGCAGCTGTTTCACCAGTGTTATCCAATGTAGGCATCGCCTCGGCCCATTTGGTAAAATAGTCAACAACGACTATAATATACCCATGCCCCCCGGTCGAGGTGGGGTTACATTGCATGAAATCGATGCCCCACTTGGCAAAAGGCCCGACAGCAACTATAGGCTGCAAGGGTGCGGGCGGTCTTCTGGTTTTGCTATCAAAGATCTGACATGCATGGCAACTTCTGACAGCTATTATGCAATCTTTAAACATAGTTGGCCAGAAATATCCTGCTCGTAAGATTCTTTGTGCTGTTGCATATCCAGATTGATGCCCCCCGCACGCGCCTGAATGACAATCATTCAGGGCTTTCTCGGCCTCCTCATGGGTAAGGCACCTCCTTAGAACCGTATCGACACCACGACGGTAAAGTGTATCACCGACGATCATGTAGTCTTTAGATTGGTATCGTATACGCTTCCGTTCCGAATGTGAGGTATTAGGCCTAAACTTTTGGGTTTGGAGATAAACAATGATGTCTCCATACCACTTATCGCTTACCGATATCAGAAACAAATTTTCATCCACGATTGACTCTTCTGATGTTTCATCGTTGGACGACGATGGGAGATCGCACAATAATTCCGCGAAAACTAGAGCTTTCTTCGATTTTGATTTTACAAAATCCAAATCAAACTCTTGAAGGATCGCTATCCATTTTGAATATTTGCCCCCAAGCAACTGTCGCGACAGTATATACGTCATGGGGTTGCAATCTGACAGAACGGTAGTTTTCCTAAAGAGGACATAATGTCGAAACCTTTGAATCGCTTGAACAGCAGCAAGTGCTAGTTTTTCAACATAGGAATATTTACTTTCTGTGTCATTTAAGTTTTTACTTAAATAATAAATAGGATGTTCAATTCCATCGACTTCTTGCACTAAGACCATCGCAATGGTCGTATCTACTGCAGCTAGATACAGGTTAAAATCTCTTTGATAGTCCGGGGCGTACATTAATGATGCTCTTACTAGAGAATCTTTCAGAGCGTCAAAGGAAGCTTGCGCAACCTGGTCCCAGACGAAAGGTACATCCTTTTTCAAAAGACGAGTATAACCTTTGGCAAGTTCTGCGTAATTTGGAATGAACCTCCTCAGAAAGTTTGCTTTCCCTTGGAGTTTCTGAATCTGAAGCAAATTTGAAGGTGGAGGCAAATTAATGATTGCCTGAACCTTACAGGGGTCGAGACGAATCCCATCCTTAGAGACTACAAAGCCAAGTAAACGACCAGAACCGACGCAAAACACACACTTGTGCGGATTGAGTCTTATCTTGTAGTGTCGGCAACGTAGAAATATTGCCCTCAAATGCCGCGGATGATCAGTCCGCTTCCGCGAATGAGCCGGAAGATCGTCGAGGTAAGGTTGAACGATGTTCTTGATGTCATGGAAGGCATAATTCATTGCCCTCTGAAACGTCACCCCTGCGTTCTTTAAACCAAAGGGTAATTTTCGATAAGCGAATGTGCCCCACGGACAAATAAATGCAGTCTTAGACTGGTCCTGTGGGCGGATATTTATTTGATTATACCCGGAAAATCCATCCATGAAGGAAAAGATTTCACATCCGGCGCATTCATCAATTATCTGGTCGATGAAGGGCGTAGGGTAGTTGTCCTTTGGACAAGCTTGGTTTACATCCCTATAGTCGATGCACACTCTTATCGTCCCTTGTTTTTTCATAACAGGGACAATATTCGATACCCAATCGGTTAGAGGAACTGGTTTGACATCAGGATACATTTTAATTTCATGTTCAACTATGCTCGAGTCAATGCCTGGCATTTCATCATATGACCATGCAAAGACATCTATAAATTCGCGAAAGAGAGCACCATATATTTCCAGTTCTGAAGGGGAACAACTTTTGCCGACATGAATATTCTCTACAACATCAGATTTTGTCGAGATGTTTACGGCTACGGTCTCTTCAATATTGGATAGGTTTCGCTCTGAATCCACCGTATTTACAGTATTTGTTAGGAATTCAAACACTGAAGGGTGATATAGGTCGTGTTGAGTTTCTTCTTCACATTCTGGAAGAAGGGAACGATGGTGGTGATCATTCCATGGTGTCCCTTCAATCATCATTGATTGTAAGATTCCTTCGTCAGTCCCATGAACTTTTGACCATGGATCTAATGGGGTACCATATTCTCCAGACCTATCTACCCAAACGCTTGACGAGCGTTGATTTGGGCTCGCCTCCCATGCCTGAAACATTGATTGCTACAATATTTCTATAGGGCTAGGTGGCAAAACCACTTGATAATCCATGACGACTTTGTCTCCAGCGACCTTCGAAGAAGATACCATGTTGCATGTTGCTACAAACGGGATATTCCCTACATGGAAAGGAGGTGGCAACGCGAAAGTTCCCATCATTGTGGGATCTTTTAGCAAGCCTACTTCGATATCTTGTATTGAATGGTCGCTCCCATGGATCAGGGGAATGCTTCCCGTAACTTGTGAACCATTAGGGAGGAAATTCTGCTGGTCGACGACCGTAATCCCTCCTTCAAACGGGAATGCGATCTTCCTAAAATATGTCGACACTACAGCTGCCATGGCATATATCCATGGTCTTCCCAGTAGGATGTTATAGTCAAGATTGCCATCAATGACCTCAACATCTATTTCCACTGTTTTTCCTCCTAGTTCAACCTTAAAGTTATTTAGGATTCCGTACGGAGTGTACGACCTACCGTCAAATGCTTTCAATGTCGTCGAAGATCGCGACAAGGTTGGAGATCCAAGAGTTTTCCAGCAACTCATCGACATGATACATGTCGATGCTCCCTCATCAATAATCGTTCTATGAACAGTTTTGTTGAGTGCTTTCACTTGAATAAGGAAAGCTAGTTGTGCTGGTAACTGAGGATCATATCCTTTGTGATCAAAGGATACAAGATTGGAATCTTTAGGATCCACTCCACCAATTGCTGATAACAATGCCTGCCTTTAGGATGGACAATTTTGCAGTACCTCAAGAGTCGACATAGCAGATGGCGATTTGGCCAAATCTTCTACTATGTTATAATGCTGCGCCGCTCTAGCACGAGGATTAAATGTTGACTTGTGTACTACTCCCTTAGGTGGCTTTATTGTTAATTCATGCGTGAGGGGGGGTACAACTTCTGCCGAAGTTGTTGTCGAACTACTGGGTTGATCTTTCCCTTTGTCGTTCGACACCGGCGGATTCCCATAATCTTTATTCCTTGTCGAGATCAAAGCATCATTTTGCTTAGAAACCGACAACATAAGCACTTGAGACGGGGAAGCATTTCCACTATCAACCATATTTTGACCTGGGGTAGGAAATGGATCAGTCAACACAGCTGAAGTTTGGGAACTTTTAAAGAACCTCTTTAACTCAGCTTTGAACGGACAGTTCTTTGTCGAATGATTTTCATCGCATATTTGACATGGATAAAATTGTTTCCCTTGCCCAGGAGGGTTTGAAGAAGTTTTTTGAGGGGATGACTCACCCTGTTTCTTCTTCTTCCCTTTGTTTTGTTTCTTCTTGCTTCCTGGTTGATTGGAGTTTTTGCCTTTATCCGTAGATACAGCATTTACCTCCGAAGCAAGAATCTCTTGATTTGCTTTTTGATTCGAAGCCTTACGAGCTTTCTTATTTGAATCCCTTGTCGACTTAGCGTTTGCAGTTCCAATCACGCCATCACCGGCGTGAGAGTCACTATTCGATCCGGGAGGAGGAGGGATTGAAAATTCCGGTCTGGGGGCGTCAGGTATCTTATCATAGAGCGTGCCCGACTGAGTATATACTAAGTCCAAATATTGAGCACGAGCAATAACCTGCTCCTCCGTTACGACGCCTCCCTTGGCCACATCTTCTGTTATAGCAGGAAGAAGCGACTTTATAAACCACTCAGCCAATAGCTGATCTGGAACATAGGTTTTCACCATTCTGCGATGACGACGCCACTCATGTATATGATCTGATATATGTGTGGCCGTTGTCTGCTTGAAATTGGTCAAGATCTCTGTTCCAGTTTCGTACCTTATAGGTAACTGAAAGTGTGTTAAGAAAGTCGTGGCTAGGGAACTAAAATTGTCGAAGGAGGCTCTAGGTAATTCAATATACCATTTAGCCGCCGGACCAGTCAATGTCCTCTGGAAAAGGCGAAGCCTTATCGAATCATCATTCAAGGTATTCGACGAACACCACAGATGGAATGTCATCACATGATTCGACGGGTCTTCACCAGGATTTCCATTGAATTTAGGAATGTCTGAAGGAAGTTTGTGAGGAATCGCTGGCCACCAATGGGCATAGGCGATTGGATCATTCGTTAATCGATGTAAATCTGGTAATTCTAGGGTCACCACGAATGGCAACTGCTGATTCAGGTTTGGCGAGGCATACCCAGGATACGATGGAATCGCCTGAGCAGTAGGCCTTTGCATACCAGCATAATGCAACTGATGTTGATATGACTGATACGGCTGGTGGGCTTGGCCACTGTAAAGTGGTTGATTTAACCCGTTCTGAATATAGGGTTGCCCACTATTCGCAAAGATCTGTTGCTCAGATCCCTGGTACACCTGTTGAAACTGAGGTTGTTGGTATTGCACCATCCATGATTGTGAAGCCATGTTTTGTTGTGCGACACTAACCGACGGACCAAGATGCGGGGTTATGGTTCCCGTTTGTATCTGTGTCGTCCCGGCAGTTGGCGATTGTGGTTGTGTTGTAGGGTCAATGGGCTGTTGCATTACAACTTGGGGTTGACATACAACAGGCATCGATTGAACTTGCGACACGGTTACAATTGCTGGCGTCGTCGGGATACTAGACATAGGTACACACTGTTGCATGGAATATACAACTCTCGGTTGTTGGGGTAACATAGGTACCCAACCACTCGTCGTTACTTCAGTCAAACCTGAATGTTGTTGAAAACTGCCGTATGGGTATCCCCCCAGAAGAGGAAGTGAAAGGGCATATTGCCCCCCATACGGTAACAATCCGGAGCTCAAGGGTATAGCTGGCCTTTGAGGACTGGATGGCCCAAACTGATTCCCAAAGGGATCAATTTGTCTAGTTTCAACGTAAGAATTACCGGGTATTATACCGGAAGAACAAACTGGAACAGACCAAGTTGTCATAATAGTCCCTGGGTGGACTCCTTCTAGCTGATGAGAACTAGTCGGGACAGCTGGTATGCCGGCAAACATCGTTGGATTGACAGCAGGAGCTTCTGCTGTCGCTGTGTCATTTGGCACAGTCCTGGATGTCGATGGTTGTTCAGACATTTTAAGTCTATCCAATAAACTGCCTAACGATTCTACAGGAACTTCCTGTGGCGATGGACAAACTTCTGATGCAGAAGGAAAAAGAGTGGCACCTACTCCAAAATGAGTTGGAGTATTTGCTTGCTGGTCCTCTACGATTTCCTCTATTGCGATCAGACCAGGAGGAAGAGGAAGACCATCAGGTCCGTAAAAGATTTCTGGTGCCGAAGAAGGGGTTGCTTCGACAGCGACAGTTGTTTGAACAATAAGACTCTGTGGACCGGTTTCAGATGGAACTGGTTCAGTTATGCAAGTACTTGTTTTCAGACTAGGATCAGTACAACTGTCCCTCTGTTGCTGTTGAACTTCTTCAATAGAGGTAGGGATTCCAGAAATATCAGGAGTGACCAGAATCTCAGATGTCGTCGGAACTGTTGTTCTAACTTTAATGGGAGATTTTGACCCGGTCAAGCGAGTTCGCTTTGTCCGTACTACTCTCGATTCCGGAGACAAAGACGGTTGACTCGCGAGTCTCCTCGAACGACGGAGTTTTAATTGACTTTCCTCCACCGTTGCGGATTACTTGATCAACTAAAATACAAAAAGGGGAATTATGTTTCCGTATTGAATGAATTTTATTAGATGCTTTTAGACACAACTTTGCTTTTTCATGTTTTAAGAGTCGAGAAAAAGCTAAAGATGACTCTAGTCGCCTTCGATGTATTAACGAGCCCGAAGTGACAAATGCTCGGTTGGAGCTTTTCAGTTATAGAGTTTGAAAAGGGCCAAAAGAAACTGCTCTGGAGATCTAGGCAGAGGGTGTGCCAAAAATAAAGAGGTACTGGTCAGAAATGACTGGGGAAAAATTGGGAGAACATCAAAGTTTAATGGTAGCAAGTCACTCTTGAACGTGACACTTTTCCTCTGTACCACATCGGGTTGGGTTGTTTCATTCACCGGTCTCATCACCATGGTCCTCGCCAAACCATCCACATTTGGGGTAATGCTACCGATCCATCGCATCAGTGTCGTTATATGTTCAAGAGGGGTCATTCTGAAAGTGTCAACCGTGTCCCATCCACTACCATACATTATCCTTCATCCATTCATGATCGCCACCCTGAATCATATGTCACAGTTTGTTTTCACCTCCACTAAAATCATTAGCTCCGTTCCGTGTCATTGATGTGGGATTCATTAAGGCCCTCCTTTGACGGATCGCTTCTTGTCGACTTCAGCTCATTATCCAAGAAGTTGATCTAGGAACAACCCCATCAGTACTTTGAAGCTTGCATGCCTCAATGGCAAGTTTCTCACTTCCGGCGACAGGTATACATCAATGACCTTCGACCAGAAGATTTTGCGTGGCGTTCGACGCCAAGTCCTTTATTCACGCCACGTGAATTGTACTGCGGTACCTTGAGGGTCATTATCATTATCGGTGATTCCTATCGCGCTTGTTAACGGTTTTCATTATTGGCCGGTAATCAAGCGATGTCTTTCCATGTTCGACTTCAACGCAATTCTCACATGGATCGACTTGTACTTAGAGTGAAGATCGAACGAGTTTGAAGACCCCAGATCTAGTTTCATCCATCCGGGCTGCGATATATATTCAGGAAATATAAAAGCATTTGTCGTGTACATTATTGCAGCAGATGATCATCCTATTCAAAGGATGATAATTTCAGCAGAAAATTGTCAGTCTACTATCAGACGATCGTCTGTTCTATGTACCAGAATGTATTTATAAAGCTGAGCATGGGAATGCCCGCCTCAGCTAGATCATGAAAACAAAATGAAAAATAATGTATTGTATTGTATTGTATTACAGGGCGCCCCCCTCAGCACTGGAATGAACTTCGGACCCTCTAGATAAAGCATTTCACCCGATAAACGACCTCATACTTTAGGGGGCAACTGTTATAGACATTTTTGTGCCCCGCAGCATGGAGCATGAAATGTCGATAATTACAGGGATCCTCAGTCCCTAAACATGTTTTTCTTACCCCTAGAAGAACAAGGTCAGCAAACCACAGCACTTCCCATCAGTTCTCCACCTGAAAACACTCAGAAACAGGCTATTTTTGGATCATGTCAGCTGCTCCACTGAGCATCTGCGCTGTATTGCAACTGCTCCTCCTTGTACCTGCGCTGGAAGTCAAATCTAATGAAGGCTACCTGCGTTGGGCGAGATTGGCCAAGTGGCACAGTCATTCTGCAAGGTGTCAATTGCCCAGGAAGCTTCCAAACTGACACTTGGTCCAAGAGATTCGCCCTGTGATGAGTAAGAGGTACTTGATCTCCATGTGTAAGCAAGGATCTCCAAGTGGACTCAAGAACTGAAGATTAACTGAAGAGGGAGAGGACACAAGGCAGCTTTATGTCAGTCTCAAGCTGACTCATCCTCTCTTCTTCTATCCTATATATAGAGCTCTTCTATGAGGTCTAGGGAGGCTGGAATTTTGTGCAAAGCAAGGAGGTGCTGTTGGTTTACAGTTAGAGCTATTGGGTGATTGCTTTCTAGAGGTGAAGAGGAGATTTCTTGCTGCTGAGGAGGTGCTGCTGGATTGGAGCCATTGATGGTTGTAACCTTCTCAGAACCCTGTTACTTTTATCAATAAAGCTTTGAATGTTCTCCTATATACTTGTATTGCATTGATGTATTGTATTTACTTGTATATTTGATTCACTCTAATCCATGCATCAGTTATGAGTACATGTTTCTTGTAGTTTCCTCTCTTGTTTTGTGCAGGATCTGTGTGTAGCTGGACCGGCAAAGAGAGCAAGGAGCTGGGAACAAGAGACAAAGAGGGAGGATAAGGATCGATAAAAGCGAAAGACACCGGTTGGTTAATCTTTTCTTCCTTCTCTCTGTACTTTCATAAAGGAAAATATCAAAGCTTTGTTTTCAGTCGTTGCTAAAGACTGTCACCTTTAGAGTAGGGATAGGGTCATCTGAGTCACCTTTATGACCCTCTTCCTGAACCAAAGAGTACCGAATCGAAAAGCTTTTGACTATATCAAAAGCGAAGTAGAGGGGCTGCTACTCTTGCTCATTTTTGAGCAGATTCATGATTTGAAGAGCTGATCTACAAAAGACTCTTGTACTCTTTGTGATAGATTTTCATCCTCTTGATCATCCCTTAGCCTGTACTTGACCTATAGCTTTTTATTTCAGCAAAAACAGTGCATTTTTGAGCTTTTTATGACCCAGAAATCCTTGTAAACGCAACTCTCGTGTCCCAGAGCAGGCTGTCCACAGGCAGTCTGCATTACAGCACAGGTACTCCCTTCGGGAACTGCGCTGGAAGTCAATTTGACAGACCAGAGCCTGCGCTGGACCTGTTAGTCAGTGTCTTCCAGAGGTTTTCCACTGTGTCTTAGCCCTGTTTTCACTGATTTTTTGCTGCTGATTGCTGGTCATTGTACTTGCTGTAAACCAACTTTCCTTGACATTATTCCGCCTCAGTTGTGTGATGAAACTGTGATTGTTCTTTCAGTATTTCTTGTTTCAGTTACAGTTTCCCATTGTGGAAATCAAACCAGTATAGCTGTGACCTCTTAGATCCTGAACTGTAAAAGTGTCTTTGTGATCTTAAGGGCTAGTTTTATTACTGTTCATAGCTGTTTGAGTTTGTTTGTTTTTCATTTTATGGTTTGAATCTATACATTTCCAGTGTCTAAACAAGTCGATCTTAAGGTGTCTTTTGATTTTGGACAAGCTTGTTTACTTCTGCTTGAAATTAGATTCAAAAGTTATACAACAGTTTTCCTTTCTGTCTTACATCAACATTAAGGATAACGAAAAGAAATACATGCATTGTGCATTTTGCATTTGACTGTGTGCTTGACGATTTAGGAAAATTTGCATTTTAGTGTGTGTTCTATGATCTGTGAGAAAAGTTGTGTCTTTCTTTTCCCTCAGTAGATTAAGGTTTTCAAAGTTGAAAGATTGAAAAGTTTTGCTTCTCATCTTAGATTGCATGTAGGAAGTTGTATATATACATCTCGTGGTGATCCTTAAAGGCAAACTGCTAAGCAAGATCAACATTAAAATAAACCCAATTTACATAACAACGCTTTGTAACATAACGCAAACATCTAGAGGTCTAGGTAGAGACGTGTTCCGACGTCGTTAAACATAGTGACTGTCGATCTCTACGAAGGTGGGTGATTCCTCCTGAGAGTCGGTGGCACTAATACGGACTTGTGCTCCCGCGTACCATCGCGTATATTGGGAGACCCCTATAGGCAATTATCCTTTATCCTTAGGAAGCCGTGTCGGCCTCCCTACTGATCGCAATGCAGTGAACACAGCATTCACGAAGATCGACCACCCGTACCGTAAAACGTATTTTGTGGTTTTGCGAAAGGTTTGGCACACCCTCTGCCTAGATCTCCAGAGCAGTTTCTTTTGGCCTTTTTCAAACTCTATAACTGAAAAAGTCCAACCGAGCATTTGTCACTTCGGGCTCGTTAATACATCGAAGGCGACTAGAGTCATCTTTAGCTTTTTCTCGACTCTTAAAACATGAAAAAGCAAGTTTGTGTCTAAAAGCGTCGTTAATAAAATTTATTTTAAGCGGAACATAATCACCTATTATTCCCACGTTGATCTTTCAGTTGAAAAGTATGGAGCCCACCAACCAAGGAAGTAACCTTGGCGGAAGTCCAAATCCCTTCTCCTCTTGGGGAGATGTTGGTGCGCCTCATATGGCAACATTGTCACTTCCAGGATTGACAATCGGCCTACCTGTATGGCTCTTTTCAACTAATGTAGTCCAGATCGCCACTAATCCTGAGCAGTCGAATCAACAGTCAGAACAATCTAGAACTACCCACCAGCCTTCCACTTCTTACGATACTTCCTCTGATCCTTCATCTTCGCGAGGTAGAGCTGGCAAGAGTCAGCCTCCCAAGGAGAAGAAGGAAAAGAAGAAGAGAGAAAAGAAGCAGAAGGAGCCTATGGCGAAGGCGACTGGGGGCAAGCAGAAGAAAACTGACAAAAACCCACACACTGCACCAACCGGGCCTAAATCGCCATGTGTCATTTGCCAAGGGACCCACTTTCATCGTGATTGTCCTTGTATTCCCCGGATACTAAGGGACTGGTCCCCAAGGTTGCACAATCCGGTAGCATCAACCTCTGATAGACATGTTGATTGCAGTCCGTCAACTAGCAAGAGTGAAGGACGAAGAGGGAGACCAAGATCACCCTGTGTATTGTGTGAAGGCGAGCATGCCATCCACAAATGTCCATTCTTAGATGAGGCCAAGAGAGTTTTGGAAGATCGTCCGGTTTCACCGTTACGACTTCCTCCTGGATACCAAAAACTCGTGCCTAATCCCTTGATAGTTGAAAATCCAGTTGACCCACCCAAGTGGTCAGCTGAAGTGTCAGTCATTGAGAATGAACCTACTGAATCCAGACCAGACGAGAATCTAAAGGTCGAAATGGCAGTTGACCCGGTTCTTCCTTCAGAGGTTTCATCATCCAATGACTCTGTCATTGAAGACCCATCTTCAAATGACACCGTCGCCGAAGAGTCATCTTCATGCGACACCCTCACTTAAGAGAATAAGGATGACACCATCCAGGTTCTTTTCATTAGCACCAACTCTGATGAGCGTCAGGGCGATGCGCCCATTCCTTTATCGCAGGAAGGAACATCATCAGAGTCATATCCGGCCGTATATTCGGTCCCACCACCAAGCAACCTGGTTGTATCCTTTGGTTGGAATCAACTAGGCAGACCCCGGTTACCAGCCAGTATACCATTCAGAATCATTGTCCAGATCTATAGAATGATTATGGCTGGTACTATCATTGATGAAGGGGCGTCTGTGAGTATCCTTTCCTCTATTGCTTGGAAAGCACTGGGTTCCCCAGCGCTTTTACCTGAGTTGAGAAATCTCTCAGGTTTTGATAAAGGAACCAGTCGACCATTAGGAATCCTCCCCAATGTACCTGTTACATTGAAAGGGAAGACCGTTAATATGAACGTGTTGGTCGTCCAGGGACCCTTGGATTATAACCTACTCCTTGGACGTGACTATATTTATTGCATGGGAGCAATAGTCTCCTCACTCTTTAGAGTAATGTGTTTTCCACACGAAGGAAGGGTGGTCAAGCTCGTAGACCAACTTTCGTTTCCGGGATCTCGCATAGCAAATAGTCAAATACCATTCCTAAATGGTCTGTTCACTCAAGATTCGCCTCCACCCCCAGTCCTCCTTCCCGATGAGTGCGAGTGATTCGGAAAGAAAGACTAGGACCCAGGGGGGCATGCACCCTGGTTTGCTTCGGGCAGAAGAAACCCTGGGTATAAGGAAGAATTTCCGCAGAAGAATATGACTAGTCCGTACCCCGTCCGAAAGAAGGAAGAGGGGTTGTTCTGGAATAATACTCTTTTGTCAAAGTTATGAGAGTGAGATAAGCTTCTCATTCCCCTTGTCTAGATAATCAGGATGCCGAGGATGAGGACCATTTGCTGTACCAAGTAGTAACCATCTTTGAAGTCAAGCCTCACCCATTAAAACATATGTTTTGAAGGATAAGTAGGGGCAGTCTCCAAAGAAAGAGATTCTATTGTTACATCAAGTGGCCACCATCTTTAGTAACCTAATGTTAGACATCGCCGAAGAAAGAGATTGATTTGCGGCAGCGAATAGAACCCTCTTCGGATAATAAGAAAGAAGCAAGCCTCCCTCAATAATACCAATGTTTTGTCTTTGAGTAGTGTTCTTCTCTTGTCACAAATAGCTGTTCGTTAAAAGTTGGGCCGACGGGAAGGCTGAGTACCGCATAAGACCCCTTAAAATAACGAGAAGACTAGTATCGTTAACATTAGATTGGCAAGATGACAAGTAACTGTGAACACCCAAAGAAAAGCAGAGGTAGGGGAGAGGAGGGGCAGCCTCGAAATTCTATCCTATACCTGGGGGCATGCAAACCTTCTGGAGTGCAAGCTAGGGGCGGTTATTTATCTGGTTTTAAGATTAACCATTTTCCGAACTTACATAAAGGAAGGAGGAGTTGGAGCATAGCTGTGGTAAGGCGCAAGCTCTATAAAAAATGGATCCTTAGAGGAGGCATTCTTATTTTTATGACTGGTATATCGAGCAGTTTTAGCACATAGTTCATGCTCGTTAAAAAATAAACGCAAGATCCGAGCAGTTTTAGCACATAGTTCATGCTCGTTAAAAAATAAACATGAGTTATGAGTAGGCTTTCTTTTAGAGTTCAAGCTCATTCAGAAAAAATGAACCGGTAAATAACCTTTTGAGATCGTAAATTCATCAGCCATAAAAGCCTTGGTCGTGTTTGTGCACCGTCACCTCCACTGTTCATTTGGCCGATCATTCACCTCCATTTGTGTGTTTACCTCTTTTGAGAAACAGCTGCGAAGAGTGATTTCACCTAGCCATCCTTGTGACATTGCCGTGATTGGAAAATTCCAACCTGTACCTGGAATCTGCTGCTATCCCTGTTTATCACTCGTTCCTCAAAAGACGAGTCTTCTTTGAGCTCTTTTCACTGACTCGTAAAATATGAAAAGTTTGCCGAGTTTTGGCCTTCCAGCTCGTTAAACGACCGGAAGAGCTATCCCTCCTCTAGATTTTAATCTTTTTGGACCTGAGGGATTATTGCACAAAAAGATCGAGCGCTTGTCTTGTTCGGCTCGCTAAAAGTACCGAACAGCCATCCCTTCTGTATTGTTTTATACTTTTTCGGACTTAAGGGATTAGCTGACGAAAAAGGAATTATGGAGTTAACTTTCTGTACCTTTTCAGACTCTCTAAAAATGAAAAGGACCGAGTTTTCCTTGTCGTTAGACTCGTTAAAATGATTAAATAGCGACAAACTTGTCTTTAGACGAGAACGAGTTTCCCTATCGCTAGGCTCGTTAAATCATAGCGATGGGCTTACCCGAAGGGCAGGTTATAGAACAAGCATATGTTATCCTCCTCAAGCTTGACAAAAATAAAGAGGTACTGGTCAGAAATGACTGGGGAAAAATTGGGAGAACATCAAAGTTTAATGGTAGCAAGTCACTCTTGAACATGACACTTTTCCTCCGTACCACATCGGGTTGGGTTGTTTCATTCACCGGTCTCATCACCATGGTCCTCGCCAAACCATCCACATTTGGGGTAATGCTACCGATCCATCGCATCAGTGTCGTTATATGTTCAAGAGGGGTCATTCTGAAAGTGTCAACCGTGTCCCATCCACTACCATACATTATCCTTCATCCATTCATGATCGCCACCCTGAATCATATGTCACAGTTTGTTTTCACCTCCACTAAAATCATTAGCTCCGTTCCGTGTCATTGATGTGGGATTCATTAAGGCCCTCCTTTGACGGATCGCTTCTTGTCGACTTCAGCTCATTATCCAAGAAGTTGATCTAGGAACAACCCCATCAGTACTTTGAAGCTTGCATGCCTCAATGGCAAGTTTCTCACTTCCGGCGACAGGTATACATCAATGACCTTCGACCAGAAGATTTTGCGTGGCGTTCGACGCCAAGTCCTTTATTCACGCCACGTGAATTGTACTGCGGTACCTTGAGGGTCATTATCATTATCGGTGATTCCTCTCGCGCTTGTTAACGGTTTTCATTATTGGCCGGTAATCAAGCGATGTCTTTCCATGTTCGACTTCAACGCAATTCTCACATGGATCGACTTGTACTTAGAGTGAAGATCGAACGAGTTTGAAGACCCCGGATCTAGTTTCATCCATCCGGGCTGCGATATATATTCAGGAAATATAAAAGCATTTGTCTTGTACATCATTGCAGCAGATGATCATCCTATTCAAAGGATGATAATTTCAGCAGAAAATTGTCAGTCTACTATCAGACGATCGTCTGTTCTATGTACCAGAATGTATTTATAAAGCTGAGCATGAGAATGCCTGCCTCAGCTAGATCATGAAAACAAAATGAAAAATAATGTATTGTATTGTATTGTATTACAGGGCGCCCCCTCAGCACTGGAATGAACTTCGGACCCTCTAGATAAAGCATTTCACCCGATAAACGGCCTCATACTTTAGGGGGCAACTGTTATAGACATTTTTGTGCCTCGCAGCATGGAGCATGAAATGTCGATAATTACAGGGATCCTCAATCCCTAAACATGTTGTTCTTACCCCTAGAAGAACAAGGTCAGCAAACCACAGCACTTCCCATCAGTTCTCCACCTGAAAACACTCAGAAACAGGCTATTTTTGGATCATGTCAGCTGCTCCACTGAGCATCTGCGCTGTATTGCAACTGCTCCTCCTTGTACCTGCGCTGGAAGTCAAATCTAATGAAGGCTACCTGCGCTGGGCGAGATTGGCCAAGTGGCACAGTCATTCTGCAAGGTGTCAATTGCCCAGGAAGCTTCCAAACTGACACTTGGTTCAAGAGATTCGCCCTGTGATGAGTAAGAGGTACTTGATCTCCATGTGTAAGCAAGGATCTCCAAGTGGACTCAAGAACTGAAGATTAACTGAAGAGGGAGAGGACACAAGGCAGCTTTATGTCAGTCTCAAGCTGACTCATCCTCTCTTCTTCTATCCTATATATAGAGCTCTTCTATGAGGTCTAAGGGGGCTGGAATTTTGTGCAAAGCAAGGAAGTGTTGTTGGTTTACAGTTAGAGCTATTGGGTGATTGCTTTTATAGAGGTGAAGAGGAGATTTCTTGCTGCTGGGGAGGTGCTACTGGATTGGAGCCATTGATGGTTGTAACCTTCTCAGAACCCTTTTACTTCTATCAATAAAGCTTTGAATGTTCTCCTATATACTTGTATTGCATTGATGTATTGTATTTACTTGTATATCTGATTCACTCTAATCCATGCATCAGTTATGAGTACATGTTTCTTGTAGTTTCTCTCTTGTGTTTGTGCAGGATCTGTGTGTAGCTGGACCGGCAAAGGAAGCAGGGAGCTGGGAACAAGAGACAAAGAGAAGAGGATAGGATCGACAAAAGCGAAAGACAACGGTTGGTCAATCTTTTCTTCCTTCTCTATACTTTCATAAAGGAAAATAATCAAAGCTTTACTTTCAGTTGTTGCTAAGGACTGTCACCCTTAGAGTAGGGATAGGGTCATCCGAGTCGGATACTTTTCCCCACAACAAACTGGCGACTCCGCTGGGGATCGAACCCAGAATCTCTGGTTTCGCAGACTGGTTCCCCAGCGCTTTTACCTGAGTTGAGAACTCTCTCAGGTTTTGATAAAGGAACCAGTCGATCATTAGGAATCCTCCCCAATGCACCTGTTACATTGAAAGGGAAGACCGTTAATATGAACGTGTTGGTCGTCCAGGGACCCTTGGATTATAACCTACTCCTTGGACGTGACTATATTTATTGCATGGGAGCAATAGTCTCCTCACTCTTTAGAGTAATGTGTTTTCCACACGAAGGAAGGGTGGTCAAGCTCGTAGACCAACTTTCGTTTCCGGGATCTCGCATAGCAAATAGTCAAATACCATTCCTAAATGGTCTGTTCACTCAAGATTCGCCTCCACCCCCAGTCCTCCTTCCCGATGAGTGCGAGTGATTCGGAAAGAAAGACTAGGACCCAGGGGGCATGCACCCTGGTCTGCTTCGGGCAGAAGAAACCCTGGGTATAAGGAAGAATTTCCGCAGAAGAATATGACTAGTCCGTACCCCGTCCGAAAGAAGGAAGAGGGGTTGTTCTGGAATAATACTCTTTTGTCAAAGTTATGAGAGTGAGATAAACTTCTCATTCCCCTTGTCTAGATAATCAGGATGCCGAGGATGAGGACCATTTTCTGTACCAAGTAGTAACCATCTTTGAAGTCAAGCCTCACCCATTAAAACATATGTTTTGAAGGATAAGTAGGGGCAGTCTCCAAAGAAAGAGATTCTATTGTTACATCAAGTGGCCACCATCTTTAGTAACCTAATGTTAGACATCGCCGAAGAAAGAGATTGATTTGCGGCAGCGAATAGAACCCTCTTCGGATAATAAGAAAGAAGCAAGCCTCCCTCAATAATACCAATGTTTTGTCTTTGAGTAGTGTTCTTCTCTTGTCACAAATAGCTGTTCGTTAAAAGTTGGGCTGACGGGAAGCCTGAGTACCGCATAAGACCCCTTAAAATAACGAGAAGACTAGTATCGTTAACATTAGATTGGCAAGATGACAAGTAACTGTGAACACCCAAAGAAAACCAGAGGTAGGGGAGAGGAGAGGCAGCCTCGAAATTCTATCCTATTCCTGGGGGCATGCAAACCTTCTGGAGTGCAAGCTAGGGGTGGTTATTTATCTGGTTTTAAGATTAACCATTTTCCGAACTTACATAAAGGAAGGAGGAGTTGGAGCATAGCTATGGTAAGGCGCAAGCTCTATAAAAAATGGATCCTTAGAGGAGGCCTTCTTATTTTTATGACTGGTATATCGAGTAGTTTTAGCACATAGTTCATGCTCGTTAAAAAATAAACGCAAGATCCGAGCAGTTTTAGCACATAGTTCATGCTCGTTAAAAAATAAACATGAGTTATGAGCAGGCTTTCTTTTAGAGTTCAAGCTCATTCAGAAAAAATGAACCGGTAAATAACCTTTTGAGATCGTAAATTCATCAGCCATAAAAGCCTTGGTCGTGTTTGTGCACCGTCACCTCCACTGTTCATTTGGCCGATCATTCACCTCCATTTGTGTGTTTACCTCTTTTGAGAAACAGCTGCGAAGAGTGATTTCACCTAGCCATCCTTGTGACATTGCTGTGATTGGAAAATTCCAACCTGTACCTGGAATCTGCTGCTATCCTTGTTTATCACTCGTTCCTCAAAAGACGAGTCTTCTTTGAGCTCTTTTCACTGACTCGTAAAATATGAAAAGTTTGCCGAGTTTTGGCCTTCCAGCTCGTTAAACGACCGGAAGAGCTATCCCTCCTCTAGATTTTAATCTTTTTGGACCTGAGGGATTATTGCACAAAAAGATCGAGCGCTTGTCTTGTTCGGCTCGCTAAAAGTACCGAACAGCCATCCCTTCTGTATTGTTTTATACTTTTTCGGACTTAAGGGATTAGCTGACGAAAAAGGAATTATGGAGTTAACTTTCTGTACCTTTTCAGACTCTCTAAAAATGAAAAGGACCGAGTTTTCCTTGTCGTTAGACTCGTTAAAATGATTAAATAGCGACAAACTTGTCTTTAGACGAGAACGAGTTTCCCTATCGCTAGGCTCGTTAAATCATAGCGATGGGCTTGCTCGAAGGGCAGGTTATAGAACAAGCATATGTTATCCTCCTCAAGCTTGACAAAAATAAAGAGGTACTGGTCAGAAATGACTGGGGAAAAATTGGGAGAACATCAAAGTTTAATGGTAGCAAGTCACTCTTGAACATGACACTTTTCCTCCGTACCACATCGGGTTGGGTTGTTTCATTCACCGGTCTCATCACCATGGTCCTCACCAAACCATCCACATTTGGGGTAATGCTACCGATCCATCGCATCAGTGTCGTTATATGTTCAATAGGGATCATTCTGAAAGTGTCAACCGTGTCCCATCCACTACCATACATTATCCTTCATCCATTCATGATCGCCACCCTGAATCATATGTCACAGTTTGTTTTCACCTCCACTAAAATCATTAGCTCCGTTCCGTGTCATTGATGTGGGATTCATTAAGGCCCTCCTTTGACAGATCGCTTCTTGTCGACTTCAGCTCATTATCCAAGAAGTTGATCTAGGAACAACCCCATCAGTACTTTGAAGCTTGCATGCCTCAATGGCAAGTTTCTCACTTCCGGCGACAGGTATACATCAATGACCTTCGACCAGAAGATTTTGCGTGGCGTTCGACGCCAAGTCCTTTATTCACGCCACATGAATTGTACTGCGGTACCTTGAGGGTCATTATCATTATCGGTGATTCCTCTCGCGCTTGTTAACGGTTTTCATTATTGGCCGGTAATCAAGCGATGTCTTTCCATGTTCGACTTCAGCGCAATTCTCACATGGATCGACTTGTACTTAGAGTGAAGATCGAACGAGTTTGAAGACCCCAGATCTAGTTTCATCCATCCGGGCTGCGATATATATTCAGGAAATATAAAAGCATTTGTCATGTACATCATTGCAGCAGATGATCATCCTATTCAAAGGATGATAATTTCAGCAGAAAATTGTCAGTCTACTATCAGACGATCGTCTGTTCTATGTACCAGAATGTATTTATAAAGCTGAGCATGGGAATGCCCGCCTCAGCTAGATCATGAAAACAAAATGAAAAATAATTTATTGTATTGTATTGTATTGTATTACAGGGCGCCCCCCTCAGCACTGGAATGAACTTCGGACCCTCTAGATAAAGCATTTCACCCGATAAACAGCCTCATACTTTAGGGGGCAACTGTTATAGACATTTTTGTGCCTTGCAGCATGGAGCATGAAATGTCGATAATTACAGGGATCCTCAGTCCCTAAACATGTTGTTCTTACCCCTAGAAGAACAAGGTCAGCAAACCACAGCACTTCCCATCAGTTCTCCACCTGAAAACACTCAGAAACAGGCTATTTTTGGATCATGTCAGCTGCTCCACTGAGCATCTGCGCTGTATTGCAACTGCTCCTCCTTGTACCTGCGCTGGAAGTCAAATCTAATGAATGCTACCTGCGCTGGGCGAGATTGGCCAAGTGGCACAGTCATTCTGCAAGGTGTCAATTGCCCAGGAAGCTTCCAAACTGACACTTGGTTCATGGGATTCGCCCTGTGATGAGTAAGAGGTACTTGATCTCCATGTGTAAGCAAGGATCTCCAAGTGGACTCAAGAACTGAAGTTTAACTGAAGAGGGAGAGGACACTAGTCAGCTTCATGCCAGCCTCAAGCTGACTCATCCTCTCTTCTTCTCTCCTATATATAGAGCTCTTCTATGAGGTCTAAGGAGGCTGGAATTTTGTGCAAAGCAAGGAAGTGTTGTTGGTTTACAGTTGGAGGTATTGGGTGATTGCTTTTATAGAGGTGAAGAGGAGATTTCTTGCTGCTGGGGAGGTGCTGCTGGATTGGAGCCATTGATGGTTGTAACCTTCTCAGAACCCTTTTACTTCTATCAATAAAGCTTTGAATGTTCTCCTATATACTTGTATTGCATTGATGTATTGTATTTACTTGTATATCTGATTCACTCTAATCCATGCATCAATTATGAGTACATGTTTCTTGTAGTTTCTCTCTTGTGTTTGTGCAGGATCTGTGTGTAGCTGGACCGGCAAAGGAAGCAGGGAGCTGGGAACAAGAGACAAAGAGAAGAGGATAGGATCGACAAAAGCGAAAGACAACGGTTGGTCAATCTTTTCTTCCTTCTCTATACTTTCATAAAGGAAAATAATCAAAGCTTTACTTTCAGTTGTTGCTAAGGACTGTCACCCTTAGAGTAGGGATAGGGTCATCCGAGTTGGATACTTTTCTTTGGGTGTTCACAGCTACTGGCGATCATGAATGGATGAAGGATAATGTATGGTAGTGGATGGGACACGGTTGACACTTTCAGAATGACCCCTCTTGAACATATAACGACACTAATGCGATGGATCGGTAGCATTACCCCAAATGTGGATGGTTTGGCGAGGACCATGGTGATGAGACCGGTGAATGAAACAACCCAACCCGATGTGGTACGGAGGAAAAGTGTCATGTTCAAGAGTGACTTGCTACCATTAAACTTTGATGTTCTCCCAATTTTTCCCCAGTCATTTCTGACCAGTACCTCTTTATTTTTGTCAAGCTTGAGGAGGATAACATATGCTTGTTCTATAACCTGCCCTTCGGGCAAGCCCATCGCTATGATTTTACGAGCCTAGCGATAGGGAAACTCGTTCTCGTCTAAAGACAAGTTTGTCGCTATTTAATCATTTTAACGAGTCTAACGACAAGGAAAACTCGGTCCTTTTCATTTTTAGAGAGTCTGAAAAGGTACAGAAAGTTAACTCCATAATTCCTTTTTCGTCAGCTAATCCCTTAAGTCCGAAAAAGTATAAAACAATACAGAAGGGATGGCTGTTCGGTACTTTTAGCGAGCCGAACAAGACAAGCGCTCGATCATTTTGTGCAATAATCCCTCAGGTTCTTATTTACCGGTTCATTTTTTCTGAATGAGCTTGAACTCTAAAAGAAAGCCTGCTCATAACTCATGTTTATTTTTTAACGAGCATGAACTATGTGCTAAAACTGCTCGGATCTTGCGTTTATTTTTTAACGAGCATGAACTATGTGCTAAAACTGCTCGATATACCAGTCATAAAAATAAGAATGCCTCCTCTAAGGATCCATTTTTTATAGAGCTTGCGCCTTACCACAGCTATGCTCCAACTCCTCTTTCCTTTATGTAAGTTCGGAAAACGGTTAATCTTAAAACCAGATAAATAACCGCCCCTAGCTTGCACTCCAGAAGGTTTGCATGCCCCCAGGTATAGGATAGAATTTCGAGGCTGCCCCTCCTCTCCCCTACCTCTGCTTTTCTTTGGGTGTTCACAGTTACTTGTCATCTTGCCAATCTAATGTTAACGATACTAGTCTTCTCGTTATTTTAAGGGGTCTTATGCGGTACTCAGGCTTCCCGTCGGCCCAACTTTTAACGAACAGCTATTTGTGACAAGAGAAGAACACTACTCAAAGACAAAACATTGGTATTATTGAGGGAGGCTTGCTTCTTTCTTATTATCCGAAGAGGGTTCTATTCGCTGCCGCAAATCAATCTCTTTCTTCGGCGATGTCTAACATTAGGTTACTAAAGATGGTGGCCACTTGATGTAACAATAGAATCTCTTTCTTTGGAGACTGCCCCTACTTATCCTTCAAAACATATGTTTTAATGGGTGAGGCTTGACTTCAAAGATGGTTACTACTTGGTACAGCAAATGGTCCTCATCCTCGGCATCCTGATTATCTAGACAAGGGGAATGACTCATAAAAGAAAGCCTGCTCATAACTCATGTTTATTTTTTAACGAGCATGAACTATGTGCTAAAACTGCTCGGATCTTGCGTTTATTTTTTAACGAGCATGAACTATGTGCTAAAACTACTCGGATCTTGTGTTTATTTTTTAACGAGCATGAACTATGTGCTAAAACTGCTCGATATACCAGTCATAAAAATAAGAATGCCTCCTCGGATAATAAGAATGCTAGAGGAGGGAGTCGCCAGTTTGTTGTGGGGAAAAGTATCCGACTCGGATGACCCTATCCCTACTCTAAGGTTGACAGTCCTTAGCAACAACTGAAAGTAAAGCTTTGATTATTTTCCTTTATGAAAGTACAGAGAAGGAAGAAAAGATTGACCAACCGTTGTCTTTCGCTTTTGTCGATCCTATCCTTTCTCCTTGTCTCTTGTTCCCAGCTCCCTGCTTACTTTGCCGGTCCAGCTACACACAGATCCTGCACAAACACAAGAGAGAAACTACAAGAAACATGTACTAATAACTGATGCATGGATTAGAGTGAATCAGATATACAAGTAAATACAATACATCAATGCAATACAAGTATATAGGAGAACATTCAAAGCTTTATTGATAGAAGTAAAAGGGTTCTGAGAAGGTTACAACCATCAATGGCTCCAATCCAGCAACACCTCCCCAGCGGAGTCGCCAGTTTGTTGTGGGGAAAAGTATCCGACTCGGATGACCCTATCCCTACTCTAAAGGTGACAGTCTTTAGCAACAACTGAAAACAAAGCTTTGATATTTTCCTTTATGAAAGTACAGAGAGAAGGAAGAAAAGATTAACCAACCGGTGTCTTTCGCTTTTATCGATCCTTATCCTCCCTCTTTGTCTCTTGTTCCCAGCTCCTTGCTCTCTTTGCCGGTCCAGCTACACACAGATCCTGCACAAAACAAGAGAGGAAACTACAAGAAACATGTACTCATAACTGATGCATGGATTAGAGTGAATCAAATATACAAGTAAATACAATACATCAATGCAATACAAGTATATAGGAGAACATTCAAAGCTTTATTGATAAAAGTAACAGGGTTCTGAGAAGGTTACAACCATCAATGGCTCCAATCCAGTAGCACCTCCCCAGCAGCAAGAAATCTCCTCTTCACCTCTAGAAAGCAATCACCCAATAGCTCTAACTGTAAACCAACAACTCCTCCTTGCTTTGCACAAAATTCCAGCCTCCTTAGACCTCATAGAAGAGCTCTATATATAGGAGAGAAGAAGAGAGGATGAGTCAGCTTGAGGCTGGCATGAAGCTGACTAGTGTCCTCTCCCTCTTCAGTTAAACTTCAGTTCTTGAGTCCACTTGGAGATCCTTGCTTACACATGGAGATCAAGTACCTCTTACTCATCACAGGGCGAATCCCATGAACCAAGTGTCAGTTTGGAAGCTTCCTGGGCAATTGACACCTTGCAGAATGACTGTGCCACTTGGCCAATCTCGCCCAGCACAGGTAGCCTTCATTAGATTTGACTTCCAGCGCAGGTACAAGGAGGAGCAGTTGCAATACAGCGCAGATGCTCAGTGGAGCAGCTGACATGATCCAAAAATAGCCTGTTTCTGAGTGTTTTCAGGTGGAGAACTGATGGGAAGTGGTGTGGTTTGCTGACCTTGTTCTTCTAGGGGTAAGAACAACATGTTTAGGGACTGAGGATCCCTGTAATTATCGACATTTCATGCTCCATGCTGCGAGGCACAAAAATGTCTATAACACTAACATCCCCCCTAACTGAAGAGATTGCATGTCCCCATGCAATGCTTACTCTGAGTCTGAGTCGGAGTACTGGGATGAATAGTGTAGATTACTGAGACAATAGTTATAGGAAGTGGCATCAAACTTCTTCCTGAACCCACAGACAGTCTGTATTTGCCTCCATGTTGCTGCTTCTTCGTTGTTGGATAATCCAAACTGGCCCTTGTATTGTTCACCAGATAACCATAAAAGTGGACATTTAAATCTCTAACCCATCCAATTTTCAGCACAGTGTTACATGCACCTAACATAGTGAGGTACCCTTGAGAGTGTTACCTGTAAATTAGGTGGATTATAAGGGTGATATTCTTGCCTATCCTTGGGGCAGTTTTCCCAAAACAAGTTATTTGCCTTGACAGCCAAGGATGCCTTAGTTGTCACATAATGTTGATAGTCTCTCAGGACCACTGCTTGTAGTTGCCTGACGTGGTCCTTCATTTCAGGATCACTTACCATTCTTAGATGTTGTGCAATGAAGGTGGCTGCGTTCTGCGGTGCAGCTCTAATCCACAGAAGGCAATACTGTTCATTATGTTGAGCTGAGGTAAAGGCGTTCTGCCATGTAATTTGGTTAGCTAAAAAGGATATGAAGGCTCTTAGCTGTATGTCCCCAACAACAGGTATCATATTCATGTTTCTTTCTTTGGACATGGCTTCATTATGGAGATAGAGCTCGCATAACAAATTTTGATCATTTTTCGGTGCCTCTGCAAAGGTTTGCATAAATTGCTCTGATGTAACCACCTGATGAGGGATACCTTCTCTAACAGCCTTTATCTGTAAGAATGTGATTCTTTCCCTCAAAAATGTTGCATAATTGAAAGAGGGTTTCCTCGTGGCAATTATTCTTTGGAATAACTCAAACATCTGGGACAATCTGGCTTTTAGCTCCTTAATTTCTTTGTACTGAGCTCTACACTGCTCAAGTGCTTCCCAGTTCTTATATGCATAATTGAACCAGGTCCCCTTTTTCTGTTGGAATGCTTTGCCTTGTGACAGCTCATATTCTCTCCACCACTTTCCTTTTAGTTCCTGGAAACTGTTTGTTTCTGTGCATGCATCACTAACAGAGGGAAGTCTTGTTTGTGTAAAGGCATCAACAAGGGTAATCTGCTCTGTGATAATTGGAGTAGGCCGGGATGACCCAATGTCTTCCTTTCCATTTCCAGCTATTGTTTCTTCTTCATGTTCTATATTCTGTACTGATTCCTGTGTATTTTATTCCTCTTCTTATTCTGTGGCGATTTGGGTGGGCCGGGGTGAGTCTATATTTTCTTCTTCATTTTCTTCTTTTTCTATGGCAGTTTGAATAGGCTTAGGTGAGTCCATGTTTTCTTCTTTGTTTTCTTCTGTAACCATTTCTTCCTCTTGGGTAGGCTGGGGTGAGTCTTTGCCTTTTTCCTCATTTCTTGTTGTAACTGTTTCTTCCTTTTGGGTAGGTCGGAGTGACTTTTCCTCTTCTTTATTCTCTGTTACCTCCTGCATAGTTTCTGGAGAGCTTACTGGTTCTTGTGTGTCAGTAAGTTCTTCTGTTTGCTCTGGTGCAGTTTCTAGAGAGCTTACTGGTTCTTGTGTGTCAGTAAGTTCTTCTGTTTGCTCCTGCACCTTCACTGGAGAGCCTGTTGGTTCTTATGTGACAACAGGTTCTTCTGTCTGCTCCTGCACCTTCTATGGAGAGCCTGTTGGTTCTTGTGTGACAACAGGTTCTTTTGTCTGCTCCTGCACCTTCTCTGGAGAGCCTGTTGGTTCTTGTGTGACAACAGGTTCTTCTGTCTGAGCAGAGGGTTGTGGTGTTTCCATCTGTGTAACAACATGTTCTTTTGTTTCCACCACAACAGCAGGAGCTTCATTCATTGGTTCTGACACTACCTTGTATCCTGCTTGAGTAAATATATCACCATAATTGGCACACACATATTCATTGTCCTTACTCTTCTCTGCTACAGATGCTACTCGTGCTAAAATATGTAGGTTAAATTCATTTTGATAGGCTTCCTTGACCCTTATTATTTCCTCCTGGTAGTCCTGAATCTGGGACTTCAGAAATTCAATTTCTTCCTACAGAGCAGCTATGGTCGGCTGAGCTTGTGGAGTAGCAGGTTCCAGTGGAGGCAGAGGTTGTGTTTCATCATTAATTTGATCCCTTATACTCTCGACAGGTGGTTCTTGTGTGTCACCTGGGGTAGTGGCTGTTTCTTGAGTTGCAGCTTCTTGGCCAATATTACCTTGGGTGTCGGCAGCTGGTTCTTGTGTGTCAGCTGCCTTAAAATATGATGTCACGAAACTGTGAACACTCTGCATCTCGGCCTCCGAGGGTGAGGGAGAGGAGTTTCGAGGGCTGGTGGAAATGCGGGTTTTCAGGATGATGGGCGGTGAACTGGGAGGGGTATGGCTAGGAGATTCAACTATTGTAGATGACCGAGTCCTTTGCTTGGGTAGAAAAGCAGGGAATTCAGGCTTTTTTCTTTTCAGACCGGCTTTCTTTAGGATAGGGACAGTGGTAGAAGTAGCAGCTGCTTTAGCCGAAGCCCTAGTTCTTCTTCTTTTTGGTGGGGTTTCTATTTTCCTCTAAATTTTTCGTTTGAGTAAGGTAATAGGGATGTTATCATCAGAGTCATCGGTAGAAATACCAAGTATGGGAATGGATGAATTGGTTCTATCAGGGGGTGGGGTTGTTTCCGAGGGTATTTCTACTGTTGATTGTTCATTTTCAGCAACTTGCGGGGGTGTTTGCTGAGGGACTTCTTTGGGAATTTGTTCAGGGATGTCATCTGCGTGCTGAGGGGTTTCAGGTATTTCCTGAGGAATATTCTCTGTTTGCTGAGGGATTTCTTCATCTTGCTGAGGTATTTCTTCATCTTGCTGAGGTATACCTTCAGCTTGGTGAAGGATTTCCTCTTCTTGATGAGGGACTTCATGTTCTGGCTGGGGAATTTCTACCTCTTGATGGGGATTAATGGGGGGTGGAGGGTTATTTAAGGCGAGGCCTCTATTTATCAGCAACTGGGCTAAACGGTGGTGTTTCAGTGAAAGAAGACGACGCTTTGCATTAACAGTATAACATGTCATATTTTTAAGACATCCCAATAAATAATATGGCATGTTTATCAACTGACGATTTCTCAAATGATTCAACAAGACGAAATCGTGCTGGTAAATTACCTGGTACCGGCCTTCGCACGTCAGGTATTGCTTTACAAATTCATCAACTTTCGGCCATGGTTGAGGCAATGACTGAAGTGCTACACCTCTGCCCTTCGGTTCCACCTGCTCGCCAGGTTGAAGAAAATCCTGCTGCACATTAAGGATCAAGTGCTTTCTACTGAACCACGATATGCCATTAGCTGGTAGCCCAGTAACTTGGGCTATGACTTCCTCCGTGACTGGGATTTGGACTCCTTGGACAACAAAGAATCCTTCTGTTAAATTGCATGCAAATTCGAGGACTTGTTGCTCGTCGAAGTCTGGAAGTCTCCGGAAATAATTTATCCATCCCGCTTGCAGAAAGATCTGATAAACCTCGGCATAGAGCTCAAGAAGTGTTGTTGTGCCAGGTTCATGTGTAATGAGGTTTCCTCCCATAGCTGTTATTTCAGTGAATTTCACAGTTCAGAACCGAGCTTCCGAATTCAGTTCAGAGTAAACTGTTGCAAATGGTAACATGCCGTGATAAGGTGACTCTTACATATTGCCGGGAGAGTTAAGGACGGCGGCAGTTGGCGTAGTATGTAATTATGAGAGTGCTTTGGTAATCCCCACCCCCTACGTGTAAGTGATATGATTGGAAGTACAATTATTTGGTAGTCCTATCAGCTTCTCCGCATTAACTATTATTTAATGTCCATACATAATCATGCGTACCTTTATGTTTTACCTTTTTGGTTGCTGCGTCAAAAAGTCTTGTCTTATCTTTTGCTGGATCATAATGATTACCACGGGTCTCGGAGCATGGGAATACCGGCGATTTCTAATAATAATGACGGGAAGTGATAGTGAAGGATTGTAATCATCACAAAAAGTGGTGTATTTTTATAAAAAACTCGTTTCTTGGGGGTTGAGGTGATAAGACTGGTGTTTTTGTAAATGAGAGGATTGCTAAAAAGGTATTACGGGATCGGGAAGTGGTGTTGCAGCAACGGGGATCGGTGTTGCAGCCACTGGGAATGATGTTACGTCATCGGGAAAAGATGTTGTAGTAACGTGAAGTGGTGTTGCAGCAACGGGAATCGGTGTTGCAGCAACAGGAAATCGGTGTTGCAGCAATAGGAAATGGTGTTGCAACAACGGGAATCAGTGTTGCAGCAACAGGAAATGGTGTTGAAGCAACATGAATTCCAAATCCGCAAAGTGATTCATTTAAATCTTTCGTTCTCAGCTATTTCCCACAGCTCAAATATGCAAAATACTGAAACATAATATGGTAACCCTTGGCAGGGATTATTAGTAATTAAATAAAAAGAATATCTAATCTAAAAAAATGCATAAGTAAACAAAGATTTAAGTGCTTTGAGGGACAACAAGTTCCCCCGGAAAAGAATACTATTTAATTGCCATGCAAGTGGCTTTAAAATCTTCTTTAGAAACAGGCCTCTGATATAACCGAAGTTGATAGCCATTCACTAGTAGCGGTGTTCTGCTTCCATCAATTGTTAAAAGTCTAACTGTCCCATTTGGAAAAACAGCATCCACTTCATAAGGCCCTAACCACCTTGTTCTTAACTTACCTTGGAAATTCTCAAAACGAGAATCATAGAGTAGAGCCCAGTTACCTTTCTGAAACTGCTTTTGCTTGATGGTTCTGTCATGCCACCTGCTCCTTTGTTGCTGTATCATGGTTGTCTGATGGATGGCATCCAGTCTTTTCTCGTCCAATTCTTGAAGTTGCTGTAACCTGGCTGTCTGTGCATCAGTCAAATCAAGGTTAACAGCTAAAACAGTTCTTAAAGTTTTGATCTCAAACTCTACAGGGAAAATAACATTCTTTCCAAAAACTAATTCATAGGGTGAAAAAGCTGTGGTATTCCTCCAAGTAGTTCTGTAGGCCCACAATTCCTTGGGCAACCTTTGAAACCATTCCCTTCTATTTTCCTTTATTGTTTTTGTTAAGATGGCTTCTATGACTTTATTGGTGCTTTCCACCTGCCCATTTGCTTGGGGGTGATAAGGTGTAGTCATTTTGTGCTTAATATGATATTTTTGAAGCGTATTTTTAAAGCCATGAGAGTTGAAAGGAGGTCCTCCATCTGTGACTAATTCTCTAGGCAATCCAAATCTAACAAAGATTTCTTCAAATAAAAATGTTAATACTGCTTCTTCATTAGCTTTCAGTAGTGCCTTAGCTTCTACCCATTTAGTCATGTAATCTGTGCATACTAATATATACACTCATTGGTTGGATGGAGGATTAATGGGACCTATAAAATCTAATGCCCATTTCTCAAAAGGTTCAAGAATTACCTGGGGATTGAGAGGAATTTCATCCCTGTGATTAGGCTGGCCCATTCTTTGACAGCTATCACAGGCCTTGACATATTTTCTAGCATCTTTAAAAAGTGATGGCCAATAATAACCCGTTCTGAGTACCTTGTGTGTTGTTCTTTTATCTGCAAAATGTCCTCCACAAGGGCCATCATGACAAGCTTTTAGTACATCATAAATTTCATCTTCACCAATGCACCTTCGGATTTCCTGATCAATTCCTGTATGGAAAAGACACCCGCTTATCCAGCTGTACCTAGCACTTTGCTGGATGATCTTTCTTCTTTCCCTGTGTGATAGGTGTGATGGTAATTTTCTTGCAACTAGATAATTGGCAATGTCTACATACCAAGGTGAGTGAGCAGATACTGCAAATAAATATTCATCAGGAAAAGAATCATCTACTGGAGCATTTTCATCAGTTTTTAATCGAGAAAGGAAATCAGCAACTACATTTTCTTTTCCTGGCCTATCTACAATTGTGATGTCAAATTCTTGCAATAATAACAACCATCTGGTGACTCGGGCATTTGTAACTGATTTATTCATCAAATATTTAATGGTCGAGTGATCAGTATGCATAAAAGTAGTGTAGCCAGTAATATAATGTCGAAATTTATTTATTGCATAAATAACTGCTAAGAATTCCTTCTCAGTGACTGTATATTTTAATTCAGTTGGTTTCATGTTCTTACTGATAAAATAAATGGCATAGGGAAGACTATTTTCTTCCTGACCCAAGACAGCTCCAATTGCAGTGTCTGAGGCATCAGAGGATATATGAAAGGGTAGTGCCCAATCAGGTCCTCTCAAAATGGGAGCTGCAGACAACTGATGTTTAAGTTCATTAAATGTTTTTTCACAATCATCAGTCCACTTAAATTCAACATTCTTTGTTAATAACACAAATAAAGGAGAAGCTATTTTGGAAAAATTCTTAATAAATCTTCTATAGTATCCAGCATGTCCTAAAAAGCTTATTACATCAGTTTGTGTTTTGGGGATAGGGAGAGTCTGAATTACCCGTATTTTAGCTGGATCGACTTGAATTCCTAGGAGTGAGACAAAGTGACCCAATACAATACCTTGATTCATCATCATATGGCACTTTTCAGTGCTTAAGGCAAGGTGTGCTTCTATACACCGCTTAAGTACTTTTTCAAGATTCTGCAGTGCATCCTCAAAAGTCACTCCATAAGGAGTAAAGTCATCCATGAATATTTCTAATGAATCATTTAACATATCAGAAAAAATCCCTATCACTGCTCTTTGAAATGTTGTTGGAGCATTACATAGCCCAAATGGAAGTACCCTGTAAGCAAAGGTCCCCCAAGGGCTAGTAAACGTGGTCTTGTCCTGGTCTTGGGGTGCAATCTTAATCTGATTATATCCACTGAACCCGTCCAAGAATGAAAAGAATTTCTTACCTGCCAAATTATCCAATACCTGATCAATGAATGGTAAAGGGAAATGGTCCTTCTGAGTGGCTTTATTCAGTGCTCTGTAATCCACACATACTCTCCATTTACCATTTTTCTTGGGTACAATTACAAGTGGGGAAACCCACTCACTATCAGATATAGGGTATATAAATCCTGCATTCAAGAGTTTATGAAGTTCCTCCTTCACAATTTCCCTTAGATTGGGATTCATTCGCCGCTGGGGTTGACAGACTAGTCGGGATCCTTCTTTAATATAAATCCAGTGAGTGCATAGCTGAGGGGAGATCCCTTTCATGTCTGTATAGTCCCATGCGAATGCTTATTTATTTTCCTGGAGTAACTTCATTAATTGCTGTTTTTCATTGTCACTTAAATTAGGATTTATATTTAATGTTTTTCCAGGCTCAATTTCTATTGTTGTACTTTTGGAGGGGCTACCTACTGCTGTCTGAAATAAATTCTTATCTTCCAAGTTCTGCTGAGTTTCTGATTCCAAGATTGCAGTAAAGTGATTGTACATTTCTGGGTTGACCGAAGAAGGTTCAGAAATGAAGCTGCTGATTAATTCATCTTCGGTAGAATCTTTGAAAGTTAAAGCTTGTCTGATAGTCAATATAGGTTGGGTTTCTTCATCCTCATAATCCACCCATATAGAACTGTCATTATTAATCATGGGTGTAGCATGAGGATAAAGGGTAATCTGTTTTGTTTCCTGTCCGTTAGAGATGGTCATTGATCCTGATCTACAGCTAATGAAAGCATCTGTTGTAGCCACCCAAGGTCTTCCTAGAATCAGTGGATGACCCCCCAACTTTGTTTTAGTCTGTAACACCACAAAGTTGGCTAGGTAATTCCAGGATTCTACAAAAATTATTAAATCTTCAATGACCCCCTCAGGTTTAATTGTAGAGCGATCAGCCAGTTCTAGGATGGTTAGTGTTTCCCTAATAAAGTTTTTTAACTGAAGGAATTGTGCTGTTTCCAGTGTCATAATATTTATTGCAGCTCCTAAGTCTACTAGAACTTTAGAGACAAGAGTTTTTCCAACCTGCACTGTTACTGTAGGTTGACCAAGGTCACCATATTTCACAGGAGGATCTTTCTCTGTCATTAAAGAATTCAGTTCTCCCATCACATGAACTGTGAGGGGGTCCTTAGCTTTTCTTCCAGGTTTTTTTATGCAAATATCTCTAACAGTCCTAGCATAAATGGGAACATCTCTTAGCACTTGCAACAATGGAATTTTAACGTATAAATTCTGCAGTTCACCCAAAAGGTTAAAAACAGGTTGCTCTAGTGTTTTAGTGAGAGCTAATCGTTCAGGGAATGGTGGATCTGTTGTCTGATCAATGTTGTTAGATGTTGATTCGACTGTTTCAGCATTATTGTTAGCAGGTTTTTCTTTTCTAACTTCCTCTTTATCAGAGTCAGTGATGTCATCAATGACGGGTTCAAAAATTGTCCCTGAACGAAGATGGATATCGTTACTTTGCATGGAGAAGACAGGCTGATTTTGAATATCAATTACTTGCAAAGCTTTATTATTATTTGGGTTGGGGTTGGGTTGCACAGGCAGCTGCGGTCTAATTGCCTGGTTATTTGGAGGAGTATTAGATGGTAAGGAAAGAGACTGTTGTTGTTGAGGAAATGGCATCTGTTGGGCTGCCCAGCCTGGGTTCCATTGATTGAAATATGGTTGCTGGGGAGCCCAAGGATTCCATATGGTAGGATCAGGAAAAGGGAGATTTGGTTGTTGCATAGGTGGAAAACTCATTGTGTTAAAGGGTGGGTACTGCATTTGGTTCATGGGTGGGTAATTTGTTTGAAAAGGAGAATGATTATTCCAATGATTAAATGCTATGTTAGAATTCATACCTTGTCTTTGTGGCCATTGCCTCCTCTGTGTCATCAGGTACACTGCTTCAGCCTCTTCTTCAGTTGACTGCAATGCTGCTTTAATTCCAGGCAGAGAGGGGCATTGCTGGGTCTCATGGTCCTTTTCGCAGATCGTGCAGATTGGTACCTTATCTAGTGGGCATTCCCTGAGTGGGTGTTTTTCTCTGCATTTGGAACAAAAAATAGCTAAGGCAGCTTCTGCTTCTGCCTGTTTCTTCTTTACCTGCAGAGCATCAATTTGTGAAGCAAAAGAGCTTAACATCTCAGTTTTAAATTCTTCTAATAAATTACCTATTTCAGCCCTTGTTGCTCCTCCGCTTTCTGACTTCTGAACTCTTGAGTATACATTGTCCCTGCTTTTTGATCTGCTTACTGCTCCTCTTGAACATCTCATGCAGAGATTGATAATTTCATCAAATGGTTCTTTGGAAATGTCCCCTTTTCCCAACATGTTTAACATGTCCAGGCAGTCATCTCGTACCCCTTTCAGCAATATAGTCTTCAGAATATCTTTACTCATATTAGGATGGTCAAACTGCTGCAGATTATACTGCAATCTTTCCACAAAATCTTCCAGATTCTCGTCCTCCTTCTGAACCATTTTAAACAATTCTTCCTTTCTTTCTCTTGTCCAGCAGTAATCTTGATACTTAGCCAGAAATATTTCTTTCATCTGATCCCAAGTAGTGATTGCCTGAGCTCCTAAGATCATAGACCATCTTAACGCATTCCCTTTCAGTGTTGCTGGAAACAGTTTTAGTTTCTGATTAGGGCTCACATAATCATAAATTCTACATAGTATGTCGAATTCAAAGAGGAATTCATCCGGGTCTTCAGAGGATAACCCATGAAAGTTGGGTAATGCTGAGAGTGGAATGTTTTTCATGGGATTTGCCCCTCTCGGGAGCTCTCCAATAGGGAATTCTAGGGTAGAGGGCGAATTTTCCCCTCTTCCTTCTGTTCTGTTATCCTCCATTGGTCTTTTTCCTGAATCACTTGCTTTATCTTCTGTGTCTTCTGTTTCTTCAGGTTTTTCTACCGGTTCCTCAGTGTATTCTGGTACTTCCAGCTTCCTTTCAGGTCCCAGTACTTCCTCCGTCTGTTGATCTGTTTGTGAGGAATACTGGATCTGAGGTCTCCGGGAACTTGTCCTCTATGATGTTTCAGCCTTTGAGATGATTTCGTCAATATAAGTTTTTCTTCCTCCTCCGCCTTTGCCGCCTGTGAAATTTGGTTTCTTGCATCCTCTCATGCACCTGTTATTCTCAAAACGAAATCATTAATGCCTTTAGAAATCTCTAGTTGCCTTCCCCAGCAACGGCGCCAAAATGTTAGCTAGTTGAATTGTTTATTAATTAACAATCAAGTACCACATTAAATTGTCAATCTAGGAAAGTCTTTTTATTTCAAAGGCTACTGCGTACTGTATGTACTTAACTCTAAAAGCATTAAAAAGTTGTAGTATGCGTAATTCTCACGTTATGTCATAACAGTGTACTGTAAAGATAAAATGAAAGTAGTTAATTTAAGATAACAAATCCGAAAAGAAGAGTGATGGATGTTATGTTATCAGAGGATCAGGACCCTATCCTCCAAGCAAGGACGTTCAGCACCTGCCCCTGTAACCAGATTGCTAATACACACTGAAATTCTAATTCACCGGTGAAGTACAGCTTCAAACGATTAACAAAACAGAGTGCCAACAAAAAGGAAACTATCAGAGGTAATGCTACAGAATCCAAACAGAGTATCAGCATAAAGAAATCACCAAACACACTTACACACTTGACAGAAAAGTAAATGGGTGAATCTTGTGAAGAAGGTGGGCCCAGTCCCTCTCACAAGATTCCCCAGAACACAACTGTGGGATTAAGTACTCAGAACAATATTCTATTCATCTGCCAAAAGATTCAGTACAATAAAAGTTCAGACTTTGATGTTGTCTTTCAAAATTCCCCTTACCAAACTATTTCTTCCCCCCCCTTCTCTAATGTAGATGTCTCCTCCTTATAGAGGAGACATCTATTACAATTGATTATCACAGTTCATTTAGTTAACCAAAAATAAGAGTTACAGAATGTTGTTATAACAGTGCAACAGTGTATTCCTTCTTGAGTTTGTTTCTGTTACACAGCTGGTACCCAAACTTCGCCCGTGCTCTTGGGATCCTCATATTATCCTTCGTCGTTTCCCCATGGTTGCTAAATTAGTAAACTCGTGTTGTTCCTGATACTTTAGCAATCGTAACTATGTTTTGCCCTTTTTGGGCAGTTGCTGATTATGCTGCGTCATCGTGGAATTCTGGCAATCTCCAGATAGTTGTCGTTTGTTATTTCCAGTTGTTGCAAAAATAGCATTCTCCTACTTTTAGATGGTTGTCGTTGCTGGCTATAGCAACTGCATAGTTGCTGCTTCTGGTGTTGCAGCAACTGTAAATTATAATTCCTGCAGACTTTAAACAGTCCAGCGATCATTTGGCAACTTAATTAACTTTTCCAAAGATAAATATAAAGATATTCATGAATATGCAATGAAAAATTAAACATATAGATATGCGGAGAGTTACTTCGTACCTTGGGGTGATTAGGTCATTATACAATCAAAGCTTTCAACCTATGACTGAAAAAGGATAATATTATGGCAAAAATATAAGGTCAAAATTGGTCAATTCTGAGTCCTAACAGTCTTAGGGTTTTCACCATGGTCAAAATTCAGTGATTATTGCTAATAATGGTCAGCAAAGACACGAGTAGGTCAAATAATGATCAAAAAGTCATAATTTCTTAATTTTTAAGCTTAATAAAGTTCTCAGTCATTGATATTTCCAAGTACTTGCCACTGAAAAAGTCAAATAAATTGAGCATCAGTCTACCTATCAAAACAAAAATATCAAGTATTAAAAAACAGAGTATTTGAAAAAGTAAATAGACATTATGAAAGTGGGTTTTCACCATCAAAAATCAAAAAGTGAAAGCCATATAAAGCCCATCCTTCTATTTATCATTTAATTATACTGAAGTCAAAGTGCTAAAGGAGAGCCAAGAAGCGATTTTTAAGTGTCATTGAGCAAAAGAGTGAAGTTGTTGCGTTTTTGGAGAAATTCAAGTTGGCCCTGCGCATCAGAGGTTGGCACTGCACATTTGGGAGGCGCTGCGCACCTGGCAGGGTTTTCCAGTGTAAAATTGCACAAGTGCTACGCATCTGGGAGGCACTACACACCTGTGTGAGGCACTGTGTATCTACCTAGACAAGCCCAAAACTTCACCAAGTTGCCAGTTCACCTCAAATCTTCGATTTCTCCCTCTAAACAAGTAAGTACAATCATCATATATTATGATCTAGAGTTTTGATTGCTAAGCTTGGTATTTAGCATTTTTAAAATTTAAACCCTAGCTTTCCTCATCTCTCCATTGTTTTATTTACCCTATCCTTTCCATTATTACCTAAACTAAACCCCATTCCCATTTACATATTTCCTAAACCCCATTCCCCTCATACATTTTCCCCATTCCCACTTACACTCTCCCTAAACCCTATAAACCCTATTCACATCACCAAACCCTACACATTCTCCATAAAACCCTACTCATCCCTAAAAATCTCTCCATACTAATCTTCATTCCATTCCTCCACTCCGTTTTCAATATATTATTCACTAATATAACCACAAGGGTTCATAGCCACAAAAAGCAATGGAAAGAGTCAATGAGTATGAGTTTGAAGAAGACACCCTTAGTGATAGTTCTAGGGAGAGAAACATACAACAAAGGAAGCCTCATAAAGGAGGAAGGATTATCAGAGAGGAGCCCACTAGTTTGAGGGAGTTGCAAGCCTGTCCACTTGCCATTTCTTATTTTAAACACGAGGCATGCTTTGACTTTTGTGAAATGATAGAAAGAGTCAAATTTCATCATGAGTTGGTAAGGTTGTTTGTGACACATTTGCACAATAATGAAGTAACCCTTGCCGAAATAACATTCACCATATCACCAGCTATCATCTCAGAGACCACAGGTATTCCAGATGTGGGTGAAAATTGGAACAATGGTCAGGATATTGATGAGGAGTACTATGAGCCTTACATCAAGGCTAGATACAAAGAAATAATGAAGTTTTTCTCCATTGATGAAAATAATTATCAAGTACTTCACTTGTGAAGGTAGGTTCTCCTGGTTGTATGCCTACCACATTAGACTTCTCATGCATTTCACTAGAGTAAAGATGATGAATATCCCTTACTTCATGTTCAGAAACATTGAGAAGATGGCACATATTGTAAAGAGAAAGCCATATCCCCAGCAGTTGAATAACATTTACCATTACTCTTTGATTAAAATCATTGTTCTACATCAGTTGAACCTTCTTAACATGCCATGGGAGACTTTCATTTCTCATGAGATGTTCAAAGGCCCACAAATCTTTTCATCAGTACATTATGAAGAAAGTGGACCTTCAAGCCATGAAAAAGTCAAAGAGACTGAAACTGTTGGAGTGCTAGGGTTTGTGACATACAAGAGGGGTACTAGGAAACCTTTTGTAGCTGTTAGTTGAGTATTGTCTCCACAGGGTGTGGAAGGGGTCTCGCCTTCATGATCAGGCCACAAGAAAATGCTATCTCCACAAGGTGTGGAAGGGGCTTTGCCTTCTTCTTCAGCAAAACAAATATAGGTTGAGCAACAAAGCAAGGGAAAAAGTAAAGGCAAGAAAAAGATGCAAGAGAAGGATCTTAGTGATGAGAAAGAAAGAGATTTTAACCTTGTTGATCATGATGAGCCATAGCAGCATTTCACTCATCATGGAGTTGACATTAGTGATTTAGAAATTTAGGATACAAAGATTGTCAAACACATGATCATAAAGGAACAAGAGGCTGAAATACAATCTTTTTCAAATAAGTTAGAGAGAGCTAAGTTCATCATCAGGTACTTGGAACAAGAAAACAAACAATTGAACAATAAGCAAGTCCTCATGGAGTTGCAAATGATCAAGGAAAACAAGCAAAAGGCCAAGGAGGGAAAATGTCAAGTTGACTTCAATTGAACAAGAGATTGAGAATGATAGGGAAACATGGCTTGAGACGGTCAATATGCACCTTGAAGAGCTGATTGAGAAGGCCAACAGAGACAAGAAGATGCTTCGCTACATGGCCTACCACTACATGACCCGCAACAAAATCTGCAACATAAGGATGAGGAAGCTTAAGGCTAGGTTGAGGAAGGCCTTAAAGAGAAAAAAGGATCAAGATCAGTTGAAAAACTTTGCTGAAGCCTCACTAGCCCATCAAAGCAATTAATGGTGGTGGCCCATGCCAAATCTAGGAAAATTTTGATGATTTTTTGTCCTTTTCACATTTTGAAGTTTTGAAAACAGGAAATTGGCCTAGATGCCTTTTCCTTGGAGAACTTTTTGGAGGAAAAGCTTATATATTTGGGTTCAGCATGGTGAGAGCATCAAACCCAGAAAATTTTAGAAGATTTGGAGCAAAACAGGCCCACCAAAAGGTCAAAAAACTACCAAAAAACGACCTCTATGCCTCTTTTTGGACACACAGAAGCAACCTTGGGATATTTCGCTTTTGAGGGAGCAAATGACCTCTAAATGAAAAAATTCAAACTAGACAGCAAGAAATTTCCAATGAGATATCGTGGGCTCAATGTGGCTAAGGTAAAGGCCTCCAAAAGTGGGTGGAAAGTGGCACTGCCCATCTGGGCAGTGGCACTATGCTATTAGCCAGTTTGCCGGAAATTCAAATTTTCGCCTACTTTCACTGCAAGTTGACTTTTCCTCTCTTCATGGATGATTTATGATTGTAATTAATGCTTTGGTATGTAAATGTAATAGTGAAATTATCTTAGAGGGTAGATTCATCAGTTTGAGGTGGTTTGGGGGTCAATCAATCAGTTTCCATGCTTATAGAGGCAAGTTGTTCCACTGCCTATATTCATGTTCCCTGTTTGGAAATGGTTGTAACAACCCTTTTTCTCTTGGGTTTGACCTCTGATGGCTAGCATAGGTGGTTTGATGTCTATATTATGTATTTTTTCTATCATTAGCAAAGGTTGGACTCTCTTGGATGCTTTGAGCTACATTGTACACCTTTATCAACAGTTTGGCAAGGAAATAAACCAGGATTTGCAGCTATTTTTATGGGATACTTGTGGTATGGTGTTTTTGCATAGTTTCCTCTTATGTTATCAATTTTTCTCATGTTTTATGTGTGCCACAATCTAATTCATTGCTTCTAGCTGAATGATATCAAGATAGATAGGTAAAATTCATTGTTTATAGTGCTCTGCCTTGGGAATCCATTCATTTTTTGATGTTTTCTATTGTTTGAGAAGGATATATGACCTTTGCATGCCCTCCTTATCTCCTCACCAATATTTATACCTACCATCTCACTCAATTTCAAGTGCCAAAGCACCTACCTACCTTGCCCAATAGAACACCCTACATCCTGACTCGATTTCCTGGACCCAAAACTACCTAGCTCCATTTGATGCAGCAACAAAACCAACAAAATCAATCAAAAATCCTAGAGCTACTATACCTAGCCTAAAATCCATATCTGATCCAGTCATCTTGACTAAGTTTCATAAGGAGAAAGCCCTCTCACGACCTGGTAGGGCTATCTACCAGGTTAAGCTTGGTTTGTGGTTATCCTAAGATGTCTTCCTTCAGCCTAAGGTCAATCTATGCTCTATCACTATGGATGACAGGATTGCAACCTAATGGGGTCTCCCATCATATACGCAACGGTACAGGGAGCATCAGTCTGTACTAGCACTTATCGAATCACAAAAGGAGGAATCACCCAACCTTAGTGAAAACAACAGCCACTAGGTTTATAGATGCCGGAACACGTCTCTAGACTAGACCTCTAGATATGAGCATTAAGTTTCAATGTTTCCTTAGGTTAATTAAATAAATTTTACTAGTTGATCTTGAATTAGGTCTCAGTTCCAAGGCCCTACTGGATGTATCTTCAAAAACTCCTAGAATACAACTAAATGAGTGAAGAAACCATTTTTTTTAATGGACAACTAACTAAAGAAAAGTGAGAAGTTCATTTCAAAGGAAGCAAATAAACAAGAAAGAAAATGCAAGAATGGTACTTTTAATTATCTAACAAGAAAACCAATCAAGAGGAAAGAGTTATGCTGTTGTCTTTCACTAACTTTCAAGAACTCTAATTAAGAAAATGAAAAATATATCCTTTGCTTTTCAAATTCTAAATGTCAAGAATTTACTAATGCAAAAGATTGTTCTCATTTCCTAATGCAAAATGAATGTGATATTTTGTTCTTTCAAATAAATGACAAGCAACCAAATGTAAAACTCAAAACAATGTTAGTTTTAAGCCCTTTCCAAATGAAATCATTTAATAAGTAAAGAGAAACATTCTACTCGAAAACTAATCAAAGACTTCACACAGAAAACATGTTTCCTTTTGCAAATACTAAAAATCTTTCTCATTAACTGGGAAGCAATGTGATCTATGCCAAATTGATGGAAGGAAACCAAACGAACAAGACTTGCAAGTTTGATAACCAAATGTCACGTACCAATCAGGAAGATGAAAGAACATTCAATAAGGAAAAGCCTTAAACAAAGCAAGGGGTCGTTCCAAACAAAACTCAAAGGTCCAAATGAACAAGTAACCCAAGAAAAGCTAATGTTTCAAAAAACCTTAAGGTAAATAGGTCACACAGTTCAAAAGTAAAAGTCTCAATGGAATGAAACTAAGAGCCAAGTATTCTAGCAAACAATAATTTGACACACAATAAATAGGCAGAAGACAAGCTCAAAAGAATAGGACACACTGGCTAGTCAGCAAACAAAACTTCAAAATTGAAACCTACAGGAATCTTCGTGAGCATAAAACTGACAACATGTGCCTAAAATTAAAGGTCACACCTCCCTAACTAGCCACTTTGCGACATCGTCGTAGAATTAAACGAGTTAATAGCATTGAGCCAATTTCAAAGCTCTTCATGATTGTGAGGCAATTTAATTGCGCCAAATAGTAGAAGGTGCAACTAATTAGATAGTGCAGATGTGAAAATCTTCATGAATGTCATAAAATAAACAACGATGACCCTAACTCAAAGGAAAAATTTCAAAATTCAACTGAGGTAAGGCCAAACCCATCACTTATGATAGAGGGAAGTCTACCTGGAGTAGTCAAACAACTCATAATATGGAAGATTCAACCCAAAAATAAAGGAGACAATAAAAATCAAAACAAAATCAAATCAAGAGACAAAAGACAAAGGCTCCCTAGTATGGTCGCTAACTTGTGATGTAGGCAAGTGCCCTCTACAGAAAAAGGAAACCCCTCTAGCCCTAGAGTGGTCTAGTCACAGTAAAGACAATACCAAATCAAATTTCCTTAGAAAGTTGATGTCATGAAGGTTTACCTTCAAATTTTTGTTTGATGAAGTCCTTGTTGTGTTGCTCCAACTCTCATTCTTCTAATCACTTGTACCTGAAAACAACATACAATGAAAAACCACAAATATAATAGAATACGACAAAAATCATCTACCTAAAGTGTCAAGGATCTTCAAGCTTTCAATATGCAATTCGACATAAGATATAGGAAATAAACTGTTGATTTTTATTAATGTAAACTAAAGTAAAACCTACAACTAAGCCTTGACGTCATAAGTCTCCTTGAAGGGTCCCATCAGCATGTTTCCGTAAGCATTCACTCATGAACTGTCTCCCAAAAGGATGAATAAATCTCTCTCCTATCTAAAAGGTTGACGCTAACACGCTCTTACAATCAATCCAACTCCACTCAAAACTATCCCAAGCTAAGTTACATAAGAGGCTACTTCCACACTCTAGCAAAACTCTCTACTTTTACTACTGAACTCTTGAAATATGAAGCTAGATGATCTCAGCCATGGAGGAAGTATTTATAGGAGGAGGAGCTTCCATAAGAGATGGGAGAAAGAGCTTATCCCTTTGAGAGGTAGCACAAAAGGTGGAACAACCATCCCAAAGGAAAGAGGCGAGCTCATCTAATCCAACAACCAGCCCTAGGACTGCCCATGAAGTTGTTAAACTTCAAATTTTTGACAGTTTGTTTAAAAAACTCACCAAAAGTAGCTCGTCGCCAATGCAACACAGAGACAGAGTGACGACGTCACTAGGGCTAGTGTAATCTTGGCCATCTTCATGGGTGGAACAACTGCTGACCCACGATGACCCAAAAACATAGGTAAAAAAGGGTCTTCTCCAGGAGTAGTGAACTGAGGTATCCTTCCTGAGATAACAAGGAAGACATTGACACATAATTTGCAACATGACACAAGGCAGATGTTAATCACATGGACCGGTAGTGTCTAGGATCAGGGAATGCGGGGTCGGTGACAAATTACTGTATAACAAATATCATTCAGCATTGTCTTTGAAATATTTCCCATGTTCCTTCCTAAATCCAAATTTTGGATTGTTGTATAAATCAAGGGCACAACCTCAGGTGGTTCAAAGGACAATATTTGTATAGGGGTCGCGTCTAAATTAGATATCAAAATGCGATGGTGAGATTTTTCCCATGGTCACTACTCTAAACACATGATCTCTCATTAGGGGAGAAATTATCTAAGAGGATATGGTACCATTGGTCATGAACAAAGTGACAGGAGAATCTAATGCAGATTGAATGGCTTGATAGGGCAATTCGACTTGTGAAAGCAACATTTGTCCTCCATAAGAGTCAATGTTTGAACGGGTACGGAGGATCTAGGGATTGGTTGGGCCATGAGGAATAGTGGAGACCATATAAACTATTTGTCAAACCTCGAGTGCGAGAGAGGAAAGAAAAACATCAAGGAATAACCCATCAAAATACCAGTACCAATACTTACATATGAGTCAGGTATGCCACCCACTAAAGGTACAGTGCCACTAGGAAACGGGGAGTAATTTGGGGTGCAGAAGGATAGATGGTCCACCGTGACTATTCTTCAATCCAATGGAAATAAGATGATGTGGAAAACCATAGACATAATGGTATTCATGGCATGAGTTCAACTATGGCCCAAAAACATATTATAGTCGAATTTTCAATCTAGGACTTGAATGTCCACCATTACCATTTTCCCACTCAGAGTGATGGGGTAGTCAGCAAGGTAACCTTTTCGATTGAATGTATGGACATTGAATGCTCTAAGGGAATTTCATGGAAGAGAGAGGGTTGGAGAACCAAAGATCAGCCAACATGAAGTAGTCATGACACAGGTCAAAGCACCTTCGTCAATGACAATTCTATGTACAACACGTCCTTTCGAAAAAAATTCACCTGAAATGCAAGTTGGTGGGAAAGGCAGTGTTTACATTTCTCCATTTCAAATATTTCTAGCATGGAATCCTAAGGGTCAACTGCACCAATAGCCAAAAGCAAAGTTTTCTATTGTTCTAGAGAAGTTTGCAATACTTTGAATGTAGACATTGTTGACAGTGCTTGTGCCAAGTCTTCTACAATACTGTAGTTCTGAGAAACACGTACAGATGTATTATGTGTTGTGCGACGAAGTGCCCATTTTTGGGGGTGAATTACAAGATTAGAAACATGTATTTCGATATGAAGATCGTTGGCTAGCAGTGGGTTTTAAATCGAGGAAGTGTCCTGAGCGTTAGTGACTAGATCTCCATAAGTTTTGGCTCGTGTTTGAAGATCAACCATTTCAGAGGTGTAAACAGTCGACAATCCTTCATCAGAGTAAAGATGATTTGAACGGTCGTTTCCCCCTTATGGGGGTAGAGGCAGGTTCACAATAAGATGTTGTTGCTGCTGAGTAGGGAAAGTGTTGTGTAGGACAGAGGGGGTCTGGCCAGTGTCCTTTTGAGAAAGAAGATCTATCCATTCTTGGAGACACAGACATCGATGTCATATGGTATTTCACACAAATTTTGCAAGGGAACTTGATAGCTTTGTCCTTTCCACTGTTAGGTCGTGCAACAACTTTCTGCTTAGGTTTGGATTACTTGGTTGGCTACTCTTTAGAAGGAGAGGTATTATTTGTATTATTCTTGTTATTTCCGCTGGGTTTTTTCATAGATTGCACAAAGTTTATCGCAGTGGTAGGAATAATAGTCGATTGGGTACAAGTTGTAGGATCAAAGACAACTAGGCAACATGCCCGCTAATTTGTTTTATAGTAGACCCATAGGTAGCGACAATGATACCGTCAGTGTGTGCTCTAGGTTTCTGAGTAGAGACATCATTGGAAGTTATGTGGGCATTGGGGATTACATTGTATAATATTCCAGATTGCAAATAAATTAGATCTAAGTGCTGGGCATGGAAAATGGATTGGTCTTCAATGACCGCACCACCTAAGGCAACATCCATGGCAATTTGGAGAAGGAGATATTTACATAGCGAATTTGCTAATAGATAATCTAGAATGGGGGCCTTGACTAGACTCCACCTACATATTCATTCATGAATATGATCGAAGATGTTGGTGGAGGTGTCTTGGCATAAGGTAGGAAGAAGTTTCGTCCTAGTTTCATGGTGGATGGGCAACTGAAATTGCTTTAAAAATTCCATCGCCAAGGCACCAAAGGTATTAACTGACACGCGTGGTAACTCAATGTATCGCTTGGCTGCATTGCTAGTAAGGGTGTGGGGGAAGAGCTGGAGCTGCATATTGTCATCCACCATGGAGTTTGGTATGAACCATAGATGATAGGTGGTGACATGTGTACCTGGATCATCCCCTTATTTTCCTTCAAACTTCGGATGTAAGTAGGTATTTTGTGCGAGATTGGGGGCGAATGTAAGTTATGGTGAATGGGGTCATTGGCCGATTTGTACAGATCAGGGATGTCGAGTGTTGCCAAAAAAGGAAAATTATTTGGCTCCCCCAAGTCTGACCAGGGTGATGATGAATTACTTGAAGGACCTTTGGGTCCACCCATCATATTTTTCCCAACATGATATGTAGGGTTTGTTGGATAATATTTTCCTTGCGGTGGTGGAAAAACCATATAGGGTGGTTTTCCATATGGAATGTTAGGCTGGGGGATATAAGCTTGATTTCTCCCAGGATAAAAATTCCCCCCTTGACTCAATTGAGGTTGATAAGGGGTTACCCAAATGGATTAAGCAGGATCAGGTTGAGGGATCCTTCCAACCACGTACTTGGCCATAGACACATGACTGACACTGGGGTAGTGTACATTTGGAGGTCTGATGTCAATTAATGATCATCCAAATCGTCCTATAGGAAGAGGGGGAATAGTAATGCCCCCTTCTGGTATGTGCATGTTGGGAACATTTCCCCCTAACATTTGAGCCTGGGGGTTTGAAATAAATTGAGGATTCTAACCAAAGGGAATATTGAAGGTACCCATGCTAACAGTTTTATTTGGAGTGATAGTTGAAGGTATAGCAGTAGACAAAGAAGGTAGAAACTGGTATGTACGAGGTTCCATTCATGGCAGGTGTAACCAAGTTTCTCAAACTTGGCATAGTTTGGATAGAGGGGTAACCAATCAGTTATGTATTACTAACTATCGGCTGGGGAGGTGAGGGTGGACAAAATTTGTCCACAAAATCCCATGATCCATTAGTCATCTAGGGAATGGTGGATGTAGGTATAGTCGAAGATATGGTAGGTACAGGTGCTACTTGAATCAATATTGTTCCCAAGGGATCAGTGAAAGGAGAATTATAATGAGGTACAAATACTTCACTAAAAAAGTCCTCTGGTAGTATAGTGTCTTGGGATGTATTGTTTGATTCAGTGTCAGATACTGGAAACTTATTACCCAGAGAGGGGCAATTGAGATCGTCGAGGCTCGGTGGATCTTCCGTGGTCAGTGGAGGAAGACCTTGTTATCATCGAGATTGAAAATGAGGACCATATGTAGCAACGATGACCAACATATTTTATTAAAAAAATTATAGCGATATTGATTATAGTCTCAATGATAACAAAATAGCACCTACAAAATAAAAATTACTCTAAAAATCAATCAGTAAGTAGTCAGGGGATATGACACTATCTGATAACCATCATTTACTAGAGATGAAACCCAATATCACAATGGATAAAAGAGAGAGTTGGCCAAATGTATAGTTACGATTACTCTTGAGCTTCTCCTGAACCTGAGATTAAGGGACCAAGTACTCTCGTGAATATGAGAAACCTCCCAAAAACTGAAGACAAAGTAGGTTTGTCTATTTAGGTACCAAGGTAGCCCACCCTAGTCACCTTATGTTTGTTCCTAAAAATGTTTGGCCACTATGGTTACCTCAAATCGCAGACACTACGTTGTGTAGGTAGGATACCTGAGTCGCCGACTCGGCTTTGATATCCTTGAAGGGATCCCCAATACACAGAATACCCAATGGACATGCAAGCGAAGGTATGATACATTCTCTCCCATTCCAATGTTGTCTCGCATTCAACTCTCCTTTGACTAGAGTAGCCCCGGATAGTATGAGTGCAATAAGATTTTTCCCTCTTTAACAACGCTAGTCTCAATTTTACGATCTTGGGTAGTTAACTCAATACTTCCTAGCCCAAGATCCCAACCTAGATTAATATGTTTGTATACTCAAAAAGTTGCTAAGAGTTTGTATTACAAGATAGACTTTAGAGGTACTTTATTAATGTCTTCAGAACGGGTGTTGACATATGGAGTTTTGTATGACTCTAACATAAACCGTGCAGAAAACAATTATCAATTTTAATTCTATGAATGAATTATTTTTACAAGGAGAGAATCATTTATACATCAATCTATTGGCATTATGATGCAGGTGTTTTCCTTGATGGAAAATCACTGATATGAAATCTCACAATTCAACAGGTCAAAGAATTACAGATCAGAGTATAAAGAATGAAGAAAGAGAGGTATACGCAGGTTCACCATGTCCAAGTTGCATATACATGCAGGTTTACTGAAAAAATGTGTGTATACATACACACACACTTCCATAGAAGGGAAAGTGCATATATCTTGGAAAAACAAAGTTTTTGGTCCAAGGTATTTGACCCAAGGTAATTGGTTCGAGGTATTTGATCCAAGGTATTGGTCCTAAGTAGTTTTGGTCCATGGTATTGAGAAAGGCCTAAAACTATATAAGGAGGAGAAGATCATTAGGCCAAGTGTGTAATTATTTTGAATATCTTATGAGATGTTGGATCATATATGTAGGTTAATGAGCTTCTGATGGTTTACTTGATCTGATCTAAGGAGGCAGCTATATGGCTGATGAAGGTTGATGGACCTGGATCATAAAAGCTTAAAAGTATTCTCATTATGTGATTTGATCTTGAACAGTCTAGATCTGAATACTAACATGTGTTTTGTTCTGTAAATGTGATGATTTGGGTATGAGTGAAGTCTGGAATAGTTGAGATGTTTTAAGTTAGCATTTACAGATATGTACGCAGGTTTGCTTTAGTGAAAGAGTGTATACATGCTCGTTGGACACATGGAAGTAGTGTATACCTTATGAAGCATGATGTTTAAAGTTTCAATTGTTTATGTTTGTTGTTGTAGAGTCCTGGGTTCTGCTTTGCATTTTGGTGACTATATTCTGGTAACAATGTTTTGAATGATCAGATTGATTGATTGTGATTTTCTTTAGTGATGATGGGTTGTCAGTGATTGATTGATTTAGTTGTGGTTGATTCAAAAATTGATGATTGAGTTTCAGTGATTATTTGATGCAGATGTATTTAATGGTTGTATTGCAGTTATGATTTTCTGAGTTTTAATGTTGTTGATGGGTCCAGTATGAAAATTGGATGAAATGTGGCCTTCAGATTGTGGTGTAGTGTTACAGGAGTATCCAATTCTAAAAATTCATGAAACATGGTCCTTGGTGGAAGAGTGTAGTTTTCTGTGGGCTGGCACCTACATACTAGTAAACATATTGGCTAGTACAAGAACATATTGGCTAGTACAAGAGCTAGGAGGTTGTAGCTCCCTTCTAGTGGTAGCTAGAGAACAAGAGAAGGTTGTAGCCTTCTGCAAGTGGGTACCTGCATACTAGTATGAGTATGCACTATACAAGATTGTAAACAGATTTTCTTATTATTAAAAGAAGACAAAGACGACAGCAGCAGGTGGTTTTTACCCACATTGGGTTTCCACCTTATATCTTGGTGTTCATGTGTGTTGCTTATGTGTGATGCTTTATTTTGATTTTACTGTACTAGCTAATAAATCTTTGATATATTGGTTTAAGCTCAATACATGATAAATTGTCTAAATCAAAAGTTATCTGCATATACGATGGTTCCTCTAAGTACAGTCGCGTGTACATGCTAGTTCACTTAGCTGAAGTAGTGTATATAAATTTGTTAGGTAAATAAAATTATAGATCTGATAATACCGATTCACCCCCCTCTCAGTATTATTCCCAACAATTGGAATTAGACCAGGTCCTTCAGAAGAAGCTTGATCACTTGAAGGGAGATCCATAAACATGACTAATCAAGAAAGCATGGGATCCATCAGACTACTAATCTTCGATGTGAGCAAATTTGTTTATTTGAAAATAAGAACCACATCCTATCTACAATCACTTGGAATGGATGTCTGGGAAATTGTGGAAGGAGGATATACATTTCTAACAACAATTCCTATAGATACGACAGGTAAAAAGAAATATGAAACCAATGCCAAAGTTGTCAATACTTTATTGGGAAGTCTGTCACAATCAGAGTTTGTCAAAGTCATGCAACTCAAATTAGCCAAAGAAATATGGGACAAAATCGTTCTAAGCTACGAAGGAGACTCTCAGGTAAAACATGCTAAGCTTCAAACTCTCAAAATTCAATATGAAACTCTTAAGATGCATAGTGATGAAAGCATAGCTAGTTACTTCCTACATATAGATGAGGTTGTCAATTGTATGAAGAATCTAGGTGAAGAAATTAAGGAAGTTACCTTAGTTGAGAAAGTTTTGAGATCCTTGTTTACTAAATTTGAATCCAAAGTGTCTTCCATAGAAGAAAAATAGGATCTACAGAATATCACTACGACGCAGTTTCACAAAATCTTAACTACCTTTGAGATGAGAAAAGGAGGACCATCAGATATGAGAGAAGCTACATTCAAAGCTTTAGGAAAAGGAAAGGAAGAAAACAATGAATCGAGACATATTTAAGAAGAAGAAGATGAGGTAAACTTTGTCAAAAAGCTTCAATGGGTTCTAGAAGGTTTAGAGTTAAGTTACCCTTCAAATGCTTTTCTTGTGGTAGAGTTAGTCATTATGCTACCAGTTGTCCTCATAAATATAAATTTGAAAAAGGAAAGGTATATGCAAAAGGGAATAGAAAGCAAGTTGTGAATAAAAGGAGTTATTATACTCATGAAGATAGTGATGGTTTATCTACTAGTGATGAAGATGAAACTGGACAAGATTACAAACTTCTCATGGCTTATGACGATGATAATTTTTGGAATGCTTTAGAAGAGGAATACCTTCATCAAGAAATATCTAAACTCAAAATCTATTTAGAAGAAAAGAATATGATTATAGATACCTTAACATACCAACTTGCTAAAAAAGAGAAACACAATGAAAAACTAGAATGTGAAATTGTGGGTCTAAGAAAGGATCTTAAGAAAAGGAAATCTCTCAATCTTAGATTTCATAAAGGATTAGAAAATTTAAATGAAATTATCAAAGTTCAGTGTTCTACTCTGATAAAGACAGGTCTTGGATATACTAAAGAAGCATCTCAATCACAGAAGTCGTCAACCTCCACCAAAATCTATCTTGATGCAGCAAAGACTAGTGAACAATATGAATATCATCAGCAAAGGAATAAAGAAGATCACCAGGTAAATCACACTCAATTTACTCCAAGGATGAATAGAAGCCACAAACAAACATAGGTAAATCATACTCAATTTTCTCCAAAGATGAATATCAATAGAAAATACAATCACCAGGTCAACAGATTCGATAGTCGCGGGAACTTCTTTAATGGGCAATGTTTTTCATGTCATAATTTTCGACACAAAGCTGCTCAATGTGTTGCTTAAAAAACCATCATGACTTGAGAAGCACAAAATCAAAGAAATGTAACATGGATCAAGAAAAGTTCCTATAATAACTTTTCTCTTCTTGAAAATGAAATAGAATGCTCAATCTATAACAACTTTGGTCATGAAGAATCTGAATGTAGGAGAAAATTTTGGCAAACATCTCAAAAGGAGCAAACTCCATTAAATCCCAATATATGGTGAAGGAAATAATCTCAAATAGAAAGATGTGGTATAGCCTTGTATGTAGAAGGACAAGAAAATTAGTGGTACATCAACAGCGGATGCTCAAAACACATGATAGGTGACAAAGAAAAAATTCACTCATATAATGCCTTAGAAAAGGAAAATAATGTCTCATTTGGAAATGACACTCCTGCTGCCATAAAAGGTAAAGGCTATGTTTTCTTGAAAGAAGAGGCTAAAGCTGGAAATGTTATGTATGTAGACGATTTAAAGCATAACGTGTTGAGTGTCATTCAAATGTGTGATCAAGGAAATGAAATGGTGTTTCGACCAAACGGATGTGTTGTTCGTGAGCTTGATACAAGAGAGACCATGATCAAAGGTACAAGAACTCCAAACAACTTATACATACTCAAGGGATGACAACAACAGTGTTATCTAAGCAAAAATGATGAAAACTGGCTGTGGCATAGAAGATTGGGACATCTAAGCTTTTTTCAAATAAGAAAAGCCTGCAAATTGAAGGTTGTTCGTGATCTTCCAGATATCAGCATCCTAGACAATACAATATGCAAACCATGTCAAATCGGAAAGCAAACACGATTTCACTTCATCGAAAAGGAAGGGTCAGCTAGTAAGCCTCTTGAACTTTTCCATACTGATTTATGTGGGCCATTGAGAAAAAAAAACACCTCATGAAGAAGAATACTTTATTTTGTTCATTGATGATTTTTCTAGAATGTGTTGGATAGGTCTTATAAAGCATAAAGATGAAGCATTTGAAAAATTTGAAGCCTTCAAAGCTTTGGTTGAAAATGAATCAGATCGAAAAATAAAATTCCTCAGATTTGATCGAGGAGGGGAATTTACCTCGAATGAATTCTTTGACTTTTGTGAACAACATGGAATAAAAATGCAATTCTCCACAACAAGGACTCCTCAGCAAAATGGAGTGGTATAAAAAATGAACAGAACTATTCAACAAATGGCTCAAGCTATGCTAGATGAATCTGGAACTCTTGCAACCCTCTGGGGAAAAGCTGCATTCGCTGCCGTAACTATTCTCAACCAAGCAAATGTTCGGGTAAATAGCACTCAAACTCCACATGAACTCTGGTATGGTAAGCCTCCTACTGTAGAATACTTTAATGTTTTTGGAAGCAAATGTTATATCAAAAGGATTGATGAAAAACAGTTTGAACCCAGAGCAGATGAAGGTAGTCTTCTTGGTTATTCTTCCAAAAGTAAAGGATATAAATGTTATAATAAAATACTTGGGAAAATTGTTGAAAGCATTGATGTTGTAGTTGATGAACCTTGCAAAGATCGAAAACAAATAAAATCAACAGAAGATTATGACAATGAAGAAAATGGGGATTATTTTCCCACATCAAATCAAAATAATATTGAAGAAGAAACCAATGAAGCACCAGAAGAAGAGATAATGGTAGAAGAAAATACTATGTCTAGGTATGTTCAGAAAAATCATCCAAAAACTCAAATTTTAGGGGAAAAAGAGACACGTGTACAGACAAGAAGAAATATTACAGGGACCTCAAACTATCTAGCATTAGTATCCTCCACCAAACCTCAAAATGTAAAATAAGCATGCAAAGATGAATGTTGGGTCAAGGCCATGGATGAAGAACTTGAGAAAATTGAAAAGAATGATACTTGGGATTTAGTTCCTAGACCTCATGATAAAAATATTATAGGAACTAAATGGATATTAAAAAACAAGCTAAATGAAAATGGAGAAGTCATTAGAAATAAGGCTAGACTTGTTTGTCAAGGGTATGCTCAAGAATAAGGTATAGATTTTGAAGAAACTTTTGCACCTGTTGCCAAGAGTGAAGCCATAAGGATGTTTCTTGCTCTTTCTGGCTTTCAGAAATTCAAAGTATACCAAATGGATGTAAAATCAGCCTTCCTGATGGAGATTTAGAAGAAGAAGTTTATATTGAACAACCAGAAGGGTTCATTCTTGGAAATGATGCAAAACTTGTATGCAGACTTAGAAAGGCCCTCTATGGTCTGAAACAGGCTCCAAGGGCTTGGTATTACCACCTTGACAAATATCTACACCAACAAGGTTTTACAAAAGGTTCAGAAGATAGCAATCTATATACAAAGATTGAAACTGATAAATTGCTAATTATTATTGTTTATGTTGATGATATCATTTTTGGTAGCAATGAAGAATCCATGAGTTAGAGTTTTGCTTCAGTAATGCAAAAAGAATTTGAAATGTTCTTACTTGGTGAACTTACCTATTTTCTTGGTCTACAAGTTCAACAAAAAAAAGATGGTATTTTTCTTTCACAAACCAAATATCTCAAACAAATCTTGAAAAGGTACAGAATGGAAGATTTTAAACCTATATGTACCCCAATGGTAACAGGATGCAGTTTCAGCTCAAATGATGAATTAACACCAGTACATCAACCAACTTATAGATCCATGATTGGCAGTCTGCGTTATCTAATAGGTACCCAACTCGACATCATGCATGCAGTAGGAATAGTTGGAATATTCTATGAAAATCCAAAGAAATCACACCTTAATGCAGTCAAAAGAATTTTAAAATATCTTCAAGGAACTTAGCACTTTGGTTTATGGTATCCTAGAGATGCAGATCTTACTCTTCATGCATATAAAGATTGTTATTGGGAAATCTAGTGTTTATTCAGAGCTGCTAGTCCCACTAAGACGGGTAGCTATCTTAGAAACAAACAGATTAAAGTCACTTGTTTTTCCTTTACGAGAGAGAGATGAGAAAGAAGTAGAGAGTACCAACCTCAGTCTTCCGCTTGGCTCCTTGCTTGTTTCCTTTCCCCTTTGACAGAATCTCGCCACTGCTTACGTACTTGTCCAGCTTCAAAGAGCACCTATAGATTCACAGTAGCATCATACCATCAAAGCATAGAGATCTTTCACTGTAAACAATATAGGATTAGATATATATTGACCATAATAATGCATATAACAACAAAATATTCAGAGATACACAAGAATATGGAGGAAAACTCAAATAGCTTTATTGGTAAAAGTCATAGAAGAGAGGATTACAACCACTTGGTCTGACCCAGTGCCATCCTCCCAGCTTGAAAGCCCTCTTCACCTCACACAAAGCAAGATCACCCAACAACGTCTTCAAAGAGAAACCAGCAGCACCTCTTTGCGAATTACCCAATTCCAACCTTTGGATCTCTTGGATGAGGGATCCATTTATAGATATTTGCAAGGGGGTGAGTAAGCTTCTTGGATTTTGATTAGTGTCATCTCTCTGATAGTTCTTAGTTACACATGGAGATTTTAGATCTCTTACTCATCCCTGGGCGAACTCAGAGAGGCAAGTGTCAAAGGAGCATTTTCTAGAAGATTTTTTGGGTTTCCACCTAGCAAACCACTTGTGCCATTTGTCTGCTCTCACTCATCGCACCCTATAGAAGGGATTTCCAGTATGCATTGTACTTTTTTCATGTGGTAGGTGAGATGCATCACACCTTTAGCACTGGGCAGTCTGTATGGTCCTGCTTTGACCAGTTCTGAGTAGCTTTTCATGGAGAACTTCTGGGAGATGATGTAATCAACTGACCTTGCTCCTTTAGGGTATGAAACAACACTTTTAGGGACTTAGAAACCCTTGTTTTATGGAAATATGTGATTGGGGTTGCAGTTCCCAAATATGTCTATAACAGTTGCCCCCTAAAGCATGAGGTCATAAATCTTTTGATGTCGGGTGAAATGCTTTACAATGAGGATCTGAGGTTTTTCACACTAGAAGGTGACCTATAATAAGATACAATACAATACATTATCTTCATAATATTTTCATGATCTAGCTTAGGCGGGCATTCCCATGCTCAGATTGATAAATTCATTTTCATGTACATTGGACAGACAACCGTCTGTGTGCAGACTGATGGTTCTGGTAGAGCCATCATCCCTTAGTTTGGATGATTATCTATGCAGCAATGATGTACATTTGATTTCTTTTTTTTCCTGATTATATCGCAGCCTAGATGGATGAAACTATATCCGGGGTCTTCAAAACTCGTTCAATCTTCACCCGAAGTACAAGTCGATCCATGTGAAAAGATGTTTTGATGTCGAACATGGAAAGACATCGCCTGATTACCAGTCAATGATGTAAACTATTAACAGGCGCGAGATGAATCACCGATGATGATGATGGCCCTCAAGGTACTGCAGTACAATTCACGTGGTGTGAATACATGAGTTGATGTCGAACACCACACAAAGTCTTTTGGTCGAAGGCCATTAGTGTAAACCTGTCGCCAGATGTGAGAAACTTGCGATTGAGTTATGCAAGCTTCAAAGTACTGGAAGGGTTGTCCCTAGGTCGGCTTCTTGGATAATGAGCTGATGTCAAAAAGAAGTGACCCATCATAGGAAGGCATTAATGGATCCCACGTCTATGACACAAAATGGAGCAAATGATTTTGTACAGGTGAAAACGATCTAATGATACAAGGTTCAGGGTGGCGGTCATGAAAGAATAAAGCGTGAAGGTATTGTAGTGGATGAGACACAAGCTGGGTAGGTGAATTCTCTGAGCGACTTCTCTTGAACATATCAGCGACACTAAAATGGATTGGTAGCATTAACCCTAAAATTGGATGGTACGGTGGACCAATGGTGACATTACCGATGAACGGAATAACCCAACCCGACTCAATCATGGTGATGGAGTGAAACTGTCATGTTCAAGAGCGACCTGCTACCAATAAAGTTTCTTCAAGTTTTCTTCCCAATTTCCCCAGTCACTTCTGACCAGCACCTCTTTATTTTTATCAACCTTGAGGAGGATAACATATTCTTGTTCTATAATTTGCCCTTCAGGCAAACCTGTCGCTATGTTTTAATGAGTGTAGCGACAATGAAACTCGCTCTTGTCTGAATGGACAAGTTTGTTGCTATTGTTTTAACGAGTTTAACGACAAGGATAACTCGGTCCTTTTCAATTTTAGAGAGTCTAAAAAGAGACAGAAAGAAGACTCCAATATTCTTTTTCGTAATATAATCTCTTAAGTCCGAAAATGTATAAAACAATGCGAAAGGGATGACTTTTCGATAGTTTTAATGAGCCGAACAACACAAATTCTCGATCTTTTTGTGTAATAATCCCTAAGGTCCAAAAATATTAAAATCTAGAGGAGGGATAACACTTCCAATCACTTTAAAAAGCTGGAGAGGCCAATCGCTCGGAAATCTTTTCATATTTTACGAGTCAGATGAAAAGAGCGTAAGGAGAGTCATTTTTTGAGGAATGAGTGATGTTTTCAGATAGCAGTTGGTTCCAGGTAAGGTTTGGAACTTTCCAATCATGGCAATGTAAAAAGGTGGCTAATAGGATCACTCATTGCAGCTGGTCCTCAAAAGGGGTAAACAATCAAATGGAGGTGAATGATCGGCAACAACAGAGTGGAGGTGATGGTAAGAACACGACCAAGGCTCAGAAGCTGATGAAAATGCATTCACAAAGGCTATTTACCAGAGGTGGGTTCATTTCTTAATGAGCTTAAACTCTGGTGGAACATATGCTCATTGCTAGGTTTAATTTTTAATGAGCTTGAACTTCGTGTAAAACTGCTCGTGATAATGGTCTTTGATATTTGATTCACCGTTGACACTATGTTCTTTTGACGATCGTACTACATGTTCAATTGCTGCTTCAAAGTAAATAGAAACGAGGACATATGCTTGAAAAATGAGTTAAAAATCTAATACCCTGCTTAAATTACTTGAAAAGTAACTTAAAAATAGTTTTTTACCCCTCTTTTTACCATTTCATTCGAAGTTGTGATTGTTGGAGCTCTGGAGGTGTTTTCCCCTTTGATTTTCACCAGCTGATTCAGGGAGATTTTATGGATGATTTTCAGCGCCGTTTGGACCAGGTAGGAGCTAAACTTGAGCTCTTCAATTGCATTATTTCCTTTTTGAATTCTGAGCATGTTTTCCGGCTTTTCTGGGCCCCTGGGGTTTGAACATTTCATTCTGCCCCCATCGCACTTAGTGTATATCGAAAGGTGCAATGCATCTTAAGCTATCCACTAGCCAGAATGTATGCATCACACTGTGTACCTAGTCAGGGTGTTATGGGCGCAAGGAGGAAAACTTTTGCACTAATTTTTCACAGACATTTTTCTTGTTTTTTGCCAAATCAAGACCTTGATTCTTCTCTTGTTTGTTTTTTAGAGATTCATTGGAGAAAAATGGTCTTTACATGGCATGAATGCGAGCATGAAGAAGAGGACATGGTTGCCCTACATGATCTGGGTACGGTAACTACATTGTGGAACTGTGGCTTGCTCAAGTTCTTCCGCATTTCTAGCATGAGGCAACAAATCAATTTGTTGCAATATTTCCTTGATGCATGGGATACTACCAACCAAGTGTTCTAGATAAGAGGAAAATCCATCCCCATGACTATTGAGGACATCTACTCTTTAACCAGTTTATCAAGGTGTGGTGTCCCTCTCTCACTTTCAGGTTCTGCCCATGGGGGTGAATCCGTGAGGGATTATATTTGCTGATACTGTAGGGAAGGATCTCAACCGAACAGGGACGGTAAGATCAGCATCTGAGATGTCACCGACCATCCTTTGAGGACTATTTTATTCACCTTTGCTAGATTGGCTGGCAGCGTGACCCTTCACTTGGCCAACAGGTCCTATATGCAGTACACCTTGAAATGCCTCGAACCAAGGTATTCAACTAGTGTGATGCAGTATTTATAGTTATCAAAGAACAGCTCACCAAGGTGAAAAATGGAAGATCTAAGAACTTTGGCTATGGTTCTATCCTGACTGCTTTTTCCTTGGAGAAGATCACACTGATGCAACCAGAGTAAATTTCACTTGACCTACCACCACCGGCTAAGCCACGTATGTAGAGATGGGTCGACCTTATGGTTAGACATGCTAGTCAACCGCATGTTTCATTCTCTAATGCCCTCTTTGAGTGGTTCAACTGTTAGCGGATGGTTTATGCCGAGTATCCATATGCTGGGATGGATTTCCGGGGTGACCCGGATTTGGTGCTGCCAGTTGGCGAGCAGTGGGGTATCATAGGTAAAAATCTCTGACCACATCTCTGTTTATTGTTTTCATAATGTTCTCGTGTTTTCTAAATGTTTATCAAGACTAATAAAACTCATGTGATTATGCAGATATTGGGCTAGTGTGACTAGAAGTGCGTTTGAGAGGAGCAGCTATCGTTCCAGCAGGAGAGGCTATAGGGAGGGCCATTCTTTGTGACTCGGATGTATCCAAGACCCTTGCAGTGTTACAAGATCAGATCGAGGGTCTCACCCTTTCTATTCCGAATGTGAGGGCCGATGAGCTTCCTCTGAGATTACAACACCATACCACTGGCGTACTGAGCTGATGGGCCAGGCTCTTACACATGATTGCATAGGCGGTGACTAGTTATCATGAGCACCATTAGACTAGGGTTCCCCCTTGCATTTTGAGTTTTTGGGTCATATGACCAATTTTTTCCTGGACACAGAACACTATGTACAAACTATATATATATATATTTGATTTTCGGAGCCTCATTTTGGTTAAGTTATATTATCCTAATGCAGTTTATTGATAAAATTCTTTTCTTTTACAAATGTTGCAAATGTCTATCTAACACATAATTTTCTAATGAATCAGTTAATGTCTTTAAGTTTCTGGAAATATGTTGAATTGAATAGAATTGAACTGCCTTTCCAAGATCTTGACCCTTAGGAACATACAATAGATGGATAGATTCTGAACGAAATAGATGCCTGTAAGCTGTAGAATGACGAGCTGTGAGTCTAGCTTGATGACAAGTCGGAGTATGCCATGTGCGATGGCATCAGAGAGGAGTTCTATCAATGCACTATATTCAGCAATGTTGTTCGTTGATTGACCAATACACACCCCTCTGAAACTCACTAACTCACCGCTTGGATCAAAGATGGCCCAAGCTGCAGAAGATAGGTTCCGCGTACTATGACTCGCCACGTCGACATACCCAACAAATGATTCCAATGGGTTCAACATCTACAATAAAATGAAAAAGTGGATTACCTAACCAAAACGATCACTCTTAATGAAAACAAAAATGTAAAAAAAACATATGAAGAGGTTACCATGTTGAGTCAAGCATAGGAAAGCTTAAGGTACAACCCATTTCGGGTTTGCGACAGTGGAATCCCGTCATAATCTACTAGCTTGTAGGCTCCTTTTGCTAATACATGCTTAACAATATAGGGACCCATCCATAAATACTGGAACTTACCTGCTCCCAATTTATCAGATTCCTGATCATAGAGCAAGACCAGGTCACCTTCTAAGAAAACGTTGGCTTTGACATTCTTATCAAATTATGCTTTGTATCGTTTCTTATGCACTTCGTTAGCAAAGGTGGCATCACGACGAGTTTCATCCAATTGGATTAATTCTAAGAAATGAGCTTCTTCCTCTGAAGTTCCGGGGAGGAGGTCAACTATAAGCTTGATAGTTGAAATCTCACACTGAACTGGTAAGATCACTTCCAAGTCATACACCAGTTGAAAGGGTGTAAACTTGGTCACATTTCTCACTGATTTCCGGTATGCCCACAAGGCTGAGTATAGGATTGGGTGCCAACTCCGTTTATGGACTCCAATCATCCTTTTCAGCATGCATTTCAGGACTTTGTTGATCACTTCAACTTGCCCGTTCGCTTGTGGATAATATGGAGTAGAGCTGTCGTGGGACAATCCTAATTTGGTGGCCAATTTGACCATCATGTGATTGTGGAAATGTGATCCATCATCTGTGACTATAGCTTGCGAAACTCTGAACCTGGTGACTACATGATTGAAAAAGAAAAGAGCGGTTGTTTTTCCACTATTGTTTAATGTAGGCAGCGCCTCGGCCCATTTTGTAAAATAGTCAACTGCGACTATGATATACCCATGCCCCCCGGCCAAGGTGGGGTTACATTGCATGAAATCTATGCCCCATTTGGCAAATGGCCCAACAACAACTACTAGTTGTAGAGGTGCAGGTGGTATTCTGGTTTTGTGGTTGAAGATTTGATAAGCATGGAAACTTCTGAGTACAGTTATGTAATCTTTGAACATTGTTGGCCAGAAGTATCCTACTCGTAAAATATTTTGTGCCATGGAATAACCAGATTGGTGCCCCCACATGCGCCTGAATGACAATCATTTAGGACTTTTTCGACCTCCTCATGGGTGAGGCACCTTCACAGAACTGTATTGGCACCACGACGGTAAAGCATATCACTGATGATCATGTAGTCTTTTGCTTGCTATCGAGTACGTCGTTGTCCTGAGAAAGAGGTATTAGACCTATATGTTTGGGTTTGGATATAAATGATTATATCTCCATACCACAGATCGCTTGAAGATATCAAAAACAAATATTCATCCATGATTGTTTCTTTCGATGTTGAATCGTTGGACGATGATGGGAAATCACATAGTAACTCTGCAAAAACTAGAGCTTTCTCTGATTTGGATTTTATGAATTCCAGATCAAACTCTTGCAAAATTGCTATCCATTTTGAATATTTTCCCCCAAGCAACTATCGTGACAAGATGTAAGTCATGGGGTTGCAATCTAACAAAATGGTAGTTTTTTGAAAGAGGACATAGTGTCGGAATCTCTGTATTTCTTGAACAGCTACGAGAGCTAGCTTTTCAACATATGAGTACTTTCTTTCTATTTCATTTAGGTTTCTACTTAAATAATAAACAGGATGTTCGATTCCATTGTTTTCTTGAACTAAAACCATTTGCGATGATCATATCCGCTACAGCCAGATACAGGTTAAAGTCTCTTTGATAATCAGGAGCGTACATTAATGATGCTTTTATTATGGATTCCTTTAGAGCATCAAAGGAAGCTTGCACGACCTGATCCCAGTTGAAGGGTACTTCTTTTTTCAAGAGACGCGTATAACCTTTAGCAAGTTTGGCATAATTTGGAATGAACCTCTTTAGAAAGTTTACCTTCCCTTAGAGTTTCTGAATCTGAAGCAAATTTGAAGGTGGAGGCAAATCAATGATTGCCTAAACCTTGCACGGGTCGAGACGAATTCCTTCCTTAGAAAATACAAAGTCAAGTAAACAACCAGAACCGACGCAAAAAAAACATTTGTGCAGATTGAGTCTTATTTTGTAGTGTCGGCAACGTAGAAATATTGCTCTCAAATGCTGCAGATGATCGGTCTGCTTTCACGAGTGAGCCGGAAGATCGTCGAGGTATGGTTGAACAATGTTCTTGATGTCATGGAAGGCATAATTCATTACCCTCTGAAAAGTTGCCCCTGCGTTCTTTAAACCAAAAGGTAGCTTACGGTATGCGAATGTGCCCCACGGAAAGATAAATGCAGTCTTTGACTGGTCCTATGGGTGGATATTTATTTTATTATACCTAGAAAATCCATCCATAAACGAAAAGATTTCGCATCCGGCACATTCATCAATTATCTGGTTGATGAAGGGTGTAGAGTAGTTTTCCTTTGGAAAAGCTTGGTTTACATCTCTGTAATCAATGCACACTCTAATTTTTCCTTGCTTTTTCATCACAGGAACAATGTTCGATACCCAATCAGTTAGCGGAATTGGGTAAATGAAACCAGCATGGAGATTTTTTTTAGCTTCTGCTTTAATGGTAGCGGCTTTCTTTGGGTGCACCTGTCGAAGCCGTTGTCTTACTAGTTTGACATCTGGATACATCTTAATTTCGTGTTCAATTATGCTCGAGTCAATGCCTAGCATTTCTTCATATGGCCATGCAAAGACATCTCTAAACTTGCGAAAGAGAGCATAATATATTTCCAGTTCTGAAGAAGAACAAGATTCTCCAACATGAATATTTTCTACAACATCTGGTTTGGTCGAGATATTTATGGCGATAGTTTCTTCAATATTGGACAGATTTCTCTCGGAATCCACTGTATTTACTGTATTTGATAGAAAATAAAAAATTGATGGATGATTAAGGTCGCTGGAGTAATCTTCGTTGTAATCCAAAAGATGGGAATGATGGTGGTAATCTTCCCATGGTGCCCATTGTATGTTCATTGACTGAAAAATTCCTTCGTCTGTAGAATGTACGTGCAACCAAGGATCTGAAGAGGTACCATACTCCTTAGACCTATCTACCCAAATGCTTGACAAGCATTCATTGGGATTTTCCTCCCATGCCGAGAACATTGATTGCTACAATATTTCTATTGGGCTTGGAGGAAACACCTGGTAACGATCCATGCAAATATCATATTCAAACATCTTCTGAATGGAAGATACCATATTGCAGGTTCCCACCATTGCCACTTCCTCTAGGTTGTTTGGAGGTGGTAGGGAAAAATTACCCATCAATGTAGGGTCTTTTAGTAGGCTTACTCTGATATTTTGAAGAGACTGAGAGCTTCCGTGGATCATCGGAATGCTTCCTGTAACTTGTGAACTATTGGGGAGGAATATCTGTTGATCGATGATTGTAATTCCCCCTTGGAAGGGAAATGCAATCTTTCTAAAGTATGTTGACACAACAACAGCCATAGCATAAATCCAAGGCCTTCCCAGTAGGATGTTCTAATCGAGGTTTCCATCGATAACTTCCACATCAATTTCTACTGTTTTGCCCCTCAATTCAACTTGCAAGTTGCTTAAAATCTCTTATGGAGTGTATGTTCATCCATCAAATTCTTTTAACGTCATCGACGATTGCAACAAGGTTGGTGAGCCTAAAGTTTTCTAGCAGCTCATTGACATAATGCATGTAGATGCCCCCTCATCAATAATTGTTCGATGTACAATTTTGTTCAGGGCTTTCACTTGAATGAGGAAAGCGAGTTGAGCTGGTAACTGCGGGTCATATCCTTTATGATTAAAGGCCACAAGATTGGAATCCACTGGGTCAATCCCACCTATTGCTGATAATAAATCTTGTTTTTGGAAGGGGCAATTTTGCAGTACCTCAAGTGTCGACATAGCGGACGAAGATTGGGAAAGGTCCTCTACTATATTATAATTCTGTGCTACTCTGGCACGAGGATTAAATGTCGATTTGTGTACAACTCCCTTTGGTGGCTTTATCGTTAGCTCAGGAATGATGGGTGGCACAACCTTGGTCAAAGTTGTTGTCAAACTTCTAGGTTGATTAGTAGCCTTGTTGTTCGACAGCTATGGATTCCCATAATATTTATTCCTTGTCGATATCAAAGCATCATTTTGCTATTTTGAAATGGACAGCATAAGGACTTGGGATGGGGAAGCATTGTCACTAGCAACCAGATTTGTTCCTGGATTTGGAAACGGACCAGTCAATACTGTTGAGGTTTTTGAATTCTTAAAGAATTTCTTAACTTCGACTTTATATGGAAAATATCTCATCCAATGATCCTCATCACATATGAGGCATGGTTGAGTAGGTTTCTTTTTCCCAGAAGGGTTTGCAGAAGATTTTTCAGGAGACAAATCATCCTGTTTCTTCTTTTTTCTCTTCCCTTTCTTCTTGCCCCCTGGTTGCTTCAGTTCTTTGCCTTTTTCAGTCGACACGGCATTAATCTCCGAGGATAGAATTTATTCATTTGCATTTTGATCAGAAATCTTACGTGCTTTCTTAGATGTAGCCTTTTTCGATTTCGTGCTCGTCGTACCTATCACACCGTCGCTGGCGTGAGAGTCTTTGTTTGATTTAGGAGGAGGAGGAATGGAAAACTCTGGTCTGGGAGCATCAGGGATTTTGTCATAGAGTGTTCCAGACTGAGTATAAATCAAGTCTAGATATTGAGCATGAGCAATAACCTACTCTTCAGTGATGACCCCTCCCTTTGCCACATCTTCTGTAATAGAAGGTAACATGACTTAACAAACCATTCAGCTAGCAGTTGATCAGGAACATATGTTTTCACAATTCTACGATGACGTTGCCATTCATGAATATGATCGGATATGTGAGTGGTCATCGTTTGCTTGAAATTGGTAAGATCTATTCATGTTTCATACCTTATTGGTAATTGAAAATGGGTTAAAAAGGTTCTAGCAAGGGTGTTGAAGTTATCGAATAAAGCTCTAGGTAACTCGATATACCATTTTGCTACCGAACCAGTTAACGTTTGTTGAAAAAGGCAAAGCCGAAACGAATCATCATTGAGAGTGTTGGACAAACACCACAGATGAAAGGTCATCACATGATTCGATGGGTCTTCACCCAGATTTCCATTAAATTTAGGAATATATAATGGAAGTTTATGAGGAATCGCTAGCCACCAAGGGGCATACGCGATTGGATTGTTCAGCCACCGATTTAGATCTGGTAACTCTAGAGTCACCACGAAGGGAAACTGTTGATTCAGGTTCGATGAATCATACCCAGGATAAGACAGGATCGCTTGAGCAGTGGGTCTTTGCATAATGCATTTGATGTTGATAACTTTGATAAGGTGGTTGGACATAACCAATTTGAGACCATTGGCTATAACCGTTCTGAATATACGGTTGCCCATTACCTGCAAAGTTTCGTTGCTCAGGTCCTTGGAAAGCTTTTTGGATTTGCGGTTGGTGATATTGTACCAGCCATGGTTGTGAAACCATTTGCTGTTTCCCAATATTGGACATTTGACCAAGATGAGGGGTAATAGTACCTGTTTGAGCCTGAGTCACTCCAGTTAAGGAGCCACTAACTGGCAATTGTGATTGTGTCAATGAGACAAGAGGTTGTTGTACAACCACCTGAGAAACTTGAGGTTGGCATATAACAGGAAATGCTTGTACTTACAGCACCATCACAATAGCTGGTGTAGTGGGGATGTTCGACACAGGGAGACTCAGTTGCATTGAGTATACAACTCTTGGTTGTTGAGGAAGTATTGGCACCCAACTGTTGGATGTGATTCCAATTTGACCTGAATTCGGTTATAAACTCTCATATGGCGGCAATCCAGTGCTCAAGGGAATGATTGGCCTTTGGAGGCTAGACTGCCCAAATTGATGTTGTGAAGGACCAATTTTTTGAGATTCAACATAAGAGATTCCAGATACTATTCTGGATGAACAAACAGGAACATACCATACTGTCAAAATAATCCCTAGGTGGACTCCTTCTAGTGGTTGAGAGCTAGTTGGGACAGATGGTATACCAGTGAACATCGTCGGAGTGGTGGCAGGAGGTTCTGCTACCACTATATCAGATGAGACAGTCCTAGATGTCGATGATTGTCCAGACATATCGAGTCTATCCAAAATACTTCCCAGTGCTTCTACAAGAACTTGTGATGAAGGGGTATTAACTTCTGAAGTAGAAGGATATAGGTGGATCTCAGTCCCAAAATACGATGGAGTACTGGATGGAATATCCTCCATAATCTCTTCTATAGAAATCAATCCAGGTGGAAGAGGAAGACCGTCAGGTCCGTAAAGTATTTCTAGTGCCGAAGAAGGTATAGATTCTGCAGCAACAGATGTTGGAGGGGTAACACCTTCTAAATCAACCCTGGATGGAGCTGGTTCAGGAATAGAAGTGTTTACTGTTACACTAGGATTAGTTCTAATGTCCTCTTGTAACTGTAGAACTTCTTCTGTAGAGGCAAGGATACCAGAAATGGTTGGAGTAACTAGAGTCTCAGAGGATGTTGAAACACAAGCTTCAAACAAACCAGGAGAATTTGACCCAGTTAAAGGAGTTTGCTTGACCTGGAATGGTTTGGTTTCCAAAGTCAAAGATGGTTGACTCCTCAGTATCCATGAACGATGGGGTTTTGATTGACTTTCTTCCATGATTTCTGGTTTATTTGATCAACTCAAGATAAGAGGGGAAAATGTTATTCCAAATTAAATGAATTTTAGATGCTTTGACACAACTTGCTTTTTCAATTTTTAAGAGTCAAGAAAAAGCTAAAGATGACTTTAGTCGCCTTCAATTTTTAATGAGCTTGAAGTGACAAGTGCTTAGATGGACCTTTTCCTTTAAGGAGTCTAAAAAGGAATGAAAGAGACTGCTCTAGAAATCTAGACAGAGGGATTACCAAACCAATCACAAAACTGCAGAGTACCTTTTATGGTACGACAGTCAATCTTCCCAAATGTTGTGTTCAATGCATTGTGATCAATAGGGCAGCAGACATGGCTTCCTAAGGATAAAGGATATAGCCTATTATGGTCTCCCAATATATACTCAACGGTACATGGGAGCACAAGTCCGTACTAGCACTTATCGCCTCAAAGAGGAGGAATCACCCAACCTATGGTGAAAGCAATAGTTACCAAGCTTTATGACGCCGGAATACTTCTCTAGCGTAGACTTCTAGATGTTGTGCGTTAGGTTCCAAAAACGTTTTTATGTTCATTAAATTTATTTTACAGTTGATATTTCTTAAGAAATTTTCCTTTCAGGTTCACCACGTGATGTAGATATACAATTCCTAAAATGCAATCTAAGATGATAAACGGTCATTTAATCTTCTTTTTGCAATGAAAATCCTAGCTACTAAGGAAAGAGAAATGAAATTCTTTCAACATAAAGTAGAGATCACACACTAGATGCACTGTCCTAAATCAAAATCAACAAGCAGTCTAAATGCAAATGAACATGAAATGTATTTGTTTTCGCTTTCTTAATGTGTGAATGACAAAAATAATGCTAAGTACAAATCTGAACTATTCCTTATTTCAAAGTGATAGTACTAACGATTTTCCTTTCAAAAAACGAAAAGGAGACAAGACGAACTTTACTATTTTGAATTGGAAACTGCTTTTGACACTTTAAATACTACTAATTCAGATCAAATACAAGAGTAACAGTACAATCAACTCTCAAGAATAGTAGGATTATTTTCTTTGACTAAAAATGACACTTGCGACACTTCCAAATCAAAAGACGACAGCTCAATTAAGCTACTTCTTTGTAAAAGAGAACTGTAAATGGTGCATAATACATAAAAAAATTCACAATTCTTTGTACAATAGAGGTTGGATGATGCAAAGAAGGGGGTTTCAACAATGGTCTATTGATCACAGACAGTAAAACTCCTGAATAAAATTGAAGAGAGTGAAGAAAAAACCAAAATCTGGAGGCAAATCTAGTCTTGTCTGATCATCACACCTGTAACACAGGGAAACATGGATGCATCCCACCTACTACATACAGGAGGTGCGATGCATCTAGATTTCCTAAAGGAGAGGGTGCGATGGTCAAGGAACACGACTTTAACTTGGTTTTTGGCTACAGTTTGCAGTTTAGTCTAGGGATTTAGGCTGAGAAAATGATAGTCAATAACTACAAAGTATAGGGCTGATCTGATGAGGTTACTCAAGCTACCTCTAGGGCACTTAGGATGTTTGCAAGTCAATTGTTCAATTTATAAACAAACCCAGAGATTGACTGAAGCAGTGTTGATCTACTTTGCACTTGCATAGAAAATGCAGTTCGAAGGCTACCTGGCTTGACTTTAGGTTCTGTCTGTGGTTTATGAATCAAACAAATAGAGACAAGCAATCAAACTAATCACTCCCCAGTGGAGTTTCCATTTTGTTATCGGGAAATCTAGTGTCTATTCAGAGCTACTAGTCCCACTAAGACGAGTAGCTATCTTAGAAACAAATAGATTAAAGTCACTTATTTTTCCTTTACGAGAGAGATGAGAAAGAAGCAGAGAGTACCAACATCAGGCTTCCGCTTGCATCCTTGCTTGTTTCCTTTCCCCTTTGGCAGAATCTCGCCACTGCTTCCGTACTTGTCCAACTTCAAAGAGCACCTATAGATTCATAGCAGCATAATACCATCAAAGCATAGAGATCTTTCACTGTAAACAATATAGGATCAGATATATATTGACCATATTAATGCATATAACAACACAATATTCAGATATACACAAGAATATGGAGGAAAACTCAAATAGCTTTATTAGTAAAAGTCATATAAGAGAGGATTACAACCACTTGATCTGACCCAGTGCCATCCTCCCAGCTTGAAAGCCCTCTTCACCTTACATAAAGCAATATCACCCAACAATGTCTTCAAAGAGAAACCAGCAACACCTCTTTGAAAATTACCCAATTCCAACCTTTAAATCTCTTGGATGAGGGATCCATTTATAGATATTTGCAGGGGGGTGAGTGAGCTTCTGGGATTTTGATTAGTGTCATCTCTCTGATAGTTCTTAGTTCCACATGGAGATTTTAGATCTCTTACTCATCCCTGGGCGAAATCAGAGAGGCAAGTCTCAAATGAGCAGTTTCTAGAAGATTCTCTGGGTTTCCACCTAGCAAACTGCTTGTGCCATTTGTCTACTCTCGCTCATTACACCCTATAGAAGGGCTTTCTAGTATGCATCGCACTTTTTGTATGTGGCAGGTGAGATGCATCGCACCTTTAGCATTGGGTAGTCTGTATGGTCCTGCTTTGACAAGTTCTGAGTAGCTTTTCATGGAGAACTTCTGGGAGATGATGTAATCAGCTGACCTTGCTCCTTTAGGGTATGAAACAACACTTTTAGGGACTTAGAAGCCCTTGGTTTATGGACATACGTGATTGGGGTTGCAGTGCCCAAATATGTCTATAACAAAGATGCGGATTGGGCAAAAAGTGTTGATGACAGAAAAAGCACTAGTGGTGGTGCATTCTATATGGGTTACAGGTTAGTGTCTTGGTTCAACAAGAAACAAAGTTCAATTGCCTTATCTACAGCTGAAGCAGAATATTTGGCTGCTGCCTCTTGCTACACACAACTACTTTGGATGATTCAAACCTTGCAAGACATTCAGATCACATATACTCCACCCATTTCAATTCTATGTTATAATCCAAGTGCCATTAGTATTTCGAAGAATCCAGTCATGCACTCCAAGACCAAGCACATACCCATCAAATACCATTTTCTATGTGAACAAGTGCTTGAATAAAAAGTGAAATTGTTCCCTCCAAAGAACAAGTTGCTGATATATTCACTAAACCACTACCCAGAGAAACATTTGAATATCTCAGCCAAAAGCTGGGAGTAGTTGTTGCATCATCCTGCTATTAAATCTATTTTTTTCAGAGAAAGGTTATTATACACATGTTTCATGAATTTGAGTCACATACACATGTGGGTTTTTGTGGGACAAGGAGTGTATATGTTTTTCAAACAAGAAAAATAGTGGGGCATGCTCTAATATGGGTGTTCTATCTGATGTTTGTTATCACAAAATCGTGTACTAAGGGCTGCTACTTAGCAAGATCTCATGCAACTATTTCAAACCAAGCTTAGACTAAGGCTTAGCCTCCTTAGTCAGAGAGGGCTCTCTCACAGATTTTTGATAGGAATTAATAACAAGAAAAGATGGCTAACTCTTGAAACAATACACAAAAATAAGCTGGTTGGAACAACAAAATAACACTTCTTCCATTGGGCTCATGGAGTCAAACACCTCTGCAATAAACTATTAACTACTCAATCATGGAAGCCAAAGCATATAATGTTTAAACACTCAGAACATTTCTCAAAAAGAACCGCAACTCATAAACATACACAGGAAGTCTGAGCACTAGGTGAATTCAGAGTGATTGCATGTTAAGTGAGCTGTAAAACAGAAAGGATAAAGACAAAACACATATATTCTGAGCATTGAACACAAGATGAATCTTGGGAAGAAAAAGTAATCTTTCTATTACTGTCAAAAGTCTTTTTACATTAGCCAATATAAAAACTCTGTTTTTTCATAAATCTCCAACCCTACTTACATCAGAGTTTCTCCTATATATAGGAAAACAAAACTAAAACTATCTTGAGTCTCCTCCTCCAGCATGAGGGGAGCTCGATAGTCTATCATTAACTAACCTTATCTATTTTTAAACAAACTTATTAAATACATAAGGTATTGTGCTGTAAATACATAGAGTCCTAATCATATTGAAATTCTAACTCTATCTCCTCGTATGCATGATGCCTTTCTTGAGATTTGACACCTGTACATTTTCTGTTGTGGCCGAGATATGTTGGAGGAGCATTCACTGAACGAGCTGGCCTAGGATACTAGCTGTGTAGATGGCTCATTAATTAGTAAAGATGAGTGTCTTGTTTTCATGGTCCCTGTCTCCCATTATTCTTTACTACTTAAAGACCACGCTCCAAGCTCTTTAATTCTTCAATAACAATGCATAACACCATATGCCTCATGATCTGGATGCCTTGTGGACTGAACAGGTGTACAAACCAAAAATTCCGGTAACCCTACCAGAACCCTAGTAATTCGGTCATAAAGTACCTTTAAGAAAACTTTAGCAAAAAACAAAATATTTCACCTTTTCTCCAAAACTTACACCTGTCACTGTTTGACTTGCTATGATATCCTTGTATGGTCTCCCTCCTGTCCTCAAGGCATTCCTTTCAAAATTCGCTGACCTCATCATCAAATTCATTGTTTTCTAATAAAACAGCATCTACAGCAGTTTCGTAGCGCGCTACGAAACTGCTGTTTTCGTCAAAACAGAACATATTTATCTTGAAGCGCTTTGCTACGAAACTGTTGTTTTCGTCAAAACAGAACATATTTATCTTGAAGCGCTTTCTGCTTAAACTCATGATTTCTTCAGACATTTTGTCCAGGTGTTAGGGACCTAAATAGTTTCAAAATGATGGAGCTTAAACCAAAATTTATCAAAACTTGAAAATCACCTTTCCTTTTAAATCAGTGAGCTAGTTTACCTAGCTTCCTCTTCAAACTGCTAACTTCTTTCTTCAAAGCCTTATTTTCTGATCTCAGGCTCATGTTCAGCTTTCTTATGAGTTTTGCTTGCTTAAGTGCTGGTACTGTCCATGGAAATACATCAGACCCCGAGTCAGCTTGACTCACTAGGCTTGTGCTGCCTTTTAATACAACCCTTCTATAACTAGCATATCTCACTGCACGTTCTCTAGAAACATTCTTTATCTGGGCCACTTCTTCCTGGGTTGTTCCTGCCTGGTTCTTGATAGCTATGACATTCCCTCCTTGGCTAATAATAACCTTTTTATTCTTGTCTTTACGCCTGGCTGCATGCACTGTTTTAGTCAAAACTTCAAGAAACTCTGTACTGGGCATTTTTACAGCTGCCTCCTCTTTATGAACTTTCTCGGCCTCTTTCATTTGTCTTCTTGTAATTGGCCTCCGTGGCTTGAACACATATTCTTCACTAGGCTCCTCAAACCGTAACCTTTTCGAAGCCTTTGATTTCTTCATTCTCTCTGGTGAGGATTGGGTTAAGTCAATGTGCATTGGTTGCACTGGCTGGTCCTGCTCAAACTCTATTGGCTCAATCTGCACTGACTGATCTTGTTCAAGTTCAATTGCCTCAAGTAAATCAGTTAAACTAGCTTTTGACATAGGACTTTCTTCAACAGCAATTGACTTGCCCTTCTCCTTGCTTAACTGACCTCTGGTTTTTACTCTTGATACCCTTTCAACTTCACTTGGTCCAGGTGCATCCTTCCTCTGTTTGACCTTCTCTTTTGATGATGATTGAGGTGTCTCCTTGACTACCAAAGGCTTCACTGGTTTCTTCAACTTGGTTTTGGACTTCTTCTGATCTTTCACCTCCTTTCTAAGCTCAGCAAGAGTAGGTTCTTCAATTGTTTCTTCTCTTTCCCTAACAGGCAATGGAGTAAGGCCTGTCTTGCTCTGAAAGCTAGCCATAAAAATAAAGGAGTTCCAATCTTTACCAATCTTTTGCAAACCATCTAACACTAACAACTTTACCAAACCATGGTGAAACAGTGATGTTTCACAGTCATCTTTTTTCAGTTGAATTTTATCACACATTTTACTGAGGCTTCTAAACAAGTAGAAAGGGATATCTATTGATGCTTTGCCTGTGAAATGTAACAAAAGTTTAAAATGATAGGAATAAACTTTGTTATACCTCCCTTCGCATGTTAAATATTTTTGGATGCATGTAAGGAGCAGTGCAAAATGTTCCTTCACGTAACTCCTTGGCACAGCCTTTGTGAGATCCTCATTTACATAAGGCTCCTTCAAGAATTCCTTACAGGGGCTCATGTCAAATTTGAAATTTTTGAACCATTCATGTCCTCCTCTAGGAATCTCAGTCACATTAGAAATGGCTTCTGGAGATACAGGGAATTCTAGCATTGACACCTTAGAGTTTAAACCAGTAAAATTCAATGCAAAAGGTTTTGTTACCTCTGCGTGCCCTCCCTACAACTTCTCACAAAACCTCCAGCAACCAGCATTTTTAAAAGCTCTTGCTACACCTTCATCCTTTAACGTAATATCAAGCCCCTCCGGTTCTGTTCTTTGGCACCTACCGGATCGATGTTCCCTCTTCTCCATTTTACTTTGAAAACTTTCGGACAGAGAACTAACAGCAGCTTCAACTCAAAAGGCAACTTCGAACTTTGGAATGCAGGCTCGCTTGCAATCAGCTCCTTTTAAATGAAAACTCGGGCTCCTTTGTGCTTCAATAGTCTTGTCATACAAGCAAGTCAGTTCACGCACTAATAACAAATATCATGACACTACCATACATCATAAAATCACTTTGAATGATGTTTATGTGCGTGGTTCTGAACCTCATGGTGGAATGATGACCCATAATGACCTGGAGAGGACATCAACTGACAATATATGGACGGACCTAATGACTCATCCCCCCAGACTTGACATTTCAAGAAAACGCGCTGCAAAATCCCCGAATCCCCGATTTCGTAGCGCGAACAGTTATAAATTAACAAAATTCGCTACGAAATGGCTGGTAAATGACACGCTATGAAAAGACGGAAACATCATTGCGCTGCCAAATTGGCCAATCAGACTGCGCTACTAAACTGCGAAAAGGACCAATGACGCAAACAAGACAAGACATGCCTTAAACAATTATGATGGAGGATGATTAACAGTTTTTTGCAATGTTTCACATCAATACCTTTTTAAATCATAATCCCTAAGTGGCACACATAGGAACATAACCACTAGACAACTCTTTTTGATAATGAGATTTTTTTGGACATCATTACATACATTGACTGCAGTTCTAAGTGATAACAATGTTGATGATCACAATCTTGATCTGCTTTGTTCATTAATTTTTTATCTAACTAACAAATATGCCTTGATCATTGCACAGGTAGCATAGGTTTAGGGAGAGCATTAACCTTCACTCGCATTTTGTGTTGTTGGCATTATGGTTGTTGATTACAGCTATGGCTTCAGATATTTATACCTTTTGTTGCTTAAGCCATGTAAAAGTCTAGGATGTGATATGCCTTCTCATGCATTTGAATGAGTCCTACTAGACAAATGATGCAATTTTTATCCCCACTTTGCATAATATGGATGATGTAATATTTATTGTTTCTATAAACAATTGGTATATCCCAACTTGGTTGGGTGGATGAGTCAAGTTTGGTATATCCCCACTTGGTTTGTAGAATGGATGTATGTATGAGTCGTTGGTGATAGGAAGGTCATACTCACATAGTTGAGTTATAGAGTCATGTTATTCTTTTGGAAATATTTTTTGCAAACTCTGCTTGTAATCAAGGGGCGCATGGACAGTTTCAGTGCATCTCAGCATGTACAAAAGGGGAGCTCAATTAGAGAATTCAGCATGTACTCAGGGGGAGCATGAACAACATAATGTATGTCAAAAGGAGAGAATATATTGGTCTTCCCTTTGCCCTTGATGTTAAAGGGGGAGAGTTTCTTGGTGTTGTTGTTGCCATCAAGTCCAAAGGGGGAGATTGTTGGCATTATGATACAGGTGTTGTCCTTGATGGAAACTCACTAAGATGAAAGCTCATAGTGCAACAGGTCAAAGAATTATAGATTAGACTACAAATAATGAAGAAAGAGAGGTATATGTAGGCTCACCTTGTCAAAGCTATGTATACATGCATGCTTACTTTAAAAAATGTGTGTATACATACACACACACTTTCACAAAAGGAAAAGCATGTATATCTTGGAAAAAAAATGTTTTTGGTCCAAGGTATTTCTTGGTCCAAGGTATTTGACCCAAGATATTTGGTCTGGGGTATTTGGTCCTAAGTAGTTTTGGTCCATGGTATTGAGAAAGGCCTAAAACTATATAAGGAGGAGAAGATCATTAGGCCAGGTGTGCAAGTATTTTGAATATCTTATGAGGTGTTGGATCATATATGTAGGTTAATGAGATTCTAATGGTTTGCTTGATCTGATCTAAGGAGGCACATATATGGATGATGAAGGTTGATGGACTAGGATCATAAAGGCTTAAAAGTATTCTCATTATGTGGTTTTATCTTGAACAGTCTAAATATGAATACTAACACGTGTTTTGTTTTGTAAATGTGATGATCTAGGTATGACTGAAGTCTGGAATAGTTGATATGTTTTAAGTTAGCATTTACAGATATGTATGCAGGTTCACTTTAGTAAAAGAGCATATACATGCTAGTTTGACACATGGAAGTAGTATATACCTTATGAAGAATGATGTTTAAAGTTTCAGTTGTTTTTGTTTTCTGTTGCAGAGTTCTGGGTTCTGCTTTGTGTTCTGGTGACTGTATTCTGGTAATAGTGTTCTAAATGATCAGATTTATTAATTGTCATTTTCTTAAGTGATGATGGGTTGTAAGTGATTGATTGATTCAATTGTGGTGGATTTAGAAATTAACGATTGAGTTTCAGTGATTAGTTGATGCAAATGTATTTAATGGTTGTATTGTAGTTATGATTTTCTGAGTTTCAATGTTGTTGATAGGATGGTTGTATTGTAGTTATGATTTTCTGAATTTCAATGTTGTTGGTAGGTCCAGTATGAAAATTGGATGAAATGTGATCTTCAGATTGTGGTGTAGTGTTCCAGGAGTATCCATTCTGAAAAATTCATGAAATGTGGTCCCTGGTGGAAGGGTGGAGCTTTCTGTAGGCTAGCACCTATGTACTAGTAAACGTATTGGCTAGTACAAGAGCTAGGGGCTTGTAACTCCATTCTAGTAGTAGCTGGAGAATGAGAGAAGGTTGTAGCCTTCTGCAGGTGGGTGTCTTCATACTAGTATGAGTCTGCACTAGTACAAGATTGCAAACAGATTCTATTATTATTACAATAAGACAAAGACGACAACAACAGGTGGTCTTTACTCACATTGGATTTCCACCTTATATCTTGGTGTTCATGTGTGTTGCTTATGTGTGATGCTTTATTCTACTTTTACTGCAGTGTCTAATAAATATATGATATACTAGTTTAAGCTCAATACATCATAAATTGTGTAAATCAAATGTTCTCTGCATATACGCTAGTTGCTTTAAGTACAGTCGTGTGTAAATGCTAGTTCACTTAACTGAAGCAGTGTATATAAATTTGTTTAGGAAATAAAATTATAGTTCTGATAATACTGATTCACCCCCCTCTTAGTATTATTTCCAACACAATCAACACCATGTATACAATGTAGTAAACACTAGCACAAATTGCAAACATGCAATGCTCTTAAAAACTAACCAAATATATAGATGCATAATCTAACCAACTTAAAATAGAAAAAACTTAAAAAAAAATTATTTTCTTTTCATGAAAAACATAAGCACTTAAGCTATTTTCCTAAAAAAGAAAAATTCTCAGGAAACATGCAACCAAACACAACTGCACTATTGTAGATCCTTAAATAGACTATTTGTAGCTTTCTCAATCTAGTAATTCACGGAAAAAACTGCTAATCAACATATTGGTTGGCTAATGCACTTCAGGAGAGGCTACATAGTGTTAATGGTAGGACTAATGCCTTGTTTGCAAGCCAGCAGAGCATTTTAACTCACTTGTTTGCACTACTAGGGTGCATTACGGGGGAAGGCGATGTAAAAAGAGTCTTTCAAGGTCATATCAAAGGCTGAGCACAACACAGAAGGTTATGAATAGTCATGATTGGTCAGAAAGGGAACCAAGAAGAACAGGAGGGCCTGGAAAGAAAGAGAGATCTGAGAAAATGGAAAGAGAAAACTAGGAACTAAGTGTAGTCCCTAGCGGAGTCACCGATTCTACTCTTTTCCCTTCCACTAGACTCTTTTAGGAATAGAAATATCCTTAGACAGGTCAAAGGCAGATGTCTCCTTCTTTTCAAGCTAACGTTTGAGTTAAAAATGGAGTACTAGTCAATCAACCCGCTCATTTGACCTCCAGAATCTCACAAAACTTCGGTAACACTGTCTCTTAGGCAACACATTGAGTCACCCTAGGGACTAACACCCCTAGCTCATGCATGGGGAGAATTCTAACTCTTCCGGCTAGTTCCTGGGGAGGGTTACATTGGCAAATAGGCCTGTGAACTTTGTCATGTCTTCATCATAACTGTCTTTCTCCTCTGAGTTGATGTTACAGGGAAATGTGTCTATGCAAAACTGCTAATCCCACTAAGGGTGGTAGCTACCTTAGAAACAAACAAAGTAAAACTGCTTTCGTTTTCCTTTATGAAAGATAGACGAGAGAAGAATAAAAGAGACCAACCTCTGTCTTGCGCTTGGTTCCTTGCTTGATTCCTCTCTCTTCCGATAGTCCTTTGCCACTTGATTTCTTGTATACCTAGCTTCACAGAGTACCTGTAGAATCAAAGCAGCATAACACTATACGAGAACATGGATCTATTATCATAAACAATCTAGGATCAGATGTAAATTGACCATACAAATGCATAAAACATAAATCACACAAGAGTATGGAGGAAAACTTGAATAGCTTTATTGATAATCAAGAAAGAGCCAAGAGAGTTACAACCAATTGTTCTGACCCAGCATCATCCTCTCAGCAAGTAAGCCCTTCTTCACCTCATGAAAATCTTAGATCACCCAACACTATGACGTTGCCTCAAGAAACCAACAACAATTCCTTACAAGATGCAAAATTCCAGCCTCTAGATCTCTGGGATGAGGGATCCATATATAGATGTCTACAAGGGAGATGAGTCAGCTTGTGATTTGATTAGTGTCTTCCCTCTGATAGTTCTTGCTTCCACTTGGAGATTGATGATCTCTTACTCATCCTTGGTCGAATTCAGAGAGGCAAGTGTCACAGGAGAAGTTTCTGGAAGATTCCATGCTTCTCCACCTCACGGATTGACACTGCCATTTGTCTCTTCTCGCCCATCGCACCCCATAGAAGAGCTTTTTGAAATGCAACGCACCTACTGTGTGTATTTAGGTGAGATGCAATGCACTTTGCCTATGGAGCAGGCGAAATGATCTAGTTTTGACCAGTTCTGAGTAGTTTTTTCATGGAAAATGTCGAGCGATAAAAAGGTGTCTTTTTAACTCCTAATTACCTTCACTTAATTGTCAATCCAGGGACGACTTTTTATTTCAAGAGTGTACTCAGTCTGAGGTGGCTATTTACTCAAGAGTAATGTTTTGCAGTATAGTGCTTAAAATGAAAAAGTAAATGAAAGCTTGAAACAAAATCTAATTGGAACAACAAGAAACTAAAATTTTCTAAACTAAATTCACTCAAACAACCATCAGCCGAGGATACCGTAGCAATAACTCATTCCTCTAGATATTGATGCAATTGAAATCAAACTGGAACAAGACAATCAATCTGGGAACGAGGAAGTAATAACCAATGTTCTCTACAGTCGACAGTCTTGCTTTAAAGAAATTAAAAGGAAATCGAAATTGAACTAAAGTTGTAATTGAAAGTAAACTAGGAAAACGCTTTAAAAGAAAACTATTGCAATTAATCAACAGAAATGAACAACAAAGTAAATGGGTAGCAAACTGTAATTAAAGGAATCTTAACAGCAAACTCTAATTAATGGAAATCAACAACAAAATACCTTGAAGCCTAAATCATTCATTCGGAAAAATAAGCAATGTATCAGTCAAGGGTCCAGTAATAATAACTCATCCCTTTGGAAACTGATGTAACCAAAAGTATTCAAGGAACAAATCATCAACCTGGGGACTAGACAACAAATGCCAATGCCTACTATAGTTTTGGACCGTTCTTCACACCAAAGCAAAGATAATGCGAATAACAGGAAATGGAACAACAGATTAAATATGAATGTACAACAATCCAAATCAAGCACGCAACACACTTATCATTAAAAGGGACAATAATCTGAGCTTCGATACAATATGCATGAATCATAGTTATAAAGTAACAGCAATTGTAATGGAACAACAATCCCGAATAAACAACAGTCACAATTTAAGAATACATCATACAATTGTACCTATTTAGGAACATACAGCGCGGTTAATCTGTAATCGAATGAAAATATGTAAGGAACAACAATGTTATATCAATTATCAAAAGGAACAGCAATGTGATACAAAGTTAAAATGATAACATAGCATTCTTGTTGCAGATAACGATAGTATCCAATCAAGTATATCTAATAGCGCTGATATGTGAAACAATAAAGTGCATCATATTAATGAACATAGTAAAAGAAAGAGATCAAACCACACATGAAGCATAAAGATATAATACAACAGCAACATACTCCACCAGAGGTTGGGCCCTTAGCCGCCAGCGGATGCTGCTGGGTTACTTCAGGATCAAAGATGGAATGGCAACTAGACGTATATTAAAATATAAAAGCAGAGTTACAGTGGATTACAACAAGAAGTCTCTCAATCTCTCATTCATTATCCATTCTCTCTGCCATCCTCAATTCTGAATCTCTAATTCATCCTCAATTCCATCATTTGAATCCATCCCCCTCTCTGATCTCTGCTTTCATTTAAATAGAGAGAGATCAGAGAGAAGTTTCAACAGAGATAATTACAACATGATTTCTATTACAAAATTAGATTGTTTCCAACCAATTGATCAACAAGAAGATATATTTCCATCGTTCAACAAGAGCAAGGCGAATTTGGCTTTTGCAGCTGAGATTTGGAAAATGGCCACATAGCGAATCTGAGAAAATCGTGCTTAAGAACCCTATGTTTCTCTCCGTACAAGCTGAATTTGGGCAAACCATTCTTGGCTAAAGTTAATTCGATCCGTTCTGGACAAAACCCATGTTCCAGATTTTCTAGATTCTTCTTTATTTGCCCAGAATCCCAACCGCAAAACTGTCACTTCTTATTCTAGCGAATTACTGAGTTGGCACTTTTAATGATCAAATCTTCAATCTAGAAATTATATTGGAGGCTAAAAATGGTGAATAATGTTACAACCAATTTATTAAAACTACAATTGATAAAATCATGCATAATCATCACTTTATTAGAAATAAAGGAGAATAAATAATATTTGTTCATAAGAGCATAAATCATCATAAAATGGATTTATATAATAAATTATGACAAATGACGTGATGAAGAATGGTAGAAATGGGTGGAATAAGTGTTCACAAGTGATAATAATAATGGCATATTAGCGACCCAACATACCGCCACTCTCAATATGTTGCATGTCCTCATGCAACGAAAACTGAATATATTGCATGTGCTCATGCAAACCAAAGACAAAAGCCCATGTGCTAACCAAGCAATAAAAAATATGTTCATCTCAGCTCATGAAATGGATAGAACAAATGAATTCTTCCTTAATTAATGAATATTCACTTTTAGTAATCTTGATGAAGGCATAACAATTTTTACATTGACATTCAACTATATGTATATATGAAGTTGCAACAAAATATGATATAAGTAATAGCAAACTTCATTAACCATTTTCTCAAAAGCTACAATCCAGCTTTTGTTGAAATTTGGCAAGTAAATTTATAATATATGAATGCCTTTATGATCCAAAAATCAGACTGTTTTGATGCATGGATCATGAGATATAAACAAAATGGCTGTAGGTGAGAGTGCATGATTTCCGAAATTTTATGAACCAATTTATTTTGTATTAATGATACGTCTGTGTTTTCCAAAAATCACAAGAATTGAGTTCATAGCTTTAAAAATATTATGGAAATCAATTTCTACACTGAAATTGTATGCCTTAAATGAGAAAGAAAATAGAAAACATCCATCATGTGTGGCAATTCCTCCCCCTCCCTGAAAAATTAGCATGCCCTCATGCGATGCTAGAAAACAAATAGAGGTGGTTGCTACTATCTGTTGAAGTCTATGCTTGGTGTAAAACAACATGGAATAAGGGAAGTGTTGAGAATGAATAAGAATAACAATGGATGATAAAGAATATGAATGACATGGTCATAAGAAAGAAATGAATGAAAGCAACATTCCCCCAAACTGAAAGATGATATGACGCTGAAAAAAGGGAAGTAGTAAAGATGTGGAATGAAGGATGATAAATAATGCTCAAAATGGATTTCATTAAATTCTCCTAAATTCGTAATAAATCAGAAAATTATGCTATTTTACCTCAAGTTTTACCTCCAAAAAGAAAAATGTGGAATGACATATATGTACTGGCATTTGTTGAAACTGATGTAGGCAGAGTTGGCACTGAAAGTGATGCAAAAGGTGGAATCCAAGTAAGCACATCATATCTGAAGAATTGTTCACGTTCACGAGTTGCTCAAGCCTCTTCTGTTAGTTGCAATAATGTGGTCATGCTGTGAATAGAATTCTGCCCATACATATTGTTCTCCTGTAAACAAAGCACTATTTTGCATACAATGTTCTTGAATCCATAGTGTTAGCTTTGAATAGAAATAGATAAGATGCATGCAAAACTTTGAGTCAGAAAAACTTTTGTCAAATCAACAAGTTATGGCAGGGTGTAGTAATCATAGCGCATGAAATCCCATAATGCATACATTCCCCTCTCCAATTGAAAAAGGGATTTCATGACCATAAATCCTATGAAAGGTGTTATGCTGATGGCAAGGCAAGGGAATGAACAATACAACAGTAGAGTACACATATCAATGATAGGACAACGAGAGTTATGGTTATAATGAGAGTAGAGTGTGTAAAGATAGTTGTGAATAAGAGATAGGATGCTCTGAATTGGTGATAAGTGATGAAAAAGAGAAAAAGAACAAAAATAAGCCAAAAAGATGCTTAACTGATAGTATGCTAGCTGAAAATGATGTGATTGATCATAAAACAATTTCTCATGCATAAAGGTTCAAAACAGGGAAAAAGTTAAGGAAATAATTTCTCTGATAAAAAAAAAAATAAGAAAAGGGTATTATAATACTAATTGATGATAAGATATAACTTTAATAACATAAGCAGAGCCGCTGCTGCCAACAGGCGTCCATAGCCTCGGCGGGGTTGCTTTTTAACCCATATGAGCCAGGATCCTCAATTTATAAATGGAGAGTTACAGTGTTGTTCTACAGAAGAGATCAGTGTGCTGGCATGGTAACCATATAACCACACTGCCATTCACTGGGATGTAGCAAAAGTTATCAGGCCGGCTTGTGATGAGACCTACTGTTCCAAGGATAATTTGACTATCCAATGGATCATAACCCTGGTGTGGTGGCCATAATGGGAATGTCACTTTCTGACAACCTTATGGACATGGTAGGTTGGCTTGTAATGAGACCCCCTATCCTCCATCTGCGAACAAAATTTTGTTGTTATTACACATTTTTATGATAAAAAGACAGAGGCTCAGTACTCCTTAAGAGCAAGGATGGTGGAAGAAGTTGAACATGTCAATAGAAAAAAAAATATACCCATAATCTCATTTATTACAGACAGAGAAGATTATAACCAGGGAGGATGGAACCAGCATGGTATTAAGATGATCAATTAGTATCATGTACAATAGAAAACAATGCAGTAAAGTAATATATAAATAATTGTGTCCCTTTTGAAAAGAATCTATCATCAAGGAGTTGTCATGTTAAAGATCATAACATGAATGATATTAACTCGCTTCAAAAGAATCCATAATTCTTGTCCTCATAAAAGTAGTGTACTTCATGCCATAAAATGGAATCAGTAAAATGTGATTGAGATGAATTAGGAATAATCCCACAAGAGGAAGGAAGGGTTGCTCTCGAAAATAATCCCAAAGTGTTGCTCTTTTGAATGAACAAAAAAACACTCAAAAAATGGTGTTCCTTGTAGGGAACAACAAAGGAAATGCACACAAAAAAGCAAAAATACACACAAAAAAAAGGTGTGAAAATGAAAATGTTATTCCTTTGGAAAAATGAACAACAAAAACTAAAAGTGTTGTTCCTTTGGAAAATGAACAGAAAAAACACAAGTGTCGTTCCTTTGGAAAAGGAACAGCAAAATGAAAAGTGCAGAAGTGTTGTTCCATTCGGAAAGGAACAACAAATCGTGAAAGTGCAAAAGTGTTGTTCCATTCGAAAAGGAACAACAAAAAGTGAAAGTGCAAAAGTGTTGTTCTATTTGGAAAGGAACAACAAAACGTAAAAGTACAAAAGTGTTGTTCCGTTCGAAAAGGAACAACAAAAAGTGAAAGTGCAGAAGTGTTGTTCCATTTGGAAAGGAACAACAAAACATGAAAAAGGAACAACAAAATGAACTGTGGAAAAGGAACGACAAAATGAACCGTGGAAAAGGAACAACAAAATGAACCGTGAAAAAGGAATAACAAAATAAACTGTTTCCCCAGAAGGTGTTGTTCCTTTGGAAAATGAACAACAAAATGTAAATGTTGTCCTTTTGGAAAAGGAACAGCGGAAACAAAAGTGCACACAAATGTTGTCTCTTCAAAAAAAGGAATAGCAAAAATGCACAAGCATAAAATGCAAGCACACAAAGAATGAATTCGTTGTTCACTGTATTGAGGATGAGTTACACTTTGAATGAAGCAACACTTGAAACACAAAATATAAGAGAAATTAGAAAAGAAACAACATTTTATTTAAAAACAATATGTAAATAAATTAAGTTACAACAGCTATGATATTATGTAAAAAAAATGATCTTTTTGAAAAATGTTTTGGCAGCAAAGACATGACATGAATCTTCAAATGGAAATCAATTCTTCATTTATTCTATTATGAATCCATTGGGTAATGAGTTGGATGAAATTCCTTTGTTTCATTTAAAATTTCTTCGAAGAATCACTCGTCCATAAATTGACATTCTTTTTCTCCTAGGACCTGCAAAAAAACGAGTGTCTACCTGCAATAAAACATTAAATCATGGAGAAAGAGAGGTGTACAGCTCCCCTAATCCAAGAATTATGCAAATAAAACTAACAAGTAGTTACTCTGTAGAACAAATCCATGGAGAAAATAACAAAGCAAAATTTATTTGTCACCTGCGGGAGAGCAGTGGTCGACCATACTAACCAGTAGTGTTTTAATCACAACTTCTTTGTTTTTTGTCCAAATTGAGTGATTCCAAAGCTAAATGAGAGCTAATTCAAAGGTGTATCTCTAATAGAAACAGGTTTTAAAAATTCAATGATATTATATGTCAATTTTACTTAGAACAACCTGCATAACAGAGTCATTTTCGCATACCCCACTTAAAACAACAGTGAATGTTTTAAGCATAGATTATTCGTTTGATGTCAGATTCGAAAAGATAGATAGTCAATATTTTGATCATAACTTCCCCATACGATATCAAAAATGAGTGATTCCAATTGCATTGTAAACTAGATTCGTAGGGGAATCTACCATAGAAACAGGTTTTAAAAATTCATTCATTTAGGCCCCCAAACATTGACTGTCCCAACTCTGTTCCTAAGCTGCCTGCTAGACACCCTGTCAATGTTTTGGTTCGAAGTTTTTCATTTCAAATCCAAATTGAGTGATTCAAATTGGGTTGGAAAGTAGATATCAGGGGCTACTTAGGATAGAAACAGGTTTTAAAAATATTGCATTTTGTTCCCTCAAAACATGACTGTCCCAGTTGTTTGTTCAGAAATTTCATCAAGCCCACAAGCTAAAAAAAATGTGATTTTCAAGCATTTTTCAAATTGGTCATAAGAGTGAATATGAGTGTTTTTAGAACTATTATTTCCATTATAAGTTATCTACATACACAAATGAATTAAAAAATTATCACCGATGTTGATTTCCATAGCATGTTGCAACAAAAAACAACTAGCTTTACAAAAATAAAAATAAAAACAGATGTGTTTGTTTTATTTGTTTACTTATTTTATTTTCTCCACCATCCTACTCTTCTTTGAGAATAGAATATGTTTATGTATAAGAGTATTTCTAGTGGAACCATTTTAGAATTAAGGCTTTACGTATGCACATACCCAAATTTGAAAATGCATGTTGATAAAAATTAGGGTATGAGAAGCCAACTTCGCTTGAAAAGATGGTATCAAAAATTGTTCAAGTATGGAGTGATGATGCAAACACGTGATGGAGTGAAACCAATCTTCAATATATCCATTACTTTCTTGATTTCCCATCATACCATGAAGTTCTTGAGCTTTTAAAATGGTTTTTTGGTGCAACCTAAAAGAAACCTCATTTTCTTCCATAGCTTCTACAATTTTTGAATTTGAAACATTCTGAATCTCATTGTAAGTTTTCTCTAATGGCACATGTGAGATAGAATGGGTGGGAAGGTTGGGTAAATTTGGCAGTCCAACACTGTAAACATGTTGTACTGGTTTATTGTGGTGAGGGCATGGAATTAGTTGAGCAGGAAATTCAAAAGTAGAAATTTTGGGCAGTTTCTTACCATAACAGAAGATGTTATTCATGTGTTCCTTCGAAGCTCCTTCTTCCAATGTTCCTGTCAATTAGTTAGTCAAATGGGTGGTGCTTACATCACCACTTGAGTGAAATCATGTGATTCATTTTTCAAAATTTTTATTTTTTCCCTAGTCATTCATACAAAAATTCAAACATCTATTTCTACCCAACAAAAATTAACAAATCTGCCGGAAAGGGGGCGAGGGAGCAGGGTTGTTACATGCTCCGTGCGTAGGTTCTTCCCTTCCATTTTTAATACCCAATTCTCTCCTAGCAAGCACTCATCAGATTCACACTACTATTTAGAAATGGCTACACTCTCCCCGGCAACAGCGCCAAAATGTCGAGTGATAAAAAGGTGTCTTTTTAACTCCTAATTACCTTCACATTAATTATCAACCCAGGGACGACTTTTTATTTCAAGAGTGTACTCAGTCTGAGGTGGCTATTTACTCAAGAGTAATGTTTTGCAGTATAGTGCTTAAAATGCAAAAGTAAATGAAAGCTGGAAACAAAATCTAATTGGAACAACAAGAAACCGAAATGTTCTAAACTAAATCATTCACTCAAACAAACATCAATCGAGGATACAGTAGCAATAACTCATTCCTCTAGATATTGATGCAATTGAAATCAAACTGGAACAAGACAATCAATCTGGGAATGAGGAAGCAATAACCAATGTTCTCTACAGTCGACAATCCTGCTTTAAAGCAATTAAAAGGAAATCGAAATTGAACTAAAGCTGCCATTAAAAGTAAACTAGGAAAACTCTTTAAAAGCAAACTATTGCAATTAATCAACAGAAATGAACAACAAAGTAAATGGGTAGCAAACTGTATTTAAAGGAATCTGAACATCAAACTCTAATTAATGGAAATGAACAATAGAATACCTTGAAGCCTAAATCATTCATTCGGAAAAATAAGCAATGTATCAGTCAAGGGTCCAGTAATAATAACTCATCCCTTCGGAAACTAATGTAACCAAAAGTAATCAAGGAACAGATCATCAGCCTGGGGACTAGACAACAAATGCCAATGCCCACTACAGTTTCAGACCGTTCTTCACACCAAAGTAAAGATAATGCGAATAACAGGAAATGGAACAACAAATTAAATATGAATGTACAAAAATCCAAATCAAGCACGCAACACACTTATCATTAAAAGGGACAGTAATCTGATCTTCGATACAATATGCATGAATCATATTTATAAAGTAACAACAATCCCGAATAAACAACAGTCACAATTTAAGAATACATCATACAGTTGTACTGATTTAGGAACATACAACACGGTTAATCTGTAATCGAATGACAATATGTAAGGAACAACAATGTTATATCAATTATCAAAAGGAACAGCAATGCGATACAAAGTTAAAATGATAACATAACATTCCTGTTGCAGATAACGATAGTATCCAATCAAGTATATCTAATAGCGCTGATATGTTAAATAGTAAAGTGCATCAGATTACTGAACAGAGTAAACGAAAGAGATCAAACCACACATGAAGCATGAAGATATAATACAGCAGCAGCGTACTCCACCAGAGGTTGGGCCCTTAGCCACCAGCGGATGCTGCTGGGTTACTTCAGGATCAAAGATGGAATGGCAACTAGATTTATATTAAAATATCAAAGCAGAGTTATAGTGGATTACAACAAGAAGTCTCTGAATCTCTCATTCATTATCCATTCTCTCTGCCATCTTCAATTCTGAATCTCTAATTCATCCTCAATTCCATCATTCGAATCCATCCCCCTCTCTGATCTCTGTTTTCATTTAAATAGAGAGAGATTAGAGAGAAGTTTCAACAGAGATAATTACAACATGATTTCTATTACAAAATTAGATTGTTTCCAACCAATTGATCAACAAGAAGATATATTTCCATCTTTCAACAAGAGCAAGGCGAATTTGGCTTTTGCAACTAAGATTTGGAAAATGGCCACATAGCGAATCTGAGAAAATCGTGCTCAAGAACCCTCCATTTCTCTTTGTACAAGCAGAATTTTGGCAAACCATTCTTGACTGAAGTTAATTCGATCCGTTCTGGACAAAACCCATGTTCCAGATTTTCTAGATTCTTCTTCATTTGCCCAGAATCCCAACCGTAAAACTGTCAGTTTTTATTCCAACGAATTGTTGAGTTGGCACTTTTAATGATCAAATCTTCAATCAGGAAATTATCTTAGAGGCTAAAAATCGTGAATAATGTTACAACCAATTTATTAAAACTATCATTGATAAAATCATGCATAATCATAACTTTATTACAAATAAAGGAGAATAAATAATATTTTTTCATAAGAGCATAAATCATCATAAAATGGATTTATATAATAAATTATGACAAATGATGTGATGAAGAATGGTAAAAATGGGTGGAATAAGTGTTCACAAGTGATAATAATAATGGCATATTAACGACCCAACAGAGAACTTCTGGGAGAAGCTGTAATCAGTTGACCTTGTTCATTTAGGGGTTGGAACAACACTTTTAGGGACTTAGGAGCCCTTGGTTTATGGACATTTTATGCTTGGGGTTGTGTTGAAGCCCCGAAAATTGGGTCGACAACAAGGGGGATACCCACATGGTCCAGACCTTGGTTGGCAGCTCCTTATCCGTTTGGTATAATGGGTCCGACTGGGGATAATGGGACCAGTTTCCCAATCTATGGGTGTGTGTGTGTAGAATTGGATGTTGCTGATCTAACAGTAACTATCTAAGCTATTCTAATTCAAACTTTAATCTAATTATATGCTATGATAATCTAATAAAAACAACACATCTAATCTATGCTAACCCGGGATGTAATTCTTATATTATGCGATCTAAAGAGATTTCATATAACAACTAGTAATAAAGATCATTCAGCGATTATAAGAAAGGAAATCAATTAAGATGAACTATTTCGCATAAAAAGTTAGGCAAAACAATTGTGAACAACATATCGCATAATAAGTTATTCATACATTAAACATAAATAAATAGTTCCACCATACAAAAGTGCCAAATGGTAACACAAGCATTCATGTAATAACATATAAACAACTAAAATTGTATATCACTTTAACATATAAGCATAAATGGTCAAGAGATAAAAGTACCATTTATGACTGGTCCTACTCATAAGCTTCAAGCAATAATGATTTATTTCTCCTTGCTCTAACATCTACTAAGAGTATAGAAGTGCAACATCAGTAGCAGATATCAAATGCAAACATCAACAAATCTTGATCCATTCATTCATCAAAACCTCCTTGGAGGGTGCAAGAGTGCATGTTCTGAGCACAAGATTTTGATAAATTTCTTGACCCTTCTCTAAATGCATGAGAAGGGTTTAAATATTACTAACTAAATAACTTAATTACACATATTTAGGATACGGTTTAAATGACCGCCCTTTTTCTAAGCAAAATTATTTCTAAAAATTAAATCTAATATCGAACTATTTCTATATTTGCTCCTTAATGTTGCAAGCATTCAATATTTGCCTGGGTAGAGTCGTTTGACTGCTTTCCTCTTTTGGTTGAGCTAAACAAACAGAAATGGCAAGTGTTGGCACCATTTTTTCCAGCAAAATAGCAGATATGCTTTTGAATCATCTTTGACTATGTGGATTTACTGTGTATGCTTAGTAATAACTCAAATTCCACTTGGTTAAACCTTAAATTGCCTCCGCCTTTGCTTTCTTGCGTTTCTGGGCTTACGAGTGACTAAGCAGTTAAGGACTTTGCTTTTTGAGCAATTTTCTCAGAGATGCACAATTAGCACTAGGCACTAATCACGCATCGAAAACTGCCTCTGTTCTTTGATCCGGGCCTTTCTGGTGCGTTTTTCGCCTTTAGCACCTTTCCTTCACCGGGTATAAGCTTTAAAATTTTTCAAACATACTACTTTTGTGAACTTCTACCCTTGAGTGTTAAATCGCCTGTTGATATCAGCATTGTTCAACCATTCATTGAACCATGGCTCTAACTGATAGATCTATAATGAATAGCTCAGTAGCGCTCTGAAATTTGCGGCTCTATTGCATGCGGAATCCATTCATGAGGGCATTTCTTCTCTACTTCCGAGCATTGAAGCTTTACCCTTTTCCTTAATCGCTCCCTGCAAATTGCTTCATATTGTTTCTGTCTTCCATTCTTGTAGTTCACACATAAGGAGAGCGTAATGATAATAAAAAATGACAAGAAAGCTCTGAGCTCTACAGATGTACAAAAACATGCCACCTGACATGAAATAACTCTTCGAAAAACACAAAACTGTCTTTCATTAACACTTGGCATACATTCATTAATTTTTATTAACGCGCGTATTCAATTTTTCTTGAATGTTGAGCCGGGGAAAAACCGCGATGGACGATTTCTGCTATTCACCTCGTAGCATTGCATCATCGCATTATCGCATTTTATCAATATGTGTTATCGCAGGGTTAGCCGATCATGCCGATCGCAAGATTGTAGGTTGCTGTTTCGCGCGATCGCATTATCACATCATCACAAGATCGCAATTCATTACAATTTGTTAAATAGTTATGTGCTATTTTTGCAATGTTGCGATATGCGATGTCGCGTATCGGTCGTCGGCGATTTCTTAAAGTCTTTGTTTATGAGTGTTTCTTAATGCATGCGATGCGATGGATTTCGCGTCGCATTCTCGCAGTTTATCATTCTACTCACAAGGAATTGTCCTATCTTTTTCGCGCGATGCGATATTTTCTTGAGCATAATACATGAGTTTTAATTAAATTTTTTGAATTTTTTACTAAGGGTCCCCACTTATCTAGTGTTATTGATAATACTAAATAAGGAGGGGGGTTGTTGGTGGCCACAACAATTGGCAATTCACTTGGAAGAACCAGTTATCTCTGTTTTCTTATTGAATTTTTCAAAATTCCAAAACAAAATTTTTTCATAAAATTAAACTTTGTTATGGACAGATAGAGTACATTATGCTTTTAAACTGTTAATGATATTTTGTTTCAACCTCTTTTCATTCTAATTATTTGCTTCCTTAGGCTAGTCCTTGTATTTACATTAGTCATTACATGGTCTTGTAAAGATAAAATAAAGTCTCCTCTGTAAACCAGTTTTTAAATATGCTCATTTGTCGTAGGTAGAGCCTCTGCTGCCAGCAGCCGTTTATAGCCTCGATAGGGTTACCTGTTACCCAACAATGATCCTGTATCCTACTTAAGGTGACCTACAAATTTCAAAGAAAAACTCCATATTTACACTTATTGCTTTGACTTTCTTTTTATTCTTAAAGAACAATGTCTTGGTTTGGTAGCCAAATTATGACACGGTCACTCACTTGATTCATAACTTTGCTGAACAAGCTGGCTCGTGATGAGACCCCTTGTCTTTTGATTGCAACAATCTTGAGTCATTTCCCTGTTGTGGTAGACAGTATTGGCAAAGTCAGCAAGTTATGATATCTGTGATCATGATAAGCCGGCTCGTGATGAGACCTCTTATTCTTCAAGATATAGTGTATCCTTGGAATATCTCTCTGAAAGCTACGATTTTTCTTTAGCAGGGAGGAAGTCATTGTTTCCTTAAGATGGCTCTGGATGAAAATAATAGAGTTTTTGGAAACAATGTTCTACAGAGAATCTTCATTTTGTTATTGATACCTTTCATTGCGCTGATATAAAACAATTTCTTCACTAAAGGTTGCTTTCATCAAATTCCTTGAAGCTGAAACTCGTATCATATTTAGGCTAAAGTTTTTAACTGTATCTGTCAATAATAAAGACCAATTTTCCAAAAGATTTTCTATTTATACAAGTGAAAAGCTCAAAATCTGAAAGAGAATTGGTGTCTTTTTCGTAAATACCTGATGTAACCACTCACAACTAGTTTTATTATGAAAAGAAAAACTATTCTACAAAAAATAGAAGAATAATCTTCTATGGAAAATATTTCTTGAGAATTTGTCCATTAACAGGCAAAGGATCCCTCCTACCTACTAAATCCTGTAACACAAATGTTGATGGACCTATGACTTCAACAATCTGAAAAGGACCAAGCCACATCCTTTGAAATTTTGTGTGTTTGCCCTTTTCTTCATGAGCCTTATCCCACTTTAAAACTAAATCTCCCATCTGAAAAATTTTTCTGGTCATTATGTTTGAATCAAAAAAGGATTTTACAAGTGCTTGATGATGAGCATGCGTTTTCTTAGCTTGTTCTCGCTGTTCTCCTAATTTAATTATTTCCATTTGTCTTATCTGTAAGGAGGAAGTTGGTACTTCATCAATGTACTGTACTAAAGACAAAGAGGGAATGGCTAAGTGAGTTGGAAGAACCACTTCTTTCCCATAAACTAAATTAAAGGGAAAAGTGTCGATTGAAGCTTTTTGCGTTATCCTATCTGCCCATAAAGCATATACCAAAGCTTTGTGCCAATTCTTTTGATTCTGGTCAATTGTTCTTTTAATAATCCTAATTAGGTTTTAATTTGTTGACTCAGCTAACCCATTACCTTGCGGATAGTAATTGGCTGAATATTTAAGTTTGAATCCTCTTTTAAGTGCAAAATCAGTCATTGCATTTCCAGAAAAGTATGATGCATTGTCAAACATTAAAGCAGATGGCAATCCAAACCTAGTGATTATAAATTGATCTATGAACTCAATAATATTTTCAGAATTAGCTGTCTTGAGCGGAACTTCTTCTACCCATTTTGTGAAATAATCTGTTGCCGTGAGGATGTATCTATGCTGCTAAGAAGAGTGAGGAACGATCTCACCTATTATGTCCAAGCCCCACTGACTGAAAGGTTGCTCGATGTTTACCGGCTGTAGTGGCAAGGACGGCTTCTTTTGTCTCCCAGCAGTAGTTTGGCAGACTTGACATATTCTCACATAACTATGTGAGCCTTTGAACATCGTGGGCCAGTAATATCCTGCGCGTAAGATTTTATGTGCAGTAGCATCTCCAGCATAGTGTCCGCCTGCTTTCCCATCATGGAGTTCCTGCAAAATTCTTTCATCTTCAGTTTTTTCAAGACACCTAAGAAGAACAGGATCATAATTTTTTCTGAAAAGAATATCATTTATGATCTGATATTGTTTAGCTTTCGATATTAGAGCTCTTTTCTTAGTATGATCAATGTGTGAAGGAGCATACCCATTCTTAAGATAATAAATGATATCAGCATATAATGATTCTGCTTCGTTTAGGCTTACCTCACCCATTTGTACCTCTTCAGATGGAATTTTAGAAATTTGCGATGCTCCGACCAGCATTTTGCAGAAGCCTTGACCTCTTACAATGTTTGCTGGTTTTATCTCAAGGTCGTATTCCTGCGAGGTAGTAACCCAATTGGCCCTTTTCTCACCCACATCCTTCTGCACTAGAAGATTCCTTACCACTAGAAACGGTACTATGATCTTAGTATGGGTTTTAAGTAAGAAAGGTCTGAAGTATTTGACCGATTTGAAAATAGCATAAGCTTGTTTCTCCACGTCAGAATAATTGAGTTCAACACCTTGTAAATTTGAGCTAAAAAACGCAATTGGAGCTTCTGCTTTTTCTTGATTCGCTTGAGTTAATATCACGGCATATGACTTATCTGAGGCAAATGTGTATAAAATAAAAGATTCTGGAAAATTTGGGGTTGCTAAAGATGGAGCATTAATAATAGCTTGCTTGATCAGGTTGAATGCTTCATGTTCATCTTGACCCCATTTAAAATTTGAATTCTTTTTAATCATGGTCTGCAAAGGAGACACGATTCACGAAAAATCTGGAACGAATCACTTTACAAATTTGATTTGACCAAGGAAAGGTTGCATGGCTTTTTTGTTATGGGGTAGGGATATTTCAGAAATTTCTTTGATTCTGTCGGGATCAATGTGAATACCGGACTTTGACACTATGAATCCTAGAATTTTCCCTTCACTTAATGCAAAAAAAGATTTCTTTGGGTTAAGTGAAATTCCATACCTTAGACAGCGTTAAAATATTTGTTTCAGGTCTTTGAGATGGTCGCTTCGCTTCTTGGAGTACACTGTTATATCATCCAAATAAATTACTACAGATTTATTGACTAAACCTTTGAATGCAATGTCCATGGCTCTCTGAAATGTAGCACCAGCATTAATCAAACCAAATGGCATCTTCCGATATGCATATGTGCCCCATTTAGTTATGAATGTGGTTTTCAACTGATCATCAGGATGTACCAACACTTGATTGTACCCTGAAAATCCATCCAAGAAAGACATTAGTTATGAACCTGCCACTGCCTGCAGTATTTGCTCTATAGGTGGAAGAGGAAAATTATCTTTTTGACAGGCTTTGTTAAGATTTCGAAAGTCAATGCAAATCCTAATGTCTCCATTTTTCTTTCTAACGGGTACCATATTGGAGACCCATTTGGAATGTCTAACGGGGAAGATTATCCTGGCTTTCAGTAACTTGTTGAGCTCAGTTTTTATCTAATTTTCTAAATTGGGGTGGATTTTTCTCAGTTTTTGTTGCACAGGTTTTTCGTTATCAATCATAGGAATAGTATGTTGGATGAGAGAAGTGTTGTATGTTTTCAGCTCATCGTAATTCCAGGCAAAAACATTTTTATATTGTCTCAAAAGACGAATATATGCTAGTTTCTCTTCAGAGGCTAGGCCGAGGCCTAGATTAATGTTTTGTGGTTTAGCATCGGTCCCTAGGTTTACTAATTCGTAGTTCAAAGTTGAACTGTAGAGTTTTGAATTGGTAGACCTCTTAAACCGATCTTTCAAATCGTATAAGTCTTCTAACTGAACCACCGACTTTGGTATAGCATTATTAGTGCTATTTTATTGCAATTGTCGATCGTGCTGGTCTTCGTCAATTATTTGATTGGAGTAGGATCCTTCAGATGTGAGGAAATTTATGATATCTGGATCATCATTGAATACTCTCCAATTTGTGATGTTGTCAGGAATGGACGGTCTAAAGATTAATTCTATTGAAAATCTATCTGGACTAAAATCTTTGGAGGGAATGAGCTTAGAGGCTATGTTAGCAAAAAGGTCTGCACTTGCGTTTTGGAGTCTGGGGATTGAAGAAATATTAAACGCTATGAAATTCTCAGTCAGATCTTGTACTAAAGATTGATAATGTTTTAAGTGACCTGATAAGCAATGTACAGTGTTACGTACCTGCTTAACCACAACCTCAGAGTCTCCAAAGACTTGAAGATACTTGACATTTAACCCGATTGCTTTGTACAAGCCTTGAACCAAAGCCTCATATTCTGTTGTATTGTTTATGAAATCAAATTCGAGTCTCAATGTGAGCATGATCTTTTCTCCTTCTGGACTAATCAGAACACATCCTGCTCCTACTCCTTCGTTAGAGCTAGAGCCATCTAAAAATAATTTCCAAAACAAAGATGTATTTACAGGTTTATCAAAAAAAATAATAAATTTTGAACTATCAGTTCGAGAAAAATTCTCAACTTGGGACAAAACATAATTTTCTAAATAAGGTGATGCATGAGCATTGAAATTGCTGAGGAAGGAATCTATCGAGTAATTGCCAATGATACTGCTGTTATATGCTACCGGTTCATTTTTTGCCTCTAACTCCATTAATGTACTTATGGTGTAGCTCTCGTTCAACTTTTATTTGATTCGGTTTACCATTGTAAGGCAACCACATGTGCAAACAATCAGTTGCGAAGTATCCATGGATTTTCTCTGACCAATCCCTGCTAAGAATTAAGCCATAGAATTCTGGGATGTCAGCAACTAGAATATCAATAACCTGACATACCTTCGGGTTGGATGACAATCTTATGGTTACTTGATTTAGTTCGCCGACCACTTCGACTTGAGATCGATCGCGCTAAACTATGCGCACTGCGGATTTCTGTGGCTGAACATTTAATTTGGCACATATAGATTTGGGTAAAATATTCGATGAAGCACCGGAATCTACTAAAAATTTGTGCACATTTTTATTGAAGATTTCATAAGTAAGGAGAAACGGGGGAGTGTGAGATCTTTATCTTCCTCCAATCAAGACGATGTCATTTGGGTCAATCTTACTGATCGCGTTGGTTGGGGGTCTTCCCATGTTGTGGGAAGCTTGAGAAAGTAAAGCGGCGGGCAAAGGTGCAATGGCACGGCATGTAATTCTTTCATCATTATCTTTTGTTGATGTTTCAATTTTCTTAGTTCGTAAAGGGTGATATTAGCCCTACTCTTTTTCATGTCATCAATAATATTGTACTCCATTTCATCTGACACTATCAGTGTTTTTGATGGAGTCGTCTCAGCTGCTTGGACTGGGCTAGTTTGAGTTGCTTTAGATTTCGTTTTCTTTATTGCGACTTTATCTTTTGTTGCAGATCTTGCGCTCTTTTTCTTAGGTGTAGTATGGGGAGGATCAAGCTTATTTTTATTTCGTGTGCTAACTGGAAATACTTCTTGATCTTCCTCTTCTGGGAGGATGAAGTCCCACATTCCTTGTAATTCCACAACTTCTTCATCATTGGTATGCCTTTCAGTGGCAATTTCCTCTTCCTCTTCCTCGGATTCAGCATTTGATATGGCATTCAGTGGCTTTGCATCTGTTGAAGGACCTATTTTAAAATCTTTGTAGGGAATTTTTGAAGAAGTATCTGCTACTTGCTTTTTTATGTCGACCATCTCATTGGACATGATCTTTAGAACTTTCTGCAATCCTTCTAAATCAAAAGGATCTTTTGGCTATTTCTTCTTGTAGTCTTCCTTGAAGGTGACTTTTTTGGACTTACGTTCCTCTATCGCGGATCTCTTTTCCAGGGCTATTGTTTGTTTTTCTACTGCTATCACCTCTTTCATGTTTTCAGCTAAGGTTATTTTATTTGCCCTATCCACGAAGATGGCTATGTTCGATGGCAGAACGGTAATATACCATTTGCATCGTACTTCTTCACTGGGCTAAGAAGCAGTAGGAATTTTGTTGAAAATTTTGTTGAACTGTAAATTGAAATCCTAAATAGGTTCTCTAGCTTCGACTTTAAGATTGGATAGGTCATTGATTAACATTTTCGTTGATCTGTCATCACCAAACTTGGTTAGGAATTGATCCTAGAAGATTTCCCAACTTGTAATGGACCCGGAGGGTAATGAAAATTACCATGACCCGGCTGTCCATTGCAGTGTATAGGGAAAAAGCCGAAAAAAAACATCTTCATTAGTAACCCCGTTGAGATTAATGGAAAGCATGAAGTTATTTATGTGTTCTTCTACTAGCATACCTTCCTCGGGATTGAATTTGGGCAGCCATTTCTCAGGATGGGCCGGTATTTGACTCAAGGGTGCAGGCATTAAGACTTCCCCAGGGTTGTTCCATGGAGACTGGGCCATCGTTGAACTGCTACCAGAGGAAAGTGTAGAATATGATGCATGTGGCTGGGAGGATGAGGATACTATGATTGTAGATGATTGAAAAGGGGTTGTGGGAGTTCCAGTGGATGGATGAATGATGATCTGGAGTGGCGGTGTGGATGGTTGACTTTGCGGTGAAGTAGTTGAGATGGATGATGCGGACAAAAGGGTCTCACTGTCAGACTCTTGCAGTGATTTCCTTGCTCTTTTCCTGGTTGGAAGAGGTAATTCGGTTGGCTTAACGGCAAACTTTTCACTCTTTAGCCTGGTCAAGGGATGAGCAGGGTTGTACTGCAAAGTCACGCTGCCTTGAGAGTTATCAGACCTATGAGGGGAGATGGAAAATCGCTGAATTTTGTGAATCATGGATTCGACTTCAGGAGATTCAATGGTATATTGGTCTGAAATATCAAGGTGAGTAGCAACGATTGATACTCGAGCGACTTCTGACCTTGGATTTAAATGTAATGGGGAAGTCGGGGGAGATGATGAGGGAAATTTACTCTCAGAATGGTATTCAGATTTGGATTTACTTGCCATTAATAGTTCAGGCCCTCCTTCTAGCGCCAAATATGTTGAGGCCCCGAAAATCAGGTCGACAACAAGGGGGATACCCGCCCGATCTGGACCTTGGTTGGCAGCTCCTTATCCATTTGGTATAGCGGGTCTGACTGGGGATAATGGGACCGGTTTCCCAATCTACGGGTGTGTGTGTGTAGAATTGGATGTTGCTGATCTAACAGTAACTATCTAAGCTATTCTAATTCAAACTTTAATCTAATTCTATGCTATGATAATCTAATAAAAACAACACATCTAATCTATGCTAACCTGGGATGTAATTCTTCTATTATGCGATCTAAATAGATTTCATATAACAACTGGTAATAAAGATCATTCAGTGATTATAAGAAAGGAAATCAATTAAGATGAACTATTTCGCATAAAAAGTTAGGCAAAACAATTGTGAACATCATATCGCATAATAAGCTATTCATACATTAAACATAAATAAATAGTTCCACCACACAAAAGTGCCAAATGGTAACTCAAGCATTCATGTAATAACATATAAACAACTAAAACTGTATATCACTTTAACATATAAGCAGAAATGGTCAAGAGATAAAAGTACCATTTATGATTGGTCCTACTCATAAGCTTCAAGCAATAATGATTTATTTCTCCTTGCTCTAACATCTACTAAGAGTATAGAAGTGCAACATCAGTAGCAGATATCAAATGCAAACATCAACAAATCTTGATCCATTCATTCATCAAAACCTCCTCGAAGGGCGCAAAAGTGCATGCTCTGAGGACAAGTTTTTGATAAATTTCTGGACCCTTCTCTAAATGCATGAGAAGGGTTTAAATATTACTAACTAAATAACTTAATTACACATATTTAGGATACGGTTTAAATGACCGCCCTTTTTCTAAGCAAAATTATGTCTAAAAATTAAATCTAATATCTAACTATTTCTGTATTTGCTCCTTAATGTTGCGAGCATTCAATATTTGCCTGTGTAGAGTCGGCTCACTGCCTTCCGCTTTTGGTTGAGCTAAACAAACAGAAATGGCAAGTGTTGGCACCATTTTTTCCAGCAAAATAGCAGATATGCTTTTGAATCATCTCTGGCTATGTGGATTTACTGTGTATGCTCAGTGATAACTCAAATTCCACTTGGTTAACCCTTAAATTGCCTCTGCCTTTTCTTTCTTGCGTTTCCGGGCTTACGAGTGACTAAGAAGTTAAGGACTTTTCTTTTTGAGCAATTTTCTCAGCGATCGCGCATCAAAAATTACCTCCATTCTTTGATCCGGGCCTTTCTGGTGCATTTTTCACCTTTAGCGCCTTTCCTTCACCGGGTATAAGCTTTAAAATTTTGCAAACATACTACTTTTGTGAACTTCTACCCTTGAGTGTTAAATCGCCTGTTGATATCAGCATTGTTCAACCATTCATTGAACCATGGCTCTGACTGATATATCTGCAAAGAATAGCTCAGTAGCGCTTTGAAATTTGCGGCTCTGTTGCATGTGGCATCCATTCATGAGCGCATTTCTTATCTGCTTCCGAGCATTGAATCTTTACCCTTTTCCTTAATCGCTCCTTGCAAATTGCTTCATATTGTTTCTGTCTTCCATTCCTGCAGTTCATACATAAGGAGAGCGTCATGATAATAAAAATTGACAGGAAAGCTCTGAGCTCTACAGATGTACAAAAACATGCCACCTAACGTGAAATAGCTCTTCGAAAAACACAAAACTACCTTTCATTAACACTTGGCGTACATTCATTAATTTTTATTAACACGCGTATTCAATTTTTCTTGAATGTTGAGCTGGGGAAAAACCGCGATGGACGATTTCAGGGATTCACCTCACAGCATCGCATCATTGCGTTATTGCATTTTATCAATATGTGTTATCGCAGGGTGAGCCGATCATGCCGATCGCAGGATTTCAGGTTGCTTTTTCACGCGATCGCAAGATCGCTGATCGCATTATCACATTATCACAAGATCGCAATTCGTTACAATTTGTTAAATAGTTATGTGTTGTTTTTGCGATGTTGCGATATGCGATGTTGCGTATTGGCCATTGGTGATTTCTTAAAGTCTTTGTTTATGATCGTTTCTTAATGCATGCGATGCGATGGATTTTGTGTCGCATTCTCGCAGTTTATCATTCTACTCACAAGGAATTGTCCTATCTTTTTTGCGCGATGCGATATTTTCTTAAGGAGTATAATACACGAGTTTTAATTAAATTTTTTGAATTTTTACTAGGGGTCCCCACTTATCTAGTGTTACTGCTAATACTAAATAAGGAGGGGGTTTGTTGGTGGCCACAACAGGTTGCAGTGCCCAAAAATGTCTATAACAGTTGCCCCTTAAAGCATGATGTCGTTAATATTTTTGATGTCGGGTGAAATGCTTTATCATGAGGATCCGATGTTCTTTCAAGCTAGAAGGAGACCTGTAATATAATACAATACAATACATTATCTTCATAATATTTTCATGATCTAGCTGAGGTGGGCATTCCCATGCTCAACTTTATAAATTCATTTTCATGTACATAGGACAGACAATAGTCTGAGTGTAGACTGATGATTCTGGTAGAGCCATCATCCCTTATATTGGATGACTATCTGTGCAGCAACAATGTACATTTGATGTCTTTATTTCCTGAATATATATCGTAGCCCGGATGGATGAAACTAGATCCGTGGTCTTCAATCGCGTTTGATCTTCACTCAAAGTACAAGTCGATCCATGTGAGAGATGTTCTGGAGTCGAACATGGAAAGACATCGCCTGATTACCAGCCAATGACGTAAGTTGTTAACAGGCACGAGAGGAATCACCGATAATGATAATGATCCTCAAGGTACTGCAGTACAATTCACATGGTGTGAGTAAAGGACTTGGCTTCAAACACCATGCAAAATCTTTTGGTCGAAGTCATTGATGTAAACCTGTCGCCGGAAGTGAAAAACTTTCCATTGAGGCATGCAAGCTTCAAAGTACTGAAAGGGGTGTTCCTAGATCGAATTCTTGGATAATGAGTTGATGTCGACAAGAAGCGATCCGTCATAGGAAGGCCTTAATGAATCCCACATCAGTGACACGGAACGGAGCAAATTATTTTAATAGAGGTGAAAATGATCTGGTGATATAAGGTTCGGGGTGGCGGTCATGAACAAATAGAGCGTAAATGTATTGCAGCGGGTGAGACATAGGTGAATTCTCTTGAACATATCGGTGACACTGACATGATGGATTGGTAGCATTAACCCCAAATGTGGATGGTGTGATGTGACCATGGTGATGTGACCAGTGAATGAAACAACCCAACCTGACTTGGATGCAGAGTGAAAGTGTCATGTTCAAGAGCGACTTGTTACCAACAAAGTTTCTTCAAGTTTTCTTCCCAATTTTTCCCCAGTCATTGCTGACTAGTACCTCTTTATTTTTGTCAAGCTTGAGGAGGATAACATATTCTTGTTCTATACTTTTCCCTTCAGGCAAACCCATCGCTACGTTTTAACAAGCCTAGCGATAGTGAAACTCGTTCTTGTCTGCTATGGACAAGTTTGTCGCTATTAGGTCTTAACGAGTTTAACGGCAAATATAACTCAGTCCTTTTCAATTTTAGAGAGTCTGAAAAGGGACGTAAAGAAACTCCAAAAATCATTTTTCGCCATCTAATCCTTTAAGTCCAAAAAAGTATAAAACAATACAGAAGGGATGAATTTTCGATACTTTTAACGAGCCGAACAAAACAAGCGCATGATCTTTTTGTGTAATGATCCCTCAGGTCCAAAAAGATTAAAATCTAAAGGATGGATAGCACTTCTAGTCCCTTTAACGAGCTGGAGAGGCCAATGGCTCAGCAATATTTTCATATTTTACGAGTCAGTTGAAAAGAGCTTAAAGGAGACTCGTCTTTGAGGAACGAGTGATAAATTTGGGTAGAAGTTGATTCTAGGTAAGGTTTGGAATTTTCCAATCATGACAGTGTTACAAGGATGGCTAACATTATCACTCTTCGTAGTTGTTCCTCAAAAGGGGTAAACAATCAAATGGAGGTGAATGATCGGCCAATACAGGGTGGAAGTGATGATGAGAACACGACCAAGGCTTTAAAGGCTGAAGTACTACATTCACGACGGTTATTTACAGGAAATTGGTTCATTTTTTATTGAGCTTAAACGCTGGGGGAAACATTTGCTCATTGCTTATGTTTATTTTTTAACGAGCATGAAGTCCGCGTTAAAACTTCTCGATATAACGGTCATTTATTGACTTTACCATTAATAGCTTTGTTCTTTCAAAGATTGTACTACATGCTCAATTGCTTCATCAAACTAGTTAGAAATGAACAATATATGTTTGAAAATGAGCTAGGACACTAATTTTTTACTCGAATTATGTAAAAGTAATTTAAAAGTGATTTTATCTCTCATTTTACCATTTCATTTGAACTTTGGCTTATTGGAGCTTTGGAGGTGCTTTCCCCCCTTGATTTTCACTAGATGATTCTAGGGGATAATGTGGATGATTTTCGGCGACGTCTGGACCAGGTAGGACCTAAACCTGATCTCTTTCATTTCATCTTTTCCATTTTTCATTCTGAGCTTGATTTCTAGTTTTTCTAAGCCTCTTGGGTTTGAAAAGCTCGCCCTGGCTCCATCGCACCCTTTCTGCATCGAAAGGTGCATTGTATGTTAGCCTATTCATTGGGTAGTTGACATGCAATGCACCCAGGACTAAGCTGGAGGTGCGATGGGCGCAAGGAGGGAAATCTGTGCACAATTTTTGATGGAAATGTTTGCCTGTTTCTCACCAAATCAGGATCTAACTCTTCTCTTGTTTTCTTTCAGAGATTTATTGGAGTAAGATGACTATTACATGGCGAGAATGTGAGCATGAAGAAGAGGACATGCTTGCTTTACATGATCCAGTTATAGTAAACGCACTGCGGAACTGTGGCCTGTTGAAGTTTTTCCGCATCTCTAGCACGAGACAACAAATCAACTTGCTGCAGTATTTGCTCGATGCTTGGGATCCTACCAGCCAGGTGTTCCAGATTAGGGGCAAATCCATCCCTTAACTATAGTGGACATCTATTTTTTGACCGGCTTATCGAGGCGGGGTGCCCCTATCTCTTTATCAGGTTTGGCCCATGGAGGTGAATCTGTGAGAGATTATGTTCGCAGGTATTATAGAGGGGGATCTCAGCCGAGTAAAGACGACAAGATCATCATCCGAGATGTCACTGACAGGTCTTTGAGGACCATTCTGTTCACTTTTGGTAGGATGGCTGGTGGTGCGGCTCTTCATGTGGCCAACTAGTCTTATATGCAGTACGCCTTGGAATGTCTTAAACTGAAGGTGTTCAACTGGTGTGACGCAGTACTCCTTGTGATGAAAGAACAGTTGACCAAGGTGAAAAGCGAGAGACTGAAGAACTTTGGATATGGTTCTATTTTGACCGCCTTCACCTTGGAAAAGATACCACTGATGCAGCCACAATATATTGCACTTGGTTTACCTCCACCAACTGAACCACGTATGCAGAGATGGGTCGACCATATGTCTAGGCATGCTGGTCAATCTCAGATTTCCTTTTCTGATACCTTCTTCGGGTGGTTCTATCGTCAGGAGATGGTTTATTCCGAGTATCCATATGCTGGAATGGACTTCCGCGATGACCCGGATTTGGTACTGCCGGCTGGCGAACAGTGGGGTGTCATTGGTAAATTCTTGACCATATCTCTATTTATCGTTTTTATTTTATAATGTTCTCGTGCTTTATTCTGTCAAGACTAATCAGAAGTCATGTGCTCATGCAGATGTTGGTTCCATTTGGTCAGTAGTACGCCTCAGAGTGCCAGTTGCTGCCCCAGCAGGAGAGGCTATGGGAAGGGCTATCCTTCGCGACCTTGATGTGGCCGAGACTCTCTCAGCATTATAGGATCAGGTCGAGGGCCTCACTCTCGGTATTCCAGATGTGAGGACTGAGGAGCTGCCTTTGAGGTTGCAGTGACATACTAGTGGCGTGCCAAGTCGATGGACTAGGCTTTTACGCATGATTGCACAAGCGATGACTTGTTATCACCAGCATCATTAGACTAGGGTGCCCCCTAGCGTTTTGTGTTTTGGGTCATTTGACTAATTTTGTCTTGGTTACAGAACATTATGTTTAAACCATAAATAGTTATATATATATTTTTGATTTTCGGAGTTTTATTTTGGTTAAGTTGCATGATCCTGATGCAAATATTGATGAGATGCTTGTTTTTATAAATGTTGCAAATGTCTATCTAACACATAGTTTTCCAATGAGTCAGTTAATGTGTTTAAGCTCCTGGAAATATGTTGATATTGAATAAAATCAAATTGCCTTTCCAAAATCTTGACCCTTAGGAACATGCGATAGATAGTTGGATTTCGTACGAAGTAGATACCAATGAGCTGTAGTATGAAGAGCTGTGAGTCTAGCCTGACCATCAGCCGGTGTATGCCATGTGTGATGGCATCAGAGAGAAGTTCCATCAACACGCTATATTCAGCGATGTTATTCGTTGATCGACCAATACATACCCCTCTGAAACTTACTAACTCATCGCTTGAATAAAAAATGGCCCATGCCGCAGAAGATAGGTTTTGCAAACTACGACTTTCTCCGTCAGCATATCCAACAAATGATTCCAACAGGTTTGACATCTGCGACAAATGTAAAGAGTCGATTTACTTGACCAAAAAAAATACTTTAGCAAAAACAAAAATGTAAAAAAATCATATTGGTTACCACACTGAATCATGCGTAGTAACGCTTAAGGTACAACCGGTTACGAGGTTGTGCCAATGGAATCCTGTCATAATCCATTAACTCGTAGGATCCTTTTGCTAACACTTGCTTAACAATATAGGGGCCCATCCATAAAGACTTGAACTTACCTGCTCCCAATTTATCGGATTCCTGGTCATAAAGCAAGACCAAGTCACCTTCTGAGAAGACACGGGGTTTGACATTCTTGTCGAACTGCGCCTTAACTTGTTTCTTATGGGCTTCATTAGCCAAAGCGACATCATGATGGGTTTCATCCAATTGGATTAGTTCCAAGAAACGAGCTTCCTCTTCTGAAGTTCCGGGGAGAAGGTCGATTGCGAGTTTGAGGGACGAGATTTCACACTGAACTGGTAAGATTGCTTCTAGGCCATACACCAGTTGGAAAGGTGTAAACCCAGTTGCATTCCTTACTGATGTTCGGTATGCCCACAAGGCTGAGTACAGGATCAGGTGCCAACTCCTTTTGTGGACTCCAATCATCCTTTGCAGCATGCGCTTCAGGACCTTGTTGATTGCTTCAACTTGTCCATTGGCCTGCGGGTAATATGGAGTAGAGCTGTCATGCGACAACCCTAATTTGGCAGCTAACTCGACCATCATGTGATTACGAAAATGCGATCCATGATCTGTGACTATAGCCTGTGGGATGCCGAATCTGGTGACTACATGATTGAAAAAGAAAAGTGGCGTTGTTTCACCAGTGTTATCTAATGTAGGCATCACCTCGTCCCATTTGGTAAAATAGTCAACTACGACTATGATATACCCATGCCCCCCAGTCGAGGTGGGGTTACATGTCATGAAATCGATGCCCCATTTGGCAAATGGCCCAACAACAACTATTGGCTGTAAAGGTGCAGGTGGTCTTCTGGTTTTGCTATCGAAAATTTGACATGCATGGAAACTTTTGACTGTGGTTATGCAATCTTTGAACATTTTTGGCCAGAAGTATCCTGCTCGTAAATATTTTTTCGCTATGGCGTAACCAGATTGATGCCCCCCACATGCGCCTGAATGGCAATCATTCAGGACTTTTTCAGCCTCCTCATGGGTGAGGCACCTCCCAGAACTGTATCGACACCACGACGGTAAAGTGTATCATCGACGATCATGTAGTCTTTTGATTGGTATCGAATACGTTTTTGTTCGGAAAGGGAGGTATTAGGCCTACATTTTTGGGTTTGGAGATAAATGATTATATCTCCATAGCACAGATTTCTTGAAGATATTAGTGTTAGGACTCAGAATTGACCAATTTTGACCTTATATTTTTGCCATAATATTATCCTTTTTTCAGTCATAGGTTGAAAGTTTTGGTTGTATAATGACTTAATCACCCCAAGGTACGAATTAACTCTCCGCATATCTATATGTTTAATTTTTCATTGCATATTCATGAATATCTTTATATTTATCTATGGAAAAGTCAATTAAGTTGCCAAATAATTGCTGGACTGTTTAAAGACTGCAAGAATTATAATTATAGTTGTTGAAACACCAGAAACAACAACTACGCAGTTGTTGCAACACCAGGAGCAGCAACTACGCAGTTACCACAGCCAGCAACGACAACCATCTAAAAGCGAGAGAACGCTATTTTTGCAACAACTGGAAATAACAAACGGCAACTATCTGGAGATTTCCAGAATTCCACGATGACGCGGCATAATCAGCAACTACCCAAAAAAGAGCAAAACACAGTTACGATTGCTCAAGTATCAGGAACAGTACGAATTTTCTAAATCAGCAACCATGGGGAAACAGCGAAGGATAATACAAGGATCCCAAGAGCACGGGCAAATTTCAGGCACCAGCTGTGTAACAGAAATAAACTCAAGAAAGAATACATTGTTGCACTATTATAACAGCATTTTGTAATTCTTATTTTTGGCTAACTGAATGAACCGTGATAATCTATTGTAATAGATGTCTCCTCTATAAAGAGGAGACATCTACATTAGAGAAGGGGATGATAATTTTGTAAGGGGAATTTTAAAAGACAACAGCAAAGTCTGAACTCTTATTGTATTAAATCTTTTGGCAGATGAATAGAAGATTGTTCTGAGTCCTTAATCCAACAGTGTGTTCTGGGGAATCTTGTGAGAGGGATTGGGCCCACCTTCTTCACAAGATTCACCCATTTACTTTTCTATCAAGTGTGTAAGTGTGTTTGGTGATTTCTTTATGATGGTACTCTGTTTTGGATTCTGTAAGCATTACCTTTGATAGTTTCCTTTTTGCTGGCACTCTGTTTCGTTAATCGTTTGAAGCTGTACTTCACCGGTGAATTAGAATTTCAGTGTGCATTAGCAATCTGGTTACAGGGGCAGGTGCTGAACGTCCTTGCTTGGAGGATAGGGTCCTGATCCTCTGATAACAGAGCATCCATCACTCTTCTTCTCGGATTTATTAACTATTTTTATTTTATCTTTATAGTACACTGTTATGACATAACGTGAGAATTACGCATACTACAGCTTTTTAATGCTTTTAGAGTTAAAGTACATACAGTACGCAGTGGCCTTTGAAATAAAAAGACTTTCCCAGGTTGACAATTTAATGTGGTACTTGATTGTTAATTAATAAACAATTCAACTAGCCAACATTTTGGCGCCGTTGCCAGGGAAGGCAACTAGAGATTTCTAAAGGCATTAATGATTTCTTTTTGAGAATAACAGGTGCATGAGAGGATGCAAGAAACCTAATTTCACAGGCGGCAAAGGCGGAGGAGGAAGAAAAACTTATATTGACGAAATCATCTCAAAGGTTGAAACATCACAGAGGACAAGTTCCCGGAGACCTCAGATCCAGTATTCCTCACAAACAGATCGACAGATAGAGGAAGTACTGGGACTTGAAAGGAAGCTGGAGGTACCAGAATACACCGAGGAACCGGTAGAAGAACCTGAAGAAACAGAAGACACAGAAGATAAAGCAAGTGATTCATGAAAAATACCAATGGAGGATAATAGAATAGAAGGAAGAGGGGAAAATTCGCTCTCTACCCTGGAATTCCCTATTGGGGAGCTCCCGAGAGGAGAAACTCCCATGAAAAACATTCCACTCTCAGCATTACCCAACTTTCATGGGTTATCCTCTGAAGATCCGGATGAATTCCTCTTTGAATTCAACATACTATGTAGAAGTTATGATTATATGAGCCCTAATCAGAAACTAAAACTATTTCCAGAAACACTGAAAGGGAATGCGTTAAGATGGTTTATGAGCTTAGGAGCTCAGGCAATCACTACCTGGGATCAGATGAAAGAGAGATTTCTGGCTAAGTATCAAGATTACTGCCAGATGAGAGAAAGGAAGGAAGAATTGTTTAAAATGGTTCAGAAAGAGGACGAGAATTTGGAAGATTTTGTCGAAAGATTACAGTATAATCTGCAGCGGTCTGACCATCCTAATATGAGTAAAGATATTCTGAAGACTATATTTCTGAAAGGGGTACGAGATGACTGCTTGGACATGTTAAACATGCTGGGAAAAGGGGACATTTCCAAAGAACCATTTGATGAAATTATCAATCTCTTCATGAGATGTTCAAGGGGAGCAGTAAGCAGATCAAAAAGCAGAGATAATGTATATTCAAGAGTTCAAAAGTCAGCAAGCGGAGGAGCAATAAGGGCTGAAATAGGTAATTTATTAGAAGAATTTAAAACTGATATGTTAAGCTCTTTTGCTTCACAAATTGATGCTCTGCAGGTAAAGAAGAAACAGGCAGAAGCAGAAGCTGCCCTAGCTATTTTTTGTTCCAAATGCAGAGAAAAGCACCCACTCAGGGAATGCCCACTAGATAAGGTACCAATCTGCACAATCTGCAAAAAGGACCATGAGACCCAGCAATAACCCTCTCTGCCTAGAATTAAAGCAGCATTGCAATCAACTGAAGAAGAGGCTAAAGCAGTGTACCTGATGAAACAGAGGAGGCAATGGCCACAAAGACAAGGTATGAATTCTAACACAGCATTTAATCGTTGGAATAATCAGTCTCCTTTTCAAACAAATTGCCCACCCATGAACCAAATGCAGTACCCACCCTTTAACACAATGAGTTTTCCATCTATGCAACAACCAAATCTCCCTTTTCCTGATCCTACTATATGGAATCCTTGGGCTCCCCAGCAACCATATTTCAATCAATGGAACCCAGGTTGGGCAGCCCAACAGATGTCATTTCCTCAACAACAACAATCTCTTTCCTTACCATCTAATACTCCTCCAAATAACCAGGCAATTAGACCGCAGCTGCCTGTGCAACCCAACCCTAACCCAAATAATAATAAAGCTTTGCAAGTAATTGATATTCAAAATCAGCCTGTTTTCCCCATGCAATGTAACGATATCCATCTTCGTTCAGGGAGAATTGTTGAACCCATCATTGATGACATCACTGACTCTGATAAAGAGGAAGTTAGAAAAGAAAAACCTACTAACAATAATGCTGAAACAGTCGAATCAACATCTAACAACATTGATCAGACAACAGATCCACCGTTCCTGAACGATTGGCTCTCACTAAAACACTAGAGCAACCTGCTTTTAACCTTTTGGGTGAACTGCAGAATTTATACGTTAAAATTCCATTGTTGCAAGCGCTAAGAGATGTTCCCATTTATGCTAGGACTGTTAGAGATATCTGCATAAAAAAACCTAGAAGAAAAGCTAAGGACCCCCTCACAGTTCATGTGATGGGAGAGCTGACTGCTTTAATGACAGAGAAAGACCCTCCTGTGAAATATGGTGACCCTGGTCACCCTACAGTAACAGTGCGGGTTGGAAAAACTCTTGTCTCTAAAGTTCTAGTAGACTTAGGAGCTGCAATAAATATTATGACATTGGAAACAACACAATTGCTTCAATTGAAAAACTTTACTAGGGAAACACCAACCATCCTAGAACTGGCTGATCGCTCTACAATTAAACCTGAGGGGGTCATTGAAGATTTAATAATTTCTATAGAATATTGGAATTACCCAGCCGAATTTGTGGTGTTACAGACTAAAACAAAGTTGGGGGGTCATCCGCTGATTCTGGGAAGACCTTGGCTGGCTACAGCAGATGCTTTCATTAGCTGTAGATCAGGATCAATGACCATCTCCAATGGACAAGAAACAAAACAGCTTACCCTTTATCCTCATGCTACACCCATGATTAATAATGATAGCTCTGTATGGGTGGATTATGAGGATGAAGAAACCCAACCTATACTAACTATCGGACAAGCTTTAACCTTCAAAGATTCTACCGAAGATGAATTAATCAGCAGCTTCATTTCTGAACCTTCTTCGGTCAACCCAGAAATGTACAGTCATTTTTCTGCAATCTTGGAATCTGAAACTTAGCAGAACCTGGAAGATAAGAATTTATTTCAGACAACAGTAGGCAGCCCCTCCAAAAGCACAACAATAGAAATTGAGCCTGGAAAAACATTAAATATAAATCCTAATTTAAGTGACAATGAAAAACAACAATTAATAAAGTTACTCCAAGAAAATAAAGAAGCATTTGCATGGTACTATACAGACATGAAAGGGATCTCCCCTGAGATATGCACTCACCGGATTTATATTAAATAAGGATCCTGGCCAGTCCGTCAACCCCAGCGGCGAATGAATCCTAATCTAAGGGAAATTTTGAAGGAGGAACTTCAGAAACTCTTGAATGCAGGATTTATATACCCTATATCTGATAGTGAGTGGGTTTCCCCACTTGTAATTGTACCCAAGAAAAATGGTAAATGGAGAGTATGTGTGGATTATAGAGCACTGAATAAAGCCACTCAGAAAGACCATTTCCCTTTACCATTCATCGATCAGGTATTGGATAATCTGGCAGGTAAGAAGTTCTTTTCATTCTTGGACGGGTTCAGTGGATATAACCAGATTACGATTGCACCCCAAGACCAGGACAAGACCACGTTTACTAGCCCTTGGGGAACCTTTGCTTACAAGGTACTTCCATTTGGGCTATGTAATGCTCCAGCAACATTTCAAAGAGCAGTGATAGGGATTTTTTCTGATATGTTAAATGATTCATTAGAAATATTTATGGATGACTTCACCCCTTATGGAGTGACTTTTGAGGATGCACTGCAGAATCTTGAAAAAGTACTTAAGCGGTGTATAGAAGCACACCTTGCCTTAAGCACTGAAAAGTGCCATATGATGATGAATCAAGGTATTGTATTGGGTCACTTTGTCTCATTCCTTGGAATTCAAGTCGATCCAGCTAAAATACAGGTAATTCAGACTCTCCCTATCCCCAAAACACAAACTGATGTAAGAAGATTTTTAGGACATGCTGGATACTATAGAAGATTTATTAAGAATTTTTCCAAAATAGCTTCTCCTTTATTTGTGTTATTAACAAAGAATGTTGAATTTAAGTGGACTGATGATTATGAAAAAGAGTTTAATGAACTTAAACATCAGTTGTCTGCAGCTCCCATTTTGAGATTACCTGATTGGGCACTACCCTTTCATATATCCTCTAATGGCTCAGACACTGCAATTGGAGCTGTCTTGGGTCCGGAAGAAAATAATATTCCCTATGCCATTTATTTTATCAGTAAAAACATGACACCAACTGAATTAAATTATACAGTCACCGAGAAGGAATTCTTAGCAGTTATTTATGCAATAAATAAATTTTGACACTATATTACTGTCTACACTACTTTTGTGCATACTGATCACTCGGCCATTAAATATTTGATGAATAAATCAGTTACAAATGCCCGACTCACCAGATGGTTGTTATTATTGCAAGAATTTGACATCACAATTGTGGATAGGCCAGGAAAAGAAAATGTAGTTGCTGATTTCCTTTCTCAATTAAAAACTGATGAAAATGCTCCAGTAGATGATTCTTTTCCTGATGAATATTTATTTGCAGTATCTGCTCACTCACCTTGGTATGCAGACATTGCCAATTATCTAGTTGCAGGAAAATTACCATCACACCTATCACACAGGGAAAGAAGAAAGATCATTCAGCAGAGTGTTAGGTACAGTTGGATAAGCGGGTGTCTTTTCCATACAGGAATTGATCAGGAAATCCGAAGGTGCATTGGTGAAGATGAAATTTATGATGTACTAAAAGCTTGTCATGATGGCCCTTGTGGAGGACATTTTGCAGATAAAAGAACAGCACACAAGGTACTCATAATGGGTTATTATTGGCCATCACTCTTTAAAGATGCTAGAAAATATGTCAAGGCCTGTGATAGCTGTCAAAGAATGGGCCAGCCTAATCACAGGGATGAAATGCCTCTCAATCCCCAGGTAATTCTTGAACCTTTTGAGAAATGGGCATTAGACTTCATAGGTCCCATTAATCCTCCATCCAATCAAAGAGTGTACATATTAGTATGCACTGATTACATGACTAAATGGGTAGAAGCTAAGGCACTCATTAAAGCTAACGAAGAAGCAGTACTAACATTTTTACTTGAAGAAATCTTTGTTAGATTTGGACTGCCCCGAGAATTAGTCACAGATGGAGGACCTCCTTTCAACTCTCATGGCTTCAAAAATACACTTCAAAAATATCATATTAAGCACAAAATGACTACACCTTACCACCCCCAAGCAAATGGGCAGGTAGAAAGCACCAATAAAGTCATAGAAGCCATCTTAACAAAAACAATAAAGGAAAATAGAAGGGACTGGTTTCAAAGATTGCCCGAGGCATTGTGGGCCTATAGAACTACTTGGAGGAATACCACAGGTTTTTCACCCTATGAATTAGTTTTTGGAAAGAATGTTATTTTCCCTCTAGAGTTTGAGATCAAAACTTTAAGAACTGCTTTAGCTGTTAACCTTGATTTGACTGATGAACAGACAGCCAGGTTACAACAACTTCAAGAATTGGACGAGAAAAGGCTAGATGCCATCCATCAGACAACCATGATACAACAACAGAGTAGTAGGTGGCATGACAGAACCATCAAGCAAAAGCAGTTTCAGAAAGGTGACTGGGCTCTACTCTATGATTCCCGTTTTGAGAATTTCCAAGGTAAGTTAAGAACAAGGTGGTTAGGGCCTTATGAAGTGGATGTTGTTTTTCCAAATGGGACAGTTAGATTTTTAACAATTGATGGCAGCAGAACACCGCTACTAGTGAATGGCTATCGACTTCGGTTATACCAGAGGCCTGTTTCTAAAGAAGATTTTAAAGCCACTTGCATGGCAATTAAACAGTATTCTTTTCCGGGGGAACTTGTTGTCCCTCAAAGCACTTAAATCTTTGTTTAATTATGCATTTGTTTTTAGATTAGATATTCTTTTTATTTAATTACTAATAATCCCTGCCAAGGGTTACCATATTATGTTTTAGTATTTTGCAGATATGAAGCTGTGGGAAATAGCTGAGTACGAAAGCTTTAAAGGAATAACTTTGCGAATTTGGAATTCCTATTGCTGCAACACCATTTCCTGTTGCTGCAACACCAACCCTCATTGCTGCAACACCGATCCTCGTCACTACAACATCTTTTCCCGATGACGTAACATCATTCCCAGTGGCTGCAACACCGATCCCCGTTGCTACAACACCACTTCCCGATCCTGTAATACCTTTTTAGCAATGCTCTCATTTACAAAAACACCAGTCTTATTACCTCAGCTCCCAAGAAACGAGTTTTTATGAAATACACCACTTTTTGTGATGATTACAATCCTTCACTAGCACTTCTCGTCATTATTATTAGAAATCGCCGGTATTCACATGCTCCTAGACCCGTGGTAATCATTATGATCCAGCAAAAGATAAGACAAGACTTTTTGACGCAGCTGTTGTGGGGAAAAATGCCTATGCAGGACAATCCTATCCACCTAAGGTGTGACAGCGCCTTAGCAACAAACGAATATAGCTATTATGATTTCTTCCTTTATGAAATGGGAAAGAGGGGAGATCGGTAGACTTACCGTTGTCTTCCGGTTGTCCCTCAATCTAGATCCTCTTCTCTTTGGGTGTCCACAGCTACTTGTCTCCTCGCTTGCTCAAGAGAACAACTACTTGAATCCCACGAGATCACAAGAGAACAACTACCTGTGACAAGAGAACAGCTACTTGCGACAAGAGAATAACACAACACAAAGGCAAATATACATATTCATAAATGATTCAGGATTAGAAACAAATCAAATACACTAATGCAATTATACAAATACACCAGCATATAGGAGCAAACCAAGATAGATTTATTGATAAGTAACAGGGTTCAGGAAGAGATACAACCCATAGGGCTCCAATCCAGCATCTCCTTCCCAGCAGAATGGAATTCCTTCTTCAGCTCCCTTCAAAGCATTAAGAACCCAATGATCCAGTCCCAAACCAACAACAATTCTTTGCCATAACAAAATTCCAGCCTCTAGATCTCATGGAGGAGAGATCTATATATAGATGTTTTGGAGAGAGGATGAGTCAGCTTGAGATCTGACTAGTGTCCTCTCCCTCTCTTAGTTCTTGAGTCCACTTGGAGGTTCTTGCTTCCACTTGGAGATTTGGAACCTCTTACTCATCACCAGTCGAATTCCTTGATGCAAGTGTCATTTTGGAAGCTTCCTGGGCATTGACACATTTATGAATGAGCCTACCACTTGTCCAATTACGCTCAGCGCAGGTAGCCTTTGTTGGAGTTGACATTCAACGCAGGTAGACAGTGGAGCAGTTGACATTCAGCGCAGATGCTCAGTGGAGCAGTTGACATGATCCAGAATTGGCTTGTTTTTGAGTGATTTCAGGTGGAGAACTTCTGTGAATTGCTGTGGTTGGCTTGCCTTGTTCCTCTAGGGGTAGGAACAACATGTTTAGGGACTTTGGATCCTTTAGATTATGGACATTTCATGCTTCATGCTGTAAGGCACAAAAATGTCTATAACAGTTGCCCCCTAAAGTATGAGGCCGTTTATCAGGTGAAATGCTTTATCTAGGAGGGTCCGAAGTTCATCCATCTGCTGGGAGGAGACCTGTAATAAAATACAATACGATACATTATGATTCATACTGCTTTCATGATCTAGCTGAGGCGGGCATTCCCATGCTCAGCTTTATAAATTCATTTTTGTACATAGAACAGACGATCGTCTGATGGTAGACTGATAATTTTGGCGAAATTATCATCCTTTGAGTAGGATGATCATCTGCTGCAATGATGTACATGTCAAATGTCTTTATTTTTCCTGAATATATATCGCAGCCCGGATGGATGAAACTAGATCCGGGGTCTTCAAACTCGTTCGATCTTCACTCTAAGTACAAGTCAATCCATGTGAGAATTGTATTGAAGTCGAACATGGAAAGACATCGCTTGATTACCGGTCAATGATGTAAACTGTTAACAAGCGCGAGAGGAATCACCGATAATGATAATGACCCTCAAGGTACTGCAGTACAATTCACGTGGTGTGAATAAAGGACTTGGCATCGAACACCACGCAAAATCTTCTGGTCGAAGGTCATTGATGTATACCTGTCGCCGGAAGTGAGAAACTTGCCATTGAGGCATGCAAGCTTCAAAGTACTGAAGGGGTTGTTCCTAGATCGACTTCTTGGATAATGAGCTGATGTCGACAAGAAGCGATCCATCAAAGGAGGGCCTTGATGAATCCCACATCAGTGACACGGAACGGAGATAATGATTTTAATGGAGGTGAAAACGATCTTTGACATATGATTCAGGGTGGCGGTCATGAATGGATGAAGGATAATGTATGGCAGTGGATGGGACCCGGTTGACTCTTTCTGAGCGACTTCTCTTGAACATATGGCGACACTGATGCGATGGACCCGTAGCATTACCCCAAATATGGATGGTATGGCGAGACCATGGTGATGTGACCGGTGAATGAAACGACCCAACCCGATTGTGATACGGAGGAAAAGTGTCATGTTCAAGAGCGACCTGCTACCATCAAAGTTTTCTTGATTTTTTCCCAATTTTTCCCCAGTCATTGCTGACCAGTGCCTCTTTATTTTTGTCAAGCTCGAGGAGGATAAGATATGCTTGTTCTATAACCTACCCTTCGGGCAAGCCCATCGCTATGTTTTAACGAGCTTAGCGATAGTGAAACTCGTTCTCATCTAAAGACAAGTTTGTCGCTATTTAACAATTCTAACGAGTCTAACGACAAGGATAACTCGGTCCTTTTCATTTTTAGAGAGTCTGAAAAGGTACATAAAGTTAACTCCAAAATTCTTTTTTCGTCATCTAATCCCTTAAGTCCTAAAAAGTATAAAACAATACAAAAGGGATGAGTTTTTGATAATTTTAACGAGCCGAATAAAACAAGCGCTCGACCTTTTTGTGCAATAATCCCTCAAGTCCAAAAAGATTAAAATCTAGAGGAGGGATAGCTCTTCCTGTCCTTTAACGAGCTGGAAGGCCAAAACTCATAAATATTTTCATATTTTACGAGTCAATTGAAAAGAGCTTAAAGAAGACTTGTATTTTGAGGAACGAGTGATAAACAGGGATAGCAACTGATTCCAGGTACAGGTTGGGATTTTCCAATCACGGCAGTGTCACAAGGATGGCTAGGTGAAATCACTCTTCGCAGCTATTCCTCAAAATGGGTAAACAATCATATGGAGGTGAACGATCAGCCAAATGAAAAGTGGAGGTGGTAGGTGCAAACACGACCAAGGCTTTAACGGCTGATAAATTTACGATCACAGTGGTTATTTACCGGGATAGGTTCATTTTTTAATTAAAAATGAGCTTAAACACTGGAGGAAACTCTGCTCACTGCTTTTTTTTTTTTTTAACGATCATGAAGACCGCGTTAAAACTGCTCGGATCTTGCGTTTATTTTTTAACGAGCATGAACTTTATGCTAAAACTGCTCGATTATATAGTCAAATTTTGATTTTTACCATAACTAGCTTTTCTCTTTTCAAGGATAGTACTGCATTCTCAATTGCTGCATCAAACTTAGTTAGAAATGAATAACATTTGCATGAAAATGAGATTATAACCCTAATATTTCGCTTTGAACTTCGTAAAAAGCCATTAAAAGGTGTTTTTACCTCTCATTTTACCATTTCATTTGAACTTGGTTTGTTGGAGCTCTCGAGGTGCCTCTTCCCCCTTATTTTTCACCAGCTGATTCCGGGAGATTCTGCGGACGATTTTCAGCGCCGTTTGGACCAGGTAGGAGCTAAACCCTAGCTCTTTCTTTTCATGGTTTCCTTTTTCAATTCTGTGCCTGTTTTCCTGTCCCCATGAGCCCCTGGGGTTTTGCTAGGGCGCTCTGCCATCAGCGCAGGCAGTCCATTCGAAACCTACGCTGAATGTCAAGCTGCCTTAAGGCAGTTTGACCTTCAACGCAGGTAGGACACTTGCCAACTGCGTTGATCTCAGAAAAGCAGTTCTATGCACAGTTTTTTGATGAAATTTTGCCAGTTTTTCATCAAATCCAGGAACTTACTCTTCCTCTTGTTTGTTTTGCAGGGATCTTTGAGCAAAATGTCCCTTACATGGCGAGAACGAGAACATGAAGAGGAGGACATGATTTCCCTCCATGATCCTGTCATGGTGAACGCGCTGCGGAACTGTGGCCTGCTAAAGTTCTTCCGTATCTCTAGTATGAGAGCACATATCTCTTTACTGCAGTATATGCTTGATGCTTGGGACCCTATTAACCAAGTATTCCAGATTAGGGGAAAATCCATCCCCTTGACCATAGTAGACATTTACTTCTTGAATGGGTTGTCAAGGCGGGGTGCCCCCATTTCTTTGTCAGGTTCGGCTCGGGGGAATGACTCCGTGAGAGATTATGTCCACCAGTATTGCAAGGAAGGTTCCCAGCCGAGCAGAGACGGCAAGGTTGTTATCCGTGAGATCACTGACAGGTCTCTCAGATCCATTCTGTATACTATTGGTAGGATGGCCAGTAGTGCATCTCTACATGTTGCCAACAGATCTTATGTGCAGCACGCCTTGGAGTGTCTCCAACCGAAAGTATTCAACTGGTGTGATGCAGTACTTGTTCAGATGAAAAGTCAATTGACCAAGGTAAAGGACGGGAAGCTGAAGAACTTTGGGTATGGTTCTATTCTGACTGCCTTTGCCTTGGAGAAAATACCACTGATGCAGCCTCAGTATATCGCACTCAACTTGCCTTCTCCTACCGAGCCACGCATGCAGAGATGGGTTGATTACATGTCTAGGCATGCTGGTCAATCTCAGATTACTTTCACTGATACCTTCTTCAGGTGGTTCGAGCACCAGGAGATGGTCTATTCTGAGTACCCATATGTTGGCATGGATTTCCGAGGTGATCCAGATTTGGTGCTACCAGATGGCGAACAGTGGGGCGCTATTGGTAAAATCTTTGACCATATTACTGTTTACTGTTCTTATTTATAATGTCCTTGTGCTTTATTCTATCAAGACTTTAATCAAACTCATGTGTGCATGCAGATGTTGGTCCTGTTCGTCCAGCAGCTCGCCCGAAAGCGCCAGTTGCTGCCCCAGCAGGGGAGACTGCTGGGAGGGTTATTCTCCGCGACCTTGATGTGGCAGAGACTCTTACAGCTGTGCAGGAGTAGGTTGAGATTCTTACTCTCGGCATTCCCGATGTGAGGATTGATGAGTTACCTTTACAGTTGCAGCGACACACTACTGGTGTGCCTAGACGATGGACTCGTCTCTTGCGCATGATTGCACAGGTCGTGACGTGCTATCATGAGCACCACTAGGCTAGGGTGCCCCCTAGCATTTTTGAGTTTTTGGGTCATATGACCGATTTTGTCTTGGTTACAGAACATTATGTATGAACGATAAACAACTTATATATATTTTGATTTTCGAGTTTTATTCTGGTTGAGTTATATGATCCATATGTACAATCATTGATGATGTGTCTCTTTTTACAAATGTCGCAAATGTCTATCTAACACATAATTTGCTAATGAGTCGGTTAATGTGTTTAAGTTTCTGGAAATATGCTGGTATTGAATTGAATCAAATTGTCTTTCCAAAATCTTAACCCTTAGGAACATGCGATAAATAGCTGGATTGCGAACGGAATATATACCATTGAGTTGTAGTATTATGAGTTGCGAATCTAGCCTGACAATTAGTCGGCGTATACCATGGTTGATGGCATCAGAGAGTAGTTATATCAACGCGCTATACTCAGCGATGTTATTCGTCAATTTCCCAATACACACACCTCTGAAACTTACTAACTCGCCGCTTGGATAAAAAATGGCCCAGGCTGCGGAGGACAGGTTCCGCGAACTACGACTCGCTCCGTTGGCATATCCAACACATGTCTCCAGAAGGTTTGACATCTGCAACAAATGGAAAAGGTGGATCACATGACCAGAACAAATACTTTAGCGAAAACAAAATACAACAAAAGCATGCAGGTCACTATTTAAGCATAGTAACGCTTGAGGTACAACCCGCTGCGGGGTTGCGCCAGTGGAATTCCGTCATAATCCATTAACTCATAGGTTCCTTTTGCTAACACTCATTTAACAATATAGGGGCCCATCCATAAGGAATTAAATTTACCTGCTCCCAATTTATCGGATTCTTGGTCATAAAGTAAGACCAAGTCACCTTCTGAGAAGACACGGGGTTTGACATTTTTGTCGAACTGCGCCTTGACTCGTTTCTTATGGGCTTCGTTAGCCAAAGCGGCGTCACGACGGGTTTCATCCAATTGGATTAATTCCAAGAAACGAGCCTCTTCTTCCGAAGTTCCGGGGAGGAGATCAATTGCGAGTTTAAGCGACGAAATTTCGCACTGGATTGGAAAGACTGCTTCCAGGCCATACACCAGTTGGAAAGGTGTGAACCCGGTCGCGTTCTTTACCGACGTTCAGTAAGCCCACAAGGTTGAGAACAGGATTAGGTGCCACCTTCTTTTATGAACCTCAATCATCCTTTGCAACATACGCTTCAGGACCTTGTTGATTGCTTCAACTTGTCCGTTGGCTTGCGGATAATACGGGGTAGAGCTGTCATGAGATAGCCCTAGCTTGGCAGCTAATTCGACCATCATGTGATTGCGAAAATGCGATCCATGATCTGCGACTATAGCCTGTGGTACGCCGAACCTGGCGACTACATGATTGAAAAAGAAAAGGGCAACTGTTTCACCAGTGTTATCCAATGTAGGCATCGCCTCGGCCCATTTGGTAAAATAGTCAACAGCGACTATAATATACCCATGCCCCCCGGTCGAGGTGGGGTTACATTACATGAAATCGATGCCCCATTTGGCGAAAGGCCCAACAACAACTATTGGCTGTAAAGGTGCGGGCGGTCTTCTGGTTTTGCTATCAAAAATTTGACAAGCATGGCAACTTCTGACTGCGATTATGCAATCTTTGAACATGGTTGGCCAGAAGTATCCTGCTCGTAAGATTTTTTGTGTTGTTGCATATCCAGATTGATGCCCCCCACACACGCCTAAATGACACTCATTCAGGGCTTTTTCGGCCTCCTCATGGGTAAGGCACCTCCTCAGGACTGTATCGATACCACGACGGTAAAGCGTATCACTGACGATCATGTAGTCTTTAGCTTGGTATCGTATACGTTTCTGTTCTGAGTGAGAGGTGTTAGGCCTGAATTTTTGGGTTTGGAGATAAATTATGATATCTCCATACCACTCATTGCTTGTAGATATCAGAAACAAACCTTCGTCCACGATTGACTCTTCTGATGTTTCATCGTTGGACGACGATGGGAGATCGCACAATAATTCTGCGAAAACTAGAGCTTTCTTTGATTTGGATTTTACAAATTCCAGATCAAAATCTTGAAGGATCGCTATCCATTTTGAATATTTGCCCCCCAGCAACTGTCGCGACAGTATATAAGTCATGGGGTTGCAATATGACAAAATGTTAGTTTTCCGAAAGAGGACATAATGTCGAAATCTTTGAATCGCTTGAACAGCTGCAAGCGCTAGTTTTTCAACATAAGAATATTTACTTTCTGTATCATTTAAGTTTTTACTTAAATAATATATAGGATGTTCAATTCCATCGACTTCTTGAACTAAAACCATCGCAATGGTCGTATCCGTTGTAGCCAGATACAAGTTAAAACCTCTTTGATAGTCTGGGGCATACATTAATGATGCTTTTACTAGAGAATCTTTCAGAGCATCAAAGGAAGCTTGCGCTACCTGATCCCAGACAAAAGGTATATCCTTTTTCAAAAGACGAGTGTAACCTTTAGCAATTTCTGCGTAATTTGGAATGAACCTCCTCAGAAAGTTTGCTTTCCCTTGGAGTTTCTGAATCTGAAGCAAATTTGAAGGTGGAGGGAAATTAATGAGTGCCTGAACCTTGCAAGGGTCGAGAAAAATGCTATCCTTAGAGACTACAAAGCCAAGTAAACGACCAGAACCGACGCAAAACACACACTTGTGCGGATTGAGTCTTATCTTGTAGTGTCGGCAACGTAGAAATATCGCTCTTAAATGCCGCGGATGATCAGTCCGCTTTCGCGAATGAGCCGGAAGGTTGTCGAGATAAGTTTGAATGATGTTCTTGATGTCATGGAAGGCATAATTCATTGCCCTCTGAAACGTCACCCCTGCGTTCTTTAAACCAAAGGGTAATTTTCGATAAGCGAATGTGCCCCACGGACAAATAAATGCAGTCTTTGACTGGTCCTGTGGGCGGATATTTATTTGATTATACCCAGAAAATCCATCCATAAATGAAAAGATTTCACATCCAGCTCATTCATCAATTATCTGGTCGATGAAGGGTGTAGGGTAGTTGTCCTTTGGACAAGCTTGGTTGACATCCTATAATTGACACACACTCTAATTGTCCCTTGTTTCTTCATAACAGGGACAATATTCGATACCCAATCGGTTAGAGGAACAGGGTAGATGAAACCAGCATGGAGGAGCTTTTCAACTTCTGCTTTAATGGCAGCGGCTTTCTTGGGGTGCACCTGCCGAAGCCGTTGTCTTACTGGTTTGACATCAGGATACATTTTAATTTCATGTTCAACGATACTCGAGTCTATGCCTGGTATTTCATCATACGACCAAGCAAATACATCTCTGAATTCGTGAAAAAGAGCGTTATATATTTCCAGTTCTGAAGGGGAACAACCTTTTCCGACATAAATATTCTCTACAACATTTGTTTTAGTCGAGATATTTATGGCTATAGTCTCTTCGATATTGGATAAGTTTCGCTCGGAATCCACTATATTTACAGTATTTGATAGGAATTCAAAAACTGAAGGGTGATAAAGGTCATGTTGAGTATCTTCTTCATATTCTGGAAGAAGGGAACGATGGTGGTGATCATTCCATGGTGCCCCCTCAATCAACATTGATTGTAAGATTCCTTCATCAGTCCCATGCACTTTCGACCAAGGATCTAATGGGGTACCATATTCTCTAGACCTATTTACCCAAATGCTTGACGAGCGTTGATTTGGGTTCGCCTCCCATGCTCGAAACATTGATTGCTACAATATTTCTATAGGGCTTGGGGGCAAAACCATTGCATGATCCATGTCGACATCGTCTTTTGCAACCTTCGTGGAAGATATCATGTTGCAGGCTCTTACGAATGCTACTTCCCCTACATAGAATGGAGGTGGAAGTGCGAAAGTTCCCATTAATGTGGGGTCTTTCAGCAGGCCTACTCCGATATCTTGAAGCGAATGGTTGCTTCCATGGATCATGGGAATGCTTCCAGTAACTTGTGAACCATTAGGGAGGAAGTTCTGTTGGTCGACGACCGTAATCCCTCCTTCAAATGGGAATGCGATCTTCCTAAAATAAGTCGACACAACAGCTACCATGGCATAGATCCATGGTCTACCCAGTAGGATGTTGTAGTCAAGATTTCCATCGATGACTTCAACATCTATTTCTACTGTTTTTCCTCCCAGTTCAACCTTCAAGTTGTTAAGGATACCGTATGGGGTATAAGTCCTTTCGTCGAAAGCTTTTAATGTCGTCGAAGATCGCGACAAGGTTGGAGATCCTAATGTTTTCCAGCAACTCATCGAAATAATACATGTAGATGCCCCCTCATCAATAATTGTTCGATGAACAGTTTTGTTGAGAGCTTTCACTTGAATAAGGAAAGCTAGTTGAGCCGGTAACTCAGGATCGTATCCTTTGTGATCAAAAGATACAAGATTGGAATCCTTAGGATCAACCCCACCAATAGCCGATAACAAAGCCTGCCTTTGGGATGGGCAATTTTGTAATACTTCAAGAGTCGACATAGCGGATGGCGATTGGGCCAAATCTTCCACTATGTTATAATGCTGCGCCGCCCTGGCGCGAGGATTAAATGTCGACTTGTGTACTACTCCCTTTGGCAGTTTTATTGTTAATTCAGGAATGATGGGCGGTACAACTTCTATCGAAGTTGTTGTCGAACTACTTGGTTGATCTTTACCTTTATCATTCGACAGCTGCAGATTTCCGTAATCTTTGTTCCTTGTCGAAATCAAAGCATCATTCTGCTGTTTTGAAACCGACAACATAAGCACTTGCGACGGGGAAGCATTTCCACTATCAACCAGATTTTGACCTGGGTTGGGAAATGGATCAGTTAACACAACTGAGATTTGTGAACTTTTAAAGAACCTCTTTAACTCAGCTTTGAATGGACAATTATTTGTATAATGATCCTCCTCATCACATATTTGACATGGATAAATTTGTTTCCCTTTCCCAGGAGGGTTTGAAGAAGTTTTTCCAGGAGATGACTCACCCTGTTTCTTCTTCTTCCCTTTGTTTTGCTTCTTCTTGCTTCCTGGTTGATTGGTTTCTTTGCCTTTATCTGCTGATACGAAATTTACTTCCGAAGCAAGAATTTCTTCTTTTGCATTTTGATCCAAATTCTTACGGGTTTTCTTAGATGAAGCCCTTATCGATTTCTTGTTTGCCGTGCCAATCACGCCATCACCAGCATGAGAGTCACTATTGGATTTAGGAGGAGGAGGAATTGAAAATTCCGGCCTAGGGGCGTCAGGTATTTTGTCATAGAGCGTGCCAGACTGAGTATAAACTAAGTCTAGATATTGTGCACGAGCAATAACTTGTTCCTCTGTTACGACTCCTCCTTTTGCGACATCTTCCGTTATGAAGGGAAGTAACGACTTTATAAACCATTCAGCTAACAGCTGATCGGGAACGTATGTTTTAACCATCCTACGACGCCGACGCCATTCATGTATATGATCGGATATATGAGTGGCAGTTGTCTGCTTGAAGTTGGTTAATATTTCTGTTCCCGTTTCATACCTTATCGGTAATTGAAAATGGGTTAAGAAAGTCGTGGCTAGGGAGCTAAAATTGTTGAAAGAGGCTCTAGGTAATTCAATATACCATTTAGCCGCTAGACCTGTCAATGTCCTCTGAAAAGGCGAAGCCTTATCGAATCATCGTTCAGGGTGTTCGACGAACACCACATATGAAAAGTCATCACGTGATTCGATGGGTCTTCACCTGGATTTCCATTGAATTTAGGAATGTCAGATGGAAGTTTGTGAGGAATCGCTGGCCACCAAGGGGCATAAGCAATCGGATCGTTCGTTAACCGGTGTAAATCGGGTAACTCTAAAGTTGCCACAAATGGCAACTGTTGATTCAGGTTAGGTGAAGCATAACCAGGGTACGATGGAATCGCTTGAGCGGTGGGTCTTTGCATACCAGCATAATGTAATTGATGTTGGTATGACTGATACGGTTGGTGGACTTGACCATTGTAAAGCGGTTGGTTTTGACCGTTTTGAATATACGGTTGTCCACTGTTTGCAAAGATCTGCTGCTCAGAACCTTGGTACACCTGCTGGAATTGTGGTTGTTGATATTGCACCAGCCATGGTTGTGAAGCCATGTTCTATTGCGCTATACTAACCATTGGACCAAGGTGTGGGGTAATTGTACTCGTTTGGACCTATGTTGCCCCACCAGTTGGCAATTGTGGTTGTGACCCAGGGTCAAGGGGCTGTTGCATTACAACCTGAGAAATCTAAGGTTGACATACAATAGGCATCGCTTGAACTTGGGACACTGTTACAATAGCCGGTGTGGTCGGGATATTCGTCATAGGTACACACTGTTGCATAGAATATACAACCCTTGGTTGTTGAGGTAGCATAGGTACCCAACCACTTGATGTAATTCCAGTATAACCTGAATACTGTTGTGAAATCCCGTACGGATACCCTCCTGGAGGGAGTAATGAAAGGGCATACTGCCCCCCATACGGTAGCAATCCGGAACTCAAGGGGATTGTTTGTCCTTATGGACTGGATTGCCCAAATTGACCTCCAAATGGATGAATCTGGTGAGTCTCAACATAAGAGTTTCGAGATATTATTCCGGACGAACAAACTGGAACAGACCACACTGTCGAAATAGTCCCTTGGTTGAATCCTTCTAGCGGTTGTGAGCTAGTCGGGACAGATGGTATGCCGGCAAACATTGTGGGAGTGACGGCAGGGGCTTCTGCTGTCGCTGTGTCGTTCGACACAGTCCTAGATGTTGACGGTTGTTCAGACATTTTGAGTCTATCCAATAGATTGCCTAGCGATTCTACAGGAACTTCCACTTGTGGTGGATTAACTTCTGATGAAGGAAATAGAGTGACTCCGACTCCAAAATGGGTTGGAGTATTTTCTTGCGGGTCCTCTACAATTTCCTCTATCGCAATCAAACCAGGTGGAAGAGGAAGACCGTCAGGTCCGTAAAATATTTCTGGTGCCGAAGAAGGGGTTGTTTCGACAGCGACAGTTGTTTGAGGAGCAAGACTCTCTGAACCGGTTACAGATGGAACTGGCTCAGTAGCACAAGTATTTGCCCCCAGACTAGGATCAGTGTTACTGTCCCTCTGTGGCTGTTGAACTTCTTCTATAGAGGCAGGGTTTCCAGAAATGTTTGGAGTAACTGGAATCTCAGATGTAGTTGGAACACTTGTTCTAACTTTGATAGGAGATTTTGAATCGGTTAAACAAGTTCACTTTGTCCGTACTGTTTTCGATTCTGGAGACAAAGACGGTTGACTCGTAAGCCTCCGCGAATGACGGGGTTTCAATTGACTTTCTTCCATGATTGCGGATTACTCAATCAACCAAAATACAAAAAGGGGAAATTGGTGTTTCCGTATTGAATGAATTTTATTAGACGCTTTAGACACAACTTGCTTTTTCACTTTTAAAGAGTCGAGAAAAAGCTAAATATGACTCTAGTCTCCTTCGATGTTTTAACGAGCCCGAAGTGACAAATGCTCAGATGGACTTTTTCTATTATAGAGTCTGAAAAAGGCCAAAAGAAACTGCTCTGGAGTTCTAGGCAGAGGGTGTGCCAAACTTTTCGCAAAACCGCTGAATACTTTTTAGGGTACGGGCGGTCGATCTTCGTGAATGTTGTGTTCACTGCATTGCGATCAGTAGGGCAGTCGACACGGCTTCCTAAGGATAAAAGATATATGCCTATAGGGGTCTCCCAATATATACGCGACGGTACGTGGGAGCACAATCCGTACTAGCGCTATCGTCCCTCAGGAGGAATCACCCACCTTCCACGAGATCGACAATCACTAGGCTTAACGACGCCGGAACACGTCTCTAGCCTAGACCTCTATGTTGTGCGTTATGTTACAAAGCGTTGTTAGGTTCATTCAGTTTATTTTAGGTTGATCTTTTTAAAGTTTGCCTTTCAAGGTTCACCAGGAGATGTATGATACAAATTCCTAAATGCAATCTAAGATGATAAGCAAGCTTTATTATCTTTTCAAATTTGAAAATCCTAACTACTAAGGGAAAAAAATAACACTATCTTTTCTCAAAGAGCAATCAACACATTCTAATGCACTTTCCCTAAATCCAACATGCAAACTATCAAATGCAAAATGCACAATGCTGGTGTTTTTTTTCCACTTTCTTAGTATAAATGCCTACAAAGAAAGCTTTTTTCACAACTTTGAATTTGCTTTTAAAATGATCAATACAAACAAGTTCACTTTTTAGAAATCAGAGAAGGTAGAAGAGATTACACTACTTAACAATTTTCGAAATAAAGACTTGTTTTGACACTTCAAAAGAGACAAATTCAAACCAATAAGCAAAAGTAAACCTATAATCAATCTGCAAACAGCCAATGAACTCTCTTCTAAGATCACAATCAATCAGATCTGAATCAAAGGCTACAGGATGACTACTTTACTCAAGCAAAGGAGAACTGTAAATGACGCCACAAACACATAAAAACATTCACGGTCTTTTTGTACAAAGGGAGGCGGAATCTAAGCAAAGAAAAGGTTTATCAGACTGGTACCTATGCTGGTTAAAGGCTACAAAAAACAGAGATCAAAACAGGGCAACAGAGGACAAAGAACCCCAGCTACACAAGGCCAAACTGGTTTAGCGCAACCTCAACACTGAGGACTTGACATTCAGCACAGGTAGCCCCTTCGGGACCTGCGTTGAAATGCAGACTGCCTTCACAGCAGTTGCGCTGAAGGAGAAACTCTCGTTTCCCCTGGGTTCTGGGTCACAAAATTCTCAAAACTCAACTGTTTCAGGCCAAATCAGAAACACAAGCAAGGTATAAATAGAGGGATGCTTTGAGAAGGTACTAAAGACTATCACAAGGATCATCAAATCATTTGTGGATCTAGTTTAGATCATAGACAAGTCCAGCAACTGGATCAAAGCAGCAACTTTCTACTTTGCATCCGGGAAAGATGTAGTTCGATAGTTGCTGTCAAGTCTATGAAGTAAACAAATGACTGAAATGCAAATGAAATGAATAAACAAATTCCCCAGCGAAGTCACCAATTTGTTGTGGGGAAAAATGCCTATGCAGGACGATCCTATCCACCTAAGGTGTGACAATGCATTAGCAACAAACGAATATAGCTATTATGATTTCTTCCTTTATGAAATGGGAAAGAGGGGAGATCGGTAGACTTACCGTTGTCTTCTGGTTGTCCCTCGATCTAGATCCTCTTCTCTTTCGGTGTCCACAGCTACTTTTCTCCTCGCTTGCTCAAGAGAACAGCTACTTTAATCCCACGAGATCACAAGAGAACAGCTACCTGTGACAAGAGAACATCTACTTGCGACAAGAGAAGAACACAACACAAAGGCAAATATACATATTCATAAATGATTCAGGACTAGAAACAAATCAAATACACTAATGCAATTATACAAATACACCAGCATATAGGAGCAAACCAAGATAGCTTTATTGATAAGTAACAGGGTTCGGGAAGAGATACAACCCATAGGGCTCCAATCCAGCATCTCCTTCCCAGCAGAATGGAATTCCTTCTTCAGCTCCCTTCAAAGCATTAAGAACCCAATGATCCAGTCCCAAACCAACAACAATTCTTTGCCATAACAAAATTCCAGCCTCTAGATCTCATGGAGGAGAGATCTATATATAGATGTTTTGGAGAGAGGATGAGTCAGCTTGAGATCTGACTAGTGTCCTCTCCCTCTCTCAGTTCTTGAGTCCACTTGGAGGTTCTTGCTTCCACTTGGAGATTTGGAACCTCTTACTCATCACCAGTCGAATTCCTTGATGCAAGTGTCATTTTGGAAGCTTCCTGGGCATTGACACATTGAGGAATGAGCCTACCACTTGTCCAATTACGCTCAGCGCAGGTAGCCTTTGTTGGAGTTGACATTCAACGCAGGTAGACAGTGGAGCAGTTGACATTCAGCGCAGATGCTCAGTGGAGCAGTTGACATGATCCAGAATTGGCTTGTTTTTGAGTGATTTCAGGTGGAGAACTTCTGTGAATTGCTGTGGTTGGCTTGCCTTGTTCCTCTAGGGGTAGGAAAAACATGTTTAGGGACTTTGGATCCTTTAGATTATGGACATTTCATGCTTCATGCTGTAAGGCACAAAAATGTCTATAACAGCAGCGACCCAAAAAGGTAAAACCTAAAGGTACGCATGATTATGTATGGACATTAAATAATAGTTAATGCGGAGAAGATGATAGGACTACCAAATAATTGTACTTCCAATCATATCACTTACGCGCAGGGGGGGAATTACCAAAATGCTCTCATAATTACATACTACGCCAACTGCCGTCGTCCTTAACTCTCCCGGCAATATGTAAAAGTCACCTTATCACGGCATGTCACCATTTGCAACGGTTTACTCTGAACTGAATTCGGAAGCTCGGCTCTGAACTGTGAATTCACTGAGATAACAGCTATGCGAGGAAACTTCATTACACATGAACCTGGCACAACAGCACTTCTTGAGCTCTATCCCGAGGTTTATCAGATCTTTCTGCAAGCGGGATGGATAGATTACTTCCAGAGACTTCTAGACTTCGACGAGCAGCAAGTCATCGAATTTGCATGCAATTTAACAGAGGGATTCTCTGTTGTTCAAGGAGTCCAAATCCCAGTTATGGAGGAAGTCATAGCCCAAGTCACCGGGCTACCAGCTAATGGCATACGATGGTTTAGTAGAAAGCACTTGATCCTTAATGTGCAGCAGGATTTTCTTCAACCTGGTGAGCAGGTGGAACCAAAGGGCAGAGGTGTAGCACTTCAGTCATTCCCTCAACCATGGCCGAAAGTCGCTGAATTTGTAAAGCAATACCTGACGTGTGAAGGCTGGTACCAGGTAATTTACCAGCACGATTTCATCTTGTTGAATCACTTGAGAAATCGTCAGTTGATAAACATGCCATATTATTTATTGAAATGTCTTAAAAATATGTCACGTTATACTGTTAATGCAAAGCGTCTGCTTCTTTCCCTGAAACACCACCGCCTAGATCAATTGCTGATAAATAGAGGCCTCACTTTAAATAACCCTCCACCTCCCATTAATCCCCATCAAGAGGCAGAAATTCCCCAGCCAGAACATGAAATTCCTCAGCAAGATGAGGAAATCCCTCAGCAAACAGAGGACATTCCTGAGCAAGTACCCGAAGAAATCTCTCAGCAAACAGAGAATATTCCTGAGAAAACACCTGAAGAAACCCCTCAGCACGCAGACGACATCCCAGAGAAAATTCCCAAAGAAGTCCCCCAGCAAACACCCCCGCAAGTTGCTGAAAATGAACAAGCAGCAGTAGAAATACCCGTAGAAATAACCCCACCCCCTGATAGAACTGATCCATCCATTCCCATACTGGGTATTTCTACTGATGACTCGGAGGATAACATCCCTATTACCTTGCTCAAACGAAAAATGCAGAGGAAAATAGAAACCCCACCAAAAAGAAGAAGAACTAGGGCTTCGGCTAAAGCAGTTGCTATTTCTGCCACTATCCCTAAGAAAGCCAGCCGCAAAAGAAAAATGATTGAATTCCCTGCCTCTCTACCAAAGCAAAGGACTCAGTCATCTGCAATAGCTGAATCTCCTAGCCATACCCCTCCCAGTTCACCGCCCATCACCCTGAACACTCGTATTTCCACCAGTCCTCGAAACTCCTCTCCCTCACCCTCGGAGGCTGAGATGCAGAGTGTTCACAGTTTCGTGACATCATATTTTGAGGCAGCTGACACACAAGAACCAGCTGCCGACACCCAAGGTAATATTGGCCAAGACGCTGCAACACAAGGAACAACCACTACCCCAGGTGACACACAAGAACCACCTGTTAAGGGTATAAGTGATCAAACCAATGATGAAGCACAACCTCTGCCTCCACTGGAACCTGCTACTCCACAAGCTCAGCCCACCATATCGGCTCTGCAGGAAGAAATTGAATTTTTAAAAGCTCAAATACAGGACTACCAGGAGGAAATTATAAGGGTCAAGGAAGCCTATCAAAATGAATTTAGCCTGCATATTTTAGCACGAGTAGCATCTGCAGCAGAGAAGAGTAAGGACAATGAATATGTGTGCACTGGTTGTGGTGAACTATATACTCAAGCAGGATACAAGATAGTGGCAGAATCAATGAATGAAGACCCTGCGGTTGTGGTTGAAACAAAAGAACCTGTTGCTACACAGATGGAAACACCACAACCCTCCGCTCGGAAAGAAGAACCTGTTGTCACACAAGAACCAACAGGCTCTCCAGAAAAGGTGCAGGAGCAGACAAAGAAACCTGTTGTCACACAAGAACCAACAGGCTCTCCAGAAAAGATGCAGGAGCAGACAGAGAAACCTGTTGTCACACAAGAACCAACAGGCTCTCCAGAAAAGGTGCAGGAGCAAACAGAAGAACTTACTGACACACAAGAACCAGTAAGCTCTCCAGAAACTGCACCAGAGCAAACAGAAGAACTTACTGTCACACAAGAACCAGTAAGCTCTCCAGAAACTATGCAGGAGGTAACAGAAAATAAAGAAGAGGAAAAGTCACCACGGCCTACCCAAATTGCCATGGAACGAGAAGAAAAAGAAGCTACAGCAGAGGATGAGGAAAAAGGCATACTCTCACCCCGGCCTACCCAAGAGGAAGAAATGGTTACAGAAGAAAACAAAGAAGAAAACAGGGACTCACCCAAGCTTATTCAGACTGCCATAGAAAAAGAGGAAAATGAAGAAGAAAATATAGACTCACCCCGGCCCACCCAAATCGCCACCAAACAAGAAGAGGAATCAAATACACAGGAATCAGTACAGAATATAGAACATGAAGAAGAAACAGTAGCTGGAAATGGAAAGGAAGACATTGGATCATCCCGGCCTACTCCAATAATCACAGAGCAGACTACCCTTGTTGATGCCTTTACACAAACAGAACTTCCTTCTGTTAGTGATGCATGCACAGAAACAGACAGTTTTCAGGAACTAAAAGGAAAGTGGTGGAGAGAATATGAGCTGTCACAAGGCAAAGCATTCCAACAGCAAAAGGGGACCTGGTTCAATTATGCATATAAGAACTGGGAAGCACTTGAGCAATGTAGAGCTCAGTACAAAGAAATTAAGGAGCTAAAAGCCAGATTGTCCCAAATGTTTGAATTATTCCAAAGAATACTTGCCACGAGGAAACCCTCTTTCAATTATGCAACATTTTTTAGGGAAAGACTCACATTCTTACAGATGAAGGCTGTTAGAGAAGGTAGACCTCACCAGGTGGTTACATCAGAGCAGTTTATGCAAACCTTTGCAGAGGCACCGAAAAATGATCAAAATTTGTTATGCGAGCTCTATCTCCATAATGAAGCCATGTCAGAAGAAAGAAATATGAATATGATACCTGTAGTTGGCGACATACAGCTGAGAACCTTCATCTCCTTTTTAGCTAACCAACTTACATGGCAGAACGCGTTTGCCTCAGCTCAACATAATGAACAGAATTGTCTTTTGTGGATTAGAGCTGAACCGCCGAACGCAGCCACCTTCATTGCACAACACCTAAGAATGGTAAGTGATCCTGAAATGAAGGACCACGTCAGGCAACTGCAAGCAGTGGTCCTGAGAGACTATCAGCATTATGTGAAGACTAAGGCATCCTTCGCTGTCAAGGAAAATAACTTGTTTTGGGAAAACTGTCCCAAATAAAGGCATGAATATCACCCTTATAATCCACCTAATTTATAGGTAGCACTCTCAAGGGTACCCCACTATGTTAGATGCATGCAACACTGTGCTGAAAATTGGATGGGTTACAGATTTAAATTTCCATTTTTATGGTTATCTGGTGAACATTACAAGGGCCAGTTTGGATTATCCAACAAAGAAGAAGCAACAGCATGGAGGCAAATACAGACTGTTTGTGGGTTCAGGAAGAAGTTTGATGTCACCTCCTATAACTATTGTCTCAGTAATCTACATTGTTCATCCCAGTACTCCAACTCAGACTTAGAATAGGCATTGCATAGGGACATGCAATCTCTTCAGTTGGGGGGGATGTTAGGACTCAGAATTGAACAATTTTGACCTTATATTTTTGCCATAATATTATCCTTTTTTCAGTCATAGGTTGAAAGTTTTGGTTGTATAATGACTTAATCACCCCAAGGTACGAAGTAACTCTCCGCATATCTATATGTTTAATTGTTCATTGCATATTCATGAATATATTTATATTTATCTGTGGAAAAGTCAATTAAGTTGCCAAATAATTGCTGGACTGTTTAAAGACTGCAGGAATTATAATTATAGTTGCTGAAACACGAGAAACAACAACTACACAATTGTTGCAACACCAGGAGCAGCAACTACGCAGTTGCCACAGCCAGCAATGGCAACCATCTAAAAGCAGGAGAACGCTATTTTTTCAACAACTGGAAATAACAAACGGCAACTATCTAGAGATTGCCAGAATTCCACGATGACGCGGCATAATCAGCAACTACCCAAAAAAGATCAAAACACAGTTACGATTGCTCAAGTATCAGGAACAATACGGGTTTTCTAAATCAGCAACCATGGGGAAACGGTGAAGGATAATATAAGGATCCCAAGAGCACGGGCAAAGTTCAGACACCAGCTGTGTAACAGAAATAAACTCAAGAAAGAATACACTGTTGCACTGTTATAACAGCATTTTGTAATTCTCATTTTTGGCTAACTGAATGAACCATGATAATCTATTGTAATAGATGTCTCCTCTATAAAGAGGAGACATCTACATTAGAGAAGGGGATGATAATTTTGTAAGAGGAATTTTAAAAGACAACAGCAAAGTCTGAACTCTTATTGTACTAAATCTTTTGGCAGATGAATAGAAGATTGTTCTGAGTCCTTAATCCAACAGTGTGTTCTGGGGAATCTTGTGAGAGGGACTGGGCCCACCTTCTTCACAAGATTCACCCATTTACTTTTCTGTCAAGTGTGTAAGTGTGTTTGGTGATTTCTTTATGCTGGTACTCTGTTTTGGATTCTGTAAGCATTACCTTTGATAGTTTCCTTTTTGCTGGCACTCTGTTTCGTTAATCGTTTGAAGTTGTACTTCACCGGTGAATTAGAATTTCAGTGTGCATTAGCAATCTGGTTACAGGGGCAGGTGTTGAACATCCTTGCTTGGAGGATAGGGTCCTGATCCTCTGATAACAGAGCATCCATCACTCTTCTTCTCGAATTTATTAACTGTTTCTATTTTATCTTTACAGTACACTGTTATGACATAACATGAGAATTACGCATACTACAACTTTTTAATGCTTTTAGAGTTAAAGTACATAGAGTACGCAGTGGCCTTTGAAATAAAAAGACTTTCCCAGGTTGACAATTTAATGTGGTACTTGATTGTTAATTAATAAACAATTCAACTAGCCAACAATTAGAAACAAAGATTCATCCACGATTCTTTCTTCGGATGTTTCATCGTTGGATGATGATGGGAGATCGCATAATAATTTTGCGAAAACCAAGGCTTTCTTTGACTTGGATTTTACAAATTCCAGATCAAACTCTTGTAGAATTGCTATCCTTTTTTAATATTTCCCCCCAGCAACTGTCGCGACAATATATAAGTCATGGGGTTGCAATCTGACAAAATGGTAGTTTTTTGAAAGAGGACATAGTGTCGAAATCTCTGTATCGCTTGAACAGCTGTGAGCACTATCTTTTCAACATAACAATATTTTCTTTCTATATCATTTAGGTTCTTACTCAAATAATATATAGGATGTTCAATTCCGTTGTCTTCTTGAACTAAAACCATTGTGATGGTTGTATCCGCTGCAACCAGATACAGGTTAAATTCTTTTTGATAATCGGGAGCGTACATTAATGATGCTTTCATTAAAGATTCTTTTAAAGAATCAAAGGAAGCTTGCGCAACCTGATCCCAGATGAAGGGCACTTCCTTTTTCAATAGACGTGTATAACCTTTAGCAAGTTTGGCGTAATTTGGAATGAACCTCCTCAGAAAGTTTGCTTTCCCTTGGAGTTTCTAAATTTGAAGCAAATTCGAAGGTGGAGGCAAATTAATGATTGCCTGAACCTTATTTGGGTTGAGACGAATCCCGTATTTTGAGACTACAAAGCCAACTAAACGACCAGAACTGACACAGAACACACATTTGTGTGGATTGAGTCATATCTTGTAGTGTCGGCAACATAGAAATATTGCTCTTAAATGTTGCGGATGATCAGTTCGCTTTCACGAATGAGCCGGAAGGTCGTCGAGATATGGTTGAACGATGTTTTTGATGTCATGGAAGGCATAATTCATTGCCCTCTGAAATGTTGCCCCTGCATTCTTTAAACCAAACGGTAATTTTCGATATGCGAATGTGCCCCACGGACAAATAAATGCAGTCTTTGATTCGTCCTGTGGGTGGATATTTATTTGATTATACCCGGAGAATCCATCCATAAATGAAAAGATTTCACATCTGGTGCATTCATCAATTATCTGGTCAATGAAGGGTGTAGGGTTGTTGTCTTTTGGACAAGCTTGATTTACATCCCTATAATCGACGCACACTCTAATCATTCCTTGTTTTTTCAGAACAGGAACAATGTTCGATACCCAATCGGTTAGAGGAACCAAGTAAATGAAACCAGCATGGAGAATTTTTTCAACATCTACCTTGATGGCAATGGATTTCTTGGGGTGCACCTGCCATAGCCATTGTCGTATTGGTTTGACATCTGGATACATCTTAATTTCGTGTTCAACGATACTCGAGTCAATGCCTAGCATTTCATTGTATGACCAAGCAAAGACATCTCTGAATTCCCGAAAAAGAGCGTTATATATTTCCAGTTCTGAAGGAGAACAACATTTGCCAACATAAATATTCTCTACAACATCTGTTTTGGTTGAGACATTTATGGCGATAGTCTCTTCAATGTTGGACAAGTTTCGCTTGGAATCCACTGTGTTTACAGTATTTGATAGGAAATAAAAAACTGAAGGATGATGAAGGTCATCAGGAGTATCTTCTTCACAATCCAGAAGAAGGGAACGATGGTGGTAATCTTCCCATGGTGCCCCTTCAATTACCATTGATTAAACAATTCCTTCGTCGGTGTAATGCACTTGCGACCAAGGATCTGGGGGTGCCATATTCCTTAGACCTATCTATCCAAACACTTGATGAGCGTTGATTTGGGTTTGCCTCCCATGCCAAGAACATTGATTGCTACAATATTTCCATTGGGCTTAGAGGCAATACCTTCTTATGATCCTACTGATGCTACTTCCGCCAAATTTATTGGAGGTGGAAGGGCAAAAATTCCCATTAATATAGGGTCTTTTAGTAGGCCTACTCCCATATTTTGAAGCGAATGGGGGCTTCCATGGATCATTGAAATGCTTCCCGTAACTTGAGAACCATTGGGGAGGAAGGTTTTTTGATCGACGATTGTAATCCCTCCTTGAAAGGGAAATGCAATCTTCCTAAAATAGGTTGACACAACAACAGCCATAACATATATCCATGGTCTTCCCAGTAGGATGTTGTAATCGAGGTTTTCGTCGAATACTTCGACATCTATTTCTGCTATTTTCCCCCCTAGTTCAACTTTCAAGTTACTTAGAATACCATATGGGGTATATTTTCGTCCGTCGAATGCTTTTAATGTCGTCAAAGATCACGACAAGGTTAGAGATCTTAAAGTTTTCCAACAAATCATCGACATAATATATGTAGATGCCCCCTCATCAATAATTGTTCGATGAATAGTTTTGTTGAGGGATTTCACTTGAATGAGGAAAGTTGGTTGAGCTGGTAACTAAGGATCGTATCCTTTATGATTAAAGGACACAAGATTGGAATCCTTTGGGTCTATCCCACCGATGGCTGATAATAAATCCTGCTTTTGGGATGGGTAATTTTGCAGTACCTCAAGTGTCGACATAGCAGATGGAGATTGGGCCAGATCTTCCACTATATTATAATGTTGTGCCACTCTAGCACAAGGATTAAATGTCGACTTGTGTACTACTCCCTTTGGCAGTTTTATTGTCAGCTCAGGAATGATGGGTGGCGTAACTTCTGTCGAAGTTGTTGTCGAACTACTAGGTTGATCTTTATCCTTGTTGTTCGAAAGCTGTGGATTCTCGTAATCTTTGTCCCTTGTCGATATCAAAGCATAATTTTGCTATTTCGAAACCGACAACATTAGCACTTGAGACGAGGAAGAATTTCCACTGTCAACCAGATTTATCCCTGGGTTCGGAAACGGATCAGTTAATACTGCCAAGGTTTTTGAATTCTTGAAGAATTTTTTAAGCTCAGCTCTGTGTGGACAGTCTGATCTCCAATGATCCTCATCGCATATAAAGCATGGATTTTTTGGTTTCCTATTCCCAGGAGGGTTTGTAGAAGATTTTTCAGGTGATGATTCCTCCTATTTCTTCTTCTTCCCTTTGTTTTTCTTTTTTCCTCCTGGTTGCTTGGTTTCTTTGCCTTTATCTGTCGAGACAACATTTACTTTCGAGGCAAGAAGTTCTTCTTTTTCATTTTGACTGGAAATCTTACGGGCCTTTTTAGATGTAGCCTTTGTCAATCTCGTGTCTATTGCGCCAATCACGCCATCGCCTACATGAGAGTCATTGTTTGATTTAGGAGGAGGAACCGAGAATTCTGGTCTAGGAGCGTCAGGTATTTTATCATAGAGCATGCCAGACTGAGTGTGAATCAAGTCTAAATATTATGCACGAGTGATAACTTTCTCTTCGGTGACAACTCCCCCTTTTGCCACATCTTTCGTAATGGAAGGAAATAATGACTTAATAAACCATTCAGCTAAAAGCTGATCAGGAACATACGTTTTTACCATTCTACGATGACATCACCACTCATGTATATGATCGGATATGTGAGTGGCCGTTGTTTGTTTGAAATTGGTAAGAAGTTCTGTTCCCGTTTCGTACCTTATGGGTAACTAAAAATGGGTTAAAAAGGTTGTGGCTAGGGTACTGAAGTTGTCAAACGAAGCTCTGGGCAATTCAATATACCATTTTTCTGCCAGACCAGTTAACGTCCTTTGAAAAAGGCGAAGCCTAATCGAATCATCGTTTAGGGTGTTTGATGAACACCACAGATGAAAGGTCATCACATGATTCAACGGATCTTCACCCGAATTTCCATTAAATTTAGGAATAGCTTATTGGAGTTTATGCAGAATCGCTGGCCACCAAGGGGCATAAGTGATTGGATCGTTTGTTAACTGATTTAGATCCGGTAACTCTAAAGTCGCCACGAAGGGTAACTGTTGATTTAGGTTAGGCGAAGCATACCCAAGATAAGTTGGAATCACCTGAGCAGTTGGTCTTTTCATACCAGCATAATGCATTTGATGTTGGTAACTTTAGTAAGGTTGGTGGGCATAAACATTGTAGAATGGTTGATTTTGACCGTTTTGAATATACGGCTGCCCACTATTTGCAAAGATTTGTTGCTCAGATCCTTGGTATACTTGTTGGAATTGTGATTGTTGGTATTGCACCAGCCATGGTTGTGAAGCCATGTGCTGTTGCCCGATACTAACTGTTTGACAAATATGAGGGCCAATTGTACCCATTTGGGCCTATGCCATTCCACCAGTCGGCGATTGTGGTTGAGTCGCAGGGTCAAGAGGCTGTTGCATTATAACCTGAGAAACCTGAGGTTGGCATACAACAGGCAACACTTGTACTTGCGATACTGTCACAATAGCTGGCGTAGTTGGTATATTTGACATAGGTAAACATTGTTGCATAGAATACACAACTCTTGGTTGTTGAGGCAGTATCGACACCCAACCGCTAGATGTAATTCTAGCATAACCTAAATTTTGTTGTGAACTCCGGTATGGTTGTCCTCCCAGAGGAGGCAATGAAAGGGTATACTGCCCCCCATACGGCAGTAATATGGCACTTAACGGAATTGTTTTCCCTTGAGGACCGAACTAACCAAATTGACATCCTGAAGGATCAATCTATTGAGACTCAACATAAGAGTTTCCAGATACTAATCCGGATGAACAAACAGGGACGGACCATACTGTCGAAATAGCCCCTGAGTGGGCCCCTTCTAGCGATTGAGAGCTAGTCAGGACAGATGGTATACCGGCGAACATTGTTGGGGTGATAGAAGTAAGTTCTGTTGTCGCTGTGTCAGACGACACAGTCCTAGATGTCGACGGTTATTCAGACATTTCTAGTCTATCCAAAAGATTACCTAGCGATTCTATAGGAGCTTCCGATGGCGGTAGAATAATTTCTGATGAAGAAGGATAAAGAGTGATCCCGTCTCCAAATTGCGATGGAGTACTAGATGTAGGATCCTCCACAATATCTTCTATAGCAATCAGACCAGGTGGAAGAGGTAGACCGTCAAGTCTGTAAAATATTTCTGGTGCCGAAGAAGGTATGGAATCTGCAGCGACAGATGTTTGGGGAATAACACTCTCCAAACCAGTTGTAGATGAAACTGGTTCAGTAACATAAGTGTTTACCTTCAAACTAGGATCAGAGCTACTGTCCCTCAGTGGCTGCTGAACTTCTTATGTAAAGGCAGTGATACCAGAAATGGATGGAGTAACCGGAGTCTCTGATGGTGTTGGAACACTTGTTCTAACTTTACCAGGAGATTTGGAATCAGTTAAACGAGTTCGCTTTGTCTGTAATAGTTTCGATTCCGGAGACAAAGACGGTTGACTCGTAAGCCTCCGCGAACGACGGGGTTTCAATTGACTTTCTTCCACGATTGCATATTACTCGATCAACTAAAAATAAAGGGGAAGTATTTTTCCAAATTAGATGAATTTTAGACGCTTTGACACAACTTATTTTTTCAATTTTAAAGAGTCGATAAAAAACAAAAGATGACTCTAGTTGCCTTCGATTTTTAATGAGCCTGAAGTGACAAGTGCTCAGATGGACCTTTTCCGTTAAGGAGTCTGAAAAGGAATGAAAGGGATTGCTCTGGAAGTCTAGGTAGAGGGATTACCAAACCAATCTCAAAACTGTAGAATACTTTTTACGGTACAGTAGTCAATCTTCCCGAATGTTGTGTTTAGTGCATTGCGATCGATAGGGCGGCAGACATGGCTTCCTATGGATAAATGATTAAGCCTATTGTGGTCTCCCAAAATATAGTCAACATTACATGGGAGCACAAGTCCGTACTGGCACTTATCGTCTCAAAGTGGAGGAATCACCCAACCAACAGTGAGAACAATAGTTACCAGGCTTTACGACGCCGGAATACGTCTCTAGCCTAGACTTCTAGATGTTGTGCGTTAGGTTCCAAAGCATTGTTAGATTCATTAAATTTATTTTATAGTTGATATTTCTTAAGAAATTTTCCTTTCAGGTTCACCGCGTGATGCAGATGTACAATTCCTAAAATGCAATCTAAGATGATAAACAGTCGTTTTATCTTCTTTGTGCAATGAAAATACTAGCTGCTAAGGAAAGAAAGACAGTATTCTTTCAGCATAGAGCACACACTATATGCACTGTCCTAAATCAAACCAATCAAATAGTCTAAATGAAAATGCACATGCATGTATTTTTTTCAGCCTTCTTAATATGTGAATGATAAAAAGAAAGCTAATGCACAAATCTGAATTATTTTTCAAAGCGACAATTACTAACAAGTTTCTTTTCAAAATCACAATGAAGACAATGACAACACTTTGCGATTTGGAAATGAAAACTTGCTTTCGACACCAGAAAACTACTAATTTAGAAAAAATACAATAGTAACAGGGTAATCGACTATTAAGAACAATCAGGTCCTCGTCTATGACTGAAAACGACACTTGCGACACTTTCAAATCAAGAAACGACAGTACAATTACGTTACTTTTTTGTAAAGGATAACTGAAAATGACTCAACAAATACACCAAAACATTTATAGTTCTTTGCAAAATGGAGGCAGAATAACAGCAAGGAAAGGGGTTTCAAATAGAGGTGCACTGACTACAGGCAGCAAAACTCTTGAATAGATCTGAAAAGAGTGAACACAGAAACCAAAATTTAGGAACAATGCCTAGTCTGATTAGCGCACCTGTAACACAGTGAATTTGAAATGCACCGCACCTACTACACTCGGGAAGTGCGCTGAATTTGAGATTCACAGAACAGATAGTGCGCTGGGCCAGGGACGAGACTTTGATTGGGTTCCGGGTCACAGTTTGCAGTTTAGTTCAGGGATTTTGGCCGAGCAAGTGGTAATCAGTAAATCAATCACAGGGGTAGATCCAAGGAGGTTACTAGAACCACCACGAGGGCAATTAGAGAGCTTGTAAATCCGTTGTTTAATTCATAAACAAAACCTGGAGATTGACTGAAGCGACATTTATCTACTTTGCATTTGCATAGAAAATGCAGTTTGAAGGCTACCTGGCTTCACTTCGGGCTCCGTCTGTAAGTTTATAAAGTAAACAAATGTAGATAAACAATCAATCTATTCGCTCCCCAGTAGAGTCGCCATTTTGTTACAGGGAAAAGTGTCTATGCAGAACTGCGAATCCCACTAAGGGTGGTAGCTATCTTAGAAACAAACAAAGTAAAACTACTTTCGTTTTCCTTTATGAAAGATAGATGAGAGAAGAATAAAAGAGACCAACCTCTGTCTTGCGCTTGGTTCCTTGCTTGATTCCTCTCTCTTCTGATAGTCCTTTGCCACTTGCTTTCTTGTATACCTAGCTTCACAGAGTACCCGTAGAATCAAAGCAGCATAACACTATACGAGAACATGGATCTATTATCATAAACAATCTAGGATCAGATGTAAATTGACCATACAAATGCATAAAACATAAATCACACAAGAGTATGGAGGAAAACTTGAATAGCTTTATTGATAATCAAGAAAGAGCCAAGAGAGTTACAACCAGTTGTTCTGACCCAACATCATCCTCTCAGCAAGTAAGCCCTTATTCACCTCATGAAAAGCTTAGATCACCCAACACTATGATGTTTCCTCAAGAATCCAACAACAATTCCTTACAAGATGCAAAATTCCAGCCTCTGTATCTTTGGGATGAGGGATCCATATATAAATGTCTGCAAGGGAGATGAGTCAGCTTGTGATTTGATTAGTGTCTTCCCTCTGATAGTTCTTGCTTCCACTTGGAGATTGATGATCTCTTACTCATCCTTGGTCGAATTTAGAGAGGCAAGTGTCACAGGAGAAGTTTCTAGAAGATTCCATGCTTCTCCACCTCGCGGGTTGACACTACCATTTGTCTCTTCTTGCCCATCACACCCCATAGAAGGGATTTTTGAAATGCAACGCACCTACTATGTGTATTTAGCTGAGATGCAACGCAATTTACCTATGGAGCAGGTGAAATGATCCAGGTTTGACCAGTTCTCAGTAGTTTTTTCATGGAGAACTTCTGGGAGAAGCTGTAATCAGTTGACCTTGTTCATTTAGGGGTTGGAACAACACTTTTAGGGACTTAGGAGCCCTTGGTTTATGGAAATTTTATGCTTGGGGTTGCAGTGCCCAAAAATGTCTATAACAGCTGATGAGGAGGTCATTTTCCTATATCACTCTAATGATAAGTTTTCCATTGATCTGCATTTGAGCTAGTTTTAGAGGGCTAAAACCCTCGGTTTTGGGCCCAACCCATAAGAATTAATCCCTCTTCTATATTTCTTTGTTTTTAGTATTTCAAAGAATTTCATGTCTTTATCTTGTTTTAGTAGATGTTAAGTTATAAAAACTTATGATCCCAAGCTTCCTTATCACCTCTCTTGTGGGAAGAGTGACTGGAAATATTTACAATATCATTCCAAAAACATTTGTTTATGATTAATTGGAAATAGATAGATGTCAGTTGTAATCCTTTTGCATGTGTATTCTCTGGAACTTAGGAGTTAGTTCAGTGATCAGAGTAGTGTTGTGGAATATAATAGATTTTATTCATATTCAACTCATCTTTTCCATGATAGTTTATCTCGTTGTGTTATTGGCCATTTGATGCATTTATTTGGCTAGATACAGGGTTGTGTTGATCTGCAGGTATGGCCACATCTTTCCATCTCCACCTGAACCTTTCCATATTCTTCCTCTATGTTATCTCAAAATCAGGCCCTGGAAGGCTGCAGACCAGGAAGACTTCAAGTAACTGTTTCAGACCAATCTTTTAGATAAGGCTTAGCCTCCTTAGCCTTAGAGGGCTCTCTCAAAGGGTTTAAGATTTGTGATTGTGATTGAGATGGCTAACTCTTTTATATAACAAATAGGAATGAGGCTAGTAAGATCTAAATTAACAAGCATCCATTGGGCTCATGGAGTCATATATCATTTAGCATCAACAGTGAATTGGTTTTGCAATGAAATCAAGGCATTCAGACTTCAATATATATAAGGTACAGTAGACACAACAAGGACAACATGTGAGTACATGAAAGAAGTTAGAGCACAACATGTGATTTCCAAGTAATCAAGTACTCATCAAACTGAAAATAACATATAAGACAACAAGAGGAATGCATATACTGAAGTCAATATGATTCTTGAGCAGCAAAAAACCATCACTATATTACTAAAGGAACAGAGTTTTTACATAAGCTTCACAACAGGCTTTTTACATAAACTTCCAACCCTTATTACATTTCACATCCTTCTATATATAGATTTCTTCCTTCTACATTTAACGAACTCGAGAACTACTTCTAATGACACCTATTTAGCTTTTAATTGCCTATTAAATATAACAAACTTCAACTAGACCTTCTAGACATCTAAATCAAATGGGACTCTAATTCCATAACAGCCTTGGTCTACAATCATTTTTGTTCTCTGACATCTGGTTCCCTTCTGGCGGTGGCTGTGATGGACCTTCAATGCTTCATGTTTCTCTTCAATATCACATGTTTTCCAATGCCCTGAAACATAGGAAACTACCCCTTGTGTACCGGTCTTTAGTTTGCCTCAAGCTGTTTGGATCCAATGAAGTTCATCCTTTATCCTTTAATTACCCAAAATGGAGCTGACTGCCACGTCCTTGATGTGCTGTCCACCGTTTTCATGCGTGGAAGCCACAATTCTTGCAAACTGTTCCAGATATGCTGAAGTGTGATAAATATGCTTACTTTATGATAAAAATCTAAAGTAAGATTCGTATGCATATGATCTCCACCTGTCTTGACCTGGTTGAATCTTAATAGCTTCAACTGATATCTCGCATACCTTATAGATATTCACCTTTCAAAATTCCTGCTCATATTCAAAACTGGTTAATTGAAATTGGACTGTTTAGCTTCAGCAGTTTCGTAGCGCGCTACGAAACTGCTGAGCTTTAATCATCGCTTTCAGCAGTTTCGTAGCGTGCTACAAAACTGCTGAGTTGTTTCAAAAATCACAGTTTTAGCCCCAAACTTTACTTATTTGAGCACTTTGCTGTTAGAATCTTCCTTAAACTGTTTCAAGTTTTTTCAAAACTGACATGGATGTTTGGTTCTTCAAAAAAGATTATACCAAGCGAAATCATCAAAACTTTGGGATATAGCCTTACTTGTGATGAGACTTCTTCATGGAGATTCTTGTAGCTGACTCAACTGTATCTTTAAGTCTTCAACTTGTTTCTTCATGACTTTGATCCCAGACCTGAGGTTTGTATTGAATTTTCTAATGAACTGAGCTTCCTTTATTGCAGGAGAAGTCCAGCTACAGAACTGAACACTAAAATCCACCACTTCATGAATTTGAAAATTTTGATCCTGCCACCAAGCTTGCATCTGATTAAAATAAGCTTCTTTAAGTGCAAATTTTCTGGCAGCCTTCTTTAATCTAGTGATTTCAAGGTTTGCCAATCCCAATTTCCTTTTTAAGTCTTCTATATTGTCTTCTTCTTGGGTGACAACTACTTTGTCTTTATCCTTTCTTTCACGAGGCTGAGTCTCCTCCCCTTCTTTCTCTGCCCTTGGCGGTACCTCCTGTACTTGCTTGAACTTCCTAGTTATGGGTCTCCTGGGCTTGAACACAAATTGTTCAACTTGCTCATCAAACTTGAGTTTCTTTGAGGCTTTAACTTTCTTTGTCTTCTCTTCTCTTGATTGCATCAAATCAGCTTGAACTAGTGGAGACTCTTCAATGTCAATTGCCTGCAATAAATCATTTAAATCACCCTTCAAAACAGGACTTTATTAAATAGCTATTGACTTACCCTTTTCTTTAGCCACCTGGCTCCTCGTTCTTCTTCTTTGAGCTCCTCCACCATTACTTCATTCATGTGTAGTCTCTTTGCCTTGAGCTTTTTCTTTAATTGACTACTAAGGTGTATCCTGAATAATCAGTGGCTTTGCAGACTCTCCAATTTGTTTCCTTGCTTTTAACTTTGAAACCCCTTTGGCTCTTGTTTCTGCTTCAGGACTGGTTGTTTTTGAAGGTTCTTTTGCCACTAGAGGGCTGAGACCGATCTTACTCTTGAAACCGGACATGAATATGAATGTGTCCCAGTCTCTGCCTACCCTTTGGAGCTCATGCAAAACCATTAACTTAACCAAGCCATGATGGAAAAGTGAAGTCTCACAGGCTTCTTTTCTCAGTTGTACCTTATCACACATTTTACAAAACTTCGAAACAAGTAATAAGGTAGATCAATAGATGTTTTCCCTGTGAAATGCAGTAGTAGTTTGAAATGGTATGAGTACACTTTGTTATATCTCCCTTCACAGGTCAGGTACTTCTGTATACAAGTGAGTAAATGGGAATAAGATTCTTTGACATAACTTGTAGGAATGGATTTATTTATATCTGAATCAACGAATTCCTGCTTTAGAAACTCCTTGCATGGGTTCATGTCAAATTTGAAATTTCAACCAATTTTCTTGCCCTCTTGGAATTTCTGTCACTGTGGATATCATGTCTAGAGATACCTGCAATTCCAGCATTCCAACCTTTGAATTTAGCCCTGTGAAATTCAGTGCAAATTCTTTTGTCACCTGTGCATGACCTCCCTGGAGCTTCTTGCAAAAATTCCAACATCCATCTTGTTTGAACACCTGTTCGACCTCTTTATTCTTCCAGGTTATATCCAAGCCTAAGGCTCGTTTCTGAGACATTTACCTGATCGGTGGTCTTTCCTTTCCACAAATTCCTCCATGGAGATTCAGTAACCTGTGAACTAGAAATGAAAGCGTTGCTTAAACTCCAAACTCTGCTTCGCTTGAATAGCTGGCTCGCTTGAATGGCTGGCTCGCTTTAATGGCTGATGTTTTCTTATTGAAATCTAGTAGATTTATTTTGCATTCAAGTCCTACAAACATCATTAAAAATCGAGCATACTTAGCCTTTCTTGGAACTTGGATTTCGTGTGTATCAATGCCTAGAGTGATTGCAATGATGGAGATAAGCGGTTGGAGATGAGGTATGGAGTACATAAACTGACAATGAGTGACGTAGCCATAGGTTAATTTGACAGCTTTGACAGTTGAGCAAAGATTCGCTACGGAATGCACGAATTTCCGATTTCGCAGCGTGCTCAGTGTAAATTTTGAATAATGCGCTGCGAAATCACCTAAAACCTATCGCGCTGCACAATCACCTAAAGGACCTTTGCGCTGCGAAAACACTTAAAAGGCTTTTGCACTGCAAAACTGTTAAAAGGATTAATGCACTGCACAAATGCTTCAGAGTGATTACATGCACTACGTAATCACCTAAAAAGGCTATTTGGTACATAATGATTTTGGAATAAAACTGACACATGGCTATGAGATGGATGATGAAATAGGGTGACCAATGATAGATAGGAATACATTTCTGACTCAAGACCTTATGAACTAAGACTCTAAGTAAAAATAGGTTTAAACTAACACTGACCTTTATCATCAATCTGATAGAGAATTTTTTTTTTTTTTTTTGGCATTAGAATTCTTAAGTGATAACAGTGGTTCCACTTGGGATAGTGTGCTCCTATAGTACACTAAGAACTCGTAGGTCCCGTGCTTTGTCCTTTTGATGAAAAACATAAATTTACTTGACGAGCATTCCTTTCCAGCTTCTTTGGCCTTCACCTCGTGCTTGAGCTTTCTATTCAGCTTGTCATTATTTGTAAGAAAAGAAAAACTAATGAAACGGGTATATACAATGTTGTGAGAAAATGGCAGAGTCTTGATCAATAATAATTCTTTAGGAACCTGCAAAATGTAAATATTATTTCCATGGAAAGTAGAAATTTGATATGGCCCCTTCCATATATTTTCAAATTTACCATGTTTACCCTTTTCTTAAATTCTAGCTTCCCATTTCAACACTTTATCATGGATCTGAAAGGTAACTTTTTTGATCTTTTTATCAAATTTTCTCTTGATTCAGTTTTGATTTTGTTGATGAATATCAAACACTTCATTTATTTTCTCCTGCAAAGCTATCAACTGATTGATTCTTCTTTGTACATCATTTGGTTCTTCCTCTAATCCTTGAATCAATTTCATCACAGGCACTCTAAGGGATGTTGGAAATATGGCTTCAGCACCGTATACTAATTCATATGGCGATGTTCCAATGGATCTCTTTGTGCAAATCCGGTCAGCCCACAAAGCATACTTTAATTTCAAATGCCAAGCTTTCTTATTTTCTTGCAGCAACTTCTTGATGATTCTTACAAGGCTCTTATTTGATGATTCAGCAAGGCCATTCCCTTGTGGATAATAAGCAGTGGAATGTCCAAGAGAAATGTGATACTGATGACAAAAATTAATCATTTTCTTAGACTTAAAAGCTTGAGCATTGTCAGTTATGATCTTCATTGGACAACCAAATCTTGACAATATATTATTTTCTAAGAAAGAGATAATCACTGAGTCATTTTCCTGCCTTGTTGACACTGCTTCTATCCATTTGGTAAAGTAATCAGTGGTTGTGAGAATCCAGCGATGTTGACCTGATGAAGGAGGATGGATTTCCCCTATAAAATCTAATCCCCATTGCTGGAAGGGCGTTTCAACATATCTAGGAACCAAAGGTAGTGGCATAAGCTTCTTCTTTCCTTCAAACACTTGGCATTCGTGGCATGTAGCGATCTTTTTGTAAATATCTTTGAACATAGTGGGCCAAAAATAGCCAGCCCTCAAGATTTTGTTTGCAGTAGCCTTCCAATAGTGATGCCCTCCACAATCTCCCTTATGAAACTCATCAAATACTTTATCAACTTCTTCTTCAATGAGGCAGTTTAATAATATCCCTCCTGCATCCTTCCAAAACAAATTTTGGTCATACACAAAATATCTAACAGATTTCAGCTTGACAAACCAAGCTTTGGATTTTGAAAGATTAGCAGGGGCTCTATTATGCTGCAAAACAAATGCTACATCTTTGTACCTTTCTGACAATAAATTTTTTTCATTTATTTGGACCAATTCCTCTTCATTTTCAGAAATTTCTGAGATCTCTGTGCTCAAGTTAATATCAAGACAGTCCAAATTTGATTGTGTTAGCAGCTTGGCTAAGCCTTGACCCTTTACCAACTTTGTGGGTTTAATATCAATGTCATATTCTAACAATTTTTCTATCCACTTACCCCTCTTTCCATCTGGATCAGCCTGTGTTAAAATATCCTTTATAACAGCATTTGGAACATAGGCAACAATGTGAGAATGCAAAACATAAATCCTGAAATATTTTATTCCTTTCACCAAGGCATAGGCTTGTTTCTCAAGAATATTATACTTCAATTCTGCATTTGCTAATGTCTTGCTAAAGAAAGAAATAGGCTATTCAATACCTTGAATTCCCTTTTGCAGTAGAACTCCAGCAATTGTATCTTCAGAAGAAAATGTAAAAATAAGGAATTCCTTGGTGAAATCTGGGTTGATAAGTACTGGTGCTTGTGTGAGTGCTTTCTTGATTTCCTCAAATGACTTCTTTGCTTCAGCTGTCCACTTAAAATCCACTCCCTTTTTTAACATCTTTGTTATACTCTTGACAACTTCAACAAAGTTAGGAATGAATCTTCTAACAAAGTTAACTTTTCCAAGGAAAGATTGAATCTCTTTCCTACTCCTTGGCAACTCTAGTTTTTGTATTGCACTAACTCTATTAGGATCAATTATAATTCCTTCTTCAGAAATAATATGACCAAGAAGTTTGCCAGAGGTTAAAGCAAAAATACTTTTGGTTGGATTAAGAGAAATACCAAACCTTCTACACTTCAACAGAACTCTTTCAAGGTGTTTCAAATGATCTTCTTCTTTCTTTGAAAAAACTGTGATGTCATCAAGATAAACCACCACTGATTTGTCCATTTCTTCTGCGAAAGCAATATCCATTGCTCTCTGGAAAGTGGCTCCTGCATTCATGAGACCAAAAGGTATCTTGGCATACATGAATGTTCCCCATGGCATTGTGAAGGATGTTTTCTCTTGATCATCTGGATGAACAAGGATCTGATTGTACCCTGAGAAACCATCAAGCATAGACATCCTTTGTGAACCAATAATGTTTTGCAGAATCAGATCCATCTTTGGAAGAGGATAATTATCTTTCAATGAAGCTTTATTCAAGTTTCTAATGTCTATACAAATCATGATTTCTCCACTCTTTTTCCTAACTAGGACCAAATTAGCAAGCAATTTGAGAATCTGATTGGAACAATAATCTTAGCATCAAATAGTTTTTTCACTTATTTTTCAATCAGGGGCATAAGAAGAGGGTTAATTCTTCTTAACTTCTGCTTGAAAGGCTTTTCATTCTCCTTGATAGCAATGGTATGCTGTATGATTGAGGAATCATATTGTTTCAAGTCAACATAGCTCCATGCAAAGACATCAATGAACCTTTTCATCATCTGAACATATTTAGTCTTCATATCAGCTGAAAGAAATTTTGAAATCTTTACCATCTTAGGCACAAGTGAATCTCCTAAATTGCAACTTTCCACCTCTTCTTCATCAGCTTGTAATTTTGGTGCTTTGAATACATCGTTTTGATCAAACAATTTCTCAAGGGGAATAAGACCTTTAGGAATCAAGTTGTTTTTTAATTGTAAGACTTCAGGTTTTTCCTTTGATTCCATAAACATATTTTGCTAATCCATTTGAGTGTTCTGAAATTCTTCCTTTAACTCAATGAAATTCCTTACTTGTTGATCATCCTCAAAGACCTGCCAACAAATGATGTTATCTGGTATAACTGGTCTGTGTCTAACTTCCACCTTATATTTTTCAGAAGAGTTTGTAGGAATAATAAAAAGGCTGGCTGAAACAGCAAGAGAATCTGCAACAGAGTTTTGATCTCTAGTTTTAATACTAAAAGTATGAGTCTGAAACTTTTCCAACATCTCCAACACTAAGCTTCTATATGCCCTCATCCTTACATCCTTGGTTTGGTAGGCACCTTCTACTTGTTTTATTACCAATTCAGAATCTCAATAAACAACAATATTTCTAGCTTTCAATTTTAACAAAGCTTCTAATCCCAAAATCAGAGATTCGTACATGACCATATTGTTAGTGCAATCAAAATTCAACGTGTAGGAGAGAAACTTACTTTCTTTATCAGGACTTGTGATCCAAATTCCAACTCCTGCCCCCTCTCTTCTTGTTGATCCATCAAAATATAATTACCACCAACCTGGTGTCTTATTTTCATCTTTTTCCTGATCTCCTTGACTCTGGTTTTCCGAAAACTTATCCTGTGATTCCTCCTCAGCTAATTCATTGAAAGGGATGGCTGATCTGAGACCAGTGTCACATGAATAAATTGGAAAGCTTTGAGGTTTATCTTTGCTACTTACCATATAAGCCATTCTGTTTTCCCGATACAGTCTTCTTTTCTCACCAAAAATAGGAATAGTAGCATAGGTAAGGTCCATCTGCATTGTGCCTTTGATCTTTACTGCCCATGATCTCGAAAGAAGCATCCCAAACTTAGGTGGAATATCAGCCACAACAATATCCATGACGATTGTTTTTGCTGGAATTTGTGTGAGACCCACAACAACATCCTTTATCAAACCAATTCATTGAACTCTTTTTGAATCAAAGGAAAATAAATCCTTATATGGTCTAGTTACCTCCAAACCCAGTCTTTCCATTGTCACTTTTGGCATAAGATTATGAGATGCCCCTGAATCTAACATAGCATTATGTAAACTCATGTCATGAATGCTAATGCTTATGTAGAAAGGAGGGAACTCTTCATTCTGTTCATCTTCAAGTCTTGGACCCAAGCAAATAATAGGATTATATTCTTGTGCATTTAGGATATTAGCTACTCCTGGTTGTGAATTGAGCATTTCAACAATTTTGCTTCTGTATTTTTCAACCTTGAGGATTTCATTAAAGGGAACTGATATCTTAATTTTTGCAATCTCATTCTCAAGGTTGAAAATAGAAACAGTCTTTTCAACTTCTTTAGGAGGGGATGGAGCTTGAATATCCTTTTTGACAGGTGGGGAATCATTCTTATCTTCAGTAACCTTTGAGTTGTCCTTCTTATCTTCAATTGTCTTTGAGCTATCCTTCTTGGGTGATGCCTTACTTGCTGTAATAGGCACGTTTCTATTCCTGAGATTGTATTGATTTTGCATCTCAAAGATAGCATGCTGATAACCCTTTAAAAAGTCTGAAGGCTTTTCTCCTGTTTTGGTCATACTGGACTCATCATGTTCTTCCTTAGTTAAGAAAATCCCTGACACTTCTTCATCCAAACAATGAATGGACTCCTCAGGAATTTCCAGTTCATCTTCTTCATCCACCAAATTTTGCTGGAAAGGAGGTCTTACTGGAGGATCCGGCTGTTGATTTCTATTCTCTCTTGGCCTTTGCTAATTTTGAGGTCTTCTGAACTGAGGATTCCTAAATTGAGGTTCTTGCTATGCTGGAGGAGCAGAGGCATTCCCAAGATCCAACCGATCCATCAGCTTTTCCATGGTTTTCATCATCGTTTCAAACTTATCTTCTGGAGCTGATGTAGAAGGTTTTTCTTCTTGTTTTAATTTGGCTTTTGCCATCTTTGATTTCTTAGCAGCATTCATGTTTAACTCCACTTTAATTGCATCATTTTGCATATCAGCAAGAGTAGAAGACTCCCTTTCCCTGAGTAACAAGGAGAAATCAGAATTGAATGCTTCGGCATATCTTAGTTGTGCCAAAGCCCCAGGAGGTTTCAAATCAGCTGGGATGGAATTGTATATTTTATTAAATCTCTTGGAGAAGTTTTGAAAAATTTCATTAGGAGCTCTTCTAAGATTGTTGTATTCAGTAAGAGCTTAGACAGGGTTAGTTCTATTTCCCCATTTCCTTAGGAAACTATCTTCAAACTCTGCCCAACTGTGAATACTTCTAGCTCTAAGAGACTTAAACCATTTTCTGACCTCTCCAATGAAAATTTGAGCAAAAAATCTTAGCTTTACATCTTCATCATCAACTTCCTCTCTGTCAGCAAAATAATTGAATCTGTCTACATGTTCTTCTGCTGTAATGTCTTCATCTCCACCCCATGTTGGAATTCTAGCTGAATATTTGCTAGGAAGATCATGTAAAATAGCAGGGAGGGCTAATGGAGCATACCTAGCAGGTATAGCCATAATGAATGGAGGAGCAGTGATGACAGGTACTGTATGAGCAGTGGAACCAGAACTGATATGAGGTGGATTTCCTAGTTTTTGAGAAGTACTGGGACTAGCAGAGGCAGAGGATAAAGTGCTGGTACGAAAAGGACTATTTGGACTTTGCAAACCACTGAAAAAAGTACTCCAATTTGGAAGGGTCACACCAGTTTTAGACTTGAGTATGACTTCAAAAGGATCAAACTCTTTGAGTTCATTTAAATCTTCCTCTTCTAACAGTAATTCTGAAGTAACAACCTCCCAAAATTCCTCCTTATCTTTTTGTGACACTAAGGATGAAGTATCAATACCTCTTTTATGTAAATCTAATATAATTCCAATAAGTTCTTCTTCGTTTTCAAACCTCAACAATACCTCATGAATTTTATCATCAACAATTTTATCATCAACAATTTTATCCTCATGACTTCTTGAGAATTCAGACAACAAAGATTTTGAAAAAGATGGAGTACCTGGTGTTTTAGGAAATCTTTGTCTTCTTCTTGAAATGGTGTTTGCGTTGTCCACAGGTGTAGGTGGATCTGGGTCAGGATTGCTCCATGTATATCTTCCTCTCGAAGCCACCTTTTAAACTTTGAGAATGTATGGAGTCACTAATATAGAACTCAGCCTCGAAAAGTCTTCTGAGCTCCTTCTACCTTCAGAAGTTCAGTCTCTTGTTTCGGGAATAAATAATCTTCAAGCTCCCGGTAGACGCACCAAAATGTTATCTCAAAATCAGGCCCTGGAAGGCTGCAGAACAAGAAGACTTCGAGTAACTATTTCAGACCAATCTTTTAGCTAAGGCTTAGCCTCCTCAGCCTAAGAGGGCTCTCTCAAAGTGTTTAAGATTTGTGATTGTGATTGAGATGGCTAACTCTTTTATGTAACAAATAGGAACGAGGCTGGTAAGATCTAAATTAACAAGCATCCATTGGGATCATGGAGTCATATATCATTTAGCATCAACAATGAATTAGTTTTGCAATGAAATCAAGGCATTTCGACTTCAATATATATAAGGTACAGTAGACACAACAAGGACAGCATATGAGTACATGAAAGAAGTTAGAGCACAGCATGTGATTTTCAAGTAATCAAGTACTCATCAAATTGAAAATAACATAAAAGACAACAAGATGAATGCATATATTGAAGTCAATATGATTCTTGAGTAGCAAAAAAAAACCATCACTGTATTACTAAAGGAACAGAGTTTTTACATAAGCTTCACAACAGGCTTTTTACATAAACTTCCAACCCTTATTACATTTCACATCCTTCTATATATAGAGTTATTCCTTCTACATTTAAGGAACTCGAGAACTACTTCTAATGACACCTATTTAGCTTTTAACTGCCTATTAAATATAACAAACTTCCACTAGACCTTCTAGACATCTAAATCAAATGGGACTCTAATTCCATAACAGCCTTGGTCTACAATCATTTTCGTTCTCTGACATCTGGTTCCCTTCTGGCGGTGGCTGTGATGGACCTTCAATGCTTCATGTTGCTCTTCAATATCACATGTTTTCCAATGCCCTGAAACATAGGAAACTACCCCTTGTGTACCAGTCTTTAGTTTGCCTCAAGATGTTCGGAGCCAACGAAGTTCATCCTTTATCCTTTAATTATCCAAAATGGAGCTGACTGCCACGTCCTTGATGTGATGTCCACCGTTTTCATGCGTGGAAGCCACAATTCTTGCAAACTGTTCCAGATATGCTGAAGTGTGATAAATATGCTTACTTTATGATAAAAATCTAAAGTAAGATTCGTATGCATATGATATCCACCTGTCTTGACCTGGTTGAATCTTAATAGCTTCAACTGATATCTCGCATACCTTATAGATATTCACCTTCAAAAATTCCCGCTCATATTCAAAACTGGTTAATTGAAATTGGATTGTTTAGCTTCAGCAGTTTCGTAGCGCGCTACGAAACTACTGAGCTTTAATCATCGCTTTCAGCAGTTTCATAGCGCGCTATGAAACTGCTGAGTTGTTTCAAAAATCATATTTTTAGCCCCAAACTTTACTTATTTGAGCACTTTGCTGTTAGAATCTTCCTTAAACTATTTCAAGTTTTTTCAAAACTGACATGGATGTTTGGTTCTTCAAAAAGGATTATACCAAGCGAAATCATCAAAACTTTGGGATATAGCCTTACTTGTGATGAGACTTCTTCATGGAGATTCTTGTAGCTGACTCAACTGTATCTTTAAGTCTTCAACTTGTTTCTTCATGACTTTGATCCCAGACCTGAGGTTTGTATTGACTTTTCTAATGAACTGAGCTTCCTTTATTGCAGGAGTAGTCCAGCTACGGAACTGAACACTAAAATCCACCACTTCAGGAATTTGAAAATTTTGATCCTCCCACCGAGCTTGCATCTGATTAAAATAGGCTTCTTTAAGTGCAAATTTTCTGGCAGCCTTCTTTAATCTAGCGATTTCAAGGTTGGCCAATTCCAATTTCTTTTTTAAGTCTTCTATATTCCTTTCTTTCACAAGGTTGAGTCTCCTCCACTTCTTTCTCTGCCCTTGCCAATACCTCTTGTACTTGCTTGAACTTCCTAGTTATGGGTCTCCTGGGCTTGAACAAAAATTGTTCAACTCGCTCATCAAACTTGAGTTTCTTTGAGGCTTTAACTTTCTTTGTCTTCTCTTCTCTTGATTGCATCAAATCAGCTTGAACTAGTGGAGACTCTTCAATGTCAATTTCCTGCAATAAATCATTTAAATCACCCTTCAAAACATGACTTTCTTCAATAACTATTGACTTACCCTTTTATTTAGCCACCTGGCTCCTCATTCTTCTTCTTTGAGCTCCTCCACCGGTGCTTCATTCATGTGTAGTCTCTATACCCTGAGCTTTTTCTTTAATTGACTGCTGAGGTGTATCCTGAATAATCAGTGGCTTTGTAGACTCTCCAACTTGTTTCCTTGCTTTTAACTTTGAAACCCCTTTGGCTCTTGTTTATGGTTCAGGACTGGTTGTTGTTGAAGGTTCTTTTGCCACTAGAGGGCTGAGACTTGAAACCAGAGATGAATATGAATGTGTCCCAGTCTCTGCCTACCCTCTGGAGCTCATGCAAAACCATTAACTTAACCAAGCCATGATGGAAAAGTGAAGTCTCACAGGCTTCTTTTCTCAGTTGTACCTTATCACACATTTTACTTAAATTGTGGAACAAGTAATAAGGTAGATCAATAGATGTTTTCCCTGTGAAATGTAGTAGCAGTTTAAAATGGTATGAGTACACTTTGTTATATCTCCCTTCACAGGTTAGGTACTTCTGTATACAAGTGAGTAAATGGGCATAATATTCTTTGACATAACTTCTAGGAATGGATTTATTTAGATCTGAATCAACGAATTCCTGCTTTAGAAACTCCTTGCATGGGTTCATGTCAAATTTGAAATTTTTGAACCAATTTTCTTGCCCTCTTGGAATTTCTGTCACTGTGGATATCATGTCTGGAGAGACCTACAATTCCAGCATGCCAACCTTTGAATTTAGCCCTGTGAAATTCAGCACAAATTCTTTTGTCACCTGTGCATGACCTCCATGGAGCTTCTTGCAAAAATTCCAACATCCAACTTGTTTGAATTCCTGTTCGACATCTTTATTCTTCAAGGTTATATCCAAGCCTACAGGCTCATTTCTGATACATTTACTTGATCGGTGGTCTTTCCTTTCCACAGATTCCTCCATGGAGATTCAGTAACCTGTGAACTAGAAATGAAAGCGTTGCTCAAACTCCAAACTCTGCCTCGCTTGAATAGCTGGCTCGCTTGAATGGCTGGCTCGCTTGAATGGCTGATGTTTTCAAATTGAAATCTAGTAGATTTATTTCGCATGCAATTCCTACAAACATCATTAAAACCGAGCATACTTGGCCTTTCTTGGAACTTGGATTTCGTGTGTGTCAATGCCCCTAGTGATTGCAATGATGGAGATAAGCGGTTAGAGATGAGGTATGGAGTACATAAACTGACAATGAGTGACGTAGCCATAGGTTAATTTGACATATTTGACAGTTGAGGAAAGATTTGCTGCAGAATGCACGAATCTCTGATTTTGCAGCGCACTCAGTGTAAATTTTGAATAATGCGCTACGAAATCACCTAAAACCTATCGCACTGCACAATCATCTAAAGGAACTTTGCGCTGCGAAAACACTTAAAAGGCTTTTGCGCTACGAAACTATTAAAAGGATTAATGCGCTGCGCAAATGCTTCAGAGTGATTACATGCACTACGCAATCACCTAATAAGGTTGTTTGGTACGTAATGATTTTGGAATAAAACTGACACATGGCTATGAGATGGATGATGAAAGAGGGTGACCAATGATAGATAGGAATACATTTTTGACTCAAGACCTTCTGAACTGAGACTCTAAGTAAAAACAGGTTTAAACTAACACTGACCTTTATCATCAATCTGATAGAGAATTTTTTTTTTTTTTTTGGCAATAGAATTCTCAAGTGATAACACTCTACACCTCACACTGCTCCCAAAATCTGTTTCCATGGTCATTATATTAAGGAAAATAGTGGACACCATGGGAATCACCCTTGGTGCAAGATAGACCTCTGATAGGTGTTAGGATTGGCTAAGGGGCTCCCCCAACCTTCATTCATTTCCTCCTACCTTCATCCATATTTTTATGCCTTCAAGACAACATTTATACCCTCAAAAATCTCTTAGAACCCCTAATGTAGCAAAACAGGGCCCACTATAGCAACACAAGACCTTTTGTAGAAGCCTTGTAGTAGTGTTCTTTGCAACCGATTTTTCTTCCCACTTCAATCATAACTTATTTAGTTGAATAATGAACCAAATTGTGATTTGACGATTAAGGAAGTCTCTTAGATGACTCCCACCTCCTTCTTTCCTCACTGGAAAAATAAAAAAATTAATTAATTAATTAAAAAGAAAAAAATATAATTAGTATTTTTTTCATAAGCATGTTAAAATTTAGATTCCTTATTTTTAAGAAAATGTAAAGTAGATCAATGATACATGAAAGTAGGTCGCTAATTGTAGAGTCCCTACTTTACACCTTATCATCCATCATTACCTACTGTTTTCATCACTTTCTTCTCTCTTTTGCCTCATTTTCCACCCAGATCATTACATTAGTTGTCATTAAACATGATCAAGTGAGCTTGGCTAATGGGTAATTGTTTTGTTTAGTTTTTGACATACTTGCAGGTATTCCGCAACCTTCTGCTGATTCCGCAGCCATCTGCTGATTCCGCAGCCATCTGATGATCCCGTAGCCATTTTGTTGATTTCAAGGTTACACGTGCTATTTTGCAGAACGAGCCACGTGGGCATGTTGGAATATACGTGCTCGAGGTTCCTGTGCCATCAGTTCAGCCGGCCACGTCATTTGTACCTCCGGTCAAAGGGGGTCAAGTTACGGTCAAATAAAGGCAGCTTAACGTGGATACGTAAGCTGTTTGATCACGTCGGTGGAAAAGGTGACTTGTCCATGTTTTGGAAGCCGTGGGGGACATGATCTAATGTTAGATTCATTGCCCATATCGACCAGGACCTCCAGCTTGACCACGAAGCCTATGACGTGTTACCTGCACCTTTAATACGCATGACAGTCAGTTTATTTTCTGTTTTTATGTTTACGTATTAGGCCATCTTGCAGATGCCTATATATACTTGCGTTTGCGTACGCTTATGTTCACTTTTCAGATGCTGTAGTGTATGTATTTGTGAGAATTTTGGCACGTTTTCAAACTCTGTTTTTATAAGAGCTGTTCTAGCACTTTTTGACTATGTATCTCTGCATATAAAGTAATGGAAACGCTGTTTTGAAGTCTTAAGAGCATCTGAGTTTTCTGTGGATAATATGAATGGAGGGCCCCTGTTCGTAGTAGCCTTGTAAAGTATTTTCATGTTTATACTTCTGCAATTTCTTTATTTTACAAACAGAATTTCCTTTCTTGAGTTATGTACAACTTGATTTCTCTTTATTGCTGCAGCCTTTATTTTCACTGATCAGATTTACTTCTTTGCAGGTTTTCACCCGGGATTAAGTGTGTTGTGTTTGCTTTAATATCTAATGGTAGTTGCAGTTGTCTTGTTCATAATGCTGCCCTTTTTACTCTGTTTTCTAGATTAGTTTTTAGCTTAGTTTTACAAGTTGGATGCTAACCAATTTATGCTCTCTTTATCATGAATGGCTTATATTTCAAGAGAACAGAACACTAATTAATTGCAGCTTGTCTTTGAGTAGTCTTGGCTTGTGACACTAATACTTCTTCCACTTGTTACACATAATCACATATGTAGGAAGCAGTATGATGGAAAAGGCTTAGTAGTGTTACAATTTGTCAATTAGAGTTTTTATCAATTCTTGGATTTGTCTTCAGCTACCCCCTAATCGTGTTTTACGCAGTACTATGTGGTAGAAGCAGGGAGTTAGGAGGAGATAACCATTAACATCAATCCTTGAAGTGATTTCTTGTTTCTTTTATTTGCAGCAATATGGATAGAGACTAATGCCATTAGAACGTGGTCATTTACTTTCAAGTCATTTCAATTTATTCATTTCTTTCAAGTTCTTTTCCTTTACGAATTCAGCAAGTAATTAGAATCACCAATCACACACACTTTCACTCATATAGAACTCACTTTTCACACACCTGCACTCATCTGTCTATAATCATCACTCCATCTTAGGAAGATAAGTTAACCATAAACAACACCCCCAAACGACAAAAGCTCTAAGAAAGTTGCTTAAGTACATATAGTACACCCTCACTTCATCAGCTTACGAGCCCCGGGTTGACAATTAATGACATCAATTTAGGAACACTAAATTGACTAAACATTTTGGCGCCGTTGCCGGGGAAGTGAAATTAAGTAGCCATACTTAGAGAAAAAAAAACATAAAAAAAAAAATTTCAAGGAAAGAAGTTAATAACCTATCCAAGTATGCTCTCCTCTTGCACTTTAAAGTGATTTGGAGGATCAGAAAGGAGAAAGTTATTGATTTAGTAGTTTCTTGAGTATGCTCTCTTCTTGCACCTAGAGTGAACTGGAAGATTAGAAAAAGAACTATTAACTTGACTTGAAGAAAAAATAAAAAATGACATGCATAGAGCTAGAGATTCTAGAGGACGGTTTTTAGCTAGAGCTCGAAGTTCAATTTTTACAAGTCCATCTGCTTCAAGGGATAGACAAGAGACACCCCCCTTATCTCCAACCGAAACTCCTAGTCCTAGAATTCCTGGAATTCAAGAGCCAAGAGTTGACTCTCCTACACCTTCTATTGAGTTTGAACCAGGAAGAGACTCTTCTCTTTCTCCTACAGGAAGACCAATTGTAATTGAGGAATTGGAATCATCTGAAGAAGAAGGAGAAATCTCTTCTCATTCACCTTTTGTAGAGGAACCAGAAGATTTTGAAATCCCTAGGAGAATCATCATGGCAGAGGAAGAAGGAGGAGGTAGAGGTAGAGGTAGAGGAGGAGGAGGAAATAACAATAACAATAATGGAGGTAGAGGTCCCATAGGAGGAGGGAATAGAAATGGGGATAATTCATTTGGGTTTCCCATTGTTAATGAGGATTCCCGAGCCACTATGAAAAACATATCACCATCTGTCCTCCCTAACTTCCATGGGTTAAGGACTGAGGACCCTGAAACATTCTTATTTGAGTTTTAAGTGGTGTGTCGAACTTATGACTACCTGGATGACTCTCAGAAACTCAAGTTGTTCCCTTCAACACTGAAGGATCAAGCCTTGAAATGGTTCATGGGGTTACTCACTCAATCCATTAGGACTTGGGATGAGATGAAACTGACATTTTTGGATAGGTATTTAGACTATTGCATGCCTACTAATCACAAGGACGAGGTTTTTAAAATGGTACAAAAAGAAGATGAGAGTCTAGAAGATTTGCTTGAAAGATTTCAATATAACTTAAAAAGAGAAAAAATGAATACCTTGGATGAAGAGACCTTAAAAGCCCTCTTATTAAAAGCCATCAGGGATGAATGGATAGACATCTTAAACATGATGGGGAAAGGGGATATTTCTCAACTTTCTCTCAATGACATAGCAGAACTTTGTATCCATCTCTCAAGGGGCAAATCAAAAACTCAAAAAGGGCCTAGAGATCCTTCTCTCCTAAGGGCGAATAAATCTGCAACAGGATCAGTGAGTAGGGCTGAAATCGGCAGTATGATTGATGAATTTAAAACTGACATCTTAGGGAGTCTTAGTGAACAACTTGATACCCTTAAGATTCACAATAAACAAAAAGCAGAAGCTGAGGCTTTGGCTATCTTTTGCCCGAAATGTAGAAAGAAACATGCTTTAAGGGAATGTCCCTTAGATGCACACGTTGTAGAAACATGTGTAATTTGCTCAGAAACTCATGAGACCAAGGACTGTCCTTCAATCCCTGGCCTCAAAGCAGTCTTTCAAGAGGATCCAGATACACTTGAATCTCTTTGTTTTATTGCAAGGAGACCTTGGCAAGGACAACAGAATCAAGGGTTTAACAACTCTATGAATTCTCAATCCCAACCAAGTTGGAATCCTTGGCAACAACCTCGGCCTCAACCTCAAAATGCTTTCCAAGCATGGATGCAAAGCATGCAAAATCCTTATGGGATATTTGCACAATTCTATCAATATCCTCCATCATTTCAGAATCAGCAAGCTCCACAACTTCCAAACCAAGGTCAACAACTATCATTGCCATATCCTCAACAACAACAACCTCCTCCACAAAATCAAAATTCTCAATTAGCACTTCAATCCCAGCAGAAATCTAACCAACTTCCCTCTCAGCCATTACCAAATCCAAATAATAGGAACCCTCAAAATGCTTACATGATGGAAGGTCAACCATTCTCTACCTATATGGTTGTTCCTCTTAATGAAGTACAACTTAGATCAGGTAGAATCCTAGATCAACCTTCCACAAGTGTTCAACAACCAAGCATTTCTGAGGAGGAATCTCTCAAAGTCAATAAAGGTTCTGAAGTATCACTTCAAACCCAAAATATCCAAAAAGAAAAAGAAAAAGAATCAATCTCTACAACTCCCCTAGTTGAGCAACCTACACCTACAGCTACACCTCCCTTTCCTGAAAGATTGCAAATTGATAAAGGGGTGGAAAAGCAGATATGGGTGCCTGACTATAACTTCCTAGATGAATTGAAGAATGTATGTATCAAGATCCCCTTGTTACAAGCCATTAAGGAAATTCCCATTCTAGCGAAGACAATAAAGGAGTTGAGTTTGAAGAAAACAGTAAAAAGAACCAGAGATACTAAAAGGATACATCTAGTTGGAAAAATTGCAGACATAATGATGGGTAAGATTACCATGCAAAAGTATGTAGATCCCGGTAGTCCTATTGTCAAAACTCATATTAATGGGGTTGAAATCCCAAATACTCTGATTGACTTAGGAGCCGTGATCAACATCATGAGTAGACAGACCATGGATCAGTTAAAGCTTCCTAACCTTCTCTTTACACCTACTCTGCTGCAGCTTGCAGATAGATCAATTATTAAACCTGATGGTGTATTGGAAGATATTCCAGTCTCTCTAGATTCTTGGGAATATCCTGTTGATTTTATGATTTTAACTCCCAAGAACAATCTAGGAGGACATCCTCTTATTTTAGGAAGACCTTGGCTGGCCACAGCTGATGCTTTCATAAGTTGTAGGTCTGGAGACATGTATATATCAGATGGTAATTCCACCAAGAAGTTCAACTTGTATCCCCCAGCAAAAGCTATAACAGAAATAGGAGAAGATGAATGGTAGAGGATGAAGATACTATACAACCAGTTTTAACCATCTCTGAGATCAGTGAGGATAGTCAAATTCTAAATACATTAGAAAATTTTGAAGTATCTTTAGAATATGACTCTGAACATTTTCAGATAGATGCAGACATTGAATATCTCTCCTCTAGACAAATGTCTCTCTTCTCAATGGAAGAGTTTGGTAGTTCTACAGTTGAAATCCTCCCAGGAAAAACATTAAACATTAACAAAAACTTGGGAAGACCACAACAAGAAGAATTAACTAAACTGTTGCAAAAACATTCCACTGCCTTTGCATGGGAATACACTGACATGAAAGGAATCGATCCTAAGACTTGTATTCATCACATCTACATTGAAGAGAATAGCAGACCTATTAGGCAACCACAAAGAAGGATGAATCCAAACCTTAGGGAAATTGTGAAAGAAGAACTGCAGAAATTGCTCAAGGTAAACTTCATTTACCCCATTTCAGATAGCCAATGGGTTTCTCCCTTGGTTATAGTGCCCAAAAAGAATGGTAAATGGAGAGTTTGCATTGATTATCGAGAATTGAACAAGGCAACACTAAAGGATCATTTTCCTTTACCTTTTATTGATCAGGTACTAGACACTTTAGCAGGTAAAAAGTATTTCTCATTCTTGGATGGTTTTAGTGGGTACAATCAAATTCAGGTAGCACCTGAAGATCAAGACAAAACCACATTTACTTGTCCTTGGGGAACTTTTGCCTACCGAGTACTCCCTTTTGGATTGTGCAATGCACCTGCTACATTTCAAAGGGCTGTATTACGAATCTTTTTAGATCTGATTCATGATTGTGTAGAGGTATACATGGACGATTTCACAGTTTATGGTAATACATTTGAAGAAGCTTTGGAAAATTTGGAAAAAGTACTGGTAAGATGTAAGGAAACAAATCTTTCTTTAAGTCATGAAAAGTGTTTTATGATGTTTACTGAAGGGATTGTTTTAGGACATCATATTTCAGGAGATGGGATCAAGGTTGATAAATCCAAAGTTGAAGTCATCTCTAAGTTACCTGTTCCAAATTGCCAAAAGGATGTTAGAAGTTTTCTTGGGTTTATTGGGTATTACAGAAGATTTATCGAAAACTTCACTAGGATAGCATCTCCTCTTTTCAAATTGCTTACCAAGGACTGTGAGTTTAAATGGGATCCTGAGTGTCAATCTACCTTTGAAGCTTTAAAGTCTAGAATATCTGAAGCACCCATCTTAAGGGGGCCAAATTGGAAACTCCCTTTCCACATTTCTACTGATGCTTCAGATACAGCTCTAGGAGCTGTTTTGGGACAAAAGGATTTGATCCCTTATGCCATTTATTACACAAGTAAGAATTTGACTCCTACTGAGTTAAATTATACTGTTACAGAAAAAGAGTTCTTAGCTGTGGTACATGCAATCAACAAGTTCAGACACTACATAACCGGCTATGAAACCTTTGTCCATACTGATCACTCTGCCATAAGATACTTAATGAACAAACCTGTCACTAATGGTAGAGTTACAAGATGGCTTTTACTTTTGCAAGAATTCAACATTACTGTGTTAGATAGACCTGGAAAGCAAAACACAGTAGCTGATTTCTTGTCTAGAATCCAAAACACTAATGAGGATTCTCCAGTAGAAGATAAGTTTCCAGATGAATACTTGTTTGCAGTGACTACCAAGACTCCTTGGTATGCAGATATGGCTAATTATCTTGTTACAGGGAAACTTCCTCTACACTTATTTGCTAATGAGAAAAGGAAAATCATTCGGGAGAGTTCACATTATTCTTGGATTTCTAATGAATTGTTCAAAACAGGGCCAGATTGTATAATCAGAAGGTGTGTTCGGGAAGATGAAATGCCTGACATCCTTAAGGCATGTCATGATGAACCATGCGGCAGGCACTTTGCGGACAAGAGAACAGCCTATAAAATCCTTTCTCTAGGATATTATTGGCCTTCTCTATTTAAAGATGCAAAGCAGTATGTTAAAAGGTGTGATAGCTGCCAAAGAGTTGGGAAACCAACTCCTTCAAATGAAATGCCTCTACAGCCTCAGGTATGAATCGAACCCTTTGAGAAATGGGCTCTAGATTTCATTGGACCAATTAATCCACCATCAAAGCAAAAGAAATATATACTGGTTTGTACTGATTATGTTACTAAGTGGGTAGAAGCAAAAGCATTGCCTTCTGCCACTGAAAATTCAGTTGTTCAATTTCTTTTTGAGGATATCTTCACTCGTTTTGGTGTCCCAAGGGAAATTGTGACAGATCAAGGCAGCCAGTTTACATCTAATTTGATGGAGAAGCTGATGGAGGAATATAAGATCAAGCACAGAACATCTACTCCCTACCATCCGCAATCCAATGGTCAAGTGGAATCTACCAATAAAGTTCTTGAAGGCATTATCACCAAGACTATTCATCTTCATAGAAGAGATTGGGCGGAAAGGCTCCCTGAAGCCTTATGGGCCTATAGGACCACATGGAAGAACACAACAGGACATTCTCCCTATGAACTTGTTTATGGGAAGGAAGTCCTGCTTCCTATTGAGTTCCAAATCAAGACCTTCAAGATGGCAGTCCAATTGGGAATGAGCCTCTCAGAAGCTCAAAGACACAGAATGGACCAGCTGAATGAGCTAGATGAAATGAGACAAGATGCAATTCTAAGGACCGATCTAGTTCAGCACCAAAGATCTAAATGGCATGATCGTCATATCAAAGAAAGAAAGTTTCAGAAAGGAGATTGGGCTCTATTTTTTGATTCAAAATTCAAAGACTTCAAAGGAAAGTTTCAAACTCATTGGCTTGGGCCATATGAGATTGATGAAGTCTTTAGCAATGGAGCAGTTCGAGTAAAAACTATCGATGAATTTCATACTCCTCTTATTGTGAATGGCCACCGCTTGAAAATCTACCAGAAGCCATTCTCAAAAGAAGAGTTTGTCAAATTGTTCAAAGAAGATTCTGCAATCAGGCTGGTGGAGAAGGATTCTTCTCCTCCATCAGCCTAAAGCTTTGGTTTTTGAAAAAAAAAAAAAAAAAAAAAAAAAAAAAAAAAAAAAAAAAAAAGAAAAAAAAAGAGAATAAATATATGAGCTTGAAAACCAATCTCTGATTGGCAGTCTCGTACAGAAAACCTGAGGTGAAAATCAGGGTCACCTGACACCTCATGTTTTCTAAAGAAAAAAAATCTCTTTCTTCCCTTATTTCATTTCATTTCATCATCGCCACCATTTCACCCACCATTTCATTCATTTTCCACTCCACCTCATTTGTTTTCATTCATCCATCCACCCACTACACTCCATCTCATCAATAAAGTCATTTTTTTTAAAACTAAAGTTGCTTTTGTGCAGTTGGAGGCTACTGTTGCAGATTCCGCAGCCATCTGAGGATTCTGCAGCCATCTAATGATTCCGCAGCTCTCTGTACCTGCATAAAAAAAAAAACACACACAGTCTGTTTGAAGTTTCTTTACAGCTCAATAGTCATCAATAATAAATGGAGAATAATCATGCAACAGTCATAAGCCAGTGAAGGGTTAAGTGGCAAGTTATCAAAGGCAAATCTAAGCGGGAATCTGAGGTATGTTTCAAATCCTAAGCTTACAATTATTTCATTATGCAAAGTTTTCTAGGTTATGTTTCTTGCCACTAAGTGTAATGATTACCAGCCATGAGACCATATACCCACGTATCTCCCACGACTATCAGTCCTTGATTACCACGATTTTAAATCTCACTTCCGGCTGCTTCTTCCATTAAGATCTCGTACTTAGGTGACGTAACCTAATGTACTACGTCTCTACGACATTAACTCATGCAGCCAAGTGTAATTCCGAAGCCGAGATCTAAGGACATAGCCGTTGTTCATTCATTAACCCTTCTACCCTCTTACGCTCATATCATTTCACTCCCATTTCCACTCACATGTTTCATTCCATCTACGCTGCTACCATTCACCACACTCTGTTATGCTGTGCTCACTACGCTGCCATTCACCATACTCTGTTTTTTCCTCTCCGCTAATTCTAAACACCAGTGGAGGTCTATTACGGCCGTATTCAAAGTTGAACCCATAATCCACTGTGTTGAGGCCGTAAATTCACTGTGTAAGGCCATTTTAAAGCCGAGTTCCAAAACAGAGCCGTGAATTCACTGTGTAATACCCTTGTTGAAGCCGTGTTCCAGAACAGAGCCGTGAATTTACTGTGTAAAACCCTTGTTGAAGCCGTGTTCTGAAACCAAAGCCGTGAATTGACTGTGTGAAGCCGTTTTGAAGCCGTGTTTCAAATAGAACAGAGCCGTAAAAGCCAATGGGGAAGCTCTTGAGGGCAGAACCGGAAGGTTCAAAGTTTTTGGAGGGTTATCCTCAGGTCAAGGAGGCATTACAAAAGGCAAACTGGTTGCAATGCGTACAGAAGTTCAAAGGCTACCATAGGGAGGTGACAAAGGCCTTTGCAAGGTCCTTCAGAGAAAAAGATGGTCACGTGGAGATAGGAGACTTACAATTCACAGTCAATGAAAGCAACATAGCACAAGCTACCTCACTTCCACAGACTGGAGAAAGGTGGTTTAAGAACCGGGCAGTTCAAGATCAGCAGTGGAAACGAATCCTAAAAAACCCAGGTATGGACACCAGTATCTTCACTAAAGGGATTCTTGTTTCTTATGTTAAGGAGGAGTGGACCACTTTACTCTTGTTAGTACAGAAATTTTTCACTTGTGAAGGAAGATTTGGGGTCTTATATGTTTATCATGCAAAGGTTATGATGCATTTTCTAGGAGATGACATTAACCTCCCTTACTTTCTATTTTCAAGTCTTAAGAAAATGTGTGCAATGGTCCAAAAGAACCCTAGAAATGTTGAAGCACATTTATGTCATCACGGTCTTGTGAAATTGCTGGTTGAGGAACAATTAAAATAAAAAAGAGACTCATGGGAGAGGTTTCTCATAAGAAACCATTTTCAAGAATTAGGAGAAACTTCTGGAGGGTCCCCTCAAGTGCCAAAAAGAAGTAGAAGAAAAAGAGGAGAGGGGGTTAACCAAGAAACTACTGCCCAAACAGAAACCATTGTTCCTGATACCACTATGGCTAAAACAACTGCCCAAGAGGAAACTGTTCAAGAACAGTTTGATGAGGAAACTGATATACAGCATCCTGAACAGGATATTGATCCTGGATTTACTGAAGATGATAACCAAGTATCCCAAGGAATTATCACTAAAACTCTTTCAGAACTTGCTCAAGAAATTGCTCAGAAAAGGAAAGAAGGGAAGAAGAAACGTAAGCAAGATAAAGGTAAATCTGTAGTCCAAGAAATTCCCCTCACTCCTGAAGATACTAGTGAGGAAGACACTCAGCCCTTAGCTCAAAGAATGGCCAAACTTTATAAAACTGCCCTCTCTAAAAAGGTGGAAAAACAGAAGCAAAAAGTACCAAAAGAAAAACAGCAGAAAATACCAAAAGGAAAACAGAGTACCACCTCTGTAAGAAGGAGCAGCAGATTGCAAAATAGAAAAGTAGGGGCCACAAAGGGTAAACAGTCATTCTTCATTGACTTAAGCTCACCTCAAAAAGGTGCTACAAGTCCTCCACACGCTGAGCACATTGAGACTACTCCTCCACGTGAGGAAAGTCCGTTTGAACATGAACTTGAGCATGAACATGGATCTGAATTTGATTATGAACCAAGTCCCAAAAAGTCACCTGAAGTGGACCCGGAGCAGAAAAAAGTGTATAATTATCTGGAAACATTGGAGCAAGCAGCCGCTGGCCCTAGTAATGTTCAGCCTTTAGAACAACAAGTCCACTCCTTGAAACAGGAAATTTTTGAGGTTGAGGTTCTAAATCGACATATCATGCAAGAAAATGAGAAGTTGAAAGAGCAAGCCAAATTGGATAAGATGATTCATGATAACACCATGTTACATTTGGGCCTGTGGAAAAGAAATAACAAAAAGTTAAGGAAGAGATGCAAAAAGCTAAACAGAGCCTTGATCAACCTAAAATTCAGATGCTTAGTAAAGAAGCCAAGGGTAAATGTGTCTACACAGAGAAAGAAGAGGAGATTGGATGTCTTGGCAGAGGCATCACAGCAGGTTGATTGATCAGTGTTTTTGCATGAGGACATGCAATGCCCTCGTAGTGGGGGTATGTAGAGTCCCTACTTTACACCTTATCATCCATCATTACCTACTGTTTTCATCACTTTCTTCTCTCTTTTGCCTCATTTTCCACCCAAATCATTACATTAGTTGTCATTAAACATGATCAAGTGAGCTTGGCTAATGGGTAATTGTTTTGTTTAGTTTTTGACATACTTGCAGGTATTCCGCAGCCTTCTGCTGATTCCGCAGCCATCTGCTGATTCCGCAGCCATCTGATGATCCCGCAGCCATTTTGTTGATTTCAAGGTTACACGTGCTATTTTGCAGAACGAGCCACGTGGGCATGTTGGAATATACATGCTCGAGGTTCCTGTGCCATCAGTTCAGCCGGCCACGTCATTTGTACCTCCGGTCAAAGGGGGTCAAGTTACAGTCAAATAAAGGCAGCTTAACGTGGATACGTAAGCTGTTTGATCACGTCGGTGGAAAAGGTGACTTGTCCATGTTTTGGAAGATGTGGGGGACATGATCTAATGTTAGATTCATTGCCCATATCGACCAGGACCTCCAGCTTGACCACGAATCCTATGACGTGTTACCTGCACCTTTAATACGCATGACAGTCAGTTTATTTTCTGTTTTTATGTTTACATATTAGGCCATCTTGCAGATGCCTATATATACTTGCGTCTGCGTACGCTTATGTTAACTTTTCAGATGCTGTAGTGTATGTATTTGTGAGAATTTTGGCACGTTTTCAAACTCTGTTTTTATAAGAGCTGTTCCAGCACTTTTTGACTATGTATCTCTGCATATAAAGTAATGGAAACGCTATTTTGAAGTCTTAAGAGCATTTGAGTTTTCTGTGGATAATATGAATGGAGGGCCCCTGTTCGTATTAGCCTTGTAAAGTATTTTCATGTTTATACTTCTGCAATTTCTTTATTTTACAAACAGAATTTCCTTTCTTGAGTTATGTACAGCTTGATTTCTCTTTATTGCTGCAGCCTTTATTTTCACTGATCAGATTTACTTCTTTGCAGGTTTTCACCCGGGATTAAGTGTGTTGTGTTTGCTTTAATATCTAATGGTAGTTGCAGTTGTCTTGTTCATAATGCTGCCCTTTTTACTCTGTTTTCTAGATTAGTTTTTAGCTTAGTTTTACAAGTTGGATGCTAACCAATTTATGCTCTCTTTATCATGAATGGCTTATATTTCAAGAGAACAGAACACTAATTAATTGCAGCTTGTCTTTGAGTAGTCTTGGCTTGTGACACTAATACTTCTTCCACTTGTTACACATAATCACATATGTAGGAAGCAGTATGATGGAAAAGGCTTAGTAGTGTTACAATTTGTCAATTAGAGTTTTTATCAATTCTTGGATTTGTCTTCAACTACCCCTAATCGTGTTTTACGCAGTACTATGTGGTAGAAGCAGGGAGTTAGGAGGAGATAACCATTAACATCAATCCTTGAAGTGATTTTCTTGTTTCTTTTATTTGCAGCAATATGGATAGAGACTAATGCCATTAGAACGTGGTCATTTACTTTCAAGTCATTTCAATTTATTCATTTCTTTCAAGTTCTTTTCCTTTACGAATTCAGCAAGTAATTAGAATCACCAATCACACACACTTTCACTCATATAGAACTCACTTTTCACACACCTGCACTCATCTGTCTATAATTATCACTCCATCTTAGGAAGATAAGTTAACCATAAACAACACCCCCAAACGACAAAAGCTCTAAGAAAGTTGCTTAAGTACATATAGTACACCCTCACTTCATCAGCTTACGAGCCCCGGGTTGACAATTAATGACATCAATTTAGGAACACTAAATTGACTAAACACTAATTTGATTAAATGTGCATAGTAGAGTAGATTTAGCACTACAAGCATACTAGCCCTTTCTCTTTCATGCAATGTCAATTAGAATCTACATTTGAATGAATGGAATTTTCACTTTCATAGTTAGAATCAGGTTCAATTATGCTTTCATACGAATTCTTCACTATAGTTAGTTGTATGAATGGTACGAACATCTTGATATAATTTCATGACTAAGGGTGACATGAGTAGAACCTAACATATTATGCATATGGAAATGTCACCTCTTAGTTTATACAAACCCCAGGTTGATAGGTTGAGTTGAGGAGCCCTTGGGAGTTGCAACAATGTTAGTGCAATACTAGCGCTCAACACTTTTTGGTGTCATTGTCAGGGAGTTGTCAAAGTAGGTATTGTTTTTTATGAAGCATTTTTTTTCTAGTTTGCATCGGTGTTATTATTTTGAAAAAAGTGAAAAATTCAAAAAATAAACTTGTTCTTTCATGATAACCAAGGGACATTCTTACCTAAAACCGCTGCCCCCTAAATTATTCAACCTTCATTCTTCTTTGATGGCTATGAACTTCTTCTCTAACTACAAGGGAGTTGGAAAACCCTTTAGGAGAGCCACTTGAAATTTTTGAAAAACCTATATGAGAAGATGAACCTATCTCACCCACCCAAACTATGGTTGAAAACCATAACAATAAGAGTTTCCCTATCAATGAAGCCAATGGAGAGGCTAGAATGAAAAATATAAGCCTTGTTTCCCTTCCACATTTCCATGGCCTAACCTCTGAAGATCATGACACCTTCATGTTTCAGTTTTTTTTTGTCTATAGGACCTATGACTATGTCTCTAATAAGAAGAAATTGAAGTTGTTTCCTTCTACCCTCAAAGAGGGAGCCTTGTGCTGGTTTATGAGTCTACCTGGAGGCAACATCACTACATGGGCCCAAATATACCAGAACTTCAATAAACAATACCAGGATTACTACAATTCCAAAGAAACAAAATAGGACATCTTTAGGATGACCCTTGGACCTAACGAATCTTTGTAGGACTATGAGGAAGTGCTTCAACTCAATTATAAGAGGTCCAACTATACCCTTGATCCTAAGTATCTCAAGCTAGTTATTCTCTAATGGATCAAGGAATATGTAATGGAAACCCTCAACATTCTATCTAGAGGAGATATCTACCAATTTCCTTATGATGACATTGAAACTATATTCAAGAATCACTCTAGGGATGCTAAGAAAAAGGGTAGGTATAGCCAAAGCTTGGTTAGTTCCTCTCCCTCAACAACATCCATCAAGCATGAGATAGGGAATATGTTGGAGGATTTCAAGAGGGAAATGTTGCATACCTTTTCCCTACAAATGGATACATCAAATCAAAAGAAAACAAGAGGAAGAAAAAATGGCACTAGCTTTTTTATCCCTAGATGTATTAAAAGACATCCTAGGAATGAATGCCCACTGAATGCCATAGAAGTATGCCTAGTCTGTGAAGAGAATCATGCAAAAAAAAGGTCCCTCGTTGTCATACCTAAAGGTTGTATACTAACGAGGAGTAGAGAGTGGGTCAAAACAATTGTGCTTCATTAACGAGAGGAGAATCCTAAGCCCTCTGCCATATCAATACGGCATGCAAGGTGCACATTATCCTTACTACAATCCAAATCAGAATGCACCTTTCCATCCTTGGTACCCTTCCACTCTTCCATCATGGTCCAAACATCCTCTTTGGTCTTTGTTTGCTTGAGGGGGCTTGACCCAAGTTCAGAGTTAATTAGCCAAAGAAATCCCTGTACTACTAGCACTTTTAGTAACAGCCCATAGAGTGCGGATTGAGGTCTCACTCGAAGCAGTATCGGGGGATCACAGAACCAAGTTTTTGTACCCTTGAGATGTTTGAGGGGTCTCTTTAGTCCAACTGGAAATACCTTCACGTAGGTCACTTCGCGCACTACCTTGACTTGTAAAACCTTTGCACTTTGTTACAATCACCTTCGCACAACCCTAACTAGGGGCTAAGGTGCTTTCGTGCTACTAAAGCAACAATCTACGCTATTTCCCCAAGTTATACCATGAATCTTACTTATCTTCTTATAATTGTTAGTTAACTTTGAATAAACATATACTTTATCTTATATTCCTTTTATTGACACATTCATATAAGTTTGTGCATCGTATACAATCTGCGCTATTTCCCCAAGTTATACCATGAATCTTACTTATCTTCTTATAATTGTTAGTTAACTTTGCATAAACAAATACTTTATCTTATATTCCTTTTATTGACACATTCATATAAGTTTGTGCATCGTATAAACAATAGAAATGTAATTTATATCCGATACATTCAATGCACAAAATAGGAAAATATACATAAAAATTAAGTAAAACTTCTCTTTATTACTTCTCCAAAGGTTACAGACTCAACCTACCCTGCGCACTTAGTTGCATGGGTCCACGCACTCAGCTGCAGAGCCTTCTCCTACTCTATGACCCAAAGACTTGACTCGACACTTAGATAAGACTCAATTCTTCTTGGTGATTTACAACTTAGAGCCTCACTCTATTTATACAATCCTATGGTCCACTGACCATGGGTAGATTTCTAAAGCTAACATTACATTACAAAATTTAGCGCAAACAACTATATGACTCATTTACAATCTTCACACACGCAAAACATAGAGTCTTTACATCGGATTTGGTCAAAATCTGGGCTTTAAGCCCCAAAAAATTCCTTAGGGGATCTCGCACCCAAAAGGCCGCCAACATAAACATCATGACTTGCCCTCGATTCACTCTATCAGTTCATAGATCTTCATGCAGAGACCTCCCAACTCTGCTTGAACTGTTGTAATATCGGTAGTGCACTGAGCAACTGCCTGTTATACCTCCTGCACATGTTGTTTAGAGACTGTTGTATATAAATTTCTTCCTTGTATCTTCTCCTACATTCCCTACATCTGCTTATAGTCCTGCACCTCCTTTCAACTACTGGAGTGCTAAGACTGTTCTTCTATTGGATAGTCAGAAAGTTGGGCCACCTGTGTATGGCTTCAACCGTCTACCATTCACTTTTCCTAGGAAAGGTTCTCCATTTAACTTTACAAACTGTACCATGCCTCCATCTGTGACCTCCTTAATAACATACGGTCCCAGCCAACGCATTCTGAATTTTCCCAGTAATTGTTCACCTTGAAGGTGCACAATTTAATATGTCAATCATGCTAAGCCTTTTCGCGTTGCTTTTATACATGTTGGTGAAAGCCACCTAGAAATCATTCTTCCTCGAGTTCCTCCAACTAAATGCGTCTTTCCTGCAGGGCTCCGTAGTTCATGATACCTATGAGTGCTGCTATGTGTAGACTAGGCATGATGTATTCCATCAACATTACAACTTCCACTACATAGACTAGCCAGAAAGGTGTTTGTCCTGTCAGTTTCTTACATGTCGTCCTATAAGCCCATAATAATGCTAGTATGCACAGGTCCCAATCACTTCTCTACATATTACATACCTTGTTCAGTTCTCCACACACTTCGTTAAATGTTTCTGCGTGGATAACCTTCTGCGTGCTCATTCTCTCCATACTCTGTCGTTCCATATTGAGGAGTCATTCATGCAATTTACCCCCCAACACATGCTTATTGACCATATCTCTCAATGCAAAGTTCATGTACATCTGCGCAGGTTGTTTACCATATTCCTGTACCCACCTAGAAAGATGCATGCATGGACCATCTTGTCCATTGTATTTATCTGCCATTCACACTATAGGTTTCCCAAACCGTGAGCGCATCATCCTCCTACATGTGCCAGTCTTCAAAGCTTCTTTTGTGTGTATTTCACCACCTCATGGGCATAGTTTGCAGTACCCATTTTAAGGCTTGGAAACATCAATTTTCTAGAACCTCCCTTTCAAACTTATCTAGGAAAGTATCTACCTCACATAACCCATAATAAGTAGGAAAATCCCTTACTTATGTTGATTACAACACAGTGATCTTGTCATCATATTACAGTTCAGCATGGTTACCTCATATAACTGATTTTGCCATCGCTCTATCTCCTCATCGGAATCTGAAGTGCAAGAGCTTTCCTGTTCCCATGAAATTCATTCATCCGTGGTGGGATTTATCCAACCTTTCTCTCACGCGGTTATTTTGTAGATGTAGTCCAAATCATCGTCACTTTCATAATCACGCATTGGCTCTGTATAGAACGATCCTTTAGTGGGGTCCGAAGGTAGAACTACACACAGTGACTTATTTTCAAAAATTATCTTGTGCTTCTTCAAATTAATCACCTCGTTCATGTCAGTGGCCCAATCAATTCCTAAGAGCACGGGGTAGGGATTGCTATCATCAACAATCTCTATTACTTCAAATTATGCTAGCGCGCTCACTCCCTCAATATCCACAGTGATTCCTTGCAATCTTCCCATATGTATTATCTTTTGCCGGTTCACCATTTGCAGCTGGATAAGAGACCATTGCAGTATAGGCCTCCCCATGCGCTCCCATGTCTGCTTCGGTAGAATGTTCACATCTGATCCTAAATCCACAATTACTTGGTCCATCTCATATTCTCCAATCTGTGTGATTAACCTCATTTCTCTTCCTATCATCATCATATGCTTTCCAATCTTTTGGACTATGCGCGGTTCTCCTGGTGTAGTCCCAACACATCTGTTAATGAGTTCCGGTAGTCCCTTTATAGCCTTACTATCGTGGAGTAGCTTCATGCATGTTTCCATGAATGTCGTAAGCATAGATGAGTCCATTTCTAGCTCCAGTCTATCTTTTCTTTCTGAAGTGGAGGCATCATTGAAGCTCTTCTTAGCTTTCATGAAGGTTTCCTTAGCGTGCCCCAAATCAAACTCTGCTTCTTTCGTCGGAGCCTTGCGAACCCAAGTACTATCTTCAAGTTGTTTTCCTTTATTATCTCCCATCACGATTCCACTTTAGAGCACAATGTTCACATTTGGATCTTCCTCACGTGGCTCAGACCTCATCATCTATAGGTTCTAAGTTAGGGGAGGTGGTAGTGCTCCCTTGTCATGTATCCTAGCTATCAACGTAGGACAATATTCCATCACATAATGAAACAAGGTACAATACAGACATGATGGATGTGCTGGATTTGTACAATCATGGGCATAATTTCATGTCCCTCCGCAATTGTATCATATCAGTTGTCTGCGACCTCTTCCAGGTCCTCCTCCACCTCGGCCTTGTCCGCACCCCTGACATATGGTTCGCACCACTCTTTCGTTCTAGTCTAGGGGCCGTATTTCAGCCTGAATTCTATAGGTGGGAGTTCTATCCATCATCAGCTCATAGCTTCTACAAGTGCACTCATCGTGTCCAACCAATCTACAAAAATTACAGAACAGCTATTGTGAATTCTACATGTACTTCTGTAACAAATGGCAGTTGTCCGTAGCATGCTTTCCTCCTATTTGACAAATCGTGCACCAAAAAGCAGGTGCTGCACTAGGTCCTTCTTGCGCTTCTAGCCTTAAAAACATCAATCCCCCTCCTGTGAGGTAATTCATCAACACAAGGCAGTGGTCCTTATCATGACCCTAACCCTTGCATTTTATGCACCATACTTCATTGTGCACTTTCGGGCGAGCTGTCCTGTCCTGTTTCAAACTCTGCATCTCAAGGCATAAGGTTTTCAACTGCACGTGGATCTTCTAAAATCCCAAGTTAGGATCTTGTATCGTGGTTTCATGCAGCCTTATCATGATCTCCAAGGCCTTTGCCTGAGTCATTAACCTCTGTCGCAACAACGCATTCCTCAAATGCGGCGTTGGCGATGCTACAAACCATTCACGGTGTTGTCCATCCGTCAAAGTCATATTAGCTTCACGAATTGTGCACTTTAGCCTCTGATCCAACACCGAAAGAGTCTCACCTAGTAGCTTTGTGATTTATTTGAATCCAATGATCAAATGCACTTCTGACTTCGGCCTGCTAAATTACCTGTTTAGCACTGCTTGGATGTTTGTGATTCCCGCATTCAGATTGTCATCAGTATGATTAATATGCCAGGTTAGCGTGCAATCCTGTAGACCAGTGACCAATGTCTCTTTCTTTATATTATCATCTCTAACTCCCTGTTCTTCCCATATGGCCCTTATCACAAACTAAAACTGGTCTGGATCTTCATTTCGTACTCCCTTGAACACAGGAAACTTTATCGCACTTGCCATATTGACTTGCAGTGGTGGCAGAGGTGGTACGAGTGAAAATGGAGGTGATGGAAATGAACTGGTGGTGGTGTGGGTGGGGATGGATGCGCAAAATCCTTTGCCTTATCAAATTGATCACACTTTGCGGTGAGACCTTTATGAGCTCTTCCTTGTCCCCTCACGGAGGTGAAATCAAAGGGTTATTCTCTAGTACCTTACTTGCTTCATTTCTGTAGGTTTTTCCACTTTGCATAGCTCCATATATCAAGGTAGTTGCATAATCCTCTTTTTACACAATAGCATTTTAATCCAAGTATTCAAAGACTTTACATACTTACCTCACGGTCCTTTGAAAAATCATCACTCTGCCTCGCTATAGCTGACTGAAGTATCTACCGCGAACTTAGTAATGACTCCTCATATAATCCGATCGAGCCAGTGATCTAAAACATGTGGGATCTTATCCTCTGATGATTCAAATCTGCGCACCAACTCTGGGGTCCACACAATAGGATTGTTAAGCTTTCACCTTCCTTGGCTATCTACTAGCTTTGCAATCCACTCATACAACTCAGTAGGGAAAGATGTGAATAATATTTCCTAGATCTCTGTGTACAGGTAGTAGTCTAACCACTCTTCTTTAGTCAGTTGTGGATTCCTGTTATCCTGCATCGCGAACTTGCAAATTCTCTTGTTCAACCAACATTCAATTTCCTTCCTAGTTGGATTCTAATGATACAACATCAGACATCTCTATGCAGATTCTGGTCCTCGCAATGGAACCATTTGTTGGCTTGAGGGGGCCTGAATGAGGTTCGAAGTTAATTAACCAAACAAATCCCTGTACTACTAGCCCTCTCGGTAATAGCCCATGGAGTGTGGACTAAGGTCTCACCCAAAGGAGTATGGGGGGATGCTAGAACCAAGTTTCTGCACCCTTAAGATGTCTGAGGGGTTGCTTTAGTCCACCTTGGAATACCTTTGCGCAGGTCACTTCGCGCACTACCCTAACCTATGAAACCTTCACACTTTGTTATAATCACCTTCGTGCAGCCCTAACGAGGGGGTGAGGTTCTTTTGTGCTACTAAAGCAATGATCTGTGCCATTTCCCCAAGTTATACTGCGGATCTTAATTATCTTCTTATAATTGTTAGTTAACTTCATGTAAACAGATACTTTATCTTATATTACTTTTATCAACATATTCATATAAGTTCGCGCATCATATAAACAATAGAAATGTAATTTATATCTGATACATTCAATGCAAAAAACACGAAAAGATACACAAAAATGATGTAAAACTTCTCTTTATTACTTATCCAAAGGTTACAGACTCAACCTACCCTGCGCACTCAGCTACAGGGGTTTGTGCACTCAGCTGTGGACTACTAGGCCTCTGTGCACTTAGTTGTAGGGTCTTCTCCTAATCTACGACCCAAAGACTTGACTTGACACTTAGATAAGACTCAATTATTCATGAGTATACTTCGGTAATTTACAACTTAGAGCCTCGCTCTATTTATACAATTCCATGGTCCATGGACCATGGGTAGATTTCTAAAGCTGCCATTACATTACAAAATTGAGGGTGGACAACCCTATGACTCATTTACAATCTTCGTGCCCCGCGCCCATAAAGTGTGGAGTCTTTACATCAGATTTGGTAAAAATCTATGCTTTAAGCCCCAAAACTTTCCTTAGGCAATCCCACACCCAACAATATTATACTCTTAAATATCCTCCTTAGCATATAAACCCTCCTTTTCAACCATATCCACTCGAATCTTCCCAATGGGGAAACTCCTCACAAGGGTGGAGGCCTCAAACAAAGCAACCTCCTTATTTACTACCTCCACCCTCAACTCAACCACACCTAACTCATCATACCCCACCTAAGAAACCTCAAATTCTTGCTCAACCCAATCTGAACCCAAACAATAAGTAGGCACAACAATTCTATAGTGGAGAGGCATCCTATCCTACTTATGTTTTGGAAATCAAAGAGATAAACCTTTGGTCTAGGAGGGTGCTCCTAGATAATCACCCACCTTCTCCACCTGAAGAGATTGGATAAGAGAAGGAAGAGAGCACCCATCAAGTCAATACACCCCCCTATCTTGAACGGTTGGTCCACCCTAACCAGCACACCCCATAAGAGGTTGAACTTGTTGGAGAATTGAAGATTTTATGTGTCAAGAAACCCTTTCTCTAGGCCATTAAATATTTTCCCATATACAACAATATTATTAAGGAAAAATATTTTAAAAGGCCTAGGAGAAGAAGAAGATATACCCCCACCATAAATGTTTTTAGAAAACTATCTGATCTGATGCTTGAGAAGGTGATCTCCCCAAAATACCTAGAGCCCAGTAAACTAGTAGTGGATGTGCACATCAATGGAATTATGGCCCCTAATACCTAGATTGATCTTGCAACAACAATCAATGTGATGACTAGGGAAACCAAGTTGAAGCTCAATTTCCAAGGGGCTCTGAAAAATATGACCGTAGTGTTGGAGATTGTAGACAGATCCATAATAGCTCCCGATGGAATTATTGAGGATGTCATGGTCTCCATTCAATCCTGGGAGTTCCCTACTAATTTCCTAGTCCACCAACCCAAAACCAAGTTTAATGGTTATCCTCTCATCTTAGGAAGACCTTGGTTGGAAATTGTTGTGCATGCATTAGTTGTATGGTTGGGAACATTAATATCAATAATGGACATATATCAAAACAACTTATGTTGTATCCTCCTACTCAAAATTCTATTGAACATGGTTTACCCATATGGATGAAGAATAGGATGAATTGTATCATACAACACCCTATGTTACAAAACCAACCTCCCACTTCCATACTAGTTGATGAATTCTTGAAAGAATCCGAGAGTATTCCATGGAATGAATTGTGCTCTGTTGACTTTAGCCTAGAACATGTAAGAATTGTGGTGTTTTAACCATCTATAACTCTAAAGGTCAACACCTATCTCGGTCAAACATGAAGAAAAATTGTGCAATGTACTAAAGGAACACCTGGATGATTTTTCTTGAGTTTACAAGGAAATGAAAGGTGTGCATTCTTTACTTTGTACTCATCATATTTACATCAAATAGGGATGCAAGCATGTACACCAACACCAGAGAAGGATGAACCCAACTCTTATGGACATTGTGGAAGAAAAATTGCAAAATCTACTGGATGCAGGGTTCATATACCCCATTTCAAATAGTACTGTACATCTAATGTTTCAACAATATTCTTTTAAAATTTACATGCCAAACTCTACTAGGGTTTGTTGCAAACCCTAGATTTTATCATCAAAGTTAAATCAATAATTGAAAATAATTCATCATGCCCTAGAATGTCTATCTCTACTAGGGTTTTGTTATATACCCTAGATTTCATAAAATATCAATATAGAATAATTTCATTTACATATGTAGGGTTTTATTATCATACACTAGCACCTCATCTCAATATCCATACCTACTAGGTAAACCCAAGATATCTAGACTACGGTTTATGTCTAGATGTTAGAAAGATTATGAAGTCAAAGAAAAGGGTCATAAGATAAAAGCTTATATGAATTCCCAAAACCCTTTAGACCTATACAAAATAACACCTCCAATCACCAAGTTATCCCTTCCTTCTAGTAGATGACCCTTGCCAAAGTCTCCAAGTGTCAGCGTTGCAGTAGCAACTACTATCCAAAATTTCAGCCTCAGCTACAGGATTTTAGACTTGTAGTAGATTCATAATTTTGGCCCCAACTAAAGTCCACAAACTTTTCATGTGTGAGAGAAAGGTTACCAAAAAACTTGATTTAGGTCATCCCAATTTCTTCCTTCCTTCTCCTGCAACTTCACTCTCTTTCTTCTGCTTCTTCTTCTTGTAGATCGAACTTGTTGAGTGAGTTATTCAAATAGATCAAACTGCCTCTCCATATATAACCTTAGATTATATTTTATTATATTTTAAGTAAGATACCAGTGCCTTTTTTATTCAAAATTCTTGCTTAATGTAAATTAATGACAAGTAACTGGATGGACACTCGTTACTTGAATGATTGACTAATCTATATGATATGTAAATCCTAGAATATATGTGTTATGCAAGAATGTTGGTAAAGTTTAGATTAAAAGCCTAATATAAATATAATCTCTCCCCTAATTGTTTTAATAAATAATCTTCAGAGTAGGTTGGTAAATGGAAGCAACCAAGCAGCAAGCATTGGCCTGATTAAAGATACCTCCCCCTATGTTCCACTCACCTAGTGCCTACAGCACTGTAGAGTGTGACTCTAATGACTACAAGGTAACTATGTTAACCACTAAGAAGAGTTGAATCCCTCAAGCTAATAGGAAAAGAGTTTCCCTAAGAGTCTATCAACCTAGCTTATGGCATGACATAAGTTCTCAATGTAGGCTAAATCCTATAATGCGTATGCATGATGGATTGAGTGGATTTATCTTGAGTTAATATTGGTTTATGTTATTTAAGTGATTGATGTGAATTTTTTATAGTAAGAGTACTTAACAATGATGATACAAAAATCTAAAAAAGACAAATTCTTAAAGATACAAGCACCAATATTCAATAATATTCCACAAGATGCTTAGAAAATTCCAAATAACCAATGAAACTTAAGATGCCAAGTTCTTAAGATAAACAACCTGTGGAGTACTAAAAAGGTATGTTTTTGATGATCATTTCAGTGGCTTTTCAGTAGAACTTGTAAACCTTTTTGCATCATGAACTTGGAAAACAATAAAGAATTATAACAAAACATGTGAGATTAATATGCAAGACTTAACCGCTAACAATTGTCATTCTCTCGTGTAGGAAGGGGTGAAAACAAGGAGTTTTTGTTCCAAAGAAAAAGACAAGGAAAAGGTAACTGTTGTCCCTTTGACGGGAGACCGAGTGCAAACAATGCTAAGCAGATCAAAGCAAATTGGCCCTGAAAAGGAGGAGAAGACACCAGCTCGACGCAGGAGAAAGGAGATGATTAAGAATTAATGGTTTGGCGAAGGATCCTGAGGGATCGCTGCTTTATCTATCTTGTTACTTAGACATCTCCGCCGTCACCCTTATATAAAGGGACAACACTATTAGCTTGGACATGATTATGCTTTTATGTAATTTCTGTTAAGATCAACACTTTAATCATCGAGTCTCGATAAGAACTGGTTCATTGTACTTTTGTTTCATGCATTAATACAAACTTGGTGATTATTTTATCACTGCATCTGGATTAACCTAAAGCGATGTACCCTTGGAGGCTAAGGGCCCAGCCCTGGAGGACACTTGCTTCTGTATTACTATGATTTGATTTCTGCGTGATTTGCTTATTGTCGTTATTTGGTAATCTGATATGCTTTATAAGTTTACATCACATGCTCTGTTAAGATTAATTCATTAAGGCTTCTACAGACAAAACTTTTGTATTGACTTTGCATTATATTACTGTTCCTTTCAGAGTTGATTGAATATTATTAGCCTTAACCGAATATTGTTACTATTTTGTTACAGAGCTTTTGTGCTGTACATTCATGTTATATAATTCATCTGAAAGTTGTGTTCTTTATGATTGTTGGATTCAGAAGTATTGTTGTTCTATTTTGAAACACAGTCGTATTCCTTTTAATTAAGACTGATGCTAGATTAGATTACTATTCAAGCGTGTTGTGTGCGTATATGGTTTTCAAGCATTGTTCCATAACTTATTAGTAATTAGTGTTGTTCTATTAGTGTGTGCTGCTTGATCTGCCTTAAGAGTGAAAGGTTGTTGTTTGATTACGATGAATGCATTTGAGTTAGTAGATTAAGTTTGATTACTACTCGCGAGACTTAGTTGTTTAATTGTTGTTCCTTTTAAGAATTGTTGTTCCATTTCAGAATTGTTGTTCCATTCCAGATTTGTTGTTCGATTTCTTATTTGTTGTTCCATTTTTCTATCTGTCGTTCCATTTACTAGCATTTGTTGTTTCGGTGTGAGAGACGATCTAAGGTTGTAGTGAGCCTCGACATTTACTGTCTAGCTCCCAGACCCGTGGTCTGTTCTCTAATTTCCTTTCCATCAGTTTCCAAAGGGATGGGTTATCGTTGTCGAACTCTTGACTGATAAGTTGCCTAGTTTTCTGAGTGTGTGATTTACTCTTTTGAAGTAACTTAGTTATAGACAAGCATCCATTTACTCTTGTATTTTTTGAATGTTGTACTACTAGAATTACTTTGACAAATGATAGCCTCAGACTGAGACACTCTTTGAAATAATACAACGCTCCCGGATTGACATATTAATGTGAGGTAATTAGAGGTGAAAGAGACCCTTTTTATAGCTCTACATTTTGGCGCCGTTGCCGGGGAAAGAGTGTAGCCATTTGTCTTTTTTTTAGAGTAGTGTACAAACCTGCTAGGGAAGAGTTGGATTTTAAAAACGAAAGGTAAGAACCTGCGTACGGAGCATGTAAAATCCCTGCTCCACTGTCCGCTTTCCTAACAGATTTGTTGCTGCTTTGTAGTTCATTTGAGTGCATGACTAATCAGAAAAAACCAGAAAAAAATATCAAACCTCCATCCAAACCTGAAAAAGCTAAGGGGCCGGTGACCTTTGGCCGAACGACCTTTATAGACGAAATCTATAAGAAAACAGAATCTCAGCCATCAATAGGACCTAGGAAAATCATTTCTAAATAGCGTACTAGTTCCCTTTAGGCCACAGGATCACCATCTGTAGCCTTTGCTGAGGTGCATAGTCAAACTGAAGAGCATGACTTTCAAGAAATTGAAAATTCTACTCCAGAACTATTGCAGGAAGGGAATTTCAGCACTGTTTGTGATGGAGAAGGAGAAACAGGGGAAACCGAGGAACCAAGATCTCCTATTGGAACAAATCGGCCATTAAATAACCCAGATAAGGGGAGTGCTGCAAAAATCATTGTTGAAGGAACCCAATCTCATTAGACATCAGGCATCCTCATTATCCCAGATAGAGGAAGTGCTATTAAAACTATCACTGTCAAAGCCATCCCCTCTCAACCTAGGAATACCCTCCTAGATATCCCAGAAGGTTACTGGCATATATTCGATCCTATGGCTCAGAATCAACCAAACACTCAAACCTCTACATTACAATACCCTATAGTGGACTATGTAGCAAATGTGCCCATGAAAGCAATCCCTCTTCAACATATCCCTACATTTCACGGTCCCGCATCAGAAGATCTGGATGCATTTTTATTTGAATTTGATGTGTTGTGCAGGGGATATGATTACACCACCGACCCCCAGAAATTGAAATTATTCCCCTCTACATTAAACGGGGCTGCTTTAAGATGGTTTATGGGATTAGGTGGTGGGGTCATAAACAATTGGGATCAAATGAAAGAATATTTCTTAAAAAAATATCAGGATTATTGCAGGTCTAGAGAATTAAAGGACGAAATATTCCAAATGACAGCCAAACCGAATGAAACATTAGAGGAATATGTGGAACATTTTCAGTACAATCTACAAAGATCTCCTTATGCATCACTACCTTTACCTGATAATGTGTTAAAAACTGCATTGATAAGGGGCATGAAGGAACAATGGATTGAAACATTAAACATCATGGGAAAAGGGGATATTTATCAAGAGAATTTTGCTGACATCATTGATTTATGTATCAGGAGTTCGAGAGGCAGCACAAGAGTAAAACCGACAGAACATGATCGGTTTGTAAGAGATAACAAAATATCAAAAGAAGGAGTAACATGTGTAGAAATTGGAAATTTATTGGAAAATTTTAAAACTGATATTCTGGGGACACTAACTACACAACTTGATATTATGCAGGTTAAACAGAAACAGATGGAGGCAGAACAGAATTTGGTGATCTTCTGTCCCCGATGCAGGGAAAAGCATAGTTACAAGGAATGTCCACTGGATACAGTCCAAACATGCGCCATCTGTACCAAAGATCACCTTACGAAGAGCTGCCCCTCACTTCCTGGATTGAAAGCGGTATATAAGGAAGCGAAAGAAGAACCAGAATCGGTGTACTTGATCAACCAGCACCGCTAGTGGCAGCCGAGACAATATGGTATGTTTCCAGACCCAACTTCTTCTTTTTAGCCTCCACAGTATAATGCTCAACAATATAGTATGTGGAAAAGTAAGTCCCAACCCCCATTTTCAAACTGGTCACCACAGTCATTTCCTTCTTCAAACCCGTGGCTGAATCAGCCAAGCCAATCTGGTTGGCCGAATTTCTCTTAAACTCCACCATATTGGCAAAGTAGCCCATATCCTCCACAATGGACTCCCCCTACTTCACAAAGTTCATCCTGGCAGACAAATTGGCAGAGACCGATGCATCAGCCAGTAGGAACTATTCCACTCCCTCAACCTATACTGCCAGCCTTACAACAAAATCCCCAGTCTAATCTAAGTTCACAACTCCCAGCCCAACCCAACCCCAATCCAAATAACAGACCGGTCCAATCTCTCCAAATCATAGAATCACCAGAAATAGGACCCGACCTGAGGGAGTGTAATGATCTTCAGTTACGATCTGGACGTATTATTGAAACTGAGGGAGATAAAACAGTTCATATTGAAGATCAGTTACCAAGAGAACATCTGTTGCAACAAGAGGATGTGAATAAGCAACAGACTCATAATCAAGCAACCACATCCTCTCCTCCGTTCCCAGAACGATTAGTCATACCTCGACCTTTACAATATCCTGATTTCGACATTCTGGGAGAATTACAAAATCTGTACATAAAAATCCCATTCCTCCAATCCATTCAAGACATTCCTATATACGCAAAAACTATCAAAGAATTGTGCATAAAGAAACCAAGGAGGAATATAACAAATAATCCAAGAGTCCAAGTAGTTGGCACCTTATCTGATTTACTATCAGGGAAAGAAACACCCATTAAATATGAAGACCTAGGAAATCCAATTGTAACTGTTCAAATTTATGGTCAGACCCTATCTAATGCCTTAGTTTATCTATGAGCTGCAATTAATATTTTAACAACCACTACTTGCCAAAAGCTCGACAATACATCTATAGAACCCACCTCTACTTTGCTAGAATTGGCTGACCGATCTATCATTAGGCCGGAGGGTACTCTACATGATGTCATGGTCTCTGTAGATTCTTGGGTATATCCAACTGATTTCCTGATAATTAATCCAAAAACCCGACTTGATGGACACCCGCTAATTCTAGGTAGACCTTGGCTTGCCACTGTCGATGCTTACATTGGCTTCCGACAAGGAAATATGACCATAACCAAAGGACCAAATATCAAGAATTTAGTTCTATATCCTCCAGCGCAGCCAAGTGTCACAATAATTAAAACTAACAGGCACCCTGTATCATACCTTACTGATAACATTAGATCTCCATCAACTATACAAGAGGCACTTGATTTTAAATACCAAACAGAAGATGATGCCATTAATAACTTCATTGGTCAAACTGAATCCGGATCCTGCACACATTGTCACATGATAGAAGCAGCATTTGATAATGAATTAGAAGAAGATCCTCTGGAAGATACACATGATCAAACAATCCTTGTTACTTCTGTTGCAAATAGTAAAATTGTGGAAATTGAACCGGGAAAAACCTTAAACATTAATGCCAACCTCACACCTAAACAAGAAATGAATCTTATCCATTTGTTAAGAAAATATCAAGAAGCATTCGCATGGGATTACCTTGATATGAAAGGAATTGACCCCCAATTATGTACACACCACATTTACATAGAAAAGGATGCCAGAACTGTTCGTCAACCTCAAAGGAGACTTAATCCTCATCTAAAAGATGTGGTAAAAGCTGAACTTCAGAAACTTTTAGATGTCAATTTTATCTATCCTATCTCCGATAGTAAATGGGTCTCTCCACTTGTGGTGGTACCAAAAACGAATGGGAAATGGAGAATCTGTGTGGATTACAGGGAACTAAATAAAGAAACACAAAAAGACCACTTTCCTCTCCCATTCATAGACCAAGTATTAGATACTTTAGTAGGAAAGAAATTCTTTTCATTCCTGGATCACTTCAGTGGATACAATCAGATTCAGATTGCCCTTGAAGACCAGGACAAAACTACTTTTACTTGTCCTTGGGGAACATTTGCCTATCGAGTTCTACCTTTTGGCTTATGTAATTCTCCTGCCACATTCCAAAGGGCTATCCTTAGTATTTTTGTAGATTTAATAAATGATGGACTTGAAGTATACATGGATGACTTTAGACCATATTGAGATGATTTTGATCTAGCATTAGACACCCTAGAAAAAGTCCTACAATGCTGCATCGCTACCAGGCTTTGATTAAGCCACAAAAAATGTTATATGATGATGACTGAAGGACTTATCCTAGGACACTATGTTTCAGCAGCCGGCATTTAGGCAGACCCAGCCAAAATCCAAATACTTTTACTTATTCCCACTCCTACTACTCAAACAGAGGTACACAACTTTCTTGGATTTTCTGTTTATTATATACGATTTATAGAACATTATTCGCACATTGCTGCACCTTTATATGCATTAACTAGTAACGTTGATTTTCTTTGGATAGAAAAATGTGAGCGTGCTTTCAAGGATTTAAAGAAGCTCGTATCCACAACCCCAGTCCTTCGAGGACCAAACTAGGATTTGCCATTGCAGATATCATATGATGCCTCATATACAACCATTGGCGCAATCCTTGGGCAGGAAGAGGATAAAAAACCATATGATATCTATTACATCAACAAAAATTTATCCCCTGCTGAATTAAATTACACTGTTACTGAAAAAGAATTCCTAGCTATAATACATGCCGTCAATAAGTTTAGACATTATATTACAGGATATCCTGTTATCTTGTATACAGATCATTCTGCCATAAAATATTTAGCAAATAAGCCTATCACAAATGCCAGAATAACTAGATGGTTGATTTTATTGCAGGAATTTGATATCACAATCAAGGATCGGCCTAGCAAAGAAAACCCTGTAGCCGATTTTCTCTCAAGAATGCCAAAGCCAATCGATGAAGCAGTAGTTGAAGATCAATTTCCGAATGAACATCTGTTTGTTGTTGCCGTTCAAACACCCTGGTATGTTGATGTTGCCAATTACCTCGCAGTAGGTAAACTACCAAAACACCTAACCCCTAATGAGCGCAAACAGATTGTTTATAAGAGTGCTCGATTCTCATGGATTGGGGGCTATTTGTTTCACACAGGGGCAGACATGCATATCAAGAGATGTGTTCGAGAAGATGAAATATTTGACATCCTAAAAGCCTGTCATGATGGACCATGTGGTGGACACTTCGCTGAGCGCAGAACTGGACATAAAGTACTGTAGACAGGATATTATTGGCCCACGATTTTTAGAGATGCAAAGAAATTTGTCCAATCCTGTGACAGCTGCCAGCGAGCAGGACGTCCTGGTCAATCTGACGAGATGTCTCTGAAACCACAGTTAGTCATTGAACCATTCGAGCGATGGGCTCTTGATTTTGTTGGACCTATCAACCCATCATCAAATCAGAAAACATATATCTGGGTGGCAACAGAATATGTCACCAAATGGGTTGAAGCATAAGCATTGCCAAGAGCCATAGAGGACTATGTCATACAGTTCCTGTTCCATCTATTTGTACGTTATGGCCTTCCAAGGGAAATAATTACATACGGAGGACCACAATTTGCTGGGAATAGATTGGCTGCAACACTTAATAATTATCACGTCTAGCATAAAATCACTACTCCATACCACCCACAGGCGAATGGACAGGTAGAAAGCAGCAATAAGGTAATAGAATCAATCCTAATGAAAACCATTGCGTCACATCGGCGTGATTGGGCTGCCAGACTACCTGAAGCACTCTAGGCCTATAGAACAACATGGAGAAGCACCACTAGTTACTCACCTTGTCAATTAGTGTTTGGAAAACAACCCATTTTTCCCATATAATTCGAAATCCAAACATTACGAACAACACAGGAAGTTGGCTTAGATCTAAGCGAGGCACAGATTAATCGACTACAGCAGATCAATGAGTTGGACAAAATTAGGCTCTCTGCACTTCAAAATAATTCCTTGATTCAACAACAGCGAGCTAAATGGCATGATGCTCTCATTAAAAACAAAGTCTTCCATGAGGGAGACTGGGCTCTGTTGTAGGACTCTAGGTTTCAGGACTTCCCTGGGAAACTCCAGACTCATTGGTTGGGACCATACGAAATCCAAAAGGTACATTACAATGGAACCCTTACTCTAATCACTATTGACGGTTCTGGATATGCCTTCAAAGTAAATGGCCACCAAGTTCGTCTCTATCACAAACCACTCACTCGAGAATCCTTCTGCCAGCAGCTACGTCGAGACATTGATATGGAGATTTTGGGAGAGCAAGAGAAGTCTTCCTCACCTGTAATTCATTAAGGAATTCATTTCTTTTTACAATTTGTATATAAGTTCTTTTCTTTGAGTCGTTTTTTGTACATATGTTTGAACTAATGTTTTCCTGTCATTTTTGCTGTTCCTTTTTTTCAAAAGAACATCATTTCAATTTTTGCTGTTCCTTTTCCAAAAGGATGGCATTTGTGTGTTTCTGCTGTTCCTTTTCCAAAGGAACATCATTCTTGATTTTTTGTTGTTCCTTTTCTAAAGGAACAACATTTTCTGCTGTTCCTTTTCAAAAGGAACAACATTCTTGATTTTGTGCTATTCCTTTTTCAAAGGAACGACATTTGCTTGTTCTGTTGTTCCTTTTCTAAAGGAACAACATTTCAATTTTTGTTGTTCCTTTTTTAAAAGGAATGGCACTGCTGTGTGTTTGTTGTCCCTTTTCCAAAGGAACAACATATTTTTTATTTATGTTGTTCCTTTTCCAAACGAACGACATTTTTGCGTCTTTTGCTCTTCCTTTTTCAAAGGAACATAATTTTTGGTGGTTGTTGTTCCTTTTTCAAAGGAACGGAATTTCGAGTGTTTTGCTGTCCTTTTCCAAGGGAATAGCATTTTTTTTTTTTTTTTTTTTGTTCCTTTTTCAAAGGAATGACATTGGTGTGTTCTGTTGTTCCTTTTTCAAAGGAACGACATTTGCATTTTTGCTATCTATGCTCCTTTTTTGTTCCTCTTTCCAAAGGGAACACCACTAGCATACTTTTTCTCTCCTTGTGAAACAGCTTATTCCTTTTGCTAATCTAAATTGGGGATGCTTCTTTCTCCTATTCTTTCAAGTCTATAAGATACAGCTATGCATTTATGCAATGAATACAAAATCACAACATACTGAAATCCGCAAATCATAAATCGATATCTTTATAAGGCTCTGTATTGGTAAGAGGACAAAAGGAATGACACACTTATTCATCATTTTTTGTTGTCATTGTCTTACTAATTTTGCTTTGATTGGTTATCTTTATCATGACAATCCCTTTAATCCTCTTTGATTATTGTTTAGGAATAAGAGCAAAGGGTTTATATCTTCCTATTGAGATGATAAGACTTCTTCCACCATTCCTACTCTTAAGGAGTATTGAACAACCCTTTGTGTATAAATAAGAAAAAGTACTTTATGAAAAAGAAAAAAGTAAATATGAATTATAAGTTGTCAAATGCAGGATAGGGGTTCTCATCAAGAGCCAACCTACCATGATCATGAGGATGGAAGTGAAGTCGCATTCCCACTATGGCCACCACACCAGGGATATGGTCCAAAAGGAATATCAAATAAACAAACCTTGGAACAGGAGGTCTCATCACGAGTCGGCCTGCCCACTTTTCGCTCCTTCCTCGTGAATGGAATTATGGTTAACTGGTTACCAAGCCAGTATAATGGCCTACATTTTGACATTATACTCCTTAACATACACACAAAGGATCATGGTTCTAGGGGTGAAATAAACAACTCTGCCAAGGTTATGGACACTTATTGACAGCAGAGCACTGTTAATGGTACTGAAGTCACATTGGTTACACCAATAGGTAAGATACTAATACTCTTTTGTTTCTTATATCCTAGGAACTAATCATATATCATTTCCCGACTTATATATTGCATGTAAATTTATTACCACTAATCATGGCAAAGTAAGTGACAATGACCACTTGAGATTTGGCAAGTACGACAGACGTCCTATCCCCCCAGCCTCGCATCATATCACAACAGCCTCTTATGTAATACGTGATCCAACTTTACGCCTTGATTTCGGTAATTCATTGTTTTTCTAAACATGGCATATTTTCATATGTTGTTCCTTTATGACTCTGTTGCAGATCGGGTGCTGCTCCTTTATTTGACGGCTGGGACAGCCTATCACATTGTCGAGGGGGGAGGTTAACCTCATTATTCCCTGGATTACGTGTCAGCTCACTATTCAGGAAAAGTTATGTACTAGGGTATGGCACGACTTAACGGCATGCTATTTATATTTTTGTTACGCAAGTTGCTATTCATAAGCCATCTCTGTTGCATACTCTATTTTTTTCAAACAAGTCTTGCGTCTATTACCCTCTCTGTGTTTCAAACAAAACAAATAGTTGTTGTTCTGTTGAGAATCCACAGTGAAACCATGGGAGGAAGAGCGATTCGAAGGGAACCGTAGGTGTTGACAGTCTTCGCTGCTGCCTGGGAAATCCTGGAAAGAGCAGGGTGGCTAACTTATCTCAACCACTTGCAGGAGTCTAACGAAATAGTGGCGATTGAATTCCTGCAGAATCTGCAGGAGGATTACTCCACAGTAAGGGGGAGACAGATACCAGTCACCAATGATATAATCGTAGAAGTCTTCGGACTACCAGCCACCGGACCTGTATGGACGCTAAAAAAGGAGAGACTACAGAAGATTATAGAAATCTTCCAAGACGAAGGCCAGAGCTTGACGATTAAAGGGAAGGGAGTTTTACCAGCAACGATAGGAGAGCCTTGGGCAGAATTAGCAAGAACTGTGCAAAGCTACATCACCTGTGAGGGTAGAAAAGACGTGGTAAGACCACGAAATCTTAAACTCTTAGCTGTTTTAAAGCAGAAATGCTCTGTAAATCTACCTGCACTTTTGAATTCGTTACTTCATGATGTTGCATGAAGCTTAAAAAAGGCACAACATGTAGAGTCAGTTGTCAGTCACCACGGTTTAATTCGATTAATTGTTAGTCATAGCCTCACCCAGCAACAAAGTAGCTGGGAAGAGCTAATTGCAATGATTGAGGGAGGGGTGACAGCACCATCCCCAAAACGTAAGCATACTACGAGCACACCAGAACGTCCAGAAAAACTCAAAGAATTAGTAAAACAAAAACATGTCACTAGTACATCCAAACGTCCAGAAACACGCCAAGAATCGGCAACGCGTAAGCATGCCACCGGTACACCCGAATAGCCAGAGAAACGCAGGAAATCGGTCTGGTTAGCTCAGATACGAGGAAGGCTGGAAAAGCTCCAGGAAAGCACTGGCCAGCCAGTAGAAATTGAGGACGAGCAATCCTCACGGCCAGAAGAAGAAGCAGAAAAGCTTAGAGAGCAAACGGTCCCTCGCGAGAAGTATGAAGAACTATAGCAGCAACTTAGGAACGTCAATCAATCCGAAAGCTAGGCCTTTGAAGGTTGGCGGAAGGAACAAGAGAAAGTTGCAAAGGTAACTCATAGGCTAGATATTGTTATCAAGCAGATGGATACCTTGTGTTCTTTATACAATGACGTTTTAGCATGTAGGGCCCCTGCCAAAAATTATGCCCTGTTTTTACTGGAATGGTATTCACAATTAAAAATAAAAGTTGTTAAATCAGGTGCCCCCATACAAATTAACACTATCAATGACTTTATAGACTGCTGTCAACACTACGGGGTGAAGGTCCAGAGACTGCTGTGCGAATTCTATTTGCATAACCTTGTACTAGATCAGGAGACTGAACTGAACCCTGGCCCTTTTGTTGGAGACATCTAATTGCAAGCATTCATCACATTCGGGGTTAATCAGATTAAATGGCTCAAAGCCTATAATACTTTATAGAGGCAGGAAAATGGCCTAGATTTGTGGGTAAGGGTTGAGCCTAGGAACCTAGTGTAGTTGTGGAAAGCACATAGAAACCTCATGAGGACTCCGGGTGTCATTGAAACATTAGGACCCATGCATAAGGCACTCATTCGACAAGGATTAGAATATTTTCTTTCTATCAAAGACCCTTGCCATTGATGTAGCTAAATTTCGGTATCAAATCTCTAATCCGAATATACAGCTTAGGGAACCGATTAAGTATGAGAATTTTAAATTAGCTACCAATCGTTTGCACCTTTATGGCGAAAGCATTTTGAGAGCAGGCCATCCTGGTTAGGGTATAGGTTCCGCAGTCCGATTATTTGGCACCTTGCACCCGGATACCAAGCCCTATATGAGATGCCTGAGGGTCAAATAGGCCATTTCTTTGACTACCTAGTTACTCATCACGACTGTAGGCCTCCGCATGAGATTCCTTCTCTAGCATATTCTCTCACTGCCTTGCATGTCAACTACAATGTTTTCATGAGGGCATGAAACAGGATAAGCAGGGGGGTGTGTGGAGTACTAAAAAGGTATTTTTTTGATGATCATTTCAGTGGCTTTTCAGTAGAATTTGTAAACCTTTTTGCATCATGAACTTGGAAAACAATAAAGAATTATAACAAAACATGTGAGATTAATATGCAAGACTTAACCGCTAACAATTGTCATTCTCTCGTGCAGGAAGGGGTGAAAACAAGGAGTTGTTGTTCCAAAGAAAAAGACAAGGACAAGGTAACTGCTGTCCCTTTGACGAGAGACCGGGTGCAAACAAGGCTAAGAAGATCAAAGCAAATCAGCCCTGAAAAGGAGGAGAAGACACCAGCTCAGCGCAGGAGAAAGGAGATGATTAAGAATTAACGATTTGGAGAATCCCTCAGGATCCTTGATCCTGAGGGATCACTGCTTTATCTATCTTGTTACCTAGACATCTCCGCCGTCACCCTTATATAAAGGGACAGCACTATTAGCTTGGACATGATTATGCTTTTATGTAATTTCTGTTAAGATCAACACTTTGATCATCGAGTCTCGATAAGAACTGGTTCATTGTACTTTTGTTTCATGCATTAATACAAACTTGGTGATTATTTTATCACTGCATCTGGATTAACCTAAAGCGGTGTACCCTTGGAGGCTAAGGGCCCAGCCCCAAAGGACACTTGCTTCTGTATTACTATGATTTGATTTCTGCATGATTTGCTTATCGTCGTTATTTGGTAATCTGATATGCTTTATAAGTTTACATCACATGCTCTGTTAAGATTAATTCATTAAGGCTTCTACAGACAAAACTTTTGTATTGACTCTGCATTATATTACTGTTCCTTTCAGAGTTGATTGAATATTATTAGTCTTAACTGAATATTGTTACTATTTTGTTACAGAGCTTTTGTGTTGTACATTCATGTTATAAAATTCCTCTGAAAGTTGTGTTCTTTATGATTGTTGGATTCAGAAGTACTGTTGTTCTATTTTGAAACGCAGTCATTGTTAGGATATTCCGACACATAGGATATAGTTAAGTTCAACTTGGTCTAGTATAGAGTTAGGTTAGAGTTAGGTAAAGTGTGTTTCTTTACCGTTGTACATTTTGTAACTTACAATCCGACGGTCACGATATGTAGTGATCCAACGGTTCACTCTCACCTCGGTATTATCGACACTTGATCCGTGGCTTGACACCCGATTGGTCCATGAGTTCTATTTAAAGCGCATGGAGGGTCATTGTTCGGGTAATCCGTGCATGAGAGAAGCTTATGTAAATTTTCATTCTTTGATTAATAAATTGCCTGTAGTACCCACGTTGGGACAGGCCGTGGACTGTTTCCCTCCTTGCACTTTGAGGGTTTTAACCACGTCAAAAATACTGGTGTATTGATTTGAGATCTAGTTGTGAGCGGTGTCCTTTTGGTGTTCTTTCTGAGGAACTTACCCTGTAAATTCCTACATGGTATCGGAGCTATTTGAGGGCCGTGTCCGTTGGTGATCCAAATCTGAAGCCAATAGAACTGCATGCGGCTGTCGTTTCCTAGATCTGTTGTTTCTGACTGCTTTCGGGCCGAGAGGACTGCTCTGTTGCGTTTGGAGCATCTGTTCCAGTGAGGAACCCCTTTCGTTTCACGCGAAAAGGTTTCCGGTAGCCCTAGCTGCGTCATTTTTCAGATCGGGAGGTATACAGTGTTTTTTTTTGCAGTTTACTGTTATTTTCTCTCTGCTTATTTCGGTTTCGGTTTATTTAGCCCTTTTTTTTTAACCGGATCTATACCTTTCATTTCTGCGTATGATCTTTGCCCTGCGACTCTGTGCGATCTGGGCAAATCAGAAACAGAAAGGAAGGATTTTTCTCATGCGTATGCTCTTTTCCCTGCACCTTAGTGTGATCTCGGAAAATCAGAAACATTGAGAAAAATATTTAGTTTTTCGGCTAAAGCTAACTTTGAGATTTTTTTTTAAATTTCTAGTTTTTTGGCTAAAGCTAACTTCGAGCTGCAAGGTTCGTTTTTCTTTGCATATTCGTGTTGGGTTTTGTGTTTTGTGTTTTGTAGGGAAAAAGAGCTTTCTCAAGGCAAGCACGCAAACCAAGCCCCCCCCCCCCCCCCCCTCTCTCTCTCTCTCTCTCTCTCTCAAAGCCATAACTTCTTCATCCGGAAGCCTTTTTCAGAGCCGTTTTTTTTAAAACCGCCTATTTTTTCGAGATCTATCCATTGGAACACTTACTTTCAGCATCTTCAGCTTCATTTTTTTAAAAAAATGGAAAGTCCATGCCAAGTCATTCTTGACAGCACTAACTACTTCTAATGGGTAGCCTACATGGAAGATTTACTTAGAAGTAAAGGTCTCTTCAGAATAGCCACAGACCAAGAGAAGAAACCAAAAGATGAAGACAAGGTTGCAAAATGGGAAAATAGACAAGATCAAGAACGTGGTTTGATAGGGATGTCTATTTCTCCTGATCTTAGATTCCACATTGCAGACCTTGAGACTCCTCATGAAGCATTAGAAAAACTCGCTAAAGTTTTTGGGATTAAAAATGAAATTAGAGCCCATCAACTTGAAAATGAGCTGCTTACTTTGGATCCTAATAATTTTTCTTGCATTGAAGATTTCTTGTCCAAATTCAAGACCCTTAGATATCTCTTGGAAGGTGTTAAAGTTAAGAAAGAAGATGGTAACCTTATTTATTCCATCCTTACTAAGTTGGGACCAGCCTACTCTGTATTTGTTTCCACTTTCCATTCTACAAGGGAAGCTTTCATTTGTCAAGGAAAAGACTACAAGGCCCCTTCCTTTGACTCCTTTTGTGATTCCTTAATAAGAGAACAAGAAAAACTCTTACACCTTGGTCTTCTTAATCTTGGAAACTCTTCCACGAAAGCGTTAGCCGCCCAGCAGCAACCAAATTCAAAGAATCCTAAGAAGTCATATCCTCAAAAGAATGGTCCTAAACCATCTCAGCCTCAAAATGAAAGATCATTTCAGCAAAATGATAAGACCAATAAAAACAAATGGAAGAAGACTGATAGACATTGTAACTTTTGTAATCGAGATGGCCACTTAGAATCTAAATGCTTTAAGAAGATGGAAGCCTTGGAAGCCGCAATGAAGAAACATAACATCCATGTGGAGCCTACTTCAACTTCAACTTCCGGAATGGCACTTTCTGCATGTCATTTTCAATCATCTCAGTCTGGTTATGCATTAAATGTATCTTCTTCTTATTCTCATTCTCATGAGTGGCTCATTGATTCTGGAGCCTCTTGTCACATGGCCAAAAACCAAGCCATGTTTTCTTCTTTAAATGATTGTAACACCAAAAATATATATGTTGGTGATGATAGATCTCTTAATGTTGTAGGGACTGGAACTGTTCATCTAGACAATGGTCAGTTTAATGATGTATTATGTGTTCCAACCTTATCCTGCAACCTTCTATCTGTCTGTCAGATAACTCATTCAGGTGAAGGTAAAATTGTTGAATTTTCACCTCATGATGTTGTAATCAAGGATCTAAAAGATCCTAATCAGATTCTAGCTACTGGTCTTGCTGATGATTCCAAAAGGTGGTACAAGTTTCACAACTTTGGGTCATCAAATCTTCCCTCAGTATTTATTGCTCATAATGATGAAGTGAGCAAACTTTGGCATGAGCGATTTGGTCACTTAAACTATCGCTCCCTTCAGCATCTATGTAAAGAAAATATGGTGACAGGTCTTCCTATGGTATCTTGCAGAGATGGTGTTTGTTCCGGATGTGTACTCGGAAAACATCATCGGGACAGTTTTGACAAACGTGCCTCTTGGCACGCCTCAGCCCCTTTATAGCTTGTGCACAGTGATTTATGTGGTCCTCTTCCTGTTGCTTCATTCTCTGGCTGCAAGTAATTCTTAACTTTCATTGATGATTTCTCCAGACGCACTTGGGTATACTTCTTAAAACTCAAGAGCGAAGTATTTAACACCTTTTTGGCCTTCAAAGCCTTTGTTGAAAAACAATCTGGACATCAAATTCTTAAGCTAAGAACTGATAATGGTGGAGAATATGTTAAAAACACATTCATCAACTTTTGCACTGAAAATGGAATTCAAATGCAACATACTGTTCCATACACTCCCCAACAAAATGGTGTAGCTGAAAGGAAAAATTGCACCTTAAAGGAAATGGCTAATTGTATGCTGCAATCTAAAGGACTCAGTCTTAGTTTTTGGGCCGAAGCAATTAATTGTGCAAATTATACAATCAATCGCACTCCTACTAAGGTTCTAGAGAATATCACTCCAGAAGAAGCTTGGAGTTCCATTAAACCAGATGTAAGTCACTTTCGTGTGTTTGGAAGTGAAGCATGGGCCCATATTCCAGATGAAAAGCATAAAGCTTTAGAACCTAAGAGTGAGAAATGTACTTTTGTTGGATATTCTGAAGATGTAAAGGGTTATAGACTTATTCCATTTAAGTCCAAAAATGTTATCATTAGAAGAGATGTAAAGTTTGATGAAAATAAATCGGCCTACGAGCCTAGTCCAGTGGATGTGCCACCTCTTTCTATCTCTTCTACTTTTGAAAAAATTTCTTCTTCAGATGATGAAAGCGAGGATGATAATCCTCCCCCACCTTCTCAGGATCCTCAACTTCCACGATGGGTCCGTGCTACTCGGGATGCAGCAGGTGATCTTGCCGGTGATCCTACAGATCAGCGACGTACACGTTCTCAGTTTGAAAGAGCCTCTTCTTTACTGGCTCAAGCTCCAGTAAATCATGATCCTGACACTTTTGTAGAAGCTTCAGGCCATCCACATTGGGAAGCAGCTATGAATGAAGAATATCATTCATTGATGACAAATGATACATGGGATCTTGTTCCTCTACCAAAGGGACGCAAACTTGTTAGATGTAAATGGGTTTACAGAACCAAGTATGGACCAGATGGGAAAGTTGATAAACATAAAGCTCGTCTCGTTGCTAAGGGCTTTTCACAGGTTGAAGGCATTGACTACACTGAAACCTTCTCCCCTGTTTCCAAAATGAACTCTATCCGCCTTGTTCTTTCCCTTGCTGCCTCTTTAAAATGGGAAGTCCATCAGATGGATGTTAAATCTGCCTTCTTGCATGGGGACTTGCAGGAAGAAATCTATATGGAACAACCCATTGGCTTCATACAAACAGACTCCAGCGTTGTTTGTCGACTTAAGAAATCCCTTTATGGCCTCAAGCAAGCTCCTCGGGCTTGGTATGCCAAAATGGATAGCTTTCTTTTAGAATCTGGCTTTTCTAGGTGTCATTCTGACAATACTGTCTACACCAAGAAAGTGGGAAACTCTCTTATCATCCTTGTTCTTTATGTTGAAGATCTTATTCTTACTGGTAGTGATCCCAACCTTATAAACCATGTGAAGTCCAGCCTTAAAAAGAAATTTGAAATGACAGACTTAGGACACTTACACTATTTTCTCGGTCTTCAAGTCTTGCAATCCCAGGAGGGTATTTTCCTTTCCCAGTCCAAGTATGCTTGTGATATTCTTCGTCATTTTCACATGGAAGACTGTAAGCCAGCCCCTTCTCCCTTTCAGTCTGGAGTCAAACTTTCAGTCTCTTGTACTTCTCCTGAAGTTGATGCTACCTTATACCATCAACTTGTCGGAAAACTCTTGTATTTAACCCATACTCGTCCTGATCTTTCCTTTGCTGTTGGCCTTGTTGCTCGTTTTATGCAAAACCCCCGTGAAAGTCATTGGAAAGCAGCTAAAAGAATACTTTGTTATGTTCGAGGTACAGTCCAGTTTGGGATTCATTACAGTGCCAAAGCAGCTCCTCTGTTAGTTGGTTTCACTGATTCTGATTGGGCTGGTGACCCTGATGATCGGAAGTCTACTGCCGGTTATGTCTTCACTCTTGGTTCAGGACCTATTACATGGGCTTGTAAGAAACAGGCTACCATTTCTCTTTCATCAGCAGAAGCAGAGTATCGTGGTGCCGTGGAAGCTAGTAAGGAAGCCTTGTGGCTTCGTCAGATCCTATCAGAGTTTGGCTTTGAGTAGCAGCATCCAACCACACTTTGGTGTGATAATCAAAGTGCCATTCAGCTATGCAAAGATCCAGTCCAGCATCAGCACAGCAAACACATTGAACTACACATGCACTTCATCATAAAGCTCATTCATGACCATGTTCTTGAAGTGCAATATTGTCCAACAGATGATCAGGTTGCAGACATCTTCACAAAGGCTCTCACAGAGGCGAAGTTTACTAAACTTCGATATATGCTTGGAGTTCAGGAAGTTGTCACTAAGGGGGGATAGGCTCTAGTGCCTCCTTCCTTCTCCTATTGTGTCATATTTGTAAATCCTTCAATCCTATCCCAAGTTGTTCTTAAGGGGGGATGTTAGGATATTCCGACACATAGGATATAGTTAAGTTCAACTTGGTCTAGTATAGAGTTAGCTTAGAGTTAGGTAAAGTGTGTTTCTTTACCGTTGTACATTTTGTAACTTACAATCCGACGGTCACGATATGTAGTGATCCGACGGTTCACTCTCACCTCGGTATTACCGACACTTGATCCGTGGCTTGACACCCGATTGGTCCATGAGTTCTATTTAAAGCGCATGGAGGGTCATTGTTCGGGTAATCCGTGCATGAGAGAAGCTTATGTAAATTTTCATTCTTTGATTAATAAATTGCCTGTAGTACCCACGTTGGGACAGGCCGTGGACTGTTTCCCTCCTTGCACTTTGAGGGTTTTAACCACGTCAAAAATACTGGTGTATTGATTTGAGATCTGGTTGTGAGCAGTGTCCTTTTGGTGTTCTTTCTGAGGAACTTACCCTGTAAATTCCTACAGTCATATTCCTTTTAATTAAGATTGATGCTAGATCATATTACTATTCAAGCGTGTTGTGTGCGTATATGGTTTCCAAGCGCTGTTCCATAACTTATCAGTAATTAGTGTTGTTCTATTAGTGTGTGCTGCTTGATCTGCCTTAAGAGTGAAAGATTGTTGTTTGATTACGATGAATGCATTTGAGTTAGTAGATTAAGTTTGATTACTGCTCGCGAGACTTAGTTGTTTAATTGCTGTTCCTTTTAAGAATTGTTGTTCCATTTCAGAATTGTTGTTCCATTCCAGATTTGTTGTTCGATTTCTTATTTGTTGTTCCATTTTTCTATCTGTCATTCCATTTACTAGCATTTGTTGTTTTGGTGTGAGAGACGATCTAAGGCTGTAGTGAGCCTCGGCATTTACTGTCTAGCTCCCAGACCCGTGGTCTATTCTCTAATTTCCTTTCCATCAGTTTCCAAAGGGATGGGTTATCGCTGCTGAACCCTTGATTGATAAGTTGCCTAGTTTTCTGAGTGTGTGATTTACTCTTTTGAAGTAACTTAGTTATAGACAAGCATCCGTTTACTCTTGTATTTTTTGAACGTTGTACTACTAGCATTACTCTGAAAAATGATAGCCTTAGACTGAGACACTCTTTGAAATAATACAATGCTCCCAGATTGACATATTAATGTGAGGTAATTAGAGGTGAAAGAGACCCTTTTTATAGCTCTACACAACCAAGATATCAAAGCCTCTTAAGGTTATGATAATTATCCAATGATCCCTTAACAATGCCACAATTAAATTTCAAATTCAATAATTCCAATTAGATTCCAAGTGTTAAAGAAACTTATACTAATCACAAGATCATAGATTTAGAGCTTAAGTGTAGGAATGATTTTAGTGCAAAATTGTAATACTTAGAATGAGACAAGGAAGTGTTAGATATCAATAATAAAATCGTAGTAACTTCAGAAAATTTCAGCACTTTATTAGTGTTATGAAAAGAACAAGAAAGTTACTTTAGATCATATATTTTACCCATAATATGAAGCATAAAATTTTCTAGTGACCAACAAAGGTAAATTTGTGTTTGGAAAACTTTACGATGATGTATTTTGTGATATATCAGATCTAAAACAGGGTATTGTTAATTTTTCATAGGGCTATATTGTTCTTTGCTTTGATAATTACATTTCTTCATTAACATCATAACATTATTCAGATTTACATCATTATTTGTCATCATATGCAACTATGTAGGAAGAACAATATCATCATCATCAATGCAACGGAACATAAAGGAACAATAGAGGAAATGCATTCACACATAGAGACACTAGGATTGGTTGGAGACCAAGGAAAAACCCACTATGGGGAAAACCTTTGCAAATTCTTCTTCTTAGATTGTCATCAAATAATTTAGCGAAAGAGAGTACAATTATCGTTATCTTGATCTATGCAACTAACTAGAAAAACAACTACAACATCCATGAAATGAACCCAACAATGTATATGCTCAAAACTCAGATTCTGAAGACTGTAATGAATTTTCATTGTTTGCAGTTAACTACCGAACCCTGCAGTCACTAAGAGAAACCTTTGGAATATATATATTTCATATTTTAAATCCTAGTCACATGGAGGATGTGTCATGTGAGCGACTCTAGATTTACCAACTGCTCCCTTAAGCCTGGCATGCGAGCGACTAGGTTCTGCAGAAGCCTTAAACCCCCAGTCTCATGGATGGATAGTTGTACATCCAACTAGAAGGCTCCAGGAACATGCATGCGCTTCTATACATGTGACTACTATTGAAATAAGGAATTGTTTGGGGGTGGTGAATTAGTGATTATGAAAGTATTATATTTTTCAATTATGATTCTTAAATTCCTCGTCTTTTATTTTCTTTTATTTTTGAGATCATTCATTCACAAAAATAGTGAACCAATAGTGATTCAAAGACACATGTTAATACATAAATGTCATGAGAAACACATATACATTTGACACAGTGCTTTTCATGTGGAAACCCAGAGGGAGAAAAACCACTAAATTTGTTGTTTGTTTATGATGTAAATTAAGCACCCATTTAATTACATATGTTTATTTTTGATCACTCACTCACAGGAGGCACTAAACCCATTTGGTTAGCAAGCACCAACTTTTGAAGAGGCACCAACTTTCTCTTGCCACTACTCTACTATTTCAACCAATTTTAAAACTGAAAACAGAGGCATATAATAATACAAGTAGAATACCAACAATGGTTGTTTGCAGATTCAACTTCTACACTTTACCTTTTGTGCTCACTTGCAATAGGTCTCTTCTCACTGCTCACAACAACACTTCCTCTGCACTCTACCTCCTCTATCAAGATCTCTCTACACACTATTCTTGACACTTGCTGATGTATCACACTATGTCTTCCATGGTGTTTCAACTTCTTTATCTCAACACACTCCAATCTCACCACAACACTCTCACAATTTGTTCAAAATAAACCCAACTTCTCCACTGCAGGCAATGGGTTTTTTTAGCAGAGGTTCTCTCCATAAGGTAGTCTTTGTAATATGTCATCTTTTTGCCTGGCTGTAGATAGGCATGGCTCCCCCTTGCCATTGTTGCGTCTTCTAGTAATTTCTTGTAACAGTACCCAAATAGAGATGGACCTTGCAATTCTTCATAGTTTGACTACATAGAGCTCCATATTGAGAAATTAATTCTTACATGACCTGCACACTCCTCCGAGAGTCCCAATTTCATTTATCACTCCATAGATATTGATAGATCATAGAGGTGACCGCTCTTCTCTCATTTATCACAACCATTTGCGCATTCGAAGCAGCCCATATTCGTCTCTTTCATAATTATCGTCCTTTTTTAAATGATCAATACCTCTAAGCCTATATTCAATTTCAAAACTTCCAACCCACACATCCTTTAACGCATTGTACTGCATTATCGAAGAAAATCACATCGTAACTTTGAAGAGGTGGAATATTACAATATTTCTCCACTCCAATATCCTTAGCTCCTATGACACTTAGCTCTTTGAGAATTTCTCCTCCATGGAACCGAGATTTGTGACCTATGCCTTAGGGTTTAGGTGCTAAGGCATTTTGTTTCTATCGGGAGCCAATCTTCTATTAAATTATCTACGCCCTTGGTTCTTTGGTTTCTCAAGTCCAAGAGCCAACCTCATATTAGAAGCCTGTTGTATTGTAACTTATTGAAATTATCTATACTAACGTTATGGGGTTTTCATCATCTGATATCCAAACCTCTGATATGATATCATCACTCCACATGACAGCTTCACAGTGATGACACGTGTCATTCAGATCTGTCACATTCGGGTGTCGAATAACATTGAGTCAGCCTGCCACATGTCCTCTCATACTACCAAGTCATGCTGACTTTAGATACCACTTCAACTCCTTAGAACCAATCTCATGCTACCATGTGTTCTACCAGAGGAGAGACAAGAGGGCCCATCAAAGCTTAGTTTTTCAACAAAATCTTTTGTTAATGTTCTTCTACATTCCTTGTTGCTTCATAGTACTATCAGAACTGCTAGACATCGTAACTTGTTAGAGTACCTTAGTTAAGAAGCTCCAATATTCTGATGTCTCGACCCTTTGACATCTCGATATTCCAATGCCTATGTCCTTCCGATATCCCAAGGTTCCAACCTCCCATATGCCACCTACTCCAATTCTCCGAGGTTTTAATATCTGATGTGTCGATGTCCCGATGTGATGATCATTAGGGGTTCTGATATCTGATATGACCGGTATGCTAATCTCCGATATCCTAGTGTATCAGTGTCCTGATGTGCTAATCTTCCAGGGTTATGATATTCCTTCATTCCTTGGGATTCATATCCCTAAACTTCGGTAGATCATGTCTTTTGATCTAAGAAACCATTTTTGGACTTCTGCATATCAATGGAAAACTCTTCCAGAGCACTTTGCATTTGATAGGGTCTGATGTACGCTTTGAGTCCTTTTGATACTTGTGAGATGACTGAAAAATCTCTACTCCTTGTCTCTCCTTATTTTTTCTTGGCCAGTTGAACTCTCAACCACCATAGTGATCATTTTATGGCATATTTAGTAAGTGTTCTAATGTGATGATTCTCTACATGAAGCCTGCAACTACCATAAGAACCCTTCTGAGCCATGCATTTGCTACAACACAGATTCTTGCCAGCATGGTTGACATATGTGCCAACATAGATGCCAATACTAACACAACCACCACCAATTTTCCAACAAATACAGTTGAATCCTTCCTGTTATGTGCCTGCGACTGGGGCCCAAAACCCTAAATCAAAGATGCGATATTCGAACCCTACAATTTCACCTCAGATCAAAATTGATCCTCCTCACATGATCCTTAGACTTGTGTGAGCCAAAAAAAGATAGAAGAGTGTCTCATCATTGTTTCCAAATGAGGTAAAGGGCACTTGTATTTATAGCCTTTCAAGGTGGTCCACTTTACTTTAGGGTCAATCTAATCAAATGTGCACATGTGCGATTTTATTCATAAGTATACTTCCCTTATCCGATTTGAGTGATATGTAGGTCAATTTTGGCCCTCTCGAAAAGATGAATTTAATTCAATAACTATCTGTATAAGGTGAGTTGTATAAAGTGGATTTGACCACATTTTCATATTTTTAACGCTCCCTCTCATCTAGGGAGAATTCCACCCACATCATATCATGCCATCAAATCATATCTATTCTCAAGTTTCTCATCATCACATATCATCAATGATCATCTAAATTCCTCTCTTTCTAATTCTTCCTTATCTCTTGATTGTCCCTTCTCATATGCTTAATATTATTGAATATAGAAGAATAATTTTTCAACAGAGGGGAGCCTAAGCTGCCACCCTCTATTCATTAGGTTACTACCCAGAATGTCTTTCGGTGCGCTACTACCCAAAATTTTTATCAATGGGGTGCTACCTAGAATCTCTGTAAGTGGGCTACTACCCAGAAATAAACAAGAAGTCATATCTATGACCTAAATCATCATTAGAGAGTATATCATTAGGGAGCACATCTCAACCTAAAATCACATCGGGGAGCTACTACTCAACCTTGAATGTCATGAGGAGCTAATACTACAACCAAAATAGGTGATATAGGGGAGTTACTACTCAACCTATCCTATTGCCTATTTATCTTCCCAACAATGACCCTCAATAGTCATGTGGTCGAACACTTGCATCATAATCTGAGCTTTGATGATATGCCTGACTTGCCAAGAGGTAAGGATCACATTACTCCAAACCTCCTTAACCCGTTGGCTAGGTGGGGAGGGACAATCCTAACAATCTTTGCTTGTGGGTATGATTCCAACTGGGGTATACTCTACAAAGACAAAGATAGGTTGAGCTACTACTCCAACCCTATGGGTAAATGATAGGAGTGATACCCTATTGTATACATTTCCCTCAACCCCAGGAGACCTCTCTCTCAATTCCACTCCCTGGGAGCTCATACAAGGGAGGAATAGTTGGCTCAGTGTTCTCGACCAATCCTGCTCTCTGTAGATGAGAAACATACCATCATGCTAATATATGGTAATAATCATGTCTCAATAGAATTTGTATCTTATTAATATATGATATCAAATCAAATGTCATCTTAGAACATAAATAATCATATATATCACAAAAGGGATACCATATTCATCCTCCATATCAAGGATGTGCCAACCACAAGCCTAAGCTTGTCTCGTATAGCTACACTGTCTCAATATATGAAAGTATGTCAGTCCCAACTATATATGGGATTTTCTTCCAATCAGTTCCCACTTTTTCTCATCACAATTTATCAATGTAATATATAGATCCTTCACAAAGGACTCTCTAAGGAGATTCTTCATCCTTCCACATGGCTAGTCATGCTAGTAATATCGAACTCAACCTCAGTCATGCTATGGACCTCTCATCCAAGATATCATGACAAATCTCATACTAAGGAAACATCCAAATGTGCTCATCTTATCAACAATGATCATAATCATCATCAGTACACCCAAGTAGTCACATATTATAGCAGGAGCGTCCCATACAACTATCTCTAAGGGTTCTTAGTGGAAACTCAATGTTTATGAAGTATTTCAATCATGAATCAACTCAGGTTCTATGCACATGGATGGATGTTCAAATGAAACATCAATGCTTCAATCAACTATCGGTTCCCAACTCAAGCTCAACAATATCTCTTCACAACTTCTTAATATTTAATCAGAGTCTCCAAGTATTTTCATTTCCAATTTCCAATACTTCTTCAATAGCTTCGCAATATAAATCTTCCAACTTTAGAAATTGATTCATCATGCCATAATTAATTATTTTGAGCTTCAAAATCCATCTCCATATTACTTGAATCATCACAGGCACCTTTCCTGTCAATAATAGACCATGAGTATATAAAACCAAAATCATAGTCATACCTTGCAATACTTTTGAAGTAGAGGTTTGGATCAACAGATCATATTGACTTCACCAGATAATTGTCAAAGCAGACATATCTAGATCAAGGAGCTTGCTTCATATAGTGTTCTCTGCAAACATAATACTTTTCCAAACCAATATGCTTATACTCACAATATTGTACAATCAAATCAACTGAGTTAGCTTATCAAAGTTTAGATACCATATTAGAACCGATATCAAGATCATCACTATATCATAGTATTAGATTATTTAGACCAAGTGACAAGTAGAGATCTCATCAAATCATGACTTCACCTATTATCATTCCAACAAGTTTTCATACGAAATACCAATCCAAATTTCATCAATTCAACCTCATGATCATAATATAGTTCACTAGATGAAAATGAATACACCAAGAATAAGTTATGTAGATTCCATCCATTTATCAAGAGATTACTTCATACTGAATTGTAACTATCAATACTTCAACCAATGTGCTAAGAACGAGGAGTCCAATAAAAAACTATTATCGAATACCAATACTAGTCATTGGAATTCCATATATCATTCTCATCAAGGAAAATCATCAATCATCAAATCAAATCTTTAGTCATCAGGTCAAATCCAAAATTTGCTATAATAGAGAGATCTATAGTTCAAAACATATAATAACATCAAGTCAAAGTTCTAAGCATTATCAAGCATCATGTCAAAACTCCAAACACTGCTCATCTATATGAATCAGCCAAATCATGTCAAACTATTGTAGCAAAAACTTTAAACATAATTGCATATCCGTATGCATGCCCCTGTCACTTGCAAACACATGTTCAGTATATATATTCATATTATAGAAAACATTCAAGCTTTTTAGCTCACATATATTTTTTATGTTTGCTCCACATTTGTAGGACTAACATCCTTTAGGTGAGAATCTAATCTCATGCACAAAACTTCATTTTTGTGTCCAGCAGGCATATTCACACCCATAGGCCTTCTCTACAAGTAGTTGGGAGGCTCTAGTCGCACACTTAACCTCACTTTCATGCCGCTGAGAGGCTACAGTTGCACCTACAAGCCTGCTTCCGTGAAACTGAGGCTTATAGAAAGGGAGAAATGTATCTCCTTAGATCATAAATTTTCTGCAGATCAACAATGTTAGATGTTTGACTTATTCATGCCCATAAATCATACTTCAACAGTAAAGAATATATATATATATATATATATATATATATATATATATATATATATATATATATATATATATATATATATATATATAGATATAGATATACTGTAAATGAAAATAGGAGAAGAAATTGTATGGAGAGATTATCCATCTGAATGGAAATACACTTCAGTCATCTCCATTCATGAAAACAACATGTTTATAATATTTTGCATCCTTTTATTTGACATAGGCGACATGTGTCACTCAGTCATCTTTCCATCAAGTGCCTCCTTACCTTTTCCATCTCTAGCTTTTCTTTCCTGCATCTCAAATGATCCTCAAGAAGGATCGTCTTATTACATCTCATCAAGGAGGCTAGAAACATCCAAATACTCAAATATAGATGCACAAAGTAGAATTAATGATCAAAATAATAATTAGATCTATAAGTCTAAACAAAACTAAAGACATAAAGGAGCATCATAAGTCAAGAGATACTTATCTTCAATGAGAGGTGATACTCTCCCTCTTGAACCAACCTTCAAGAGCCAACATTGTCCATTGTCCATATAAAAATGTTGTCTTAAATATTTCAACCAACTTTATCAACAACCAAGCCGACTAGAGACTATCACATCTAGGGCTTCATCAAATCTGTCACAAGTGCTTTAGCATCTTCACATTGATCATGCTAGATTTTATCTCATATCCTTTCCATAAACCAAGGTTTCTCTCAAACCTTAATACACAAATTTCCTAAGGTTATCTTGAAACCCTATAATTATTTTAGGTCTCCACCATCCTCTTCTTGCTTCCATCAAAGCTGTATCCATGGGGTGGATCTCTATGAATTTTCTTCAGCCCAAATCTGATACCATGTTAATTTTTCATAAGGCTATTTTGTTTTTTACTTTCATAATTGTATTTCTTCATTAACACATTAAGTTCACCCCATAACATCATAACATTATTCATATTTATGTAATTATTCATCATCATATAAAAATATGTAGAAAAAATATCATCATCATCAATGCAACGGAACATAAAAGAACAATAGAAGAAAATCATTCACACATAGAGACACCAGGAGTGTTCGGAGACCAAGGAAAAACCCACTATGGGGAAAACCCTAAAAAATTATTCTTCTTAGATTTTCATCAAATAGTTCAACAAAATATATTGCAATGATCTTTATCTTCATCTATGCAAATAACCAGAAAAACAACTACAACATCCATGAAATGAACCCAATAATGTATATGCTCAAAACTCTGATTCTGAAGACTATAATGAATTGTCAATGTCTGAAGTCAACTACCAAAACTTGCGGTCACTGAGGGAAATCTTTGAAAGACTGAGATTTTATATTTTATATCCTAGAGGCATGGAGGTGGTGTCATGCGAGTGACTATAGATTTCCTAGTCACTCCATCAAGATTGGCACGTGAGTGACATAGGTCTGCGAAAACCCTAAACCCCCAATCGCATGGATGGAGAGTTATTTGTACAAATGAAAGGCTCTAGTCACACAGATGAGATTTTTTGTATGCAGCTATAGTCAAATCCTTCCTGTTATGTGCCTTTGACTTGGGCCCAAAACCCTAAATTAGAGATGTGAACTTCAAACCCTATAATTTTACCTCAGAGTGAACTTGATCCTTCATAGATGAGCCTCAGACATGTGTGAGCTAAAAACAAGATAAAATAGTGTCTCATCATTGTGTCCAAATGAGGTAGATGGAACTTGTATTTATATCCTTTCAAGGTCGTCCACTTTTCTTTAGGGTTGACCTAATCAAATGTGTACATGTAAGAGTTTCTTCATAAGTATAGTTTTTCTTATCCGATTTGAGTGATCTTTAAGTCGATTTTGGTCCTCTCGAAAAGAGGAATTAAATGCAATCATTATCTCTATCAAATGAGCTATCCAAAGTGTAATTTGACCGCAATAGCATATTTTTAATAGTTATACAACAATAAATAAAGTAACAAATCAACAAGCTAATGATGTCACAACTAATGCCCTAAACACCCCAAAATAGAAAAAAAATTCCAAACTTGAAAAATTCAATTTTTAGACATTTTAGAGAGTATGATTAAAAAAATTTCAAAACTAATTTAGTAATTTATGTAGTAAATTATAGTAAACAAAAATATATATCTGGGCTAGATCTACGATGCCAAAGTGGCTAAAATTAATGAAAAATAGATTTTGTAAATTTGCATGATTTTGACCAAGTTAGATGTGATTTTAGGGACTAATTATCAATGCTATTATTGTTGTAAGAAAAAAAAGTCAAAATGAGGGTTTAGATATCAAACCCTAGGCCTAAGTCCTTGAATATCAACTTGCCCAATTAGTCCAAAATTTCTCTAGTGATCTTGCACCTGAAAATACTAGTTTTTGAGCAAATTTCTCCTGCAAAACCACCAAGGAATCAATATTGAAAATTTCAGAGATGGAACAAGGGTAAGATAGGGAAAAAAAATCCAAGGAAATCTAATACTTGGCCTAACAAGGCTAACATTGATGTCTAAGGAGGATAGGACAGTAGATCAGGGTTAAAGAGGCTAGAAGAGGCCAAAAAGAGGCAACACTAGAGGGAGAGATGCTTCAAATCTTGGAAGTTGGGGATTTGAGGTTAGATGACTCGGGTTTAGGGGTTAAAGAGCCCATGGCCTGCCCTAAGTCTATCATTTAGGGTCTCAAAGGGAGGCCAAGGCTCCTTAATCTCTTAGCCAGACCACTTAAGGCCTTAAACCTTCTACGCAAAGGCTAGGAAAGGAGGCTGAGGCCTCTAGGGCTCAGGACCTACTCACAAAAGGCCGAAAATGGTGATTTTAGCTCTCTAGAGGCTAGTGCAGCCCAAGGAGGGAGACATTGGCCCTAATAGGGCTGGACCCAGGCCTGGGAGGCTTGAAAAGTGAAACCCTTGCTTCAAAAAATTATCTCTATTCCGAATCTTAATTTTGCTACAATTTCTTCAGCGGATAGCCCTGCAAATTTTTCTAGAGACTAGATCTTGCACTCAAGGACCTAGATCTAGCTCTACTTCAACTTGATTTCTTGATTCAACCTACAAAAATTGAAAATAAAATGCCCAACTATATACAAAAATTCTTAAAACCCCAAAGCCAAAGTTAGCAAAAATAATTTAAAAATTATATTTAATAAATTATTTACAAAATTACAAAATATCCAAGGGTTTTGAAAATTAAAATTTTTGAGAAATAAAATTTCTATGGCTTTTTTCTTTCTTTGATAAATGGATAACAATACTTCAAAAACCCCATGCATACTATAGTCTTAGTGAATATTTAATCCACCATATAAATGTTTATGATCCAAGGAAAATGATCGTTGCCCAAAGTTTGTTAACTTGGAGACCAAGGACATAAGTACCTTCAAACATTATGTACTTATCTCAAAATAATCATATAGAAGCACAACATAGGAAACTTGTAGTCACTACATACTACAAATAAACAAACAAGTACACTTCAATTTTCATCCCAATATTATGATAGAAAAAATAGTTTCAAGCAGGACTATAGTTTATACAAATGCTTCAGCAACAATTTCTTAGCTAGAAATTAGATGGCTAGAGACTCAGTTGACTCTTTAATTTGTAGATAAATCCTCCAAGTGAAAAATAATGGCTAGTTTCTTTGATCCTTGTCAAAATAATCTTGGCTGTTGAAAAATACTTGATCGTCTTTTAATCTTAGTCGTTAAATTTTTATTTTTGAAGAATTTTCGAATTTATCATTTAATTCTACTTTAATTAGCTCAAAAATAATTATTTTTGGCTAATTTCCTCAAAAAATTGACTGACTTAACCATCAAGGCCCAAGGGTCCAAATTTTCTTGAAATATCCAATCTTTCCTTGGTGTAGGACCTCCAAAAATTAATTCTTTAAAGGCCCATGAAATTTTCACTTGGAGAATTTAATTTTCCTAAGACATTTAATTTTGACTATAATTGATTAAATTTTTTCCTTAGGATTTTAATTTATTTTTCCCAAAAAATTTAATTAATTGACACATGAGGGGATTAATTAGTTTTTCCACCCTCGAATATTTTAACCGTGGTGTCTAAGTATGAGGAACCATGCATTAAAATATTTTCTACATAATATTTACAATTTCAATCTCAAAGGGGGAATACATGTTCGACTTACACCCTCAAAAAACATCCCCAATCTACAATACAATATGAGCTAGTAGATCAAGTAATTTTTAATAAAATAATTTAGCAAATTATATTAAATTATTCCCAAATAAATTTTACATAAGAATTGACTAGAACCCTAGGAATCACTTAAGGCTTTGGTGAAGAATTCCACCCTAACTTTGGGATGAGGCTCGAGGGAAAAACTTTGCCAACCATCCGTATTTAAAAACACAAATGAATCAGTGAGACGAAAAACTTCCTAGGATAAAACTCTCACTAAAATAATAGGCTTACGTAGGTTGTTACATACATTCCAGGTCTTACTAGCATCATTTACATTACATAACTTGCAGAATGGGCTTACAATGACATATGAACTACTGATAGATGATTTGATCTTGTTGAAACAATTTGGTACTTTTGATTCCTTGGAACTTTGACAAAATGTGTGCAACATATGGCTCCATATGGGAACATGTTTCTTCCATGAAGTAACGTGAGAATCTCAGAATCCTACATCAAATAAAATAGAAATCTATGAAATAGATATCCATTCAAAATCAAAATCATCATGCATATATATAAAATATAGTTGGAATAGAAAAATATACTCTAAGAAATTGAAATATGAAATACACAATAAACATGTGCGAAATAAAACTATGTAAAGACATGAAATAAAAGGGATAAGGTTAGAGATCCTATACAAATTGATGCCCTATGGCATCAGATGACATCGACTAGGCACAATCTTGGGCATTTGTTCGCTGACTTGTAGATTAATGGGTTACTTTTTAGATGTCCCCAATTGAAATTTGACCTTCTTCAGTAGATGTAACTGCTCATCATTGTGTTGCATGTCAAACTAAAGCTTGTTTCTCTTTCTACTTGGAGGAGGGGATGGGAGGAGGAATGAATAAAAGTGGCAGAATGGTTGAATAAAATCTTACTTTAAATGTCGCAGATGCTCATGTGTCACAACCTTATAATGTTGATTTTTCTGGTGTTCCTTAGGACATGGTTAGGATGGAATTTCAAAGTTGGGGGTAGACTTTTCATAGGTGTAGGTTAGTGTTATTAGCCCTGTAATTTAATGTACAAATATGTGGGGTCACCATCTAGAACGGTCTATTGTATATTCCAGAGCCCATGTTTGTATATGCACTAGATGTGAGAATTGTCATTTGTTGGAGGAAGTGTACCGGAGCTAATTGGAATTCACACAAAGACTTGTATGGCCACTACTCTATTAGATTTTCTAAAATCCCTTGCCCACTATGTGTTATTTGATAGTAAATTCAATAGATGATATGTTAAGATTCATTGTCGAATACATTTTCCTTTTCTTTGAGTTTGTAATCATACCCTAACATTATAGTGCACCACCATTATCATTAAAAATTTTATCTGAGTTGAATAAAAAGAAAACACCTACAAAAGTCGACCAAACTCAGATTATGTATTGTTGAAGTATAGTCTAAACATCTCTTATTCTAGGGGTTATTTGAAATATTGTTGCCTATTGCATTGTACACGTAGAAGTAGGAATGAGTATAAACATCATGTGCACAGATCCCTTAGCTTATTAATGTCCAGTATTGAATTACTTATATGCCACTATTTCCACAAACCTTATAGTAATGGAGTATTTAAAACATCTCATGCACTAACACAACAATCCCTCAATGGGTGGCAACATAAATAAAAAAACAAAATTGGCTAGCAGACCTTTGTCAAAATAGGTTTATGCCATTCTTTAGAGAGAACATTCAAATGTTGTGCAGAAGAGGTAGGAAATGGGACAAAAAATACTTGGACTAGGGACATATCTAAAGCACATGAGGGTCACATGGAATTTTTTTTCAAACTCGATGCACTAGATGCACTCTTTTCTGAATTGAACCAATTAGAAGGGAGAAAATTGATTTGGGCACTTAAATTAGCCATGATTTCTCTCATACAACTCAAGTTATTGGAGGAACCTTGTGAAGGGGTCACACTACTAGTTTCATCTTATCTCAGTAACATCATAAGACTAAATGCCCCTATATCTCCCAACAATGATGATGTTATGAGGAGAGCCTTAAAGTTGATGGAAGGCACCTTACAAGTCTTAGATAGCTCCATGGGTCCTACATTTGAGAAGAGGCTTCAGGTTTTGGAAATTATGGCCATGAATAAGACCTATGAAGTCATGTTTGATCTTGAGTGTGATGATCTTATCATGCATATGTTTCAATTCTTCTTTAACGTTAGGAAACATCATCCTTACACAGTCATAGCACACATGGAGTCAATCTTGTCATCGTGTATGAGAGGTCATGGTGCCATTTTCCAGGAGTTGCAACCTTGATTGTTATCCATTTGGATGAGAGAACAACTGGTTTCACTTGATGCTTATGAACTAGCTGAGAGGTTGGTTGATTAGAACATTGGGATGTTTAGGAGACAGTTGACCAAGGAGGAGTTGCTTAGGTTTGGGGGATCATGCAACAAGAATGAGATGAGGAGGAAGGGACTTTTCTTTTTCTGCAAGGGACCTTGGGGACCTAACCAATCATGCTTGGGTGACATTAAGGAGATGATAAAGGTATAGGAAGAGGAGATCCCTTCTGACTTCCAGGTTGAGGGTTTTTCTTTGGATGAGTCCATGGGTTCATATGTTGATAACTCTGAGGAGCATGGGAAGTCACGGGGACTTGATGACAATAGCCTAGATATGCATCCATGTGTGAAAGAGGAGTATGATGAGCCTTTTATCTCCCAACTGGTGACACCTATGTAAAAGGTGAGACACGTTATTGTAGCTGGAGATTTTATCAAGAGAAACCTCCTTCAGAATTCCAAAATACTTTTTCTTGTGGCCAGAAACTGAACTTTAAAAAGACTGCTAAAACGAGAAAACATAGTTCCTCTCAGAAGTTTCGTAGCGCAAGTTTAAACCATCAATTTCTCCCACCTCATACTGAATTTGAAGAAAATGAAAGAGGTTTTTTAGTTTAGTATGTTAGGAATAAAAACCTATTTCACTTTTTAGAAATGAGTTTTCAATTTCTCAAGAATCCCCTTGGAAGTTGACTGCTAAAAACAAGGCGACAAAGTTCCTCCTTTTTAGGGTTTCATCTTTATGCTTGTCTTCAAATCCTTCTGCTAACGAAAGTGACCCTTTAAGACATGTGAAATGTGTTCTATCATCCCTGGAACCTTTTTCTTCCACCTGTACAAAAATACAAGCCCCTAAAGGAGCATAAAGAAGGTTGATTTGGCTGCGCTACGAAACTGTCTGTTGTTTTCATAGTGCAGAATTTTTCAGTTGTACATATCTTATGACCCTTTAGTTTTTCATGCCTTGAGTCTTAAATTTTCATTGGTGATCTATTCACACCCTCCAACAACATCATCCTCTAAAAAACCAACTATTTCTTCCCTTTAAAATTTTATCAAAATACCAAAACTGCACCTACAAGAGTTTCGTAGTGCATCTAGTGTAAATTCAGGGTTTTGCACTACGAAAATGACTAGCTACGAATCCCCAATTTCATAGTGCATGTAGTGTAATTTCAAGGCTTTGCGCTATGAAAATGACTAGACAATTTTGTAGCGCATTCAAATTTTTGAAATGACCAGACACATGAAACTTAAAACATGATATGGGATCCATAAGGGGCCAGACAATGATGATGGACTTTATTTAATGATGGAAATGAGACTCTAATGCTATAAATGAAACTCTTAAAAACATAAAAAATGAATTGACCATGTCTAACACAAAAGCTTAGGAACCATACAGGTTGTCCAAAATTTTAAAATCTTTTACAGTGATAACAGTGGCTCCACTTGGGATAGTGTGCCTTAGTGGTACACTAAGAACTGTTAGCTTTAGTGCTGCCATCCATCCTTTAGAATAAAACTCTGAAATTCTACCCAATCTCCTCCCCAAGCTTTAATGGTTTCTACAAGAAAGACTCGAACTGCACCTACTAAAAAAAATGCTCAGTCAACCTACCTTGAGCTTATTCACACACTCCTACCTACCCTATCAGCTGCAATCTCTATTTGTAGCTCAAGGAACATAAAACTTCCAATGAAGTCAGTCATTGATTTATCTGCCACTTGAATATCTTGGTTGTGCTTGAAGGAAAAATAAAAATAATACTAAAATAACTGAGGCAACATGAGATATATCTGATCTTCATAATGGAAATATAGTTGGAAATCTGGACTATAGAACCTTTCCATATAGCCAGCTATAGGATCAAAAAACACATGGACAGTTTGATGTTTCTTGTGATATTCCACATCTTTGGATAACTCACCAATACTTTGATCATCTACATAAGGCTTCAGTTGTGTGCTCTCAAACTTCTCCTCAAATTGATTTTCAAAAATAATGTATTCTTCATCAATCTCAAAAGAGAAAAGAAGCAACACCCTCTCTTTGTATTTTCCATAAAAAGATTTTGAAAAGTATGATCATGATCATGAAGACTATATGATTGAATTTGACCTTGTAAACCTTCAATGTCTTTCTCAATGTTCTTAGAAAATTCATCCAAAAATTTCATCTTATCTTCTGTCTTGTACTCAAATGATTTTAGATAAGAAGACAAGGACAAAGAAAAATTTTCATCTATTTCTTCATTAATATGATCATCATTCCATTGTCTGAAACCTTGAATTGAAGGAGATTTTGTCACCAACTCTATTCTGTCTATCCATTCCTCCAAAAACATAAGCCAAAAGTCTACAAATGACTTAATAGATTTGACAGGAAAGCTTTCAATCCACTGTTTACATTTCCCTTGAAATGAATCATAGAACAACATAATGCAAACCTCCTCATGTTTGACTCTAAGAAGCTCAGTAAAATCACAGAAATATTATATATTCTTCAAAGTTAAACTTAAATTTTCCCCATTGAATTTTGGACCATTCCTTAAAAAATATGTATCCTTGGGAAATGATTTGGGAAACCATGAATTTCTGAAAAATTTATACATGCATACCTTGAAACAAGAATTGCAGCATCTGAGTTCTTCATAAGTTCAATAGAATCGCCATAAATATATTAAATTTGAATTCTTCAACAATGGAGTCGCCAAGGTAGTTTTGTAGCCTTGAAAAGATTCCTAAGCTCATGTTACCTTTAGAAGTTCAGCTTCTTGATTTTGGGAATGAGTAATCTTCAGACTCCCGGTAGACGCACCAAAATGTTATCACCAAAATAGAACCCTAATAGGCTACTGATCAAACTACCTCAATGTAACTATTTCAAACCAATCTTTTGGTTGAGGCTTAACCTCCTCAACCTGAAAGGGCTCTCTCACTAGGTTTAGGGTTTTTGATTAATGATTAGATGGCTAACTCTAGGAACGAAATGAACATAAGTATAACTTGTTGACTGGTTGAAACTATGATTAGAAAATATCTATTGGTCTATGGAGTTGAAATAGTCCTCAACAAAACAATATTATGAGCCTAACATGGAAGTCAAGGAACTTAGAGTTTAGGTTTATGAATAAAATAGTAACACGGTGAAATAACACAGTTTACAAGCATGTGAAGGAAGTTAGAGCATTTTCCAATGAATTCTATGTATCACAAGCTCATACCACTGCAAGTGAGTAATTGAACAAAGCCATAAGAGCATCAAACACATAAACTCTTTGTGAATCTTGAGTAGTCAAACTGATCTCTACATTAAGTTTGAAAAACACACAGTCTGCTCACATAACACAACGTCTTTTGCTAATACAAATGCCAACCTCTCTAGAATTCGACCTCATTCTTCATATTTAACTTTAAAATCTTTGATTCTATTATCCACCATCATAGGAATTTGAATTCCTATCCCAGACACCTATTCTAACCATAAAACAGTTTATTAATTACAAGTAACAGTTAATTGATTGTCTTAGAGTCCTAATACAATTAGGAGTACAACTCCTTATTATGATAACAACAACCTAATCTAGTCTTCAATTAATCCTTTTCCACCTAAAACCTCATGAGGTCAAATTTGGTGATGTATTTAGCCTTGTTATGACCCCTACTATTCCATGACCTAACTGCCCTGAAAACCAGGGGATCTATTTTCTGCAATTATGACTTTAAAGAAAGCCTTGTATCACCCAACTGGTGACACATACGGAAAATGTGACACAGGTTATTGTAGCTAGAGATTTTATGAAGAGAAAACTTCTTCAAAATTCCAAAATACTTTTGCTTGTGGCCAGAAACTGATCTTTAGAAAGACTGCTAAAACCAGAAAACAAAGTTCCTCTCAGCAGTTTCGTAGTGCAAGTTTAAACCATCAATTTCTCCCACCTCATATTGAATTGGAAGAAACTGAAAGAGGTTTTAGTATTTTAGTATGTTGGGAATAAAAATTTCTTTCACTTTTCAGAAATGAGTTTTCAATTTCTTAGGAATCAATTTGGAAGTTTACTGCTAAAAACAAGGAGACAAAGTTCCTCGTTTTTAGGGTTTCATCTTTATGCTTGTCTTAAAATCCTTATGCTAACAAAAGTGACCCTTTAAGACATGTTAAATGTGTTCTATCATCCCTGGAACATTTCTCTTCCACCTGTACAAAAGAAAATCCCCTAAAGGAGCATAAAGAAGGTTGATTTGGCTGCGCTACAAAACTATCTGTTGTTTTCGTAGTGCAGAATTTTGTCGTTGTACATATATTTTAACCCTTTAGTTTTTGCTTCCTTGAGTCTTAAATTTTCATTGGTGATCTCTTCACACCCTCCAGCAGCATTATCCTCCAAAAAACCAACTGTTTCTTCCCTTTGAAATTTTATAAAAATACAAAAATTGCACCTACAACAGTTTCGTAGTGCATCTAGTGTAAATTCATGGTTTTGTGCTATGAAAACGACTAGCTATGAATCCCTGATTTCGTAGTGCACATAGTGTAATTTCAGGGCTTTGCGCTATGAAAATGACTAGACCATTTCGTAGCGCGTTCAAATTTTTGAAATGACCAGATACATGAAACTTAAAACATGATATGGGATCCATAAGGGGCCAGACAATGTTGATGAACTTTATTTAATGATGGAAATGAGACTCTAATGCTATAATTGAAACACTTAAAAACATAAAAAATGACTTGACCATGTATAATGAAAAAACTTAGGAACCATGCAGGTTGTCCAAAATTTTAAAAACTTTTACAGTGATAACAACTCCACTATTGGAGCTAGTGGTGTATCATTGTATCAATGTCTCTTGGAAATTTCTCTTAATATCTAAATCTCATTGAACGAACACATTTTCAAGTGTATATTGTGAATGGTTTAAGAATATTATTTTGATGTTTGTAGTATATGTTGGCATTCATATGTACTAAATAAATTGAACTATTTCATTGGCTTTAGTGTTCATCTTATTGAATATGTGGTGTGCCTTATTTAATGATCATTACGTCTATGTGAACTATTTTACTTGATGGTTAATGGTTCTTTCATACATATGTGTGTGTGTCTTTATTAGAATATTATTGTTACATTTCTCCTAAAGACTCACTTTTGTTTCCTTACATTTGAAGAACCTCGATGCATCTTCAATTGAACACTTCACAAGGAATACTTACTTTCTCATTCAAAAGTACATGTGTGCTTCTCTCTCATGCTAACTATTGAAGTCAAGGAAAATATTTAAGTGCATGGAGGTTGTGCCACATTTATAGATGGGGCTCCTATACCAGGCAATGTGAGGTCTAATTGGGACTTCATATTAGGGAGACCCCTTATATTTTGGCGAGATCTAGCATTGTCAACAAAACATAAACTAAAGTTAAGTCATGAAATGGGAGTCCATGCTTCACTTGTAGTCTTTTCTCATACTCATCTAGGTCAAGGATTGCGGTCAAATATGCCACAACAAAAGAAAGGAAAAAACCACCAATATGCTCGACTACTCCGACTAGTTCCAGACCCAACCAAGCTCACTGGTTGGGGTCAAGGATTTCTTTATGTGCACTGAGGGCTTGACTATGCGGTCCCACTAGCTCTTGTTTTCCCTTCTTTTCTTCAATAAGTTTTGTCGATGGTATATTTCCTTTTGTTAATATATTTTGAAATGGGAAATTCTTTGGCCTCAGTTATTTGTCAAATGTCTCTCAAAAGTGGTTGAATTCCATACTTAAATTTGAAATCCACATACTTCTTTGATCCATGACAGTGTGAGGGATTTTGGGTGGCTTAGAATCGATCTTGGATTGGTTGAAAACTAGCATTATGCCCTAAACTATTATTTTTCAATTCAATGCTTATTTGGGGTGTGACATTTCTGATAAAAAAAATAGTCAGGAACTTTTGCGTTGAGGTCAAGAGAATGACATACTATAAAGGAACACTCCAAAGTTTTCCCTAAAAATCAATTTTATTTCTCTTATTCTCATTGTTCTCACTTCTTTTCGACAATGCCTAATACATATGAAAACAATGGAAAACAAAACACAAAGGATTTAATATCTGTTTTATAATGCTTAGAATAGTGATATGTACATAGGGTTTACAGTGGCTCATTGCTAGTTACTTCTCAAGCTCTCTCTTGCTAATTTTTCTTCTCTACCAAGAGTTATCTTCTCTCCTCTACAAGGGCTTCGTACATATTTCTCTATATCGAATAAAAACAAACACAAAATATCTTGAAAACAATTACAAATGGGACACCTAACCCAATAATATGAAATTGCCTAACTCCTAAGCCTCATGCTTGTTACATTTGCAAAGTCCCACTTGGCCATAAAGAACCAGCTCACCAAAAATATCATAATAGCCAAACATTTCTAGATTCTTCTAGGCTCAAGACACTTGGATTTACAAAAATATTCCTAATTTCTATTTTATACAAATTTACATTGGGAAAAAATTATATGACCCCTTTGGGACTTGGAAAAATAATTTTCCTAGTGGTTGATACCCCTGCATCAGAATAAGAAGCAATTAAGTATAAAGCGGTACCTAAAATTTTCAAAGGGAATTTGAGGTGTGTTGATGTCTTAATGTCTTACAAATTATAGGCATTTAATGTAGCTATCCAAGGTCTTCCTAGAATAAGAGTTAACGATTCAACTTAGATTTGGTTTGAAGCATGATATAGTCCATGGCATACTCCCATAAATTAACAAACACCATTACATCCTCTAAGACTCCTTTGATATTTACAGTTGAACTATATACTACTTGGATTATGACAAGTATGTTCCTTAGTAGTTCCTCAAGGTATACGCTAAGCATATTTTTGTTTTTATTAACATTGATCTCTACTACTAGGTCTATTAAGGCATTCCCATGATTTTATTTTTCATGCATGCACCTATTGTAGTGATGCATAGGTCTAAGTACTAATAACCCTAGCATTATTTTTATTTTTATACTTTCTAATGATTATTCCTTGGGTCTATACCAAATACCCCTTACTCTTATATTATCTATTTTTAATTACATAGTGGTCATATTAAATTATTATGGAAAAATTACATTTATTATCTCCTTGGGTAGCTCCCTAAGTACCCTATACTATCCTCCCTAGGTACATCACATATGTGAGTTGGCCTATCACATTAAATATGGGAAATTCATTCTTCTTTCTTTCGATATTCCTAATGCATTATTATTTTATGATTTTTTGTAGATATTAACATTCTTAATAGCCTAGAGGTGAGAAATATTGACACACAACTTTTTTGTTTCGCCTAACAATTCAAATTTTTAAGGATTTGTAAGCCTTCTTAGTGTCCTAAGGTGGATCAATTACTTTAGGGATAGTATTTTCTTGAGGAGGAGATTCCTCTTTCTCAAAAAATTTATCCTTTATAGGTTCTATAACAAGAGAATTGGTTGTTAGTACATTCCTTAATCTTAGATTAATCTCTTGAAGATCTATAGAGAAGATTTGGTAAATCATATCATTATTGCACAATTGTTGAACTTACCTATTTTTTAGATTTTTTGAGAATTGATTGCTTTAATTTATTTATTTTTTTTCTTGTTGAGGCATTGGTATGCTATGGTGGAGATAGGAGAAATGCATGTTGTTGCTAGTTTTGTGGGTGTCCATCTATGTGATACCCCTTTTGTTACCCTAAATTTTGTAATATAATTAAGCAAATATAATGTTGGGATGATAGCATTGATGCTATGATGTCAAACTATATTATATGGACCTGTAATGTTTATTTTTATTAATAAGAATTCTAGAGCTGAAGAAAGGGTATATCCAAGATATTATGATGCCTCAGGAAGGGGAAAAAATTTACTTGAAAGAAAAAATATACCTTGGGTAAATATTTCCCTTTTATGTGATGGTTAGTCTTCCGAAGAAGCTGAAAGGTTGGAATATGAAGGGCTAAGGTGTAAGTATAAAAATAACAGGGAATAGCAATAAATGGTTTCTTATTGTTGGTTCTTAAGATTCTAGTTCTTATGTTTTCTATACTCTCTCATACATCTCTTTCTCACTTAGAAAAATTGAATTGGAAAATGAGTGGTGATAAAAACCAAATAGGTTCATACTTTATGACTACTTAAGATCTATGAGTGACAACGTACGTGATAGAAAATGGATGTGTTGTTGCACTTTTTCTTTGGACTAGATGGCTCTAGGGATTGGGAAGGTCTTGGTTGCGTGTGGCACATAGAGCACTGAAGAGGGGAGGGTTGATGGGTTGCATAAATCAGGTAAGGAATTCCTTGTGTTGTCTAGACCCACATAACCTTTTTTTGAATGTGATCATGGTCAAATATGGAAATTTTGATCATTGAGTTTTGTTCTATGTGTGTGTGAAGGAGAATGGGCTTCACTTCTTGTGTTAAAACTCGACATGAATTTGAGTGTGTGAAATACCCCGAAGTTAAGCTTTCCTCAGGGCATCAAGATCTAGTACAAGGGGTGCCAAAATGTGAGAAAAATAGCACCGCAATTGAGCCTATGGTAGGGTAGAATGTGGCTCACCCTATTTCAACTTCTAGTATATTTATCGTTGCAATAAATAGCTATTTATTTCTATATTAATGATATTTATAGCATACATGGTTTAACGATATACATGATTATTTAATTCCTGTCTTCAATAAGTTTATGTGTACATGCATTTACTCTTCAACAAATTTATTGTGGTTGTAGTTGTTATACTATTTGGTTGTAGCTTTTTATATTTATTAAATTTTGTAATAATACTAGTTATGGAAGATATACTTCCTAATTCTTCTTTAAATAGGTCATGTTGACATTTTTTCTATAAATTTTCTTGTGGGAGGTTTCAGAAGCTGAAAATTGCACCATAGTGAGGGGAAATCCCATTGATCGTCTGGTCTAAGTTTTAGATCTTGGGTTTTCAAAATTTTATGAAACATTATCATAGGAATCTAGATTTCATAAATTCATATTTAAAAAACTCATGTTGGAATTTATGCTATAAATTTTCTTCTAAGAGGTTCCATAAGCTAAAACTTGGACCATAGTGAGGGGATACTACTAATCATCTAGTCCAAGTTTCAGATCTTGGGTCATGATATTTTAGGAGTTAATTTCAGAGGAAGTTGAGGTTCTTGGATGCTCCTAAAATCATGCATCAATGGGTCATGTTGGAATTTATACTATAACTTTTCTCGTGGGAGGTTGTAGAAGTTGAAACTTGGACCATCTTGAGGGGAAATCCCACTAATCATATAATTCAACTTTCAAAACATGGATTGCTATAATTTATGAGATATGCCTTGAGGAAGTTTCTATATTGGTTTCAATACAAAGTGTTTGAAGAAATATCTAAATGGTTTAATGATTCATTCCATAGAAATTGTTTTTGATGAAATGCCCCAATGAAAATGTTGTTTTGTAGATGGGATAATATTGTTGTATGTTATACTTTTTGTATGATAGTATTGTTGTGGTTGATATATGCCTATTTTAATGCAAAGCAATTGAAGAAGTGTGTTAAAGGTGTTTTATTACAATATGCATACAAAATATTTGATAAAATACCTCAAAGACAAACATCAAAAGTTGTATGATTTAGTGGTATATTTCAGTTAGTATGTTACAAGTGGAATCAAAGCATCGCTTCTTATTTGATTTCATAGAAAATTTTGACAAAATTTATACAAGAAAAAGACTACTTAATTGGTTGTATAAAAATTGTTTTAAGAAACATTTACATGTACAGTGTTTGGCAAAATCTATGAGAGATGAAAATCAATTTTTTCAAGCATGGTTAGGATAAATTTAGTAGGGGTATCTGAAAAAGTGCTATCAGTATTTATTGTCAAGCTAGTAAAAAGAAAAGTAGAATTTTGGGTACCCTGTAACCTCTATAAGCCATTGAGGGAACTATCTATGTGACAATCCCCATGGAAATTTAGTCCACTAATAATTTGGAATTGGAGGATGAGATGAAAATTGTTTTAAAGGAATGGTTGCAATTGATGGAATTTGTAGCGATGGTCAGTAAATCACTAGAACTAGATATTGTAGTAAGTAATAGGCAAGGACAATGAAAAAAATACAAGAAACCATAGATTCAAATGAAATCATTCATATTTTTGTTAATACCATTTGTGGAAAAGGTAAAGAAATGTATAAAATAAATAAAAATAGAATAAATTTTTTCTTAAGGAATGAACGAATTCTTTATTCTCAAATGGAAAAAAAAAATTACTTACAACTATGGAGGAAGTTCTCGGAGAGAGTGGCTCCTTGACCTTCTCCTTGAGAAGGTTCATTCTCCTAACCTGACATGGGCCTTCCAAGTCAATGTCAAAGGAAGTGGGTGGGGAAGTAAAGAAAACTTTATTTCTTAATTTTGTATGGTTGATATCCTCTCCTTGAGGTTGAAAGTGGCCATCGATGTTGCTAATATATCTATCAAATATAATGGGTGTTTTTATTTCTCATGCAAGTATGCCAAATTTTTCCCACTTTTAATAGGTGACGTGAGATATGGGGGAGGCCTATTTAATTTATAATAAAAATAGTTTTTATCTTTTGACATGGTCATATTAATATAAGATATATTGATTTTATCAATTTTAACCATTAATTTTAATGTTTTTATAACTTTTTCTCTTTTATTTTTCCTTTTGAATAATTTCAATAAGAAATGGTATATGGGTTTTATGATCATAGAAAATGAAATGATGTTATTAAATGTGGTTCCTTAATAATGATGTAAAATGATGTGAAAGTGGGTAAAATACATGGTATCCATACTATATGTTATTTTAGTGAACCTAGTGATTTAAGTCTAGGTGAACAACTTTGGGTTATAATAGATGCCCCTTAATGTATGAGATTAGGAGGACATAACATGACCAAATGCATTTTAAATTTATTTTACCAAGCAATGCGAAGGATAAAAAGGGACAAGAGTTCCATGAGAATAAGAACCACCTATGGAAGAGGTTGAAGGGTACTAGTTGTCAACAAGAAAGTCTCAGAGTGGTGAGTATACACTATATCAATTGGGATGAGGTAGTACCCATACTCCTTGTGATAACTTATCACAATGAATGCAATGGTGCACCCAACATAAAGTGATGAAGTAAGCGATAAAAAATGAGGTCTCAATATAGTATATAATGTTTCTTGAAGAAAAGGGTATATAGTACAATATAATGAAATAAATATTCCCATATACAGAATCCTATATCAAAAGGGTTGCGTCTATCACTACAACTTGGCTTATTTTAATACATAAGTTCTGATTCCCCCCTCTTGGAGGGAGAGGGGAAACTTGAGAAGACTTATTAAATAGGAGAGGATCTCCAAAGACCTAAAATGAGCTAACTAAAGGGAATCTCAACCTAAGGGATCCTATAATGGTAGAACTAAGCGAGTTAAATCAAAGGAAATACATTTGAAGTTGAATAACGTGGAATGCAATATCAAGGATGGAACATGTGGAAGATACATAATGGGAAATTGCATCTTGAGATTGGATACAAATCACACATGGCTATGGAAATTGGTTCAACCAATTGAAGCACTAAACCAAGATATATGGTTATCAAACATGCAATAATGAGTTGGAGTTGAGAATGTGAGAAAAAACCAAGTCAAAAAAAGCTGAGGAATTTCCTTGCATGGTTCAAGTAACCCACGAATAAGGATTACAATTTCAAGGTACAATGTTCTGTAATCCAAATCCTTAGAATAAAATGTTGAACTTGATAGATAAAGGATAATTGGAACCAAATCAACAAGGAGAATGTACTATCAATTGTATAATTTCCTGAGTTGTACAAATGGTGCATGAAATTAGTAGAAAGGCTATAATGGATTCCGCAGTTATGGATGAATAATTTCCTAATTAAATATGGGATAATTCTCTCAGGAATTGTGCAAGGAAGTAGGGGCTTGTCATGTAGTAGAATTGACTAAATGCTAGCTTGAGCTAGTTTGTGAAGCAGAGAGATAGATTTTACTTGTGCAAATATTGTTCAGTTGAACAAGCATTGTATTTTCTTCTCACATTTTCTAGTTAATGCAATATAGATAGTCAGGGTTTTGACAAATTTCTTTCCCCAGAAAAATATTGTGTTATGTGCAATTGATATTCTTCCTTTTCTTAGTTTTTTCATCGATCAATTTTGGTTTCTGGTGAAGATTGGAGTAGATTATTTTCTTGTGTTTTAGCATATCACATAAGTTGTTGAATATATAGGTAAAAATCTACATGGTATCAGAGCTTAAGACATTATAGAAGAGGAGAATATGAGTTTTTTGTGCAAGTGAAACCAAATTTGTTGTTTCATACTTCAGAGTCAGTAGTATTTCATTCTATGGTTTGAGACTTGAGTATACCCTGGAGGGAAGAACATATTACATAGCTTGGAAGGATAGGATGGAGGCAGTATTGGAAGACAACGTGCTGAAGGAATTCATAGATCATGATATTATGAAGCCTCCAAAATCTGACGTAAAGATCTGGCTAAATGGAGAAACTGTGTGGAAAAGGTAAGAACATTATCCTAGAAGGAGTTAAAGATCATATTGTCTTGAATCTCCATAGCAAGGATGGAAATTTTTCATAATAGCAGTGACCACAAGAAGCTGGCACTGAAGGACAAGCTCAGAAAGATCAAGATGAAGAAGTGTGACCCAATTTTGAAGTACTTGACCAAGTTCACCCAATGTCATGATGAGATTGTAAGTGTCGAGATTATTGTTTCCAAATACGATTTCATGAGCATATAAGTTCTAAGACTTACCAAGAGTTGGCACAATTTCTAGGACTCAGTTAATGGGAGGGAGAAGCTACCAAAGTGGCAGTGATTGTGGTCTGAATTGGTATAAGAAGAGTTTTGGTAGAACACTAGAGATGGGACCTCATCCAAATAATTGGAAGTGGACTTTTCATTAGTTAGCAAAGAAAATAAATCCAATTCAAAGAAGTACCAAGGTGAGGAGGGTGGAAAATGCTACAAAATTCCCACAGAAGAAAGTAAGCAAGAAGGAGCTCACAATAGCAGTAGTCGGTGAATCTCTAGCTCCACAATTCGAACTTGATTTCACTCTCATTGCATGCATGGCTAGCACTATAATGGGAAGCATGTTGTATCTCAAAATTGGTGCCTCATTCCATATGACAGGGAATAGAGATCTCTTCATTGACTTGGAGAATAAATACCTCAAAAATAACATAGAGTTTGGAGATGATGGGAGGTATAGTGTGATCGACATTTGTACAGTTACCTTTCAAAGGGATTTTGGCTCCCCTCACAGAATCACAAATGTGATGTATGTTTGAAGACTAAAGTAGAATTTTGTTTCTATCACAATATTGGAAGACCATGGCTACGATGTGAATTTTAGAAAAAGAAAGGTTTTCCTTAAACACATTGCCATGCGACAGGTGAAACAAATCGGTGTGCAAGTCAAGAAACTATATGCAATTGAGGTACAAGATGCATGCAAATGTTTTAGGACAAAGGCAAAGGTTAGAGACTTGGTCATTGAGAGGGAGCATGAATTACCTCTCAACATGCAACCTCAAAACGTTGTGGAGCAACGAAAATTAGAGAAGAAAAGAGGAGACCGAGTGGAGTCATCCACTCATGTAGAGACCTCTATTAGGGGGGAATTTCGAGCCAAGTGGGCAGAGGGAGCACATGCAGCTATACCTCCAAGTGAGAGTTGGGGCGATGTGAAGTAATAGTCCCAAGGGTGTAGAAATTTGGGCAAGGTCCATTGAGATGTTTTTTCTCATGGATCATTACCTTGCTAGAGGAGCCCACAATACATAGTAGCAACATCAATCAGTGGCAATTGATGTAATCAGATGTCAGACTTATCGAGGGAGAGACTAACAACAACCAGATATTGGTGAGTGCAGATCATAGTTGGAATAAATGTAGATGGAATAGTTCAGAGTCCACAGTAGCGCAAACATTTTGAATAGATAATGCAATAGTTAGTAGTAGTCAGAGACCTTGGTGACAGAAGCATCATATTGATTAAATTTGGATATTTTTTTTAGTTTCAAAAGTTGCAGTAGTGACAACACTAGAGAGAAATGTTTCACGCAAAAAAATCTAAAGGTATCGAATTGGAATACAACTGAATTCCTTTCTTTTTGAGAGGGAGCGTTGAAAATAGAAACAATAAATGTTAAGAACAACTTCAATAAAATTCCAATTTAATCTCTCCTTGAATTAAATTAGGAATTAAATTGTAATTCTATTCTCATAGCAACTTGTAATAGTTAACTAAGTTAATTTAACTTAGCTGATTCAGTAAATTCAAGTTGGAAGTCTACCTAGATGCATGTAGAGTGATTCCTAAATTTTAGGGGTCTATGTTAAGTTATTTTGAGTTGTAATTAATTAACTCAATCTAACTGAGTTTTAATTAGTTAAACTATTTCAAACATTTGGAGGAACTAGTAGGAGGTCTAGTAGTGGGAAGTAGCTTCATTGCTCCACCAGTTAACTGAAGATTCACTCATAAATAACTAATGCATGTTAGCCCAGAGGAAGAACCAGTTGAGATTAGAGTTCAGGGACAATGTAATATCTGTTGTATAATTTTCTGAGTTGTACATATGGTGCATGAAATCAGTATAAGGCTTATGATGGATTGCACATTTATGGATGAGGAATTTCCCAATGAAATATGGGATAATTATCTCAATAATTGCTCAAGGAATTATGGGCTTGGTAGGCAGCAGAATTGGCTAAGTATTGGCTTGAGCTGGTTTGTGAAGTAGAGAGATAGATTGTACTTGTTCAGAGATTGTTTGAGTTGAAAAAGCATTGTATCTTCTTCTCAGGTATTCTAGTTAATGAAATATAGATAGTCGGGGTTTTGAGTAGTTTCTTTCCCAAAAAAATATTGTGTTATGTGCACTTGAAATTCTTCCTTTTATGCTTAGTGTTTTCGTCGATCAATTTTGGTTTCCACTAAAGAGTATAGTAGATTCTTGTCTTTTGTTTTATCATATCACATAATATGTTGAATCTATGAGTAAAAATCTACATCCTTAAGACCAAAACAAGGTAGAAATTAGGGTGTGACTCATAGAGACTAACACCAAAAGTAGATGGGAAGGCATTGAGGCATGGACTCAAGAATTTCCTTGTTAAGAGAATAAATGCAAAGCTAACTTGGAAGTGATTAATAGCATGATATAAGGCATGTAAATCAATGGTAAAATGGATTTTCAAAGATGTATTAGTGATCCATAAGAACAACTAGAGATTAAAAATCGACAACATGGGATTGGCAGAACTTATAGAGAGATGAGAAAATTGTAACATGAATCAAGATGGAACCAAATAGACTACATGGGATATAAATGTGACTCATCACAAATACTTCAAAGAAGGTAAACAAAGGGATATTTTAGTGTTCGCTTGTGGGGGCCTGACCCAGGTTCATGTTAGTTATCCAAACAAATCCCTACACTACTGGCTCTTTTGGCATCATCCCGTGGAGCGCGGACTGAAGTCTCACCCAAAGCAGTATGGGGGGATGTTGAAACCAAGTTTCCACACCCTTGAGATGGATGTGATGTCAGTTTATTTTGACTATACCTTCCTTTGCGCAGTTTTTTTATCCCTTTGTTCCAACCTTCAGTACCTTTGCAAAAGGGTACAATTGGCTTTCGTGTAGCCCTAACCTAGGGTAGATAGACTTTTGCACTGCTAGGGCAGTGAGCTGCGATATCTCCCAAACTACGTTAAGTATCTTACTTGTCTTATTAACAAATCTTAGCTAGCTTCGCATAAACATATGTTCTTACTTGCATTCACTTAATTAACACAATTACATATATTCACGCATTATGTAAGAATTATAGTGAAATTCATACCCAACATAACCAGATGCATAAACAAGAAATAAAGATGCAAAAATTGTAGAATACTTCTCTTTGTTGATAATTCCAAACAATTATAGACTCGACCCACCCTACGCACTCAGCGGCGGACTTATAGGCCTCTGCGCACTCAGCTGCAGAGCCTCTACCTACGCTATGACCCAAGACTTAGAATTCTACTTTAGAGCTATCTTTCATACATAATATCTTCTTTCCTCCATTGATTCCTTTTTTTAACTCCTTAGACTTAGCTCTATTTATACAATCCCATGGTTCATGGACCATGGGTAGATATTCTACAACTGACATTACATTTCCAAAATAAGGGTGGACAACCCTATGACTCTTTAACATCTACGAGCTCCACGACCACAAATTATAGAGTCTTTACTCTTGGATTACAAAATTATGAGCAAAATATGGGCTTTTAGCCCCAAAACTGCCCTTGGGGGATCACGCGCCCAACAGGCCCCCAACACAAACATCATGACTAGTCCTCGAGTCACTCTATAGGTGTGGAGATCTTAGTGCGAAGAACTCCTAGCTCCATTTGGATCACCGCAACTTTGACAGCGCATTGAATGACCACCTGCTGGACTTCTTCCACGTGCTACTTGATGACTGTTGCTGAACTGCTTCCCTGAGTCTTCTACTGAGCTACCTACAGTTGCGCGAGATTTCCTTCAATGGAGGATGTGATTGCATAAGCATCATCTATCCATGGTTGTAGGGGAACTTTTAAGACTGCTCCTTTATGCCGAGTGGCATCCACCTGTTCCTTGAGCGCCTTTGCCTCCTGTATCCGTGCGAGCCTCTGTGTAAGTGCAACCGTCTACATGGTCCATTTGACTAGATCATATTTTTTTTGTAGCTCACATTCCTTTGTCTCCAAGCGCTCTACATTTGGGTCCTCCTGCAGGGTGGTGAGGACCTCAAATGACTGTTCAAAAAGTTGCATGCAGTCTGCTACTACACTATCGACCGTTGTTATTATTGTTGCAATAACGGTGGTACGTTGTTCCCTAATTTCTGGTGGAGTTGAAGGCTAAGCCTGCAACTACAATTATGTGATCTGAAGGTTCAAATCCAACTAAACCCAGGCCATCTCTTCTTGAGCATCGCGCACCCCTGTGGAAAACTTGCAGAAGTGCGCCTCTACCAGTTCTTCTACCTGAATGTTCAACTTCGGGACCATTTGGCAGGCTTCCTCCACTACCTGCATTATTTTATTGTTCTGCTCCATTTCCTCATTGCATTGTAGGCCCAAATGCTCAATGTTGATGTGTTGCTCACTCATCACTTGCAGAGCGCGACTCTCCCAAGCCCTGAGTTCCACAGTGACTCCATCCGGTAAGAGGTAGAGCGTCCCCTGAGGGAGCATGGCCATATTAGTCCTACCCCTTTTAGGCTGCTAACCATGGGCCTGTCAGCCTTCTTTTCTATAGTGAGTGCCCCATCTAGCAGCACTATTGTGTTGGTCACCCTTGTGCGCAACATCTCCTCGACAGCCAAAGTGCTGATCGCGAGGCTAGTGGACACTATGCTAGCCTGTGGAATGTGAACCTGAAACTCCTACAACTCTATCTATAGCCCCCAATACCAACTATTGTTACTCTTTGAATTGTTGAAGGGCCTTCGCAGTGACATCCCTCACTGTTTCTCTGATATCATGCAAATCCCCCTCAGTGAGGGTGATTGGGTCAAAGGATGTCTTTTATGCCTTGGTTTTCTTTCGTGATGCTCTCGTGATCACGGACACTTGAGTTAGGTGGATGTCATCTGCAAGTCCACTCTACCTTTTTCTGTCTCTGTTTCTACCTCGGTCTTGAGCGAAGGTGATTTCTATCCTTCGCGCTCTTCTCCTCTTGTTTGTTGTTGTTTCGCCAATTTTATGGCGTTGTGCACTGCCTGGGCCTTAGCCTCTACTTCTTCCTTTCTACGCTTCTCCACAAGTTATGCCATTTGGAGCTTGGTTTCTTCATTCTTACGCTGCACAGAGGACTTTTCCATTTCCACCCCGGAGCCTGCTGGAGTGCACTACTCCAACAGCCAAGACTCAAGGACTACAAAAATTATATCATCAGTCTCCAGATATGGTAGTTTATGCCATGTCTTCATAGGATCCCTTTGTGCCCTGATAAAGACATGGTGAATATCCAATTTGAACTCTGCAAGGCTCTACAAAATGATGTATACTGTGGGCGATAAAATGGCTTATGATTGATCCCCATCCGGATATTCATCTCCATCAAGATCCAAAAGATCTTGCTTTATTTTATACGTTTCATGCCCTTGATCACCCACATCGAGGATTACTTTGCTACCTCTGGAAGGTACGGCGTGACCGAAGGGAATTGGTTGTCTTTAGGCAGCTCCCATGCACCAGTTTGATCGAAAATAGGAGCCATGCGTAGTGAAATGTCTTGCCCTGCTCCTATGCCTCATGAAAGTTTGAAAGGAACTCACCACATAGATAATTCACCCAGTTGAACTGGACTCCTTTAGCACATTGGGCCGCTAGTGCAATCACAAGTGCGGGCACCTCATCCGGGCGACATTTCCACATCACTTTCCCTGTTAAAATTTGTGTTGCAACTTTGACTACAGAGTTGTTAATTCTAGAGATGGCATATCCTCATTTCTTATTCTCCAACTTGAACTTCTTCTTCATCTATCTTGCGAGCACTAACTCGCCACCTTTTCCCTCTGTTATATTGGTTGGATCCTCCCCTGAGTAAGGAAGCTGTTTGATTTGATGAATCAAGTGATCGATGATGGGAATGGGCTACTCCAACCACAAACATACATCATGTACCAAGTAGAGTAGCTGTCTGTTGATGAATACGATCACTAGGGAACAATGGTAATGTGACACCTAAAGCAGGTTTAGCGATCCAGCTTTCTCTACATCCTTGAGCCATGTGCACAGCTCCAATTTAATCATTCCAGCCATTGAGTCAATCTGTCAGCGCATTAGCTACTCAGTCACTAAATGTGGGAATTTCTCATGATCCACAAGGTCCCAATCTTCAAACTTCAGTCCAGGAACTACCCTAAGTGTAGCCCCTCAAAAATAATATCATCTACGAGCAATAGAGTTTGCAGGGTTCTCTTTCTCTCATCTATGTCCTTCAACACCTTGGCTTTGCCCTTGTACGGAGGAACATATTGGGTAACCGAGTAATAGGGTACGCACCCTCGGTTTCAACTTCCATTTCCTTGTCCTCCTCATCCATCAAGATTTCTTTAGATTCCTCCTTGTCGACCTCCATATTAATGGCCTTCCCCTTTTCCTACAAGGTGAGCTTGGTCCTTTATGGATTTCTTGGTGAGATGCACATCGAGATCATAGCCTGCATATCCTTCTTAGGTCTCAGTGTTCTGGGGGATTTAGGAACTTCAACTATTACTTATACACTCTCTAGGGCTTCTACTACCATAATTTCCTGCACAGTTTCCTTGGGTGTCGACATCATTCTAGTCAGCAGGTCCTACGTCTATTTCAGCAATGTCGCAAACAATGAACATGCTCTCAAAGCCTCAAAATTTGTAAGTTCCATATACACCTCATAGCGCAACAAATGGATTCTCAAAATGCCAAGTGTTTTTTGCTCAACATCCAATTGTAATTTATATCTCCTTTTGAATTCAAATTCGACAATTCCCCCCAAATTCAGCCCATTAATGCTAGATTGGCAGCAAATTTTCAAGAACCCAAGCAATAAAGCTCGCCTTAAATGCTTGTTGCCCCTTCCATTTGGCCTTAAACCAACCATCAAACCATGAATCGTGAATTTAACAGTCACTTTCCGACAGACCTGCGCACTAGCGTAACTGTCTTCACATTGTCGCAGACCCTGTGACACTTTGCTGCTTCAGACAATCCTGAAACTGCACATCTCCCCAACCCGGGCAATGTAGTTTATAGTCCCATGCCTCCTTTCAGCTTCCTGGAGCGCTAAAACTATGCTCTATCACCTAGTTAACTAGTCAAGCCACCTGTGTATGGCTTCAATCGACCGCCATTCACCTTTCCTGGGAAGGGAATGCCATTCAACTTAACCAGCTGGACCGCGCCACTATCGGTAATATCCTTAATAACATAGGTTCCCAGCCAATGAATTTTGAATTTCCCTACAAAATTATCAAACTTACTATCATACAACAACACCAAGTCATTCACCTTATAAGTGCGCAACTTAATATGTCAGTCACGCCATGATTTTTCCTGTTGCTTTTGGACCTACTGGTGAAATCCAACAAAAAATCTCTCTTCTTCAAGCTCATCCAACTATGCGAGCCTCTATTTCAGGGCTAAGTGATCTGTCATACCTATGAGCATTATTATGCATAGATTAGGCATGATGTATTCCATAGGCATTACTGCTTCAACCCCGTATGCCAGCCTAAAGGGTGTCTGTCCTGTTAGCTTTTTGCATGTTGTCCGATAAGCCCACAATACTGTAGGTATGCGTAGGTCCCAATCGTTTTTCTAAGCATTGAAAACCTTGGTTAACATGGTCTCTAGTACTTTGTTGAATGCCTCTACTGTCCCGTTAGCCTATGGGTGATAAGGTGTTCTCTTTTGGTGATACACCTAAAATTCTTTGGTCAGCATGCTAATCGTTTCGTTTAGAAAGTGTGTACCCCGATCACTCATCAAAATATTTGGACATCCAAATCGCGTCAATACATGCTGAAATAGAAATTTCGTGGTAGTTGTGCCTGTGCAATCCTTCATCAGTTGCACTTCTGCCCAACAATTCAAGTACTCCATCGCAGTGATAATGTACCTCGTGCCTATATTCCCTTAGGGACGAATATGTCCTACAAAATCTATTGCCCACTTTTCAAAGGGTTGTAACATTATTTGTGGATTCAATGGAATTTCATCCCTCTATGATGGCTTACCTATTCACTAACATACATCACACACCTTGCAATATGCTTTTGAATCTTGATGAAGGGTTGGCCACCACAACCCTGCGTGTAGAATATTCTGTGCGGTTGCTCTCCCTGTGTTATATAAATTTTTGTGCCTTACAGCTATAAGCATGAAATGTACATAATCCAAGGGATCCAAAGTCCCTAAATATGTTGTTACAGCTCCTAAAGGAACACGGTTAACGAATGACAACTTCTCCTATAAGTTCTCCACCAAAAACCACTCAGAACTAGTCAAATCAGGATCAATTCAGAAGCTCCACTAGCTGCCTACGTTGCAAAGCACCCAAATACACTGGCTAGGTGCGTTGCAACGCGCTTGAATGCACTACCCAGGTGCGTTGAGTGGGAAATGACAAGTGGCAGAGTCATTCAACAAGGTGGAAAGACCATGGAAGCTTCCAGAATCTTCTCCAATGACACTTGCCTCACTGAATTCGACCAAGTGATGAGTAAGAGGCTCTCAGCCTCCAAGTGGAAGCAAGAACTGACAGAGAGAAGCCACAAGTCAAAACATAAGCTGACTCATCCTCTCTGCTTACATATATATATGGATCCCTCATCCCAGAGATCCAGAGGCTGGAATTTTGTACTTTGCAGAGAATTGTTGTTGGTTTGAGATTGAGATTAGTACATTGGGTGATTTATGCTTTGTTGGAGGAGAGGAAGGGATTCCTTTCCTGGGAGGTAGATGCTGGATCGGGACTCACTTGGTTGTATCTCCTCTTGGACTTTCTTATCATATCAATAAAATTATTTGAGTTTCTCCTACATGCTGTGTATCAATGATGTTTTGTTATATTTGCATGTTTAGCTTAATCTGATCCTGAGCTTTTTATGAATGTATATCTATATCTTTGCGTAGTTTCTCTCTCTTGTGATCTGGCAGGAATTCGGTGAAGTTGGGCCGGTAAGGGAGCTGGGAGCTGGGAGCTATTGAAGAGAGGAGCGATTGGATCAACAAACTAGCGAAAGACACAGGTTAGTTACATCCTTTCTCCTCATTTACATTTCATAAAGAAGAATACTCAAGTAGTTTTCCTTGTTTGTTGCTAAGGCACTATCACACCTTAGAGTGGGATAGGGGCATTCTGAATAGATACTTTTCCCAACAACAAATTGGCGACTCCACTGGGGATCGTATCTAGTTAGTTTATTTGTGTTTCTATTGTTGTTCTTCTCATAAACTTAGGAGTGGCGAATCAAACTGCATTTGCCATGTACAAATGCAATGTAGAGATCTGCTACTCTAGTCCATTCACTGGGCCTGTTTATGATCTAAACAGCTGATCCACAAATGCTCTAACTGCCCTTTGTGATAGCTCTTAGTCCTCCTTTAAATCATCCTCCTAATTGTACCTTATTGATAGCTTTTATCCGGCCAAAAACCTTAGATCAAACTGCAAACCGTGACCCAGAACCCAGAGACAATTCTCGTTTTTGCTTCAGCGCAGGATCTGTGAAGAGACTCTGCATTTCAACGCAGGTCCTGAGAGGGCTACCTGCACTGCAATTCAGTTTCTCTGTCCAACAGGTGCACTGATCAGCCTTTGCCCTGTGCAGCTGTGGTTCTTTGCATCCTTGTGTTCAGTTTTATCTCTGTTTTTTGCAACCTGTTATCAGTGTGTGTACCTATCTGAAAACCCCTTTCCTTTTCCTTAATTCCGCCTCAGTTGTATAAAAGAAATTGTATTTGTTTTTGTGTATTTGTTACATCATTTGTAGTTTCCCATTACAAAAGTAAACTAGTCGTACTGTCGCCCTTAGATCTATGACCTGTCGTAAGTGTCGTTTTGATCTTAGGAGAAAGTTTGTTTGTTGTTGACAGTTGATTGCGCTTTTACTTTTGTCTTTTGGTTTAAATTTGTGAATTTCTAGTGTCAAAACAAGTGTTTACTTCAAAATCATAAAGTGTCGTAATCGTATTTTTGATTTCAAAAAGAAACTTGTTTGTGTTTTCACTTGAAATCGAATTCAAATTTGTACAATAGCTTTCTTTTTAGGCATCAATATTAAGAAAGTGAAAACAAATACATGCATTTGTGCATTTTCATATTGATATTTTGTATGGTTTGATTTAGGAAAAGTGCATTTACAGTGTGCTCTATGCTCTTTGAGAAAAGATTGTGTCTTTCTTTTCCCCTTGTAGCTAGGATTTTCATTGTTGAAAAGAGATAAAAGCTTGCTTATCATCTTTAGACTGCATTTAGGAATTGTATATACATCTCGTGGTGATCTAAAAAGGCAAACTTCTAAGAAAGATCAACCTGAAATAAATTGAATGAACTTAACAACGCTTTGTAACTTAACGCACAACATAGAGGTCTAGGCTAGAGACGTGTGCGTCGTAAAACCTGGTGACTGTCGGCCTCACTGATGGTTGGGTGATTCCTCTTGAGAGACGATAAGCGCCAGTACGGATTGTGCTCCCACGTACCGTCGAGTATATATTGGGAGACCCCTATAGGCATAAAACCTTTATCCATAGGAAGCCGTGTCGGCCACCCTACTGGTCGCAATGCACTGAACACAGCATTTGGGAAGATTGACTGCCCATACCTTAAAAAGTATTCTGTGGTTTTGCGATTGGTTTGGCACACCCTCTACCTAGAACTCCAAAGCAGTCCCTTTCGTTCCTTTTCAGACTCCTTAACGGAAAAGGTCCATCTGAGCACTTGTCACTTCAGGCTCATTAAAAATTGAAGGAGACTAGAGTCATCTTTTGCTTTTTCTCGACTCTTTAAAATTGAAAAAGCAAGTTGTGTCTAAAGCGTCTAAAATTCATTTAAGTCGGAAACACATTTCCCCTTTTGTATTTTAGTTCATCGAGTAATCCGCAATCGTGGAAGAAAGTCAATTGAAACCCTGTCGTTCGCGGAGGCTTACGAGTCAACCGTCTTTATCTCCGGAATCGAAAACAGTACGGACAAAGCGAACTCGTTTAACCGGTTCGAAATCTCCTATTAAAGTTAGAACAATTGTTCCAACAACATCCGAGATTCCGGTTACTCCAAACATTTCTGGAAACCCTGCCTCTATAGAAGAAGTTCAACAGCCACAGAGGGATAGTGATACTGATCCTAGTCTGAGAGCAAACACTTGTGTTACTGAACTAGTTCCATCTGCAACCGGTTCAGAGAGTCTTGCTCTTCAAACATCTGTCACTGTCGATTCAACCCCTTCTTCGACACCAGAAATATTTTACGGACCTGATGATCTTCCCCTTCCACTTGGTTTGATTACGATAGAGGAAATTGTAGAAGATCCGCAAGCAAGTACTCCAACACATTTTGGAGTCGGGGTCACTCTATTTCCTTCGACATCAGAAGTTAGTCTACCACCAGTGGAAGTTCCTGTAGAATCGCTAGGTAATCTTTTGGATAGACTCAAAATGTCTGAACAACCGTCAACATCTAGGACTGTGTCGACTGACACAGCGACAGCAGAACTCCCTGCCGTCACTCTGACAATGTTTGTCGGCATACCATCTGTCCCGACTAACTCACAACCGCTAGAAGGAGTCCACCCAGGGGCTATTTCGACAGTATGGTCCGTTCCTGTTTGTTCCTCCTGAATAATATCCGACAACTCTTATGTTGAGACTCGCCAAATTGGTCCATTTGGAGGTCAATTTGGGCAATCCAGTCCCTAAGGGCAGACAATCTCCTTGAGTTCCGGATTACCACCGTATGGGGGGCAGTATGCCCTTTCATTACCCCCTCTGGGAGGATATCCATACGGGAGTTCACAACAGTATTCAGTTTATACTAGAGTTACATCAAGTGGTTGGGTACCTATACTACCCCAACAACCAAGAGTTGTGTGTTCTATGCAACAATGTGTACCTATGTCGAACATCTCGAATACACCAGCTATTGTGACAGTCTCACAAGTTCAAATGCTGCTTGTTGTATGTCAACCTCAGATTTCTCAGGTTGTAATGCAACAGCCCCTTGACCCTGTGACTCAACCACAATCGCCGACTGGTGGGGAAACGCAGGTCCAAACGGGTACAATTACCCTGCACCTTGGTCCAACGGTTAGTATAGCGCAACAGAACATGGCTTCACAACCATGGCTGGTACAATACCAACAACCACAATTCCAACAAGTATACCAAGGTACTGAGCAGTAGATCTTTGCGAATAGTGGACAACCATACATTCAAAACGGTCAATATCAACCACTTTACAATGGTCATGTCCACCAACCGTATCAGTCATACCAGCATCAACTACATTATGCTGGTATGCAAAGGCCAACTGCTCAGGAAATTCCATCATATCCTGGGTATGCTTCACTTAACCTGAATCAACAGTTACCATTCGTGGAAACTTTAGAGTTACCTGATTTACACCGGTTAACAAATGATCCAATTGCTTACGCCCCTTGGTGGCCAGGGATACCTCATAAACTTCCATCAGATATTCCTAAATTTAATTGAAATCCAGGTGAAGATCCATCGAATCACGTGATGACATTTCATCTATGGTGTTCGTCAAACACCCTAAACGATGATTCGATAAGGCTTCGCCTTTTTCAGAGGACATTAATGGGTCCAGCGGCAAAATGGTATATTGAATTGCCTAGAGCTTCGTTTGACAACTTCAGTACCTTAGCCACGACTTTCTTAACCCATTTTCAATTACCGATAAGGTATGAAACGGGAACAGAAATCCTAACCAACTTCAAACAAACAACGACCACTCACATATCTGATCATATACATGAGTGGCGACGTCGTCGTAGGATGGTAAAAACATACGTTCCCGATCAGCTATTAGTTGAATGGTTTATCAAGTCGTTACTTCTTGCCATAACGGAAGATGTGGCAAAGGGGGGAGTCATAACGGAAGAGCAAGTCATCGCTCGTGCGCAATATCTAGACTTGGTCTATACTCAGTCTGGCACGCTCTACGACAAAATACCTGACGCTCCTAGACTGGAATACTCAATTCCTCCTCCTCCTAAATCAAACAATGACTCTCACGACGGTGATGGCGTGATTGGCACTACAAACGCGAAATCGACAAAGGCTACGTCCAAGAAAGCCCGTAATATTTCAAATCAAAATGCAAAAGACGAAATTCTTGCTTCGGAAGTAAATTCTGTATCGACAGATAAGGGCAAAGAAACCAAACAACCAGGAAGCAAGAAGAAACAAGGCAAAGGGAAGAAGAAGAAACAGGGTGAGTCATCTCCTGAAAAAACTTCTTCAGACCCTCCTGGAAATAGGAAACCCCCCTTTGGGTGTCAAATATGTGACGAGGATCATTCGACGAAAGAATGTTCATACAAAGCTGAGCTTAAAAGATTCTTTAAGAGTTCAAAAACCTCAGCTGTGTTAACTGATCCGTTTCCAAATCCAGGACAAAATCTGGTTGATATTGGAAATGCTTCCCCGTCTCAAGTGCTAATGTTGTCGATTTCGAAGCAGCAAAATGATGCTTTGATTTCGACAAGGAACAAAGATTACGGGAATCCGCAGTTGTCGAACGACAAGGATAAAGATCAACCAAGTAGTTCGACAACAACTTCGACAGAAGTTGTACCGCCCATCATTCTTGAATTAACAATAAAACCGCCAAAGGGAGTAGTACACAAGTCGACATTTAATCCTCGCGCTAGAGCGGCGCAGCATTATAACATACTGGAAGATTTGGCCCAATCGCCATCCGCTATGTCGACTCTTGAGGTGCTACAAAATTGCCCATCCCAAAGGCAGGCTTTGTTATCAGCCATTGGTGGGGTTGATCCTAAGGATTCCAATCTTGTATCCTTTGGCCACAAAGGATACGATGCTCAGTTACCAGCCCAACTAGCTTTCCTTATTCAAGTGAAAGCCCTCAACAAAACTGTTCATCGAACAATTATTGATGAGGGGGCATCTACATGTATTATGTCGATGAGTTGCTGGAAAAATTTAGGATCTCCAACCTTGTCGCGATCTTCGACGACATTAAAAGCATTCGACGGAAGGTCATATACCCCATATGGTATCCTAAATAACTTGAAGGTTGAACTAGGGGGAAAAAACAGTAGAAATAGATGTTGAAGTCATTGATGGAAATCTTGATTACAACATCCTACTAGGAAGACAGTGGATATATGCCATGGCCATGGAAAATTTTAGGGGCTAATGTTCGCCCAGTGGGCTAATTTTCCATGATTTTTCCACAAAAAAGATTCGCCAATTTCCAATTGTATAAAAGACGATTCGCCCAAATTTTAGAATATAAAATTATTTTACCTTAAAAATCGCCAACATTATATAGAGACTATATATAAAATAATTATAAATTTGAATAATTTTACAAATATATCAATAAACATTTATAATTTGCATATTAGGGATTAGCGAGATTCGCCAATGTTTTAAACTTCAAGAAAATTTTCCATCCTTAAAATTTTCCTTGGCCATGGCAACTATTGTGTCGACCTATTTCAGAAAGATTGCATTTCCCTTTCAAGGAGGGATTACAATTGTCGATCATCAAAACTTCCTCCCCAATGGTTCTCAAGTTACTGGAAGCATCCCAATGATCCATGGATGCAATCATTCGCTCCAAAATATCGGAGTAGGTCTCCTAAAAGACCCTGCCTTAATGGGTACTTTTGCCCTACCGCCTCCGAGTAATCTGGCCGAAGTGGCCACAGTGGAATATGAAACCTTCTATATCTAATGGATTTGGATTCCGAGGACGGTTCTTATCTCGTGTCAACCTCGTTAAAAAATGAAACAAGGAGTCATGAGGATAGTTCTTTTACTGTGTCAACCTAATTAAAAAATGAAACAAACCCTTTCCAAATCTCAAAGGTAAGCCTTCATTCCAACCATCGAGTTGAATGCAATGAAGCTTTGGGGGCATGCACCTCGTTTTGCGTTATTATGCTGGGGGCATACAAACTTATCATTGAGCAGTTTTAGTACATAGTTCATGCTCGTTAAAAAATAAACATAAGACCGAGCAAGTGTTTCAATCCGTGTTTAATCGCGTTAAAAAATGAACTATCCTCCGGTAAATAAACACCGTGAATGTAACATTATCAGCCATTAAAGCCTTTGTCGTGTTTGCACCGTCACCTCCACTTTTCATTGGCCGATCATTCACCTCCATTTGATTGTTTACCCATTTTGAGGAATAGCTGCGAAGAGTGATTTCACTAGCCATCCTTGTGACACTGTCGTGCTTGGAAAATTCCAACCCTTACCTGGAATCAGCTGCTACCCTTTTTATCACTCGTTCCCCAAAAGACGAGTCTTCTTTAAGCTCTTTTCATCTGACTCATAAAATATGAAAAGATTGCCGAGTTTTGGCCTTCCAGCTCGTTAAAGCGACCGTAAGAGCTATCCCTCCTCTGGATTTTAATCCTTTTGGACCTGAGGGATTATTGCACAAAAATATCGAGCGCTTGTTTTGTTCGGCTCGTTAAAACTATCGAAAATTCATCCCTTCTATATTGTTTTATACTTTTTCGGACTTAAGGGATTAGATGACAAAAAAGGACTTCCGGATTTAACTTTACGTACCTTTTTAGACTCTCTAAAAATGAAAAAGACCGAGTTATCATTGTCGTTAGACTCGTTAAAAACATTAATAGCGACAAACTTGTCTTTAGACGAGAACGAGTTTCACTATCGCTAGGCTCATTATAACATAGCGATGGGTTTGCCCGAAGGGAAAATTATAGAACAAGCATATGTTATCCTCCTCAAGCTTGACAAAAATAAAGAGGTACTGGTCAGCAATGACTGGGGAAAAATTGGGAAGAAACTCAAAGAACCTTTATTGGTAGCAAGTCGCTCTTGAACATGACACTTCCACTCCATGCCTGAGTCAGGTTGGGTTGTTTCATTCACCGGTCACATCACCATGGTCTCGCCATACCATCCACCTTTGGGGTAAATGCTACCAATCCATCATATAAGTGTCGCCGATATGTTCAAGAGAAGTCATCCAGAGAAGTCAACCGTGTCCCATCCACTACCATACATTATACTTCATTCTTTCATGACCGCCACCCCGAACCATATATAATCAGATCGTTCTCACCTCCATCAAAATCATTTGCTCCGTTCCATGTCATTGATGTGGGATACATGAAGGCCCTCCTTTGACGGATCGCTTCTTGTTGACATCAGCTCATTATCCAAGAAGTTGATCTAGGAACACCCCCTTCAGTACTTTGAAGCTTGCATGCCTCAATGGCAAGTTTCTCACTTCCAGCGACAGGTATACATCAATGACCTTCAACCGAAAGATCTTGCGTGGTGTTCGACGCCAAGTCCTTTATTCACACCACGTGAATTGTACTATAGTACCTTGAGGGTCATTATCATTATCGGTGATTCCTCTCGCGCTTGTTAACAATTTAAATCATTGACTGGTAATCAAGCGATGTCTTTCCATGTTCGACTTCAAAACATTTCTCACATGGATCGACTTGTACTTAGAGTGAAGATCGGATGAGATTGAAGACCCCGGATCTAGTTTCATCCATCCGGGCTGCGATATATATTCAGGAAAAATAGAAACATTGACATGTACAACACTATAGAACAGATAATCATCCTACCAAAAGGATGATGATTTCATCAGAATCATCAGTCTACCATCAGACAATTGTCTGTCCTATGTACATAAAAATGAATTTATAAAGCTGAGCATGGGAATTCCCGCCTCAGCTAGATCATGAAAACAGTATGAAAAATAATGTATTGTATTGTATCTTATTACAGGTCTCCTCCCAGCATTGAAAGAACTTCGGATCCTCCTAATAAAGCATTTCACCCGATAAACGGCCTCATACTTTAGGGGGCAACTGTTATAGACATTTTTGTGCCTTACAGCTATAAGCATGAAATGTCCATAATCCAAGGGATCCAAAGTCCCTAAAGATGTTGTTACAGCTCCTAAAGGAACAAGGTCAACCAATGGCAGCTTCTCCCAGAATTTCTCCACCAAAAACCACTCAGAACTAGTCAAATCAGGATCAATTCAGAAGCTCCACTAGTTGCCTGCGTTGCAAAGCACCTAAATACACTAGCTAGGTGCGTTGCAACGCACTTGAATGCACTACCTAGGTGCGTTGAGCAGGAAATGACAAGTGGCAGAGTCATTCAACGAGGTGGAAAGACCATGGAAGCTTCCAGAATCTTCTCCAATGACACTTGCCTCACTGAATTCGACCAAGTGATGAGTAAGAGGCTCTCAGTCTCCAAGTGGAAGCAAGAACTGACAGAGAGAAGCCACAAGTCAAAACATAAGCTGACTCATCCTCTCTGCTTACATCTATATATGGATCCCTCATCCCAGAGATCCAGAGGCTGGAATTTTGTACTTTGTAGAGAATTGTTGTTGGTTTGAGATTGAGATTAGTACATTGGGTGATTTATGCTTTGTTGGAGGAGAGGAAGGGATTCCTTTGCTGGGAGGTATATGCTGGATCGGGACTCACTTGGTTGTATCTCCTCTTGGACTTTCTTATCATATCAATAAAATTATTTGAGTTTCTCCTACATGCTGTGTATCAATGATGTTTTGTTATATTTGCATGTTTAGCTTAATCTGATCCTGAGCTTTTTATGGATGTATATCTATATCTTCATGTAGTTTCTCTCTCTTGTGATCTTGCAGGAATTCGGTGAAGCTGGGTCGGTAAGGGAGCAGGGAGCTGGGGGCTACTGAAGATAGGAGCGATTGGATCAACAAACTAGCGAAAGACACAGGTTAGTTACATCCTTTCTCCTCATTTACATTTCATAAAGAAGAATACTCAAGTAGTTTTCCTTGTTTGTTGCTAAGGCACTATCACACCTTAGAGTGGGATAGGGGCATTCTGAATAGATACTTTTCCCAACAACACCCTGCATAATGTCCTCCCATGGTACCCCCATGAGTGTCCGTGATGATGTTGCTTCTCTTGAACTTTGGTACATATCTTCGCAATATCTCTTTAGTCCCTATCTTGTATTGATGCCCAACAATGACAGAGAGATCTTTCGCACACACCACTAATTCCTTCTTTTTTTGGATAGAATATCCTTCTTCCATAGTTTTGTTGTTAGAAAGTGTATTATATACTCAAAATGTCCATCCGTGATGCACATAGCAAATAGTTGCGCGTCAGGTAGGCCTTCCTCCAAATTAGTGGGTTCCTCCCCTGTCTCAATACGCAACAAGTGATCTGGTCCTGCATTCATTCATCCAGGATTCACAACAACTTCAAAATCGTATTCTTGGAACAATACGTGCCATTTGCAAATCTGCCCCCCAACACAGGCTTATTGACCAGGTAGTTTTGACGCGGAGTGGTCCATATACATCTTCAAGTGACCTCCTAGCAGGTAGTGGTGATACTTCTAGAGCGCATACACCATAGCTAGCCCCTCCCACTCAGTCTCGGAATAGTTCTTCTTTTCTTTGGATAATATGTGGCTTGTGAATGTGATAGGGCGGTCCAATACTTCTCCTCCATCCTTTGTTATTATTGCCCCTAGTGATATACATGAGACGTCAACATGTACATGAAACTCTTTCTTCCAGTTTGAAAAAGCTAGAATTGGCACGATAACAATCTTTTCTTTCAATATATCCAAGTTTTTCTTACAGTCATCGTTCTAGTACAATTAGACATCCTTCTTCAACAATTTTTCCAACGGCACGGTGATCCGTGTTGGAAATAATACTGAGAGAGGGGGGTGAATCAGTATTATCAAGTTCTTTTAATATTCCCTCTAGATTTATAATTTAATTTATTCTTCAGATGTTGACCATTAATTTAAATGTCAGTACCATATAATAATGAACAGGAACAAAAAAGACAGTCAAACCAATGAACACCAGATATAAGGTGGAAACCCAATGTGGGTGAAAACCACCTGCTACAATGTGTCTCTATCTTCTTTCAATTAGAAACTTCTTTTTAAAACGATTTTGTATTGGTGCAGTCCTTTGCCAGTATGCAGGCTGCAACCTGAAAAGAGCTACAACCCTCTCTCATTTTCCAAACTCTCCCGGAGGGGAGCTACAACACCCTTAGCTCTTGTACTAGCTGAGCTGCTAGTACGTAGGTGCTGACCTACTTCTTTTCTTCCAAGGGCCATGTTTCATTAATTTTCAGACTAGATCCATGAACATCAAATAATCATCAAGTACATGTGAATCAACCAATATCCTTTTACAATCAACTAATGAATCAACCAATGGCTTCTCAGAATGCATTAACCAGAAAAGCAATACCAGTAATCTAAACCCAGAACTCTGCAGCAATAGACAAAAGGCAGGCAACAAATATTTCAAGAAAATTCTGTAACTTCACCAATAGAAACCTACAAATATCGCACTTCTACTGTGGCTAGCCTGCGCAACTCCTCACCTACTCTGTCTACTCGACAGCGCACCTCTGCACCTGCTCCATCTGCTGAATTGCGCACCTCTGCACTTGCTCTGTCTACTCGACAGCGCACCTCCACACCTGATCCGTCTGTTGAATTGCGCACCTCCGCAACTGCGCCCTCTGCTAGACTACGCACCTCCACACCTGCGCCTTCTACTAGACTGCGCACCTCCGCACCTGCGCCTTCTAATGGACTACATACCTCTGCACCTGCGCCTTCTAATGGACTGCATACCTCTGCACATACGTCGTTTACTAGACTGCGAATCTCCGCACCTGATTCGCCTACTAGACTTCACACCTCCGCACCTAAGTCGTATCTCACCTATGGACCTCCAGATTTAAACACTTTATCAGACCTCAATTGTACCCCAGTCTGTCGAATTCACAGATCTGATCATGTGCCAAAGAGACCACGACCCCTCAATTGATCTCTCTTCTCAATCTAAGCTTTAATTTTATTTCATCAACCGATTACAAGTATTTCAGATCTTGTTCATCTTAAGATATTCAACATTCAGAAGTGCCTAGACAAATGATCTCATTTCCTTTTTATAGGCAAGCCATTACATAAACCATGGATCAAAACCATAGAAAGCCAATACAAGGGACCCAAAACTAGGGTTCAATATTTTAGATGCTATACCACGGACCAAAACCATAGGATCAAACACGTCAGACTAAATACCATGGATCAATCATAAAAATTCCCACGTGCTCGCGCTTCTCTGCATTGAAGTGAGTGAAATTGATGTTTGCACCTTTTGTTCAGAGAACCTGCAGGTATGCCCGTGCTTCTTGTTGGGGCACCTGTGGGTCCGCAGCTTTTGTTAGGCTCACCTGCGGGTATCTCATTTTCTATTGTTTTGAGAGCCTAAACAGATATTTTCCACTTGAGTGAGTTGCCATCAAGGACAATACCTATTCCATAGCACCAAACCTGAGTCATAATGCCAACAATCTCCCCCTTTGGACTTGATGGCAACCCCAAGATCCTCAAAGTCATTCTCCCCCTTTGTCATCAAGGGCAAAGGGTTATGCTCCCCCTGAGAACATGCTGAAAACTCTGCTCTGATGTGCTGACCGTGCTCCCCCTAACTGTAGGCCATATCTGCAAAAGAAAATTTCTTCAAGAAGAACCATAATCCACCATACACCATAAATGACCTTCCTATCACCAAAAGACTCTATACATACAATCATCACCCAACCAAGTGGGGATCATCCTCCCAACCAAGTGGAGTTACATCAAAAATTTACATATGACATCCAAGTACATTAAATCATTCATCCCAGACATAGGTCGTTACATGACCTTGACAAAAGAAATATAAGACTTAGAGACAAAACATTAGCAGCAACATTCAGATTGGCGTCCATGTTCTCGTTCTGTACTTGCTCCTCCAAGATATTCTACAATAATGCCAACAATGCATTATTAGAAGAATAAATGCTCCCCCTGAACATGTGCCATTTGGTCTTTGACCAATCCATAAACCAACGTATGTATGCGTATACCCCATATGAAACTTACGTACAACCAACAATCTCTGAAACAGACAAGATTCAACAGCAAGATGATGCATCAACTACCCCCAGCTTTTGCTTGAGGTATTCAAAGGTCTCCCTAGGTAGCGGTTTGGTGAGTATATCAGCAACTTGTTCCTTAGATGAAACATACTCCAACTTGATCTTTTGTTCAAGCACTTGTTCCCGAAGAAAATGATATTTGATAGGTATATGATTGGTCTTTGAGTGCATGACTGGGTTCTTTGAAATATTGGTTGCACTTGTATTATCACAGAAGATGGAGATAGGTGGAGTACAAGTGATCTGCATGTCTTTCAATGTTTGCATCATCCAAAGGAGTTGTGTGCAACAAGATGCAGCAGCTACATACTCTGCTTCAGTTGTGGATAATGCTATTGAACTTTGTTTCTTGTTGAACCAAGATACTAATCTGGAACCCATGAAGAATGCACCACCACTAGTGCTTTTTTTGTCGTCCATGCTTCCGGCCCAATCTGCATTTGTATAAGCATGAAGTGTGAGATCTGTATCTCTAGGACACCATAAGCCATAGTGTTGAGTTCCTTGAAGGTACTTGAAGATTCTCTTAACTGCCTGAAGATGAGTTTCCTTTGGATTTGCCTGAAATCTTCCAACAATTCCCACTACATGCATGATGTCTGGTCGGTTACCTGTCAAATAAAGCAGACTTCCAATCATGGATCTATAGGTTGGTTGATGTACTGCTACTGACTCATCATTCGCGCTGAGGTTGCATCCTGTCACCATAGGTGTACATACTGGTTTCAAATCCTCCATCCCATATTTCTTCAAGATCTGCTTAAGATACTTGGTTTGTGATAGAAAAATACCATCTTTGTTTTGTTGGACTTGCAAACCAAGGAAATATGTGAGCCCACCAAGCATGGACATTTTGACCTCCTTTTGCATGACCAAGACAAAATTTTGACTCATGTCATTTTCATTGCTACCAAAGATGATATCCTCTACATACTCAACAAGTATTAGCAACTTTTCCTTATCAACCTTTATATATAGATTGCTTTCAGTTGATCCTTTTATAAAACCTTGTTGATGAAGATATTTATCCAACCGATAATACCATGCCCTAGGAGCCTGTTTAAGACCATAGAGAGCATTTTTGAGCCTGTATACAAGATTTGGATCATTTCCAAGGATGAACCCATCTAGTTGTTCAATGTACACTTTTTCATTCAAGTCTCCATTCAGAAAAGCAGATTTTTCATCCATCTGAAATACTTTGAACTTCTGAAAGCTAGAGAGAGCAAGGAACATTCTTATAGCCCCAATTCTAGCAACTGGTGCAAAGGTTTCTTCAAAGTCTATGTCCTCTTGTTACACATATCCTTTACAAACAAGTCTTGCCTTGTTTCTAACCACATCTCCATTTTCATTTAGTTTATTTTTGAAAATCCACTTTGTCCCTATGAAATTCTTATCTTTTGGTCTAGGAACCAATTCCCAAGTGTTATTCCTTTCAATCTAATCAAGTTCTTCATCCATTGCCTTGACCCAGCATTCATCTTTGCATGCCTCTTTGACATTTTTTGGTTCAGTGGAGGAAAGTAATACCAAATAGCTTGAAGCTTCTGCAATTGTTCTTCTTGTTTGTATGCTTGCCTCCTTTTGCCCCAAAATTTGAGATTCTAGATGATTCTTTTGAACATACCTGGATGGAGTCTTTTCTTCTATCCTTATCTGTTCCTCTGGTGCCTCATGGGTTTCTTCTTCATCATGAATCTGATTTGATGTTGATGGATAGTCCTCATCATCTTCGAAGTCTTCAGATCTTACCTGTCTGGGAGTGTCTTTTTCATCCACCACTACATCAATGTTGTCGACAATTCTTCCAAGCCTTTTATTGTAACATTTGTATGCTTTGCTATGAGGAGAATAACCAAGGAGAATGCCTTCATCTATTCTAGGTTCAAACTTTCCAAGATTTTCATCATTATTTTTAATATAGTATTCGCTTCCAAAAATTTTGAAATGTTTCACCGAAGGAGTCTCACCATACCAGAGCTCATGAGGAGTTTGAGTGCTATTCACCCAGATATTTGTCTTGTTGAGAATAACAACTGCAGAAAATGTGGCTTCACCCCAGAAGGTTGTGGAAGTTACAGGCTTATCAAGCATAGCACGAGCCATTTGTTGAACCGTTATGTTCATCCTTTCCACTACTCCATTTTTCTGAGGAGTCCTAGTAGTAGAGAATTCCCTTCTTATTCCATGTTCTTCACAAAAGTCGAAAAATTCATTCGAGGTAAACTCCCCACCTATATCAGACCTGACGCATTTGATTTTGTGATTTGATTCGTTCTCCACCAAGGCTTTGAATGATTTGAACTTTTCAAAGGCTTCATATTTTTGCTTCATAAGTCCTATCCAACACATCCTGGAGAAATCGTTAATGAATAATATGAAATATTCTTCTCCTCGAGGTGACCTTTTCCTAGATGGGCCACATACATCAGTATGGACAAGTTCAAGTGGCCTGCTAGCTGATCCTTCCTTCTCAAGGAAGTTAGTTCTGGTTTTCTTACCAATCTGACATGATTTACAAATTGCATTGTCTGGAATTCTGATGTCTGGAAGACCACGAACTGCTTGGTATTTAGATGCTTTCCTTATCTATGAGAAGCTAAGATGCCCCAATCTTCTGTGCCATAACCAGTGTTCATCATTCTTGCTTAGATAGCATTGATGTTGTCCTTCTTTGAATATGTATAAATTATTTGGAGTCCTTATGCCTTTGATCACTATTTTTCCTCTATCAAGATCACGAACATTACATCCATTTGATCAAAATATTACCTCTGTTCCTTGATCACACATCTGACTAACACTCAATAAATTATGTTTTAACCCATCAACATACATAACATTTCTAGCTTTGACCTTTTCTTTCAACTGAACAGAACCTTTACCTTTTATGAGCGCAGGGGTGTCATTTCCAAAAGAGACCTTCTTCTCCTTCTCTAAGGCACTATATGATTGAGTTTTTCCTTGTCAACCGTAATGTGTTTCGAACAACCACTGTCAATGTACCATTTATTTTCTTTCCCTTCCGCATATAAAGCTATACCACATCTCTCTGGTTGTGGTTCTTTCATTCTCGATGTTTTTGCATTTGAGGCTTGTTCCTTTGTTTGCCGAAACCTGCTCCTACATTCAGAATCTTCATGACCGAAGTTGTTACAAATAGAACATTCAATTTCATTCTCAAGGGCAGAAAAGTTATTGTAGGTTCTTTTCGTGATCCCAGTCATACTTCTTTGTTTTTGAGCTTCTCTAGTCATGATTGTCTTATAGGCAACACATTGAGCTACTTTGTGACCAAAGTTATGACAAGAAAAACATTGGCCATTGAAGAAACTCCTGTGATTATCAAATCTACTAGCCAAATGATTGTAGTTTCTATTGACATCCATTCTAGAGGCAAATTGAGAAGGTTTTACCTGAGGCTGATTGTAGCTTTTGTTTGTCCTTAAAGTAGATTTCCCCCGATTTACTTGATAGTCTTTGTTCATTCTTGAGGTAAACTGTCCCTGATTTACCTAATGACTTCTATTAGGTCTTTGCTCGCTCCTCCTTGCTGCATCAAGATAACTTTTGGAGGTGGATGCTTGAGCTGCTTCTTATTATATCTTAGACCTGTCTTGATTAGTGGAGAACGTTGCACATTGATAATCTCATCTAGAGTTTCAGATCCTATTATCACTTAGAACCATAGTTCATGTATGTAATGTTGTCCACAAATTTCATATAAAAATCTTCAGTTTTGTGAATAGGTTTATATGTGTGTGTGTCACTTTGAAATTTGAATTTCAAAAGGTATTGATGTAAGTCCGTGTAAAAAATCGTTAGATACCCTCTATCATTGTCAGTTAAGGCATGTCTTGTCTTGATTGCGTCATTCGTACTTTGTGCAGTTTCGCAGCGCAGTCTGTTTGGTCAATTTAGCTGCGCAATGATGTTTCCGTCTTTTCGCAGCGTACTGTTTACCAGCCATTTCGTAGCGCGTTTTGTTAAATCTTAACTGTCTGCGCTACGAAATCGGGGTTTCGGGGTTTTTGTAGCGCCTTTTCTTGAAATGTCAAATCTGGGAGGGGTGAGTCATAGGTCCGTTCACGTTTGTCAGTTGATGTCCTCTCCAGGTCATGATAAATCATCATTCCGCCATAAGGTCCAGAATCACGCATATGAATATCATCTTAGGGGATTTTATGAGGTATGGTTGTGTCATAATGTGTTTTTCATAATGTGTAAACATGTCTGCTGTATGAGAAACCCGAGTTCTCATTTAAAGGGATCATTGCAAGCGATCCTGCACTCCAAAGTCGAGATTGTTTTCGAGCTGTAGCTGCTATTAGTTTCCTGTGTGAAGATATTCGAAGCAAGATGGAAAAGAGGGAACATCGATCCGGTAAGTGCCTGAGAACAGAGCCAGAGGGGCTTGATGTTACACTCAGGGATGAAGGTGTAGCAAGAGCCTTTCGAAATGCTGGTTGCTGGAGGTTCTGCGAGAAGTTGAAGGGAGGACATGCAGAGGTAACGAAGGCTTTTGCATTGAATTTTACTGGATTGAATTCAAAGGTGTCAATGTTAGAATTTCCTGTGTCTCCTGAAGCCATTTCCATTGTCACCGAAATTCCGAGGGGAGGTCAAGAATGGTTCAAAAACTTTAAATTCGACATGAGTCCCTGTAAAGAATTTTTGAAGGAACCGTATGTAAATGAGGACCTCACCAAAGCGGTGCCAAGGAGTTACATGAAAGAACATTATGCTATGCTCCTCACATGCATCCAGAAATACCTAACATGCGAGGGAAGGTACAATAAAGTTTATTCCTATCACTTCAAACTTTTGTTGCATTTCACAAGTAAGGCTTCAATAGATATCCCTTTCTATTTGTTCAGAAGCATTAGTAAAATGTGTGATAAAATCCAGTTAAAGAAAGATGGTTGTGAAACATCCTTGTTTCATCATGGTTTGGTAAAGTTGCTGGTATTGGATGGTTTACAAAAGATTGGCAGAGATTGGGATTCATTTGTTTTTATGGCCGGCTTTCCAAGCAAAACAGGCCTCACTCCATTGCCTGTGAGGGAAAGGGAAGAAAGGAGTGAAGAACCTACTCTGGCTGAGCTCAGAAAAGAGGTGACAGACCAAAAGAAGCCTAAAACCAAGTTAAGGAAATCAGAGAAGTCTGTGGCAGCAAAGGAGACACCTAAATCATCAGCAAAGGAAACACCTAAGTCATGATCTAAGGAGACACCTCAGTCATCAAAGCAGAAGATCCAGAAAAAGAAGGATGAAGCTAAACCAAGTGAAGTTGAAAAGATTTCAAGGGTGAAAACCAGAGGTCAACTAAACAAGGAGAAAGGTAAGTCAATTACTGTGGAAGAAAGCCCTATTTCAAAAGGCAGTTTAAGTGACTTACTTGAAGCTATTGAACTTGAGCAAGATCAGCCAATACAGATTGAACCAATAGAGTTTGAGCAAGATCACCCAGTGCAGCCAATGCATATTAACCTCACTCAATCTTCACCCGAAAGTACTAAGAAAACAAGAGCTTCATAAAGGTTGAGATTTGAAGAGCCTAGTAAAGAATATGCTTTCAAGCCACGTAGGCCAGTCACAAGAGGACAAATGAAAGAGGTGGAGAAAGCGCAGAAAGAGGAGGCACCTTTAGAAGTGCCTAGTACATATGTACTTGAGGTTTTGACCAGAACAGTTCATGCAGCTAGAAGTAAAAACAAGAGTAATAGGGTCATCATCAGCCAAGGTGGAAATGTCATTGCTATCAAGCAACAGGCAGGAACAACACAAGAAGAAGTGCCTCAAATTAAAAATGTTTCTAAGGAAAGGGCAGTGAGATATGCAAATTATAAAAAGGCTGTAATAAAAGGCAGAACAAGTCTAATGAGCCAAACTGACTCAGTGTCTGATGCATATTTGTGGACAGTGCCAGCTCTGAAGCAGGCAAAAACCATGAAACAAATGAACACAAGCCTAAGAGCAGAAAACAAGGCTTTAAAGGAAGAAGTTAGCAGTTTGAAGAAGAAGCTAGGTAAACTAGCTGATTAATCCAAGGGGAAATTTGCTTTTCAAGTTTTGATAAATTTTGGTTGCCATCATTTTGAAACTTTTTGGATCCCTTACACCTGTACAAAGTAGCTGAAGAAATCACGAAGTTAAGTCAACAGTGCTTTAAGATTCATATGTTCTGTTTTGATTACCTACAGCAGTTTCGTAGCGCGCTACGAAACTGCTGTAGATGACTGTTTATGAGAAAAAATGAAATTGATGCTGAGGTCAGCAAATCTTCAAAAGGATGACTCGAGGCCAGTAAGGAGACTATACAAAGCTATCCAGATATTCAAAGGGTGACAGGTGTGAGTGTTGAAGAAAAAGGTGAAATTTTTGTTTTTTGCTAAAAGTCTTCCTAAAGTTACTTTATAGCCGAATTGTTAGGGTTCTGGTAGGGTTACCGAAATTTTGGGTGGTACACCTGTTCAGTTCACAAAGTGTCCAGATCATGAGGCATATTGGATTATGCGTGGTTATTAAAGGAATTAAATGGCTTGGAGCATAGTCTTTTAGTACGTGAAGACTAATGGAAGGCAGGGACCGTGAAAATAGGGCACAGATCCTCATCAACTTATGAGTCATCCACACAGCAAGTATCCGAAGCTGCTCGTTCAGTGAATGTTTCTCCAGCATGTCTTGGCCATTACAGAAATGGTACAGGTGTCAAAGTTCAAGAAAGCATCAATGCACACGAGGAGATAGAATTAGAGTTTCAATAGGAATGGGACTCAATGTATTCACAGCGCAATACCTTTGTAATTAATAAGTTTGTTTAGATATAGATAAGGCAATTAATGATAGGATTTCGAGCTCCCCTCATGCTGGAGGAGGAGTCTCAAGTAGTTGTAGTTTTGTTTTCCTATATATAGAAAAATCTCTGATGTAAAAAAGGTTGGAGATTTTATAAAAAAAACAGAGTTTTATTTGGGCCGATGTAAAAGACTTATTATAGTAATAGAAAGATAGTTGTTGTTTCTTCTCAAGATTCTCGATAGATTATATTGTTCAAATGTAATGGTGGTTTATTCTCTTAATGTTCTTTTATAGCTTTGTTACAGCATAATCACTCAGAATTCATGTTCAATGCTCTGACTTCCTGTATGCTTGACAAGCTATGGTTTATGTAAAGTATGTTTGAACATCTGATGTAAAGAGCCTTGACTTCCATGAAATGACTGTGCTTTTGATTACTGAATGTGTGAGACTCCATAGCCCAATGAAGACCAATTTAATATTTGTCCAACCAGCTTTGTTTTCATAAATGTGTGAAGAGTTAGCCATCTGTTGTTGTGATTGATTTTTATCAAAAGTCTGTGAGAGAGCCCTCTCTGACTAAGGAGGCTAATCCTTAGTCTGAAGTTTGGTTGAAAGAGTTACATAAAATATTGCTTGGCTGCAGCCCTTAGTACTGATTTTGTGATAACATTTTGGTGCGTCTGCCGGGAGCCTGATGATTACTTATTCTCGTAGTTTGAAGATTGAATTTCTGGAGGTAGCAGGAGTTCAAAATGATTTTCGAGGCTGCATTCTACCTTGGTGACTCCATTGTTTTTTAAAGTTTAAAGGTGGCTTCGAGAGGAAGATACACAAGGAGAAATCCTGACCCAAACCCACCTAGTCCTGTGGAGAATCCTAATATCATCTCAAGGAGTAAACAAAGATTCTCTGATATACCAGGTACTTCAAGTATTTCAAAGTCCTTATTTCCTGAGTTTTCTAGAAGTCCTGAAGATAAACTTGTTGATGATAAAGTTCAAGAGGTTATATTAAGGTCTGAGAATGAAGAAGAATTAATTGGTATTATTTTGGATCTACAAAAGAGAGGTATTGATACTTCTTCTTTAGTATCACAAAAAGATAAAGAGGAGTTTTGGGAAATTGTTTCTTCTGAGTTATTATTAGAAAAAGAGGATTTGAAACAGCTCAAGGAGCTTGACCATTTTGAAATTTTTCTTAACTCAAAGATTGGTTTACCTCTCCCAAATTGGAGTTCCTTTGTCAGTGGTTTACAAAGCCCCAATAGCCCTTTTCGTACTCATAATTTGTCCTCTGCTTCTGCTAGTCCAAATAGCCCTCAGACAATATCTCATACTAGTTCTGGTCCTTCTGGTCATACAATATCTATTGTCACTGTTCCTCCTTTCATTATGGCTGTACCTGCTAGGTATGCTCCTCTAGCTCTCCCTGCTGTTCTGCATGATCTTCCTAATAAATATGCTGCTAGGATTCCAACATGGGGAGGAGATGAAGACATTACAACTGAAGAACATGTGGATAGATTCAATGATTTTATTGATAGGTATGAAGTGGATGATGAAGATTTAAAACTGAGATTGTTTGCTCAGTCTTTCATTGGGGAAGTCAGGAAATGGTTTAAAGCCTTGGGAGCTGGTAGCATTCATAGTTGGGCTGAGTTTGAAGATAGTTTTCTGAGGAAATGGGGAAATAGAACTAATCCTGTTCAGGCCCTCACTGAATATAATAATTTAAGAAGAGCTCCAGATGAGACTGTTCAAAACTTTTCTAAGAGGTTTAATAAAATTTATAATTCCATTCCAGCACACTTGAAACCTCCTGGAGCTTTGGCACAGTTAAGATATGCTGAGTCTTTTGATTCTGATTTCTCTCTCTTACTCAGATAAAGAGAGTCTGCTACACTGGCTGACATGCAAAATGATGCTATCAAAGTGGAGGTGAACATACTTGCTGCTAAAAAGTCCAAGATGGCTAAGGCTAAGATAAAGGAAGAGGAGAGGCCTTCTACCTCTGCTCAAGAAGATAAATTTGAAACCATGATGAAGACTATGGAGAAATTGATGGACCAATTAGCACTTGGGAATACTGCTGCTCCCCAAGCACAACAAGAACCTCGGTTCAGAAATCCTCAGTTTAGAAGGCCTCAAAATCAGCAAAGGCCAAGGGAAAATAGAAATCAGCAAGCTGATCCTCCTGTAAGACCTCCTTTTCAACAAAATATGGTGGATGAAGAAGAATAACCTGAGGAACCTGAGGAATCTATTCATTGTCTTGGTGAAGAAGATTCGGAGATCTTTCTAACAAAGGAGGAACATGATGAGTCCAGCCAACTAAAAGCCGAGGAGGAACCCTCAGATTTCTTAAAGGGTTATCAACATGCCATATTTGAAATCCAAAAGCAATACAACCTCAGAAACAGAGATGTCCCTATTACAGCAAATAAGGCTCAGCCCAAGAAGAATGTTTCAAAAGCAGTGGAAGACAAAAAAGAAAAGCCAAAACAAGCTGATGGAAAAAGTGATTCTCCTCTTGAGAAAAAGGATCATCAAACCCCTGCTCCTCCTAAGGAAATTGAAAGGTCTACTTCTGTGTTCAATATAGAAAATGAGATTGCTAAAATTAAAATATCAGTCCCATTTAATGAAATCTTGAAAGTAAACAAGTATAGAAGTAAGATTGTGGAAATGCTTAATTCTCCACCAGGAGGGGCTGATATTTTGAATTTGCAAGAGGATAATCCTATTATTTGTTTAGGTCCAAGACTTGAAGATGAGCAAAATGATGAGTTTCCTCCTTTTTATATAAGCATCAATATACATGAGATGACTCTTCATAATGCCATGTTGGATTCAGGGGCATCTCATAACCTTATGCCTAAAGTCATTATGGAAAGGTTAGGATTAGAAGTGACCAGGCCTTACAAGGACTTATTTTCTTTTGATTCAAAGAGGGTTCATTTTATTGGGTTGATAAAGGATGTGGTTGTGGCACTCACACAAATCCCAGCTAAAACCACTGTCATGGATATTGTTGTGGCAGATGTTCCACCTAAATTTGGAATATTACTCTCAAGGTCATGGGCAGCAAAGATTAAAGGTACCATGCAGATGGATCTGACTTATGCTACTATTCCAGTATTTGGGGAGCAAAGAAGGTTATATGGTGAGTCAAGGATGGCATATATGGTGAGAAGCAAGGACAAGCCACAAATTTTCCCATTTATTCTTGTGATACAGGCCTTGGATCAGCTATTCTATTTAATGAATCAGTGGGAAAAGAATCACAGGAAGAAAAGGCAGAAAATCAGTGTGAAGAGTTGCAGCAAAGTGATGAAAGAGATGCCTCTGGTTGTTGGTCTTTGTACTTTGATGGAGCAGCAGGGAAAGAAGGTGCAGGAGCTGGAATTTGGATCATGAGTCCAGCTGAGGAAAGTAAGTTTTTGTCATATAAACTTAATTTTGATTGTACAAATAACATGGCGGAATATGAGTCCCTGGTTTTAGGCTTAGAAAACTTGATTGAGTTTAAGGCAAAGAACATTGCTGTTTATGGAGATTCTGAGCTAGTCATAAAGCAAGTTCAAGGTGCTTATCAAACAAAAGATGCAAGGATGAGAGCTTATAGAAACTTGGTGTTGGAATTGTTGGAGAAATTTCAGTCATATACTTTCAATATCAAAACCAGAGATCAGAATTCTATGGCAGATTCTCTTGCTGTAGCAGCTAGTCTTTTTGTCATTCCTAAACATGCTTCTGATAGCTATGAAGTGAAAGTCCGCCATAGGCCAGTTATCCCGGATAATATCCTAAATTGGCAAGTCTTTGAAGATGATCAGCAGGTGAAAAGTTTCCTAGAGTTGAAAGGAGAATTTGAACATAGTCAAATTGATCAGCAAAACATGTTAGTGGAAACAAAAGAAAAGTCTGAAGTGTTACAGCTGCAAAACAATCTGATTCCTAAAGGTCTTATCCCACTTGAGAAACTCTTTGATCAGAATGATGTGTTTAAAGCACCAAGGTTGCAAGCAGATGAAGAAGAAGTAGAGAGCTATAATTTAGGTGATTCAGTAGCGCCTAAATTGGTCAAAATTTCAAAATTTTTATCAGCTGATCTAAAAGTTAAGTATGTTGAGTTAATGAAAAAGTTCATTGATGTTTTTGCATGGAACTATGCTGATCTGAAGCAATATGATTCCTCAATTATACAGCATACAATCCCAATCAAGCCAAATGAGAAACCTTTTAAGCAAAAATTAAGAAGAATTAATCCTCTGCTAATGCCATTAATTGAAAAAGAAGTGAAGAAGCTTTTTGATGCAAAGATTATTGTTCCTATCAGATTTTCAAATTGGCTTGCTAACTTGGTACCAGTTAGGAAAAAGAATGGAGAGATAAGGATTTTCATAGACTTCAGGAATTTAAACAAGGCCTCACTGAAAGACAATTATCCTCTTCCTAAAATGGATCTTATTTTGCAGAATATTGTTGGCTCTCAAAGAATGTCAATGTTAGATGGCTTCTCAGGGTACAATCAGATCCTTGTTCATCCAGAGGATCAGGAGAAGACAGCCTTCACTACACCATGGGGCACATTTATGTATGCAAAGATGCCTTTTGGCCTCATGAATGCAGGGGCGACTTTCCAGAGGGCTATGGACATTGCTTTTGCAGAGGAAAAAGATAAATCAGTGGTGGTATATCTTGATGATATCACAGTTTTTTCAAAGAGGGAGGAGGATCATTTAAAGCATCTTGAAAAGATACTATTGAAGTGTAGGAGGTTTGGTATTTCTTTAAACCCAACCAAAAGTATCTTTGCTTTGACTTCTGGTAAATTGCTTGGGCATATCATTTCTGAAGAAGGAATTAGGATTGATCCTAATAGAGTCAGTGCTATTTCAAAGTTGGATTTGCCAAGGAGCAAGAAAGAGGTTCAATCTTTTCTTGGTAAAGTTAATTTTGTTAGAAGGTTCATCCCCAACTTTGCTGAAGTGGTTAAACACATCACAAAAATGCTAAAGAAAGGAGCAGACTTCAAGTGGACAGCTGAGGCAAGGAAGTCATTTGAAGAAATTAAGAAAGCACTCACTCAAGCACCAGTCCTTATCAGCCCTGATTTCACCAAGGAATTTCTAATCTTCACATATGCTTCTGAGGATACAATTGCTGGAGTTCTATTGCAAAAAGGAAATCAAGGTACTGAACAGCCTATTTCATTCTTTAGTAAGACATTGGCTAATGCTGAATTAAAGTATAACATTTTAGAGAAGCAGGCATATGCATTGGTAAAGGCAATCAAGGATTTTAGAATCTATGTGTTACACTCTCATATTGTTGCATATGTGCCAAGTGCTGTTATTAAAGACATTCTTACACAAGCAGACCCGGATGGAAAAAGAGGAAAGTGGATAGCCAAATTGTTAGAATATGATATTGAAATTAGGCCAACTAAATTGGTGAAGGGTCAAGGGTTGGCAGAGTTGTTAACTCACTCAAATCTAGACAGCAGTGACATCAATTTCAATGCAGAAATATCAGAAATTTTTGAAGAAGAGGAAGAGTTGGTTCAGATCAATGAAAAATTTCTGACATCTGAATGGTATAGGGATGTGTCATTTGTTTTACAACACAACAGAGCTCCTGATAACCTTTCCAAGTCTAAAGCTCGGTTCACCAAGCTGAAATCCCTTAGATATTTTGTTTATGAGCAGAATTTATTTTGGAAGGATGTTGGAGGAATTCTATTGAGTTGTCTGATTGAAGAAGAGGCTGATAGGGTGATTGATGAATTTCATAAGGGAGATTGTGGAGGCCACTGCAAATAAAATATTGAGAGCTGGGTATTTTTGGCCCACTATGTTCAAGGACATTTACAAAAAGATAGCAGCCTGCCATGAATGTCAGATGTTTGAAGGTAAAAGGAAGCTTATGCCTATGCCATTAGTTCCTATTTATGTAGAAGCACCCTTTCAACAGTGGGGGCTAGATTTTATAGGTGAGATACATCCCTCTTCATCAGGACAACATCGGTGGATACTCACAGCCACTGATTATTTTACAAAGTGGATAGAGGCGGTACCAACTAGGCAAGCTAATGATGCAGTAATTATTTCCTTTTTAGAGAACAACATCTTATCAAGGTTTGGATGTCCACTCAAGCTTATCACAGACAATGCTCAGGTTTTTAAGTCTAAGAGAATGATAAATTTTTGCCATCAATACCATATTTCCCTTGGTCACTCCACAGCTTATTATCCACAGGGTAATGGTCTAGCTGAAAGTTCAAACAAAAGTCTTGTGAGGATTATCAAAAAACTGCTGCAAGAAAACAAAAAGACTTGGCACTTAAAGCTGAAGTATGCCTTGTGGGCTGATCGCATCTGCACTAAAAGGTCTATTGGAACCTCACCTTATGAGCTTGTGTATGGAGCAGAGGCTATTTTCCCAACATCTCTTGGGGTACCAGTTATGAAGCTAATTCAAGGACTAGAAGAGGAGCCAAATGCCATACAGCGGAGGATTAATCAATTGATAGCTTTACAAGAGAAAAGGAATGAAGTGTTTGAAGACCATCAACAAAATCAGAATAGGGTCAAGAGGGCTTTTGACAAGAAGATTAAAGATGTTACATTTCAGATTAATGACAAGGTTTTGAAGTGGGAAGCTAGGATTGAAGAAAAAGGTAAACATGGCAAATTTGAGAATTTATGGAAGGGGCCATATTTGATTTCTACTTTCCATGGAAACAACACTTATATTCTGCAAGAAATTGATGGATCACCGTATGTTGGAGGACCTGTTAATGGCAGGTTCTTAAAGCATTATTATCAGTGAAAATCTGCCAAGTATTCCATGATCATTGTAAATAACCGTTTTCTGAATGTTTCATGTTAGAAATAAATGACAAGCTGAACAAGAAAATTTTAGCCCGAGGAGAAGGCCCATAAGGTTTGAAAGGGATGCTTGTCAGTAGTGTGTGAGTGCAATAAAATGGATAAAGGCACTGGTACTACGCGTTCTTAGTGTACTACAGGAGCACACTATCCCAAGTGGAGCCACTGTTATCACTTAGAACCATAGTTCATGTATGTAATGTTGTCCACAAGTTTCATATAAAAATCTTCAGTTTTGTGAATAGGTTTATATGTGTGTGTGTCACTTTGAAATTTGAATTTCAAAAGGTATTGATGTAAGTCCGTGTAAAAAATCGTTAGATACCCTCTATCATTGTCAGTTAAGGCATGTCTTGTCTTAATTGCATCATTCGTACTTTGCGCAGTTTCGCAGCGCAGTCTGTTTGGTCAATTTAGCTGCGCAATGATGTTTCCGTCTTTTCGCAGCATACTGTTTACCAGCCATTTCGTAGCGCGTTTTGTTAAATCTTAACTGTCTGCGCTACGAAATCGGGGTTTCGGGGTTTTTGTAGCGCCTTTTCTTGAAATGTCAAATCTGGGAGGGGTGAGTCATAGGTCCCTTCACGTTTGTCAGTTGATGTCCTCTCCAGGTCATGATAAATCATCGTTCCGCCATAAGGTCCAGAATCACGCATATGAATATCATCTTAGGGGATTTTATGAGGTATGGTTGTGTCATAATGTGTTTTTCATAATGTGTAAACATGTCTGCTGTATGAGAAGCCCGAGTTCTCATTTAAAGGGATCATCGCAAGCGAGCCTGCACTCCAAAGTCGAGATTGTTTTCGAGCTGTAGCTGCTATTAGTTTCCTGTGTGAAGATATTCGAAGCAAGATGGAAAAGAGGGAACATCGATCCGGTAAGTGCCTGAGAACAGAGCCAGAGGGGCTTGATGTTACACTCAGGGATGAAGGTGTAGCAAGAGCCTTTCGAAATGCTGGTTGCTGGAGGTTCTGCGAGAAGTTGAAGGGAGGACATGCAGAGGTAACGAAGGCTTTTGCATTGAATTTTACTGGATTGAATTCAAAGGTGTCAATGTTAGAATTTCCTGTGTCTCCTGAAGCCATTTCCATTGTCACTGAAATTCCGAGGGGAGGTCAAGAATGGTTCAAAAACTTTAAATTCGACATGAGTCCCTGTAAAGAATTTTTGAAGGAACCGTATGTAAATGAGGACCTCACCAAAGCGGTGCCAAGGAGTTACATGAAAGAACATTATGCTATGCTCCTCACATGCATCCAGAAATACCTAACATGCGAGGGAAGGTACAATAAAGTTTATTCCTATCACTTCAAACTTTTGTTGCATTTCACAGGTAAGGCTTCAATAGATATCCCTTTCTATTTGTTCAAAAGCATTAGTAAAATGTGTGATAAAATCCAGTTAAAGAAAGATGGTTGTGAAACATCCTTGTTTCATCATGGTTTGGTAAAGTTGCTGGTATTGGATGGTTTACAAAAGATTGGCAGAGATTGGGATTCATTTGTTTTTATGGCCAGCTTTCCAAGCAAAACAGGCCTCACTCCATTGCCTGTGAGGGAAAGGGAAGAAAGGAGTGAAGAACCTACTCTGGCTGAGCTCAGAAAAGAGGTGACAGACCAAAAGAAGCCTAAAACCAAGTTAAGGAAATCAGAGAAGTCTATGGCAGCAAAGGAGACACCTAAATCATCAGCAAAGGAAACACCTAAGTCATCATCTAAGGAGACACCTCAGTCATCAAAGCAGAAGATCCAGAAAAAGAAGGATGAAGCTAAACCAAGTGAAGTTGAAAAGATTTCAAGGGTGAAAACCAGAGGTCAACTAAACAAGGAGAAAGGTAAGTCAATTACTGTGGAAGAAAGCCCTATTTCAAAAGGCAGTTTAAGTGACTTACTTGAAGCTATTGAACTTGAGCAAGATCAGCCAATACAGATTGAACCAATAGAGTTTGAGCAAGATCACCCAGTGCAGCCAATGCATATTGACCTCACTCAATCTTCACCCGAAAGTACTAAGAAACCAAGAGCTTCATAAAGGTTGAGATTTGAAGAGCCTAGTAAAGAATATGCTTTCAAGCCACGTAGGCCAGTCACAAGAGGACAAATGAAAGAGGTGGAGAAAGCGCAGAAAGAGGAGGCACCTTTAGAAGTGCCTAGTACAGATGTACTTGAGGTTTTGACCAGAACAGTTCATGCAGCCAGAAGTAAAAACAAGAGTAATAGGGTCATCATCAGCCAAGGTGGAAATGTCATTGCTATCAAGCAACAGGCAGGAACAACACAAGAAGAAGTGCCTCAAATTAAAAATGTTTCTAAGGAAAGGGCAGTGAGATATGCAAATTATAAAAACGCTGTAATAAAAGGCAGAACAAGTCTAATGAGCCAAACTGACTCAGTGTCTGATGCATATTTGTGGAAAGTGCCAGCTCTGAAGCAGGAAAAAACCATGAAACAGATGAACACAAGCCTAAGAGCAGAAAACAAGGCTTTAAAGGAAGAAGTTAGCAGTTTGAAGAAGAAGCTAGGTAAACTAGCTGATTAATCCAAGGGGAAATTTGCTTTTCAAGTTTTGATAAATTTTGGTTGCCATCATTTTGAAACTTTTTGGATCCCTTACACCTGTACAAAGTAGCTGAAGAAATCACGAAGTTAAGTCAACAGTGCTTTAAGATTCATATGTTCTGTTTTGATTACCTACAGCAGTTTCATAGCGCGCTACGAAACTGCTGTAGATGACTGTTTATGAGAAAAAATGAAATTGATGCTGAGGTCAGCAAATCTTCAAAAGGATGACTCGAGGCCAGTAAGGAGACTATAAAAAGCTATCCAGATATTCAAAGGGTGACAGGTGTGAGTGTTGAAGAAAAAGGTGAAATTTTTGTTTTTTGCTAAAAGTCTTCCTAAAGTTACTTTATAGCCGAATTGTTAGGGTTCTGGTAGGGTTACCGAAATTTTGGGTGGTACACCTGTTCAGTTCACAAAGTGTCCAGATCATGAGGCATATTGGATTATGCGTGGTTATTAAAGGAATTAAATGGCTTGGAGCATAGTCTTTTAGTACGTGAAGACTAATGGAAGGCAGGGACCGTGAAAATAGGGCACAAATCCTCATCAACTTATGAGTCATCCACACAGCAAGTATTCGAAGCTGCTCGTTCAGTGAATGTTTCTCCAGCATGTCTTGGCCATTACAGAAATGGTACAGGTGTCAAAGTTCAAGAAAGCATCAATGCACACGAGGAGATAGAATTAGAGTTTCAATAGGAATGGGACTCAATGTATTCACAGTGCAATACCTTTGTAATTAATAAGTTTGTTTAGATATAGATAAGGCAATTAATGATAGGATTTCGAGCTCCCCTCATGCTGGAGGAGGAGTCTCAAGTAGTTGTAGTTTTGTTTTCCTATATATAGAAAAAGCTCTGATGTAAAAAAGGTTGGAGATTTTATAAAAAAAACAGAGTTTTATTTGGGCCGATGTAAAAGACTTATTATAGTAATAGAAAGACAACTGTTGTTTCTTCTCAAGATTCTCGATAGATTATATTGTTCAAATGTAATGGTGGTTTATTCTCTTAATGTTCTTTTACAGCTTTGTTACAGCATAATCACTCAGAATTCATGTTCAATGCTCTGACTTCCTGTATGCTTGACAAGCTATGGTTTATGTAAAGTATGTTTGAACATCTGATGTAAAGAGCCTTGACTTCCATGAAATGACTGTGCTTTTGTTTACTGAATGTGTGAGACTCCATAGCCCAATGAAGACCAATTTAATATTTGTCCAACCAGCTTTGTTTTCATAAATGTGTGAAGAGTTAGCCATCTGTTGTTGTGATTGATTTTTATCAAAAGTCTGTGAGAGAGCCCTCTCTGACTAAGGAGGCTAATCCTTAGTCTGAAGTTTGGTTGAAAGAGTTACATAAAATCTTGCTTGGCTGCAGCCCTTAGTACTGATTTTGTGATAACAGATCCTTTAACAAATCTAAGATTAAGAGCTTTTGTTTTCTCAATCTCTTTTCTAAGACCAACATTTTCACATTCTAACTTTTCATGAAGTTTTTCTTTCTCATCCAGTTGGAATTGCAAAGTATCAATAATCATATTTTTCTCTTCTATACAAATTTTGTGTTTAGAAATCTCTTCATACAAACCTTCTTCATCTATAGCATCCATGAAATCATCATCTTCAAAAGCCATTAAAAGTCTATAATTGTTACCTTGTTCATCTTCATCACTATTTGAAACTCCATCACTGTCTTCATGAGTGTAATAGCTTTTATTATTTACATTCTATTTCTTTTTCCATCTAACAGGTTCCTTACCTTTATCAAGCTTATCTTTATGAGGACACTTTGCAGTATAGTGACCGACTCTTCCACAAGCAAAGCATTTGAAAGGTAACTTACCTCTGAATCTTCCATTTTCTCGTTGAAGATTTTTGACAAAATTTGATTCTTCTTCTTCTTCTGATAGATGTCCTGAATCATAGTAATCTCCTTTGCCCAAAGCCTTCAATGTAGCTTCTCTCCTTTCTGATGGTCCTCCTTTCCTCATTTTGTAAGCAGTTAGAATTCCGAGCGGATGTGACATGGTAAGGTTTCGTAGATTCTCCTTTTCTTCTATTGCAGAAACTTTTGATTCAAACTTAGGGGACAAAGATCTTAGAACTTTTTCAACCACAATAGCCTCTTTTATTTCTTCACCCAGGTTTTTCATATAATTAACAATCTCATCTACACAAAGGAAATAGTTAGCCACACTTTCATAATTGTGCATTCTGATATTTTCATACTAAATTATGAGGGTTTGAAGTTTTGCTCGTTTTACCTGTTCATCTCCTTCATATCTCAGAACGATCTTATCCCATATTTCTTTTGCGGATTTATACTGCATAACCTTGATGAATTCTGATTGAGATAGACATCCTAATATAGTATTGACAGCCTTTGCATTTGTTTCATATTGCTTCTTACCAGCCGGATCTGTAGGTGTTGCTGACGGAAAAGTGTACCCTGTATCTATGATATCCCAGACTTCTATACCAAGAGATTGAAGATAGGCAGTGACTCTTACCTTCCAATATACAAAGTTTGTCCCATCAAAAATTGGTGGCCTGATCGATGCTTCTCTCTCGTAGTTGCTCATGATGATAGATATCCCTTCAAGCGATCAAGCTTCTTCTGAAGGACCTGCTCTGATACCAATTGTTGGAAATAATACTGGGGGGGTGAATCAGTATTATCAAATTATTTTCAATATTCCCTCTAGATTTATAATTTAATTTATTCTTCAGATGTTGACCATTAATTTGAATGTTAATACCATATAATAATGAACAGGAACAAAAAAGAAAGTCACACCAATGAACACCAGATATAAGGTGGAAACTCAATGTGGGTGAAAACCACCTGCTGCAATGTGTCTCTATCTTCTTTCAATTAGAAACTTATTTTTACAACGATTTTGTACTGGTGTAGTCATTTACCAGTATGTAGGCTGCAATCTGCAGAGATCTACAACCCTCTCTCATTTTCCAGACTCTCCTGGAGGGGAGCTACAACCCCCTTAGCTCTTGTACTAGCTGAGCTACTAGTACGTAGGTGCTGACGTACTTCTTTTCTTCCACAGACCACGTTTCATTAATTTTCAGACTGGATCCATGAACATCAAATAATCATCAAGTACATGTGAATCAACCAATCTCCTTTTACAATCAACTAATGAATCAACCAATGGCTTCTCAGAATGCAGTAACCAAAAAAGCAATACCAGTAATCTAAACCCAGAACTCTGCAGCAATAGTATTGGCCGGATAAGTCATTCTTGCGGACAAGACTGACCTCCCTAGTATCTATGGATATCTAGCGACAAGCAAATCAAACAAATTCTATTTTTCTCTAAATATGAAATTTATAAATAAAGGCAAATAGGTGTTTTAGGCCTACTTTGGGTCCAATGCTAGTTTTTGGAATCCACGCTCTGTTGATCCAAATGAGCTCCTTTGTAAAGAATCTACAAACATAAACAGGCACACACATCAAATAGCCCCTGAAAAGCCAATATAATAAAGCATATTTATCATGATGATCAAGGAATTCATGAAATAAACCATATAAGACAATTTATTGAGAAAAATGAATCTAATTGTATTAACTTTAATCAAAGAAGAACTTTACAACCGTGGTGCCCTGATGTTGTACAAGCTCCTCCCAGGGTCCAGCAAGAATCTCCTCTACTTTGACAAGTTTCACTCTCTTCCCAATGAAGCCAAAAGGTATGTAATCTCTCCTCTCAAGCTTAACGAGGAAGTCTCAATTCCAACAACATTTACCCTAAAAAATGTTCAGCTTTCAAATTCCCTAGCAACCAGCCCAATGCCTTAATATATAGTGAAATGGAGGGAAGTTCACTAGGTCCACCTTCAAAGGGATAGAGCCCTCCTTCAAAGGGATAAGCTCCTCTCATCAAGGGATTAAATCCTTTAGTTATGGGATGCATGAACCACCTAGGAGCAAACCATCCACGTCAAGATTCCTTCTAGAAGCATCCAGAATTAACCCAAAGTGAGTTTTTAAGAACAAACTTGCGCCTTTTTTACTTTTACAGGGGTCTGCACCCACTCCTTTAGAGACATAGCGGGAAGGTCCGCAGGTAACATGACCAAGGGGTGCAGGACCTCAGGTAATGGTAAGAGAATGTGCGGAACCAGAGTTTTATTGATTTTCAAGGACTTTCTCTCACTTTTAAAGCTTGATATGAAGAGCTGCAGTTTGAGACTTGCAAAGGAGGACAGTATGAGTGATGATAGACCCACACTGACCACAAATAGTCATGGTGACAATATTTTGTGTAGCAGATTGCCCCATAAAGTGCGAAGTCTGTAGTAGATTAGGATTTCATTTATCATCTAAGAAGAGTGAAGTACTTTATCATTTCGAGGATCGTCTTGTGGAAAGCCCGGTTGGAACCTGTAAAAACATTCAATACAATATCAATGTATCTATATATATATATATATATATATATATATATATATATATATATATATATATATATATATATATATATATATATATATATATATATGAGATCATATCATCGCTGAGGTAGGCATTCCCATACTCAGATCAAAATTGACTATAAAACTAACTACTGCTCTGATATAGGAATGATCTTGTAATACATCACAAGTATAGACACATGTAGACACAGTATGGGCACAACCATCTGTTTTTGAATAGTCCAATGTATAATTAATACAAAATTCCTCACAGCCTGGATGGTGGAAACTAGATCCAGGGTCTTGATTTCTACTTCCCGAAATAGTACGATTCTATCCATGTGAATGAATGTGTCAAAGTCGAACATGGTAGAAACCACTTGATTACCAGTCAATGATGTAAACTGTTAACAAGTGTGAGAGAAACCACCAATAATGCCAATGGATTTCAAAGTACTCAGTACAATCCATGAAATGTAAATATATGTGTTGATGTCGAACATGTCACAAAGTCCTTTGATCGAAGTTCAATGATGCAACCTATCGTCGAAGGCGAGAAACCTGCCATTGAGGCATGCAGATCCCAAGGTACTGACGATTTCTAGATCATCTTTCTAGATAATGAGCTGAAGTCGATAGAAAGCGATCCGTTGTAGGCAAGCCCGCAACACGAAATCATAGATCAAGTTTGAATAAATATAGTTGCAAGGATTGACTCAGGGATGGTCAAGATGGATGACAGATATTTTGTAGATGAATAGTTTATTTTCACTGACCTCTTGAACACATAACGACGCAACAAATAGTTTGGTGACAATTGACCCAAAGTTAATACCCAGAAACTGGCTGAAGACTTTCAATATGGTTTGATCAACTGTTAGGCAAAGGATTTCCCAACCCAAGTGAATAAAAAGTTTCGTGTTCAAGAGTGGTTAAATGTTTTTCTGAGACACAAAGTATGACAAACAGGTTCATTTTCCTCTCTTTTCCCCCACCATTTCTAGCAAATACCTCTTTATTTTTGACAAGCTTGAGGAGGATAACATTTGCTTGATTATAAGCTCATCCTTTGGATGAGTCCAACTTAGTTTAAATTTGAACCCTAAGAAGGAGTGGTCTGTATTTGTTTGTAATTGAATAAGTCCTTTACTGTTAAATTTTAACGAGTCCAGTATAGGAGAAACTCAGCATTTTTCAATTTTAGAGAGTCTGAAAAAACTTAAGAAAACTCCATGGTTGTCCTTTTTCGTAAATTTATCTCCCAAGCCCGAAAAAGTATAAAATAATACTTGAGAGAATCGCTTGATCATTACAACCAAGGAGTACTTTTCATAATTAGTGTCTCTAATCCAAAAAAGTAAAAAGGCGATCAATGACACGTCGTTTTATAACCAATATCGAATTTGAAACGACAAAAATCCAGCAGTCATTTCATGTTTTTACGGTCAGAAAAGGGATTTAAGCAGACCGTCTTTTTAGTTCCATTTTAACGAGCTTAAAAAGAAAAACTCGACAATCTTTTCATATTTTAGGAGTCAGAAAAGAGCTTAAAGGTGACTCTAATGTTTTTTTTCAAAAATGACCAATTTTGCCTAAAAAATCCATTATCCTGCACAAAAACTCAAACATTACTCATACCTGTTTAAAATAGATAAAAATGCTTCAAAAGTTACCTCTTTAAAGTGAAAAATAAACAAATTAAAAATTCATTTATTCAAAAAAGCTTATAAAAGGGCTTTTGTAAATTCTTTTTTACCGTTTGACTTAAGAGTGAGAAAAGAGAGCTTTTGGTAAGAAACTTCCCGTGAAGATTGCCGAAAATCCGTCCGTTGGAATCGAACACCGTCACCTCCAGGTAATCCACATCATCCTACTCTTGCATTTCATCTGTTTGAAATTTGTTTTTAGGGTTTTATTTTCATTTTTAGGAAATTTTAGGTTAAAAACCTGCGCTCAGGGGTCCGTAGGCACAACATAGGAAACCTGCGGACCCCGACTTTTTCATAAAAGGAAAAAAGTCAGGGGCCCGCACCTACCATTAAGGCAGAGTGCGGACCTACGCACCGTCTCTAACAGAGAGGGTGTGGTCCCCGCAACATGGGTTTTCAAACTTAAATTTTTTAAATTCCACCCAAAAACTTCGATTTTAAATATTCTAATCCGCCTTTTTATTGAATGTAGGGTACACATCATGCTTGACTGGCAGGAATGGGAGCACGAGGATGTGGATCTCACCGCGATTAATCATCAACCTTCGATTGATGCATTGAAGGCATGCAATTTATTCAAATTATGGGCCATACCTGGCATGAGGGCCCGGGTGGACTTTTTGCAGTGGCTAGTAGACAGGTGGAATATACAGGACCAGTGTTTCTTTATTGGTGGCCACCAGCTCGAAATGGAGCCAGAAGACATTTAATTTTTGACTGGTTTGCCTAAGAGAGGTGAACATTTGACTTTATTCGGGACTAGGCCAGGTGGTCAGTCTGTCGATAGCCTCCGGCTAAAGTTTTGTAACAACCAAACTAGAGACAAAGGGATTGATATCAAAACCATCTCCCATCCTGAACTCAAAGTGATTACATTTACTGTTACTAGGCTCTGCGGAAGCACAACACTACATGTGGCCATTGGATCCTAGATGCGGATGGTAGTAGACTGCTTTCGGGGCACCATCTTCAACTGGTACGAAGCTGTGTTGGCTAATATGAAAGGCCAACTAACTAAAAGAACAGACGACTGAAGAACTTTGGATACGGTGCTTTAGTTGTGAGATTTGGTCTAAAGAGGGTCCCAATGTTGGTCCCACAACATCTTTCCGTTGAAGCTGGACTTTCCCGAGAGCCCAAACTGATGTGTTGGGTTGCAGTTATGCCTCGTCATCCTGAGGAGGGTTAAGAAGTTGTTTGATTTCCTCATGAGTATTTTCATTGGTTGGAGAACCAAGTTTTTGCTATTCAGGATTTTCCTTATGCTGGGATGGATTATCGTGGTGACCCAGACATGGCTCTTCCACTAGGAGAGAAATGGGATGACTCAGGTAAAATCATTTTCGACATTTTCTAATTTAATTTTTTTTGTTATTTTTAAATCGTCCCAAAATTGATAGTAAAATGTTTCAAATGCAGATGTAGGTCCACGGCGACCAACCACTCTCTGGCCTTATGAGAGGAAATAACCAGCTGCAGCAGCACCAACCCCACAGGACGAATCTACAGAGACCCTGGCCGAATTGGAAAAGAGCGTTTGACAACAGACATTCCAGAGACCAGCATAGATGACATTCCTCTTAGGCTACAACACTATGTGATTGGGGTCCCAGGACCTTTCAGGAGGTTCCTTTTTAAGGTGTCCCATACAATGATTTCTTATCGTGATCATCACCAGTGATAGGATGATCGCCTGTTGTAGACTCATATGACATTTTTGCTTTTTGTACTATCATTTTTGCCGATCATAAGGTGTTTTTCAACCTATTATCGAATACGATGTATATTTGACACACTTCTATGCTATACTATATCACTATTACCGGATTATATTGTAAAACATGATATGGAATGTTTTTATATTTACTGTTTGATTATTGCAAATGTCTACTTAACATTCGAGAAGAAATTGCATCTGCTAATGTATTTAAATATCTTGGAATATGCTAATATTCAATATAGTCAAATTCACGTTCCAAGAGATGAACTCTCAAAAATAATCTCAATAACACTGGATTTCTAATGGCATGCACTCTATTAAGCTGTAACACAACGAGTTCAGAATCTAACCTCACAATCAAACTCCGAATCCCAAATTAGATGGAATCAGATAAAAACTCAATCATTGCACTATAATCTGGAATGTTTTTCATTTTTTTACTGAGGCTTACCTCATGCATAGATACAAACTCATCAGAGGGCGAATAGATAACCCAAGTTGCGGAAGAAATATTCTGTGTATTACGACAAGCACCATCAGAAAAACCAATGTATGTTTGGAGAGACGTCGACATCTGCAATATCAAGAGTAAAATCAAGATAAGAAGGAATAATGAAAAAAACACTCTCTAAGCTAAGCACACTTTTTAATCTAAAACACACCAGCTAGAAAGAAAACTAACCTAACTAAATCTCCACACCCAGATTTAAGCATAATATCACTTCAGGTAAAGATCATTTCTGGGCTTACCTAAAGAGACCCCATCAGAGTCTACCAATTCATAGGCCCCTTTTGCCAGCTTTCACTTAACAACATAAGGACCATGCCACATGGGTACAAATTTTCCAGTGCCTAATTTATCATTTGCTTGATTGTATAGTAAGACTAGGTCTCCTTCCGAAAAATTACGAGGTGTAGCATTTCAATCATACTGAGCTTTAATATGTTTGGCTAAGCTTTGATTGCTAGTGCAACATCATGTCGATTCTCACCTAGTTGAGCCAAGTATAACAAATGTTTTTCCTCTTCGGAAGTGGCTAGAAGTAATTCTATGGCCATTTGCAATGACGGGATTTCGCATTCAATGGGTAACACAGCTTCCAAACCGTAAACTAGTTGGAAAGGAGTGAAACCGGTTGACGTTTTTACTGAGGTTCGATATGCCCAAAGCGCTGAAAATAGCATGTTATGCTAATTCGACCTATGAATCACAATGATTCGTCGGATCATGATGACTAGAACTTTGTTGATGGCTTCAACCAGACCATTGGCCTATGGATAATATGGAGTTGAACTATCGTGATGCAGGCGAAGTTGGTCTGTTAGTGTTGGGGGGAAAAGTATCTAATGCAGAATGCCTCTATCCCTACTCTGAAGGTGATAGTACTCCAGCAACAACTGAATGCAAAGCTATTCAAAGATTCTTCTTTATGAGATGAGAGAGGGAAGAAAAGGATGATCTACTAACCGTTATCTTGTGCTTATAGTCGATCCAGTCTTGACTCCTTCCTGCTTGCTCCTAGCTCCTTGCCCTTTCACCGGCCCAGCTACACACAGATCATGTAAAAGCACAAGAAAAGGAAACTACAAGAAGCATACATCCATAATCGATTATAGGATTAGCATAAATCAAATGTACAAACATCTATTCATCATAAAGATACATGCACATAGGAGAATCTTGAATACTTTATTGATAATAGAAGTAAAGTTCTGAGAGAGTTACAACCGCAATGGGCCCAATCCAGCAACACCTCCCAGCTGAATGAAATATCCTCTTCACCTCCTTCAAGCAAACACCCAATAGCTCTAATCACAAACCAACAGCACTTCCTTACTTGCACAAAATTCCAGCCTCCTTAGACCTCATGAGAGAGCTCTATGTTAACACCCAGGTTGTTCCCTATGACTCCCAAGGGAATACGGCCGGGGTAACCACTAACCAATCTTTGGGTTACAGTTCCTAGCCCAACTGTAACCAGAGAGGGCTCTCTCTTTATGATTTATCTCTGTTATGATTGTGTTTTAGGCTAGCTATGATGCTCAGGTTTTGTTTATGTTTTGGTTGAAGGATTCCTTTCAGGTCTTATGATGTAGTATTTTGATGGTGAGATGCCATTGGGCAATGGAGTCTGGATGCTGTGAAATGATCTTATACGTTGGGTGGTGCTCTAACTGCAAGGCCTATTGTGTATTTATCAGACAATTTTAAACTTGAGTGGTGATGCATGTCAACCAACAGAAATCTATTTAGAATTTTCTGTTAAGTTGGTGAAGTGAAAGAGGACGCACTGCACAGGAGCAAAGTTTTGAATTCCTGTGACAGGGGCCAATGTGAAAGATGTATTCTGAAAGTGCAGCAATTAAGAATCACACTTTATATAGATTACAGCTGAAGAAAACATTTATAAACAACATAGACTGAACTCAGGGTACTCAGTGAGTAAATCCTGGGAGTTATTCTTTTTCTTTGTTGCTTAATATTAGAAATCAGATAATGTATATGGATTTATAACAAAACAAGCAAATAACGGAGAGAGTTACAGAGACTTATTGCATGGTGAGATACGCAGGGATCCAGCAGTCATCAACAGGCACAGAACATTTTCCACACATCAGACATCCAAGAAATTCCATTGCTTCCTTTATTAACTTCAGAAAATGATTACAGCATAAGAAACTCTTCAGGAGAAATCAACAACAACCCTTGCTATCTCATGCGAAGGGGATTTTATAGAAATGTGTATACAAAATATCTCAGGCATTGAGTCATCTGAGAGAGAAAAATATCTTCAGTAACGTTCAGAAAGTAGGCAAGAAGTTATTACAACTTTGAATGCAGCGTAAATGCTCTTTATGTCTGTCAGAGGATTGTTTTGACTTTTGAGAATCACTGAGTCGGTTGCATCACTCTGTTTTAATTCTGGAAATATGCATTTACTTTTGTCTGCGCAGTGCTTTCTCGGGTTTGCCAGCTGTGGTCTTCTATCACTGCTTTGTTGGCCGCTACTTCCGCTGAGTTGGCTCAGCTCTGATCTATGATGCCTGCTGACTTTGTTGACTGTTCTTTTCATCATAATTTGTAAAAAACAGAAGTTGGTGAATGACTTACTGTTTACAAAATTCTCTGGATTGCATCTGTCCACCATTCCTGTGTAGGGAGCTGATGCCTGAGGATGGCCTCCATTGTCTCTTCTGCTTCTGTATATTTGAAAAAATTTGGGGCCACATCAAATAAGTGATTAATTTCATTCATTATATAAAATAGATTTTCTATCTTACTATAGAAAATCTGCCCTGTAATAGGCCCTGTGTCTTCTGAAGTGCTGGCCTTCTCATTGATCTGTGCTGAAGCAAAAACATTTACCCTTTTAGCATATTGTTCATGGGTGAACAATTTCCCTCCGCTATTCAGCAAGCTAGGGAGTCCTCTATTCTGCAATACTTGGAATCTCTCCATGAACCTGTTTACCTCTGTCTGCATATCCTGGGTTCTTCTGTCCAACGTCTGCACCAGATTTCTAAGAGTAAGAACCCTCTTGATCATTTGAATAGTCTCAGTTCTATTTGTAATTCCCATGGTGGCCAACTGAGAACTTGTTTTGTGGTTGAGCACATTGATCATTCTTGTAGCAATTTCAGGCATATTTCCCAATAACGCTCTTGATGCTCGGACTTCCTTCTGCGCTTTTGGGATGAGCTCTAGTTGCTCATGGATAGTCTCAATATATGACCATTGGTTGGTGATGGATTGGCCAATATTAGACCATAACATTGCTCTAATCCCAGATATGATTTTGTCTAACTTGAGCTCATTCTCAAGTTCTTTGATCCTATCTTTAAGGGCCTTAATTTCCTTGGCCTTTTCTCCCACCTCTCTTTTTGTCTTATCATGCCTTTCATTGACCTTGGCCAGCTTATCTCTGGTTTCATGCAGCTCTGTCATCTGAGCTTCCAAGACTTGTATTTCATTCTTTAATTTCTGCATGTCTAGAGTGTGTGCCTGTTCGGTGCTTGTAGGTGCTGCTGAAGTGGATGTGGCTGTTTGTTCTGGTTGTTGAGGTGGAGGCACTGTAGTAGGAGCAGCATCCTCAAGATTGATGACTTGAGGAGGAGCCTGAGAAGTCTGACCCTCTTGTGCTTGCTTTAGTGCTGCTTGTAAGGCTGCTTGAGTAGCCTCAGATTCTCCTAATTTCTCTTGTGTCTGCTGGAGCTGCTTGTATATAGCTATTAGCAGATCTGTGGCATCCTTCTCCATCCTTTGTTGAGCCACCTCATCTGTCTGGGGGTGAATGGTAGCTGGGAGCTTGGCTTTTTTCCTTAATGCAGCCATGTCAGCATCCCTTAGTTTCAGAATTTCCTGTATCCCCTTGAGGTCATTTGGGTTATGCCCAATCTCCACGATGATCTCCTCTAGGGATCTTATCCTGTTGTCTTTGGCCTGAGATGAAGCCTTCTCCAATTCTAGTTGGGAGGCTGTGGCATTGAGGCTGCTTGTTAATTTGTAATTATCCAACATTTTATCTGCCAAGGCTGCATACACCATTTCACCAGTTTGTTTGTGCAGCTCTATTTTATCCATTGGATGGATATCCTTGGCCAGGACCTCTAGATTAGTCCTGAGATAATCTGCAGTAGTTTGTGGTTGGAGCGCTGTGGGTATGAAGTGACTCATTGTCAACTTGCCTTCGTCCACATCAAAAGCAGACATTAATCTTTGTTGGTTGGAGGGAGCCAATTTCAACAAATGGTTATATAACTTGACCTTCATGGGCTCACTCCTTCTTTTAATGTCTATGAATTGCTGTTTGATGCCTACTTCTCCTTCCTTCTGCTGGCTGGAAGAAGTGACCTCCCCTCCTATGATTCTGTCTTGTTCTTGGTGGAAGGAACTGACCGAGGCTTCCCTGCTGGGTGGGCCCATACCCATTACTTGTCTGATTGCAGCATCATCCTCTGAGCAGTCATTCAATCTCTGTCTCTTCTCCCCGATGGATGAAGTCATGGGTGTTTCTCTGTCTCTTTTCCTACTTAGGTCCTCCTTCTGTGGAGTTTGAAGGACCGAGGCATCAGTGATATTTTCAGGCCTTGAGTGTTCTACATTTTGGGCCTGCTGCTCAGTGGTAGGTGGGGTATCTGCCACTCTTTCTTGTTGTAAGGGCTGCTGTGTTTCAGGTTGCCCTCCTCCTTGCTGCTGTTGCTGTTTTTGTTGTTGCTGCTGCTGCTCCTGCTCTGCCTCCATCTCCTTTTCTTTTCCCTCCTCTGATATCTTTCCAGCAACTCTTGTAGTTTGCTGTGGGGCGGTTGAAGAGGACGCTGCTGCTCCAATTTGTATGCTTGGCAGTGAACTGACCTGTGAATAAAACTCAAGGTCAGCCATCTTCTTTAGGTTTCTTAGAGCTCTTTGATTAAGCTCTTCTTGAGTAACAGCTTCTTCCAAAGTGCCTCTCCTCCATTTGCTTTGATTGGCATGTTTTTCTATGTGAGGAAGGCTGCAATGATCATAGGCAGACAATTTGTATTTAAGCCTCCTCATGGTTATGAAGTTGTTAGGGTCATAAGGTTTCCATAGGAAGCTGTATTTGAGACCCAAGCCCCCAAGTATTCTATCTGCTTCCTTCCACCCTTCATCCCTTTCATTATAGAGGAAATGGCCAAGTTGACTTTTGACCTTTAGCTGTGCCTTTTTACCTTTGCCTGAGAAGTGGAACATATCCACAAAGCCAAACTGCCTGAAGTATTCTAAGGCAAATAGCCTCATAGGCACAAATCTGGGTAGTCTAAATGGGGGCAGCTCACACCCATATATTCTAATGACGGTGTGGTGTTGGTAGAAGTACCAATCCCCAATACTGTATGCCTTTGATAACTGCAGGAGTCTTTGCATCTCATCTGTCAATCTGGGAGGAGGTGAGCCCAAAAATAGAGTCATGGCTGGATGAATGAAGTGATCAATGAACTCACAGTAAGTATATGGTGAATAACTATGGAGATGGAACACAGAGGTCCAGTACACCACAGATTTCAGATTTCCCTGTGCATCTTCTCTCTTCATTGGGAAGGAGAACTTCTCATGCTGGAAGTATAGGAGCAAATGATATATGTAGGAAGTGTATTTAAACACCCTATCTCTTGACAGGTTCATCAACTGATCATGCATCTTGTCCGAGATGTATGTGGCATAGTCATAGCAGACTGGTTTTCTCCCTGGAGCAAACATAAGCATTATGTGCATAACTGTTTCATCCACATATTCCACTGAATCATATCCCAGGATGGGACTGATCATGTCTAGGCCCAATTGGTTGAGGTAGACACAGTTGATGGGAGGAGTTTGTAGAGTGTCAGCTTTGATGAACAGCTGGTTGATCTTTGTAATCTGGGCCTCTGTCATCCTGGCTCCCTCCATTATCAAATCAGCTAAGGATAGAGGGACCATCTTCTTATCTGTTTTAAACTGCAGCATTTCCCTGATGATTTCAGGGGTAATGAGAAACAGAATTCCACCTGAAGGATCAAGTACCGCCCTCTGGGATGCATCATAATGCTCAGCACATAGGTGGATGAGTTCTGGGAATTGGTTAACCTGAGGTAGCTTGAAGATTGGGAGAGAGGAATCCCAAATTCCCAGGATGTCTGTCCCATTCTGCTGTTTGATTTTGATTTCATTTAGTATTTGAAGATGGAACCTGCTCCTGCCCAGCATTTCCTCTGATATTTTATAGTCTAGATCAGCTAATGCTTGCCAGCTCAATGCTTTGTGAGGGGCATTCAGAGGAGCTACATTGAGGGCTATAGGAGCCACAGGGGGATCCATTGTTCTTCTTAGGATTCTGTTTTCCAAGGACTGGTGTTACTATGCAGAGTAACACAACTAGAGTTTTCTTGTGAGAGAATGAAAATTTTGTGATAAAAAGGGTGAATGTAGAGGCTGCAGCAGTTGAAATACTGCCTTTGAGTTAACAGGTGAGTTGCAGACCTGAGCAGAGTTCGTTTTGAGGCAAATTGGCTTTTGCAGGTGACTGGTTCACGATTGCGCGAACCAGCGACAGTTTACTTTCAAATTACCCACAGTGGTTCGACAGAAGTGTAGTGACGGCTCTGGTTCAGTCTAAATGTCAATTCAGTGGCATTTAACGGTGAATTTCGGGTCTTAAGGTCTGTTACTTATTGATACGCGAAATGCAGTGAAAATGGAGTTTCAGAGCTGAGATGAGGAATACCTGTAGAGTTGGGCTGGTTAGAGCTTGCTGGCGCTGAAGAGATGGACGTTCTGGCGGTCAGGAGACAGTTTTCCGCGGCTGGTGCAGGTTTGGTCGTGATTATGCATGCAGGATAAACAACGATGAATGCGCTCAAAATGGCAAAAAACACGGATTTTCGGCCAAAATAGACCTTTTGGTGATTTTGGCGCGAATTCGTGCTGACGTCATCATGACGTCATGAGTGGGGTCGGGGCCGGATGACGTCAGCAGGACGTCATCCGGCCAGGTGGCGGGGGCTGGTTGGTCCACTGGGGCAGTGAGATGGCAGGACAGGTGGACCAATCACTGGGCAAGGAAATGACAAGACGGCGTACCTGGGGTGACGGAGCGATGACGGGTTGCTGAGGTCACGTAGGCGGGAATGGGAAAACCAGAAACCGCGGTGGTTTGATATCGCACCGCCTACGGTACGATGGCGGTTTGCAGCAGTTGTACCTCCGACGGATTGTGGAGCCGACGCGTGGATCCAGCGTGACGTAACCTTTATACGGCCGTCGGAAGGTAACTTTCGGGCATCGGATGAGCTCCGACGCTATAGTGGCCGTCAGATCTGGAGGGGCCAAATCGGACGGTGATCGGATCATTGACGTGACAGGGAGATAGCGCGCTTAATTCTCGGACGTCGGAAGGACTCCGACGCGATCAGGGCCGTTGGATGGGAGTTATTTGATCGGACGGTCGTCGGGACAAGTGAGATGACAACCAAGTACGGGGAAAGGGAGGGTTAAAATAATGCTTTTTCTGGGAATTTGCGCTATGGCGGAGACTATGTAAAAGTGGGTTTTCATGTTTTGTTTGAAAATAGCTCCGCCGCTTCAGACTTAGCATAAGGAGAACATGTGGGTTTTTCATGATTTTTGGCCATTTGAAGCGGGTGAAGGTAGGAATTAGGCTTTTTTGGGGGTTTTTATGTGCAAAAGGGGGTCAAAATGAAGGAATTAGCTCATGAAGGGGGAGAGGTGCTTGGCCTAGGTTCATCAACATGACCAGGTGTCATTTGATCCCTGACTCAAGACTTATTGGCTATAATACCAAAGGGGGGGGGTATTTATAAGATTTTGGGGTTTATACACCATGGTGTTAGTAATATTAGGGAAAAAAGGTGATATAAGGGATTTATATAATAGGGTTAGTGTTAGCATGGATGAGAGGGTAGGTGGAGGGGAAACCATTAAGTTTATGTGAAACAAACTTGGTTTTAAGAGTAGATCAAAATGAAAAGATTTTTAGACAAGAAATGTGGCTTCTAAAGATTAAGAACCACCATGAAACCTTAGTCTTTTCCATGAATCTTAGCATAATGGGGGAATGTTAGAAATGAAATTGGAGGGGAATGAGGGAAATTAGTCATGCTTCCTGCTGTAATTCGATGAAGAAGAACACCTTTGTCAATTTATTGACTTTGCTTTGATGCCCACCATCACTATCTCTGCAATGGTAGGGATAACCTTTCTGCAACCCCAACTACTTACCCAGCTACTTGCCTAGCATTTTTTCTTCTTAGAGGGTGCACTTGGACTTGCAGACCCTTACTTGCCTTTTCTTTTCTTTGGCTTTTTCTTTTGTTTTTTCTATCTACTTCTACCCTTATCTCTTCCAAGGTCCCAGATTAAGCTGTTGGGAACCTTTTCTTCTCTACCTGAACTAGTTGTCTGCCAAGATTAAGCAGTTTGGACAGACTTCTTTCTCTAGTCTATAACAGGAAATTGAAAACATGGCATGACCCAGATTAGACTGTTGGATCATCCATCAAAATTGAAACAAGGCAATCAAATTTGAACCAAGGAGAAACATCTTGCACACCTTGTTTCTTATAGAAAATATGGGATCTTTGTGAAGTCAAAGCAGAGCATATTTGGGCCTTCCCCTTGCCAATCATGAAATATGAAACCTATTGGTGTAGGTATCCAACACTCTATATATAGGTTTTTGGAGAAAGGATGAGTCATCTTGAGACTGGCCTGAAGCTGACTTGTGTCCTCTCCCACTTTAGTTAATCTTCAGTTCTTGAGTCCACTTGGAGAATCTTGCTTCCACTTGGAGATCAAGACCCTCTTACTCATCATAGGGCGAATTCCTAGAACCAAGTGTCAGTTTGGAAGCTTCCTGGGCAGTTGACACCTTGCAGAATGACTGTGCCACTTGGCCAATCTCGCCCAGCGCAGGTGGCCTTCATTGATTTTGACCTTCAGCGCAGGTACAAGGAGGAGCAGTTGACATTCAGCGCAAATGCTCAGTGGAGCAGCTGACATGATCCAAAAATAGCCTGTTTTTGAGTGTTTTTGAGTGGAGAACTGATTTTTAGTGCTGTGGTTTGTAGACCTTGTTCCTCTAAGGGTAAGAACAACATGTTTAGGGACTTTGGATCCCTCAGATTATTGACATTTCATGCTCCATGTTGTTAGGCACAAAAATGTCTATAACAGTTGCCCCCTAAAGTATGAGGTTGTTTATCGGGTGAAATGCTTTATTAGGAGGATCCGAAGTTCATTCAATCAGCTGAGAGGTGCCCTGCAATAAAATACAATACAATACATTATTTTTCATTTTGCTTTCATGATCTAGCTGAGGCGGGCATTCCCATGCTCAGCTTTATAAATTCATTTTGGTACATATAACAGACGACCGTCTGATGATAGACTGATAATTCTCTGCTGAAATTATCATCCTTTGAGTAGGATGATCATCTGCTGCAACAATGTACATATCAAATGTCTTTATATCCTGAATATATATCGCAGCCCGGATGGATGAAACTAGATCCGGGGTCTTCAATCTCGTTCGATCTTCACTCAAAGTACAAGTCGATCCATGTGAGAATTGTGCTGAAGTCGAACATGGAAAGACATCGCTTGATTACCGGTCAATGATGTAAACCGTTAACAAGCGCGAGAGGAATCACCAATAATGACAATGACCCTCAAGGTACTACAGTACAATTCACGTGGTGTGAATAAAGGACTTGGCGTCGAACACCACGCAAAATCTTCTGGTCAAAGGTCATTGATGTATACCTGTCGCCGGAAGTGAGAAACTTGCCATTGAGGCATGCAAGCTTCAAAGTACTGGGGGGGTGTTCCTAGATCAACTTCTTGGATAATGAGCTGAAGTCGACAAGAAGCGATCCGTCAAAGGAGGGCCTTAATGAATCCCACATCAGTGACACGGAATGGAGCTAATGACTTTAGTGGAGGTGAAAACAAACTGTGAGATATGATTCAGGGTGGCGATCATGGGTGGATGAAGGATAATGTATGGCAGTGGATGGGACACGGTTGACTCTTTCTGAAACATCTGTTGAACATATAACGACACTAATGTGATGGATCGGTAGCATTACCCCAAATACGGATGGTTTGGCGAGGACCATGGTGATGAGACCGGTGAATGAAACAACCCAACCCGATGTGGTACGGAGGACAAAGTGTCATGTTCAAGAGCGACTTGCTACCATCAAAGCTTTTGAGATTCTCCCAATTTTTCCCCAGTCATTTCTGACCAGTACCTCTTTATTTTTGTCAAGCTTGAGGAGGATAACATATGCTTGTTCTATAACCTGCCCTTCGGGCAAGCCCATCGCTATGTTTTAACGAGCCTAGCGATAGGGAAACTCGTTCTCGTCTAAAGACAAGTTTGTCGCTATTTAATCATTTTAACGAGTCTAGCGACAAAGACAACTCGGTCCTTTTCATTTTTAGAGAGTCTGAAAAGGTACAGAAAGTTAACTCCAAAATTCATTTTTCGTCATTTAATCCCTTAAGTCCGAAAAAGTATAAAACAATACAGAAGGGATGAATTTTCGATAACTTTAACGAGCCGAATAAAACAAGCGCTCGACCTTTTTGTGCAATAATCCCTCAGGTCCAAAAATATTAAAATCTAGAGGAGGGATACCTCTTCCGGTCCTTTTAACGAGCTGGAAGGCCAAAACTCGACAAACTTTTCATATTTTACGAGTCAGATGAAAAGAGCTCAAAGAAGACTCGTCTTTTGAGGAACAAGTGATAAACAGGGATAGCTGCAGATTCCAGGTACCAGTTGGAATTTTCCAATCACGGCAGTGTCACAAGGATGGCTAAGTGAAATCACTCTTCGTAGCTGTTCCTCAAAATGGGTAAACAATCATATGGAGGTGAACGATAGGCCAAATGAAATGGAGGTGGCGGGTGCAAACACGACCAAGACTTTTATGGCTAATAAATTTACGATCACACTGGTTATTTACCGGAATAGGTTCATTTTTTATTTCAAAATGAGCTTAAACTCTGGAGGAAACATTGCTCACTGCTTAGATTTATTTTTTAACGAGCATGAAGACCGCGATAAAACTGCTCGGATCTTGCGTTTATTTTTTAACGAGCATGAACTTTATGCTAAAACTGCTCGATATACCAGTAATAAGATAAGAATGTCTCCTGAGAGATCCCATTTTTTATAGAGCTTGCTCCTTACCAAAGCTATGCCCTTTGGCAAATTTTGACCTTTGCCCCACATCCTTCTTTATGCAAGTTCGGAAACGGCTAATCCTACGAGTTTAAAGGGTTAGACCTATGGGTTTAAAGGGAGGACCTAAAATTTAAAAAATCAATAGTCGTCCCTTGCTTGCACTCCAAAAGGTTTGCATGCCCCCAGGTATAAGGTAAAATTTCAAGGCTGCCCCTACTTATCCTTCAAAACATTTGTTTTGATGGGTGGGGCTTGCCTCTTTCTGGTTACCCAAAGAATGGTTTCATTTGCTGCCGCAAACGAAACTCTTTCTTCGGCGATGCTATCATTAGGTTACTCAAAGATGGTTACTACTTGTTGCAGCAAAGAGTCCCCTTCTTTGGGGGCTGCCCCTACTTATCCTCTAAAACATAGTTTTAATGGGTGAGGCTTGCCTTTTACCCAAAGACGGTTACCATTTGCTGCCGCAATAGAATCTCTTTCCTTGGTAGCCTACCTTTTTAGACAAAGATGAATGACACTTTACCAGACAAGTAACCTTATCAAAAGAATCCTATTCTAGAACAACCCCTCTTCCATCCACGGACGGGGTACGGACTAGTCATATTCTTTCGCGGAAATTCTACTTTATACCCAAGGTTTCCTCTGCCCGAAGCAGACCAGGATGCATGCCCCCTGGGTTCCAGTTCTATCTTTCCGAATCACTCGCATTCACCGGGAAGGAGAACTGGGGGTGGAGACATTTCTTGGGTGAATAGACCATTGAGGATTGGTATTTGACTATTTGCGATGCGTGATCCTGGAAATGAAAGTTGGTCTACGAGCTTGACCACCCTTCCTTCGTGTGGAAAACACATTACTCTAAAGAGTGAGGAGACTATAGCTCCCATGCAATATATATAGTCACGTCCAAGGAGTAGGTTATAATCCAAGGGTCCTTGAACGACCATCACGTTCAAATTAACGGTCTTCCCTTTCAATGTAACAGGCACATTGGGGAGGATCCCTAATGGTCGACTGGTTCCTTTATCAAAGCCCGAGAGATTTCTCATCTCAGGCAAAAGCGCCGGGGAACCCAGTGCTTTCCAAGCAACAGAGGAAAGGATACTCATAGATGCCCCCTCATCAATGATAGTTCCAGCCATCACCATTCTATAAATTTGGACTATGATTCTGAATGGTATACTGGCTGGTAACCGGGGTCTGCCCAGTTGGTTCCAATCAAAGGACACAACCAGGTTGCTTGGTGGTGGGACCGAATACACGGCCGGATACGATCCTGACGATGTTCCTTCCTGCGATAAAGGAATGGGCGCATTGCCCTGATGCTCATCGGAATCTGTGTTGACGAAAAGAATCTGGATGGTGTCATCCTTATTCTCTTACGTGAGGGTGTCATTTGAAGATGAATCTTCAGTGACGGTGTCATTTGAGGATGAAACCTCTGAAGGAAGAACCGGGTCAACTGTTGTATCGACCTTTAGAATTTATTCTGGTCTGGATTCAGTAGGTTCATTTTCAATGACTGACGCTTCAGCTGACCACTTGAGCGGGCCAGCTGTATTTTCAACCAACGAAGGACTTGGCACGAATTTTTTGTATCCAGGAGGAAGTATTACCGGAAAAACCGAACGATCTTCCAAAACTCTCTTCACCTCGTCTAAGAAGGGACAACGGTGGATGGTGTGACCGCCTTCACACAGTCTGCAGGGGGATCTTGCTCCCCCTCTTTGTCTTGAACCTTCACTTTCACTGGTTGACGGTACGCAATCAACACGACTATCAGAGGTTGATGCTCCCGAATTGTGCAAACGAGGTGACCAATCCCTTAGTATCCAGGGAATACAGGGACAATCTCTATGGAAGTGGTCTCCTCTACATATGACACATGACGATTTAGGCCCGGTCTGTGCTGTGTGTGGGTTTTTGTCAGATGTCTTTTGCTTGCCCCCAGCCGCCTTAGGCTCCTTCTTCTTCTTCTCTTTCTTCTTCTTTTCCTTCTTCTCCGTGGGAGCTTGGCTTTCTCCAGCTTTACCTTTAGAAGATGAAGGATTGGAGGAAGGGTTAGAGGAAGTAGAAGGCTGGTGGGATGCTCTAGACTCATCTAACTATTGACTCGACTGCTCAGGAACCATGGTGTTCTGAACTACACTAGTTGAGAATAGCCAAACAGGTAGGCCAATTGTCAGTCCTGGAAGCGACAATGTGGCCATGTGGGGCGCACCAACTTCTCCTTAAGAGGAGAATGAACTAGGACTTCCATCAGGTGGAGTTCCTTGGTTGGGGCGTTCCATGTTCTCAGCTTTAAGATCAACGCGGGAATAGGAGGTGATTATGTTCTGTTTAAAATAAATTTTATAACGACGCTTAGACACAACTTGCTTTTTCACTTTTTAAGAGTCGAGAAAAAGCTAAAGATGACTCTAGTCTCCTTCGATGTTTTAACGAGCCCGAAGTGACAAATGCTTGGATGGACTTTTTCAGTTATAGAGTTTGAAAAAGGCCAAAAGAAACTACTCTGGAGTTCTAGGCAGAGGGTGTGCCAAACTTTTCGGAAAACCACAGAATATGTTTTACGGTACGAGTGGTCGATCTTCGTGAATACTGTGTTCACTGCATTGCGATCAGTAGGGCGTCCGACACGGTTTCTATGGATAAAGGCTTAGATCCTATAGGGGTCTCCCATATACGCGACGGTACGCGGGAGCACAAGTCCGTATTGATACTTATCGCTTCACCGTGGAGGAATCACCCAAAACCACTCAACGCTAAGATATCACGTTTAACGACGCCGGACACGTCTCTAGCTTAGACCTCTTGATGTTTGCATTATGTTTCAATGCGTTGTTATGTAAATTCAATTTATT